>JAJJWX010002135.1:0-1200000 GCA_023529315.1 Papaver bracteatum
TGTTAAGGCATTCTATTAGACTTGAATAATTGAAACCTCCACTTTGATAAGTCTAACTAAGATCAGAATTAACTTAGTTTCTCTTACCTGGAATAGAATTGGACTAAACATTTCATCCCGAAAACCTTTTCTTTTGTTAAGCCATAAACAATTCATACAAACCAAATAAATCAACTTGCATAATATTTACCTCAACCGAAAGCAATTGAAACAACATAGACATTAAAACACCGCAATTGCACCGTAAATTTTGTAAGCCTAAACAATTGATACCAAATAATAAATCAAGATAACAATAGTTTTTCTTAACCGGAAACAATTGAATCACACACATATCCATTCACAAACAATGTAATAAAACATCAATTATACAGAAATTTTGTTAAGAAAAAGCAAAAAATATATGCAATAAAATAAGGATTTCTTAAATAGGAAAATGATTAACTAACAAAGTAGTTACCTCAAATTTCGCATCATCTTCTCCAATAATGTTTGCATATTCCCAGGGAGAATTGATACCAAAATATCATTATGTTATCATCCTCTTGAAAGACAAAAGAGCAGCAACAACCAACCTTTACCAGAGAAAGGTTTAAAACCGGTTTTAACTTATGCAATGCAAAAATTGAAACCCCGAAACACATATGCTTTTATGCTAAACCAAAAACGATTCAACATATTGTGAATTTTTCACATATTGTTTCAATCAGAACCCCTCATGATCCTTTGATAAAGCCTACCAACATGGGCTAGAACTTAATCATGCTAAACCAAAAAGTCACCCAAACCATAAGGGTTCACACATATGAGATCTAATAATAAGGTCAAGAAAACCGAAATCAAACATCCCATAACATACATATCAAAAATATAAAGCATTCAAGCACAGGCTATATAAACGAAAACTATCACAAGAAAAATTATAAACTAATAATTTTATTCATAAATAAGATAGTTTTATTCATAATAGACCTTAGACAATTAATGAAAGAAATCAAAAATTGATGTCTATTTTCTTGATTCAGAACCCTTCATGATCTTGAGATCTCTTTCGCTAGATAGGAATGGTTCTCCGAATTCTCTGAAGCGATCCTTGACTGAAGAATAATTCCTCAACCTTGTGGAAGTTAGGTTCCTCATTGTTTACCCTTCTAGAGAGTAAATCTAGTTGTTTGAGAATTTGAGCTTGAACTAGTAAAGTTTTTTCAAGACTTCGTTTTGGCATTAAAACTTCCAACTTAGTTTCAGCACAAGTTCGATCCATCTTGTGAAACTCCTTTTCGTAATCGATCATACAAGATAAATGATTCATATTCACATAGGAAGCGGTCTTGTTTCCATTGAGATTAAGAGATTCAAAAGAGTTAACAGCCATGTTTTCATCATACCTTTCTGAAACTTTTGAAGAAAGCTTTGCATAATAATCTGGATTGTTCATGATTCCTGACTTCATGATAAAAATTGAAAACTCTAATGGTATAGAAACTTATACACCAATAGTTATGAAAAACTTGGTCATTGAATATGGAAATCAAATATTCCCCCTTAATATAGAATAACCGAGTTTCTTCAATATTGAGGATTTTAGGAAAGTGCTCTCCTGTGAATATTTTTTCATAATTCTCACAAGTTTTGAACTATTACATAATATACAGTGAACTCATCAAACAAAGTTTGAGGACTTCATGAGTCAGTGTATCTCTCCCAGATAATAAGTTTCTGAATGAGACAGATTAAGTTTTCCACGGATAACAGAGAATTTCTTCTTATCTGATTTATTAAGAACTTTAATTTTTCTTGACGGTAAACAAAATTTATTATAAAAACTACTATCATCAAGATATTTAGGGATTGCCTTAAGTGTTGATGATCTGGAGTTTTTGTCAGCTTCCTCTTTGTTTAGTTCCATGGTCTTCTTTGGTATCCACTTCTTAGTCTTCTGATCCCTTTTTCTTTTGTGAACTGCACCAGATGAGTTCTTTCAAAAATCTTTTGATTTAGGAGGATCATGTTTATGTATGCTTTCCTTATAAGGTGATCTAACATTGTACCTTAGACCTGAGTTGGTCCTTTCAGAGTTCAAAAAACAAAGTCGTTGATAATTTTTAACAATATGACCTTTGTTTCCACAATGAAAACATCATTTGATCTGAAAAAATCTGATGTGAGTGGTTCATCTTGTGATACCCTGAGAAAGCATATTTCTTTTTACTAGATGAAACCCCCTTCTTAGTGTTCTTAATGTCTGACAATCTTCTTTTGTTTCGAATGAGGGATTGAGACGGATTTTTTGTACTTACCCGTAAAGGATGTTCCTAACTAGTGTTCGGACATTAAAGAACACATATCATTCTTTACCCTTATGACATGTTCAAAAACCATTTTTATCTCAGAATCATATAAGATTTTTAAGGCATTGTATTCATCAGTTGTTGTTTTTCTTAACCGCTAAGTTTTCTTTTCTTGATCAATATATACTTTTCCTTAGTTTTGCTTCTAAGGATTGAATCTTTGAAGAAGAATTTATCTTGAGGGCGTATAGATCCGTTTTACGTGATGATAGATCATGTTTGAGTTGATCATTTTCAGCTTTCATGTGACACGAGTCTTTAAGAAGTTTACCTTCTCTCTGTAGTGCAAGTGTGATCTCAGTTGCACATGAAAATAACTCTTTCCTTAGTTCATCTAGATGAGATGTTTTTATATTTACATAATCAACTTTTTCTTTATTATCAAGTGACTGCGAGTCAGAATTATTGATTGTAAGTACAGGTCTTAACTTAACCTCTTCTAGAGAACACACGGACATATTTTCAGAAGAGCAAGTAGAGCTTGTAGAAGACATCCCTTCTAAGCATTTTCGGAAGTTAAACCCAGGAAGAGTTTTACTCAAACCTTGTGATACGTTAATTAAGTTTATCTTTGGTTTTGCTTTACCCTTTTGACTCATATCTTATAGGTTGGATCGCACCAAACACAGATTGTTCGACCTTTTCGTGTTTGCCTGCTCTGATACCAATTAAAAAGATGAGGGTGCCCAAATATACCTCAATCCAAAGCTTTTCCACCTATAAATCCTTTCCTTGAAAATGATTATCTATGGACTGGGTCGAGACAATACAACTAATCGGTTCACACTTCGTGTGATCGTCTATGGATACAATGTTGAGACAATACAACAACGAAGTTGTTTACTTGATAAAAGGTTTGGACTTAACCAAACACAATAGGATTGCTATCAAGTAAATATGAATTAACGTTTGTGTATTTTACTTCTAATTAAAATAAAAACAATTATATTTGCGGAACTAGAAAAGTAAAAGACACAGCCATATTTTGTTAACGACAAAACTGCAAATGCAGAAAAACCCCAGGACCTTGTCTAGAATTGAATACTTTTAGGATTAAGCCACTATACAAAATCTAAACCAACTTTGTATAGTTGAGACCAAGCAACTAAACCTATAGTTCACATAGTTTCGTCTATATTCATGTGCCTCCAACTTGCAATAAGTCACGCACTTGGACCAATTCCTTTGGTTTGTATTCCAAACAGTAAAGGAATAACAAATATGTTCGGTAACAACCCTTTTCAATCAACGTGATATGAGTTCGACTAAAGGCTCTTCCATTTCTCCCAATAAACTCCTTTGTTAGGTCCTTAAATCTATCCAATAACAACTACCAAAGTAATTGTCAAGATTTTGCAATCAATACTTTTAATCACAAAGAATTATATTGATACCGTTCTACTCAACTAATCAATCTGATCTATCACAAAGATAAACCGATTATTGTTGGATCCTCTTTACCCGAAACAAGTATTGTGCACACCAAAGTGTTAGAGCATTTCTCGGTTGAACCCACCAATAATTGGTATGTCAAGTTTGGTTGTCATATTTTAGTGAAGCAAAACTCATTTAAGAGTCGCTTGATTTAAATGTACTAGAGTCAACTTCGTATAGGTTAGCTTGAAAGTATTAGGGTGAGACATTACAAGTATTGCGAAGACTTGAAGAAGTAAAGAAGAACGGAGCTACAACGACAACATAATCCTTCCACTTGAGGTTAGTGATATTTGACTTGAACTGTTTCATTCCCTAACGTATCTTTCAAGTCGTGCATATTGAAAACATAAAACTCTGAAGCATGAACACTCTAGATAGACATAGTATTAAGGAATACAATATGAAGTTTCTTGCTTAACCATTAAACTTTGTATATAAGACATCGACATAATCGTATGAATGATATTGTGATTATGTATGGGTATGAGGTGAGGATTTCATCCTAGGGAACAATGTTTACATGTGTTCTAAGGAAGTAAGTTCATGATATGTGTTGTGAACCAAAAAAGGAAATCGCCAGGCGTTATTGGGGATGTTCTTCATTGCATATCTTATGAACGACCAATATGTGTGATTAATATAACCGCTCATGCCTTGTTTGTGTTCTTGGTAAAACTATTCACATGAGGCCCAACTTATGTATTGGTATGACTTTTATTAGTGAAACCGATCTTATGTAATCACCTGGGGTATGATCAGGTTGTGTATGTATGAAATTATTACAGGAAAGAGGGGAACCGATCCTAGTAAGAGGTGTAGTGCATCACAAGGGGAACCGATCCTTGTATGAGGTGCAGCAAGGTTTATGGAAGAAAGGGTAACCGATCCTATGAACATGTGCAACAAGTTTTTGGGAAGGGGGATCTTATCATATGGACATGTGCAGTGCATACAAGTTAGATACCAAATATATGTGGGGAACCGATCCTAGTAACTAGTCAGACGTATCTTTGGCAAGCTAGTGTAACTATGCATAATACTCACATGGAGGTAGAACCGAAACTTATTTTGGTAGAAGCGTAAACCCATGAGTTGTGATTGAGTGGAACTTGATCAATCACATAGTTCTTGAAAGTAGATGAACCAATTCTAAACTTGTTTGGAAGTGTGGTAAATCGGTTTCAAGTGAGAAAGCATGGTAAAGACTTGCAAGACTAAGATGTCATCACTCTTTGAACACGGTGCATTAATGCTTATTCTATTTTGTTCAAATATATTCCTTAAAGGCTAAGAAGGAAGTAAATCCCAAGATTGAATTAAATAAGTTAAGAATCTTTTTAATTAAGGGTTTTTAATTATATATGAGTAATGTGCATTTGCTAATTAAATATTTTCCAAGGAGATTTCGATCATTACTTTTGGACAGTGCATTCACAAGAATTATGAAAACCGAATTTGGTGGAGTAATGAAAATATCTTGAGAATATTTTCGGTTTTGGAAATTCCTTGGTGTCCAAACTTCCTTGTCTATAAATACTTTGAGTTTGCATTTCTAGCAAACTAATCCTGCGTAACCTAGACTTACTCTTTTGTCTTTGTTACTGGTGAAGCCGCCTATCGGAGAGGAGAGTAATCTAATTAGGTGAAATCTCTTATGGCCGCTCAATTTAAAGTCTTCTTTGGGATTGAGAAGCTCTAGCGCGACCCGTTGGTGGAAAGCTAGATATTGCGGTTTATCTTTAGTTTTCGTATTGATTTGATTAAAACGGTGGTTGAATCTTGATTGCACCTAGTTTGTTTATGCTTGAGAATCTTCTCTTCTGATATAAAATTCACTCAAACTAGTTCAAGGTTTCGACAGGGATCTTTAGATTGTTGTTAGATCTAAAGACGATCTTGTGATAATCCATTGTTAACAGACTCCATTCTATGTTTGATTAATCACAAGAGATTCAAGTGATTGTGTGCAGGTGTTTATTGAAGATCATCTAAGAAAAGACAAAGAAGATATTGAAGATTTCTTACTTGGTGTTTTTATAATCTTTGGTGTGCACAATACTTGTTTGGGAAAAAGAGGATCCAATTAATAATCGGTTTATCCTTGTGGTAGATTGGATTGAGTAATTGAGGAAGATCAGCATCAACACATATCACTTGGTTGAAGAGTGTTGTTGGATTAATCTTAGTGATTACCTTTGGGTGATTGAATATAAGATAGATCTTGGAACCTGGCAAAGGAGTTTATGTTAAGATAAACAAGGGAACCTTTGCGCAACTCATATCACTTGGTTGAAGAGAGTTGATACCAAACAGATTTGTTGTTCCTTTACTGTTTGGAATACGAACCAAAGGAATTGGTCCAAGTACGTGACTTGTTTACAGGTTGGAGGAGTGGGAATACATACGGAACTAGGTGAACTATAGGTTTAGTTGCTTGGTCTCAACTATACCAAGTTGTCTTATTTTGTATAGCGGCTTAATCCTGAGAGTATTCAATTATGCACTAGGTCCCGGGGTTTTTCTGCATTTGCGGTTTCCTCATTAACAAAATCTTGCTGTGTCATTTACTTTATATTTCCGCATTATAATTGTTTTATTATAATTAAAGTAAATGGCACAAACATTAATTCTTATTTTCTTGATACATGAATCCTATTGAGTTTGGTTAAGTCCGAACCTTTGTATCATGTAAACACACTTTGTTGTTGTATTGTCTCGATCTCGTATTCATAGACGATCACACAAAGTGTGAACCGATTTGTTGTATTGGCTCGACTCAGTCTATAGACAATCACTTTCGGGGAAATGACTTATAGGAAGGAAAAGTTATATCTTGAGGTATATTTGGGGTACCCTCGCCTTTTTAATTGTTATCAGAGAAGGCAAACACGAAAATATCTAACAATCTGTGTTTGGTGTGATCCATCCTATAAGAATTAAATCCATGTCCGATTCAGTTAACGTTAAATAAGAGTTTGACTACTCAAAGGTTGAAGATGTTACTACTTCGTTGACTCATGATCCAGGAGTTGCAAAAACATCTATGTCTTTTTCTGATGAAAAAGAAGATGCTGATAAAGAGTTGGTAAAACTCCTAAAGCCCATAAAGACTCTGTCTTCTAAATTGTTGATTTTAAAGATAGTCAAATCTTCTTAAACAGGAGATCAGAGATAAAGACAGTCAAATCATCTTAAACAGGAGATCAGAGATAAAGACAGTCAACTGAATAGTCTGACTGAAGAGAATATGAATCTCACTGTCAAATTAGAAGCTCTTGTTAATTCTCTTGATAAAGAGACAGGTCCAATGACTCTGACAAATGATGTTGTTGTATTAGTCACATGAAACAGATCAAGATAATGGTAGTTTACCGAACTACATCAAGTCATAAGAGGATAAGAAACAAGCTTCTATATCTACTAATGATCAAATGAAATCTTGTCCAAATGAAACTTTGAACCGATTCCATGATAATGATCCTAAGGAATACACTTTTCAGTCACTTGACAGAAAACTTATACTTCTTCAACATATGGTGGTAAAAATTTTGAAGGAAGTTTCTTGTCTTAAAAAACTGAAAGATCATTCCTTAGTAGAAAGACAGATTGTACCACAATCCTATAAGATTAAATCAAGATCAGAGGAAAGAGTTGACAATATCTTCTGGAAGAAGATTCCTCCTCATCCATATCGAAAAAATTCTTGTTTGATGAAGAACGATTCCAGAAGGAAGGGAAAGAGAGAATCTCTTCCAAAAGAAACAATGAGGAGTTCCCAATAATTTTTTCAGATAATCACATGATGTGAATCATAAGGAAGTCCTTAGAATGAGAAAATCATATGAAAATCTCATTGAAAGAATTAAGAGAGATCTATCAATCTCTGAGAATTATCACATCAGTATAATTTCTCCACATGATCATATCTCTAGAGTTAGAAAAGATCATCATCTTGGGAGAAAATATATTGGGCAGAAATTCCCTAAGAGAAACATGAACTATGTTTCTGATAGTCAGCATAAGCTTAAAAAGGCTTATTCTGTTACAACTTAGTTATATCAGGTTTGTGCACCCTCATCCCAAACCGTGTCCTAAGATGGATGAGAAAAGCACATAAAGAATAAGGGCACATGTTAATGGTAGTTCCCATTTTAGGTAATAAAAGATATTTAAGGAATACCTTTTAGGTCTCCTCTCCTGTAAAAGGAGATGTTCGAAAACATGATTTATATTTTCGAAAAAACTATTGGTTTCTTAGGTTTATTATCTCTCCTTGAAGGATGTCTCCTATAACTCGCAGTGTTACAAGGAGTGATAGAAGGGAAGCACGAATAGTAAGAAACTGTCAAGGGTTTGTCCCATGTCAAAAAATCAGGAAGATTATCTCGAGAATCGAACCTAATTCTACCTCTACTAGAGTTCAAGAAGAATCATGTCTTTTTGCTATCAATGATTCAGAATTTACCAAGTGTTTTTCAACAGATGGTATGAGTAATGTTATGAATGAGTTTGAAGAACTCATAGGAAATCTCTGTATCTTGGTTCAAAATCGGGATGAAATAAAAGATAAAATTCAAGAGATGAAAAGTGAATTTGGAGGTTTGAAACTTCAACTTGAAGAAGCAATAGGAGTTCTCTCTGAACTCAAGGTTATTATTGAAGATCTTGAGAAACAGGAAGTGGTTGCTGACAAGTCTCTTGAGACATGCTTTAACAGTTCAAACACTGAAGAAACATCGGTGAACAACAAGAGCACCACTAGAGATTAATTAAGTTATATGTTGTAATACTTAATCTAGAAAAATAGACATCAATTTTTGATTACTTTCATTGATTGTATGAGTCTATTGAATAAAACTATTATGAATAAAGTTATTTGATTTATAATTTTTCTTGTGATAGTTTTTGATTTACATAGCCGGTACTTTAATGATTTATTTTATATGCTATGTATGTTTATGAGATGTTTGATTTCGGTTTTATTACCTTGATATTCGATCTCATAATATGTTGTGAACCCTTATGGTTTGGGTGACTTTTTGATTTAGCAGGATTAAGTTCTAGCCCAAGTTGGTAGGCTTTATCAAAGGATCATGAGGGATTCCTGTAGATACAATATGTGAAAAAGTCACAATATGTTGAATCGGTTTTGGTTTAGCATAAAAGCATACATGTTTCGACGGTTTTCAACTTTTGCTTGCAATTGTTAAAACCGATTTTCAACCTTTCTCTGGTAAAGGTTGGTTGTTGTTATTCTTTTGTTTTTGGAAATATGAGAATGACAACATGATGGTATTTCGATATCAATTCTCCCAGAAGAAGAAAGCGATGGAATCATATTTGGAGAAGTTGGATGCGAAATTGAGGTAACAATCTTGTTAGTTAATTGTTTTCCTGTATTAAGAAAAGCCTATTTTTATTTGATATATATATATTGCTTTTACTTAAAAGAAATTATTGGTACAATTGATGTGTTATTCCATTATGAATGTATGGATGTGTGTGTTATTCAATTGTTTCCGGTTAAGTAAAACTTTTGTTATCTTGCTTTGTTTGTGTGATATCAATAGTTTAGACTTACAAAATTTAGTGAAATTGCGTGCTTTAATGTCTATGTTAATTCAATTGCTTCCAGTTAAGTAAAATAATTGTTACTTTGCTTTATTATGTATAAGTATGAATTGTTTAAGCTTACAAAATTTCGGTGCAATAGTGAAACTGTGGTTTATATATGTTGTTTCTATTGTATCCGGTTGAGGTGAATAATTATGCAAGTTGATTTATTGGTTTGTATGAATTATTTATGGCTTAACGAATGAATATGTTGATGGGACGAGTTGTTTAGTCCAATTCGATTCCGGATAAGCTAAGCTAAGTTAATTTTGATCTTAGTTAGACTTATCAAAGTGGAGGTTTCGGTTATTCAAGTCTAGCTGAAAGCCTAAACAAGGAAATGCTAGTTAACTAACCTAGTATTTGGCTTGTTTGAAATTTAAAGGTCTAAGTTATATGGATAATTAGAACCTAATGAGAAAAATGAAGTCTATCTTTGTTTTGGTCTTATCGAATGAAGCAATTGTATTTATACAATCGGTTTAGCAAAGGAACTAAGTTTTTTAGTTGATTTTTGGTTTGCTAAACTAGTTGGGAAAATTGCTTCGGTAAATTATTTCCATGATAACATATAAAAACGTAATTACTTGTAGTTTCGGTTTTGATAATGGTTGTCAAAAATGGTGTGTAAAACCCTCGTGCTTGACTCAACAGGTTGCAAGTCTATTTTTGAGATTTGTAAGATCCTTTTCGTGTTGTCCATTATTTGTTCTTTGCTTTGTCATTTTTGTGACAAAAAGGGAGAGAAATATATGGAGTAAACAAGTGATGCTGGTATCAATTTATGGTTGATTGGTGTCACTAGGGAAGAGGACGATGGTGCTTGAACGTTTATCTAACGAATGAGGAAAAGCAAAAACTAAGGGGGAGTAACATATCATATGAATGGGATAACAAAGATGTGCGGATTGAATATCTACCTAGCTCGCCTTTAGGGGAGTATAATCTTTGTTATTATAGTGCAGCTACTGTATTTTTGAAGATTGAATGAATGCAGATTATGTGATGTGGATTCGGGAATCAAGAATATGTGTAATGAATTATTGTAATTTGTTTATCCATATGATTGTAAGAGTTTTACCAATGGTTGAACCCACCAAGCGTTGGTAAGTAAAGTTTGGTTGTCCTATTTTAGTAAAGCAAAACTCATTTAAGAGTCGCTTGATTTAAATGTACTAGAGTCAACTTCGTATAGGTTAGCTTGAAAGTATTAGGGTGAGACATTACAAGTATTGCGAAGACTTGAAGAAGTGAATAAGAACGGAGCTACAACGACAACATAATCCTTCCACTTGAGGTTAGTGATATTTGACTTGAACTGTGTCATTCCCTAACGTATCTTTCAAGTCATGCATATTGAAAACATAAAACTACGAAGCATGAACACTCTAGATAGACATAGTATTAAGGAATACAATATGAAGTTTCTTGCTTAACCATTAAACTTTGTATATAAGACATCTACATAATCGTATGAATGCTATTGTGATTATGTATGGGTATGAGGTGAGGATTTCATCCTAGGGAACAATGTTTACATGTGTTCTAAGGAAGTAAGTTCATGATATGTGTTGTGAACCGAAAAGGAAATCGCCAGGCGTTATTGGGGTTGTTCTTCATTGCATATCTTATGAACGACCAATATGTGTGATTAGTATAACCGCTCACGACTTGTTTGTGTTCTTGGTAGAACTATTCACATGAAGCCTGACTTATGTATTGGTATGACTTTTATTAGTGAAACCGATCTTAAGTAATCACCTGGGGTATGATCGGGTTGTGTATGTCTGAACTTATTACTGAGAAGAGGGGAACCGATCCTAGTAAGAGGTGCAGTGCATCACAAGGGGAACCGATCATTGTATGAGGTGCAACAAGATTTATGGAAGAAAGGGGAACCGATCCTATGAACATGTGCAACAATTTTTTGGGATGGGGGAACCGATCCTATGAACATGTGCAGTGCATACAAGTTAGATACCAAATATATGTGGGGAACCGTTCCTAGTACCTAGTCAGCTGTATCTTTGGTAAGCTAGTGTAACTATGCACAGTACTCACATGGAGGTAGAACCGAAACTTGTTTTGGTAGAACCGTAAACCCATGAGTTGTGATTGAGTGGAACTTGATCAATCACATAGTTCTTGAAAGTCAGATAAACCAATTCTAAACTTGTTTGGAAGTGTGGTAAATCGGTTTCAAGTGAGAAAACATGGTAAAGACTTGCAAGAGTAAGATGTTATCACTCTTTGAATACAATGCATTAATGCTTATTCTATTTTGTTCAAAGATATTCCTTAATGGCTAAGAAGGAAGTAAATCCCAAGATCGAATTAAATAAGTTAAGAATCTTTTTAATTAATGGTTTTTAATTATATATGAGTAATGTGCATTTGCTAATTAAATAATTTCCAAGGAGATTTCGATCATTACTTTTGGACAGTGCATTCTCAGGAATTATGAAAACCGAATTTGGTGGAGTAATGAAAATATCTTGAGAATATTTTCGGTTTTGGAAATTCCTTGGTGTCCAAACTTCCTTGTCTATAAATACTTTGAGTTTGCATTTCTAGCAAACTAATCCTGCGTAACCTAGACTTACTCTTTTGTCTTTGTTACTGGTGAAGCCGCCTATCAGAGAGGAGAGTAATCTAATTAGGTGAAATCTCTTATGGCCGCTCAATTTAAAGTCTTCTTTGGGATTGAGAAGCTCTAGCGCGACCCGTTGATGGAAATTTAGATATTGCGGTTTATCTTTAGTTTTCATATTGATTTGATTAAAACAGTGGTTGAATCTTAATTGAACCTAGTTTGTTTATGCTTGAGAATCTTCTCTTCTGATATAAGATTCACTCAAACTAGTTCAAGGTTTCAACAAGGATCTTCAGATTATTGTTAGATCTAAAGACGATCTTGTGATAATCCATTATTAACAGACTCTGTTTTGTGTGTGATTGATCACAATAGATTCAAGTGATTCTGTGCAGGTGTTTATTGAAGATCTAAGAAGATTTGAAGACAAAAAAGATATTGAAGATTTCTCACTTGGTGTTTTTATAATATTTGGTGTGCATAATACTTGTTTGGGAAAAAGAGGATCCAATTAATAATCGGTTTATCCTTGTGGTAGATTGGATTGATTAATTGAGGAAGATCGGCATCAACACATATCACTTGGTTGAAGAGTGTTGTTGGCTTAATCTTAGTGATTACCTTTGGGTGATTGAACATAAGATAGATCTTGGAACCTGGCAAAGGAGTTTATGTTAAGATAAACAAGGGAACCTTTGCGCAACTCATATCACTTAGTTGAAGAGAGTTGATACCAAACAAATTTGTTGTTCCTTTACTGATTGGAATACGAACCAAAGGAATTGGTCCAAGTACGTGACTTGTTTACAGGTTGGAGGCGTGGGAATACAGATGGAACTAGGTGAACTATAGGTTTAGTTGCTTGGTCTCAATTATATGAAGTTGTCTTATTTTGTATAGCGGCTTAATCCTGAGAGTATTCAACTCTGGACTAGGTCCCGGGGTTTTTCTGCATTTGTGGTTTCCTCGTTAACAAAATCTTGTTGTGCCATTTACTTTATATTTCCGCATTATAATTGTTTTATTATAATTAAAGTAAATTGCACAAACGTTAATTCATATTTACTTGATACGTGAATCCTATTGAGTTTGGTTAAGTCCGAACCTTTGTATCAAGTAAACACACTTTGTTGTTGTATTGTGTCGATCTCGTATCCATAGACGATCACACAAAGTGTGAACCGATTTGTTGTATTGTCTCGACTCAGTCTATAGACAATCACTTCCGGGGAAAGAACTTATAGGAAGGAAAAGTTATAGCTAGACGTATATTTGGGGTACCCTCGCCTTTTCACAAAGATTATCAACCCAAATCAGAAATCTAATTCGTCTTCAAATCTTCTTAGATCTTATTTCAGAAGAGAAGATTCTCAAGCATAAACAAACTAGGTGCAATCAAAGTTCAACAACCATTATTCAATCAAATCAATCGAAAACTTATAATAAACTGCAATTATCTAGTTTTACACCAATGGTACTAATAGAGCTTCTCAATCCCAAAGAAGTCTTTAAACCGAGCGGTCGTAAGAGACTTCGCCTAACTAGGTTACTTTCCTCTCCGAATAGGCGGCTCCACCAGTAACAACACAACTAGGTAGTTTTGATGGCTCTGGGGATTAGTTTGCACAAAATGGAAACTTCAATATTCATAGGCCAAAGAAGTTTGGACACCAAGGAATTTCCAAAACCGAAAATATTCTCAAGATATGCTAAATATTTCCAAATTCGGTTTCCATAATTCCTGGAAATGCTTTGTCCAAATATTGACTGAAATCTCACTAGAAAATCTCCAATTAGTAAATGCACATTACTAATTTTTTATTTTCCAAATATAAAATTAAAAACCTTAATTAAAAGATTCTCAATTTATTTTCAATCCGGGATTCTCCTTTATCTATTAAGGAATATCTTTGAACAATAAAAGATAAGCGTTACTGCACATGTTCAAAGTATGTCGACATCTTTACTTTGTAAGTCCTTTTTTATACTTACAATCTTGGAATCGATTTTCCACACTTCCAAACAAGTTTAGAATTGGTTCATCTGACTTTCAAGAACCATGTGATTGATTATCCTATCAAATCACCAAACATGGGTTTTACGGATCTACCAAAATAAGTTTCGGTTCTACCTCCATGAGGCTACTAGAATTAGTCACGCTAGGTTACCAAAACTTGGTTGACTAGGTACTAGGATCGGTTCCCACATATATATGGTATCTAACTTGTATTTGGTGCACATGTCCATAAGATCGGTTCCCAATATCTAAAAATGTGTTGCACATGTTCATATGATCGGTTCCCAATAACTAGAAACTTGTTGCACCTCTTACAAGGATCTATTTCCCTTTTGTGATCAGTTTCACCTCTTACTAGGATCGGTTCCCCAATTACTAGAGTTTGTCATACCAATTACAACAAATCCATCATACCATCTCAGGTGATTACTTAAGATCGGTTTCACTAATAAAATTCATACCAATACAAAAGTCAGGACTTGTGAATAGTTTTACCAAGAACATAAGCAAGTCATGAGCGGTTATACTAAACACACATATTGGTAGTTCAAAAGATTTGCAATGAATAACAATACCAATAAGCCTAGCGAGATTTCCCTTTCGATTCATAAAACAAGTTTATTTATGAATTGTACTTCCTTTAAACTAATGTAAAGACATTGTTTCCTATGATGAAATCTTCACCTCATACCCATACATAATCACAATAGCATTCAAACGATTATCACTAGTCCAAAATGTGGAATTTAGGATAGACCAAAACTGTCGAAAACAACGTTATACAACAAATACGAACCGTCCTAAAGCCTGTCATATTTTTAATGTACTATTTATTATAGGACGGTTCGATTTTGTCAAAAAATAACAACGGATTTTGTTTGTCCATAAATAACAACTGACATTGATTGTCCTAATTTTATGATCAGAGATTCAGCCTAATCTGATTCATGTGAGTCAGTTTCAGCCAAAATCTGATTGAGTCTATGAGAATTTATTTATTTTCCCTTTTATTTTTATTTTATTTTTCTTGTTCCAGCATATGAATCTTGTAAACATAAAGTAACCCATTCTATTAAATTTAACTTTGAATTCAGTTAACAACTTGACTACCCAAACATCTCTAAATTTGAAAACATAAGCTACTTCATGTTCTAAACAACAAAGAAAAATAAAAAACAATACAAATAAAAATAGTGTGATTTAACATCCAAGTGCATGAGTTACGTATTTCTTTGGTCATTTAAACATCTTGCCATTGCTTTGGCCATTTAAACGTCTTGCCGGGATCAATATCTCCAAGTATTCCATCTCCAAGTTGGTATTTATGATTTCATCGATAAAGACTTCATAATTTTTATCATTTGGTGTACTAAAATTAACATGTCCAAGTGCAACTGCCTTCTTCTTTACATCTCTTCCAGTAAAGGATGACGACCTTTCAAAGGTCCAAGCTCCAATGATGTAAGCCACTGCAAATAAAAGCATACAAAGGTCAGAAAACTTGGTGAGAATATAATTAACATTAAATGGTAAGGAACCCACTGGTAGAGAATCTAATAGGAATATCAAACATGCTTAAAGCGACAAAGGTAAAGGGAACTAAGGGTGTCATCAAAACATACATCTAAGAGAGACCAAAAAAAGATGAGTAATCCGAAGCAAATGAACAAAATTGACATTAATGATAAGAATTAAGACTACATACAGTATGTTCATCCACTTGGACCACTTCATTTAAGGGAATTACCTTTTTAAAGCATCCTTAAGGAGTTAGCGCCCACACTACAGTAAGAAATAATTAATGTTTCACAAACTTAACTTAATATCTTGACTACTAAAAGTTTATTACCTCGAGCATGACCCTAGGATCATGAAAATGCAGTTGTCTCGCTAATAATGCTAGAAGGCACACATGAACATAGAAGCAAGTTTGTAATAATATTTTCCAGTGTTGCACTTTTGAGAATAGAGAATGGTGGCGTTGTCCAATCGTCAGTCTAACAACCAATAAGACAAGAGTAAGGAAATAATAATATCAAGAATAAATAATTGGAGTTCCGAAAATTCACAAGCATATATACATGACTTTCAAGATGTAAAGCATTTTATCTTGGGGGAGGTACTCCAGATCTGAGGGGTTCATTTTCAGCGAAAAAAGAGCTTATACTAAGCAAGATATATTATCGACTTCACCTTAATATGCTAGCAAGTATAACAGACTAAGGCAGGTAAAAATTATTTGAACAAACACATCATCAACCCCCAACAACTCAAAAATAATTTATTATTCATTCCCTTAATGGTCTAATGTATAGAACTCACGCTAGTTATAAGCAAATAAGATAGAAATTTCCTTAGACTTAATCTAAGATTTGGATTTGATACAAGGACCAGTTATGGAGTTTAGTGGGCTAACCTAGTTCAGGCGCAGTGCCAATACGACCCTTAAGAACATTAACTTGATAAGAGAAATGTTGCATAATGACTCCATTTATTCAAGATCATAAATAGAATGGGGTTACCACAATTAAAATCAAATTAATGGCCAGTTCTGATTAAAATCCATCATAAAATGTGCTCGAAATTTTTACCACATATCTTCTTCTCCATGTATAATTTGTTCCTCAAAAAAATCTAAAGCATCTTTTCTCGGATGTCTAAAAAGCTTCACACGCTTTCTCGCAAATCATTTTCACATTCCCCTTAGTTGCCAGTAACGCATCTGTACCCGAACTAATAAAATTATGGTTGTATCATTAAGCCTAATGAATAATCCCACATGGGTTGCATTTAAAGGAAGATTAAAACAGAAAGATCCATATACCTAATAAAATAGAAATGAAAATTGAAGACATTAATGAAACCTTTGACAAATTACTGTCTAGTTCAATAGCTCTTCTACAATCCTATCCTCCTCCTTCGCTGCTCTACAATCTCCAATCAAATAAACAAAAAAAATTAATCCAATCAAACAAACAAAAAATATTTAATCTGAAGGAAAAAAAAACCAATTATATCAAAATCACACAAACCATTACTGGTTTCGCGTCTTTATCTCTCTACGATCTCCAATCAAACAAACAAATTTTTTTAATCCAATCCAATCAAACAAACAAAAAATATTAAATCTAAAGAAAGAAAAAAATATCATCAAAATCACACGAATCATTACTGATTCCGCGTCTTAATCTCTTGTTCACCTGGGTTTATTCACCTTGTATGATATGACAACCATAAAGATGCTGATTCTTTTCTTCTGCTGATGCAATTTTCTCCATGGTCGTCTTTGCCGTCGACCTATCCACCACTTTCACCTTTTCAAGCTAAATCTTTGTTTATGAATTGGAATTGGAATCAGAATCAGTTCTAGTTTCAGAAAAAAATTGGGGTTCTAACGAAATTCAGAAAACTTGAGTGGGGGAAGTTAGGAAGTTTAAGTTTTGATAAACACGAAGCAGAGAGAATACAAGAGATTTATCCTCTAGGTGTTTTACGGTTTGAGAAGTCCACATATCTAATTAAAGGCCCTACGATTAAATTGATCCAAGGGTTGGTGGTTTATCCGATAGGGGTGGAAATTAGGAAAACGGATAAGAACGAAAATGACAAGTCACTAGCGTTTGTAATCACGCCCAAATTATTTGACAAATCTCATCTGTTGAATATTTATTTACATGCACAATTCGTCCTTTTCCCCGAGCCTGGAGTGTCCTCAAAACCAAGATTTGGACTAGTGTATGTCGATGTCTTATATACTAAGTTCAAAAGATAAGTGTTATACTTCGTATTGTATTCCTTAATACTATGTCTAACTAGAGTATATAATCATTCATAGCTTCACAGTTATGTTTTCAATATGCACGACTTGAAAGATACGTTAGGGAATGAAACAATTTAAGTCAAATATTACTAACCTCAAGTGGAAGGATGATGTCGTCATTGTATCTCCTTACTTATTCACATTCTTCAAGTATTCACGTAATACTTGTAATGTCTCATATCCTAATACTTTCAAGCTAACCTATACGAAGTTGACTCTAGCATATATAATCAAGCGACTTTTTAAATGAGTTTTGGTTCACTAAAATATGACAACCAAACTTGACATACCAACGCTTGGTGGGTTCAACCGAGCTATGCTCTAACACATACAACGACCTATTGATTCAAAATGTAAACCCAGGTAGGAAAATCAGGTGGTAAAGAGTTTTCGGTTATCATACTTACTTTTCTTATTCACGTGGATTATTTATTCATATCTCTCTATGGACAAATGGTAGCATGTATTCTTGTGCAACTAGTATATATATAAATATATATTTGAATCTCCTAAAATTTTCATGTAACAAGACTATTAAGAGAGTTCTAAGGTGGTTAATCGTAAGATATACCTCTCGACTTGCGGCCATTTTGATTCCAAAAATGTTACCGATCATACCTCATAACTCAGAACATACCAATGTTGGTCTATGACCGAAAATTTGCTAAACTTACAACCCAAAATCTACACTTGTAATTCAAACTTTGCTTTAACTCACCAAAGATTATATGGTGACATAAAATAGGTCTTGAGACCCGGAATTTGTTGCACAAAAGTGTATTTCGTAATTTGTTAAGAAATACACCTTTACAAATAACTTTTTGATTTTAAAAAGAAAAAATCAAAAATTAGGCTGTGAGCAAAATTTGAAAATGACTTTAGAAGTAAAAAAGTTAATATTTTGTGAAGAGGTGTTTGGATATCAACATAAGTGTTTTTGCTTCTCTAAGGGTAGAAGTCAATCCCGAGAATGCAGAAGCACAAACAATTTGCGTCACAAATAATTAACTTTTTTGCTTCTAAAAGTTAATATTATTTTATTGACAACCCAATTTCTTTTTCTTTTTTGCTTCTTAATTTTCAGAAGCAATTATAGAGGGATACTCTCATAGAAGTAACTTTTCGACTTCTAGAAGCAAAAAAGTCAAAATTAGGTTGTGAAAATTATTGAAGGTGACTTTTAGAAACAAAAAAGTTAACTTTTTGTGTAGCAAAATATTTTTACTTCTGACATCTGCTTCTGAATAAGTGAAAGCATTCTACTTTCGACTTCGGATACACATCCGGATAATTTTTGGACTTCTAGAAGTCAAAAAACAAGAAGTTAGTTCGAGTGTAAAATTTTAGAACATCTTCTAAAAACAAAAAAAAATCAACTTTTTGTCGGACAAAATATCTTTGGTTTAACTTTTACTTATGGAAAAGCAGAAACAATTATGCTTCTCGTATCCAAACGCACAATAAACACAACTTCTCGAAGCGAATTCTGAGTTCGGATCCTGATAAAAAGCACTTCCGGTAAAATATAAGATGATTTTTGGTATATTTCGTAAATATGGTATATCTTGGAGGATAATTCTGTAATAAAAGGATTCGTAAATATAATCTCGAAACAGCGAAACTCTCTACTTATCATCTTGTTTTCTGCGGATTTTAGAGCTAGAAAAATTTTTGTGCCGCAAACCCTAACCCTAGAAAACCCTGATAATCAATCATGTCTCACTTTGGAAGATCTGGTCCTCCAGATATCAGAGATACTTACTCTCTTCTTGTTCTTAACATCACCTTCCGTAAGCTCTTTTTCTTCTCTCCTGATTTTGATTCTTATTCTGATTTTTTTTTTATTCTTTTTCTGATTTGTTTTGTTGATGTTTTGATGAAGGTACTACTGCTGATGATCTTTTCCCTCTATTTGATAAGTACGGCAAAGTTGTTGATATTTTCATACCAAGAGATCGAAGGTTGGTTAAATCTTAAACCCTAGCTTCTTATTTTTTGAATTTATTTTTTGATTTATTTTGGGATATTTTTGTTTAATTGTGTATTGTTTGTGTGAATTAGGACTGGAGATTCGCGTGGATTTGCTTTCGTTCGGTACAAATATCCAGATGAAGCTTCAAAAGCTGTGGAAAAGCTTGATGGTTAGTTTCATATTTCCCCTCGAGCTTTGAGGTTTGGTTACTTGGTAATGGTTTTTCTTAGGGTTTGTTGTTTTTGTGTGTTTGTGTGTAGGAAGGAATGTTGATGGAAGGGATATTATGGTTCAATTTGCAAAGTATGGTCCCAATGCTGAACGAATGTAAGTAAAAATCTATATCTGAGTCTAGTCTGATTTAGTAGTATAAAAGCCCTCTTATTTTAGTTGATAATGGTAAAGATTTTCCAATGGTTGATTATTCCCTCTTTGATGTAAAATTGACATTAGACATGGATAGAACATGTAATCATCTTTCAACCCTAGTCCCCGTCAAAATTATTCCCTGTGTTAGCCCTTTTGAAAATTGATTTGCTCTTGAGAACATAAGAATTGATTGTTCTCTGAACTTGGAGTGTCTTTTAATCTTGTTAGGGACTCTTAGTGGGTTAGATAAATGTAGGAACCAACTTTAATTTCAGTTGTCAACCAGCCATATCTTGTCTAATTTCAGCTCTAAAGGAAGAGTAAGTGAACCAGTAGCAAAGATTAGAGGGAGTCGGGAACGGACTAGAAGTCGCAGCCCCCGTCGAAGGTATTTTCTGTTAATTTGACTATATATTAAGACATAATTTCTCAAATCAGTATCGCTGATTGTAAACCATTCCAGTTCCAGGTCTCGTGACGAGCATAGGGGTCGAGATAGTAGAAGGAGAACTCGTAGTAGGAGTCGGGAACGATATGATGACAGATCTCGTGGGAGGGGGAGAGATTCACGCCACCGCAGTAGGACCCGCAGCTTAAGTCCTGATTATCGAAAGGGTGGTAGTCGAAGTCGATATGAGGAAGAGCGCCGAAGGAGCAGAAGCAAGTCCGCCGGCAGGTACTACAATTCACACATCTTGGGTTCTTATCTTCTTTGGCTTTGCATCTTATATTGATGAAAACATCCTCGCTTCTTTCAGTGCCTCTCCTGTTAGGCGCAGTCCTAGTCCCAGGAAAAGGAGTTTATCTCCTCGCAGGACTCCTCCTAGGGGTGAAAGCCCTGATAGACGCAGTCATGAAAGTTCTAGAAAAAGGAGCCCATCTCCTATTCCTAGAAGTGTTTCTCCACAGCGTGAACCTGCCCGTTCTCGTAGCCCATCACAACAGAATTCTGATGCTGATGTAAGTTCTCTCACCCAATTTTTGTTTATTTATCATTGAAACTAGAGCTAGTAATTAAGCATGGTAGGCTGAACTTATATTGCAGGACTGATGCAAGGGTTACATAATGGACAAGTTACATCCTCCGAGTAGATGTGTTGTTTAAAAGGCGGTGGGTGTTTGCATGTTCTCGTCAAAGTACTGAGTGCATGTACTGGTAGACTTAGATCGTTTTCGAGGTTGATTATTGCTTTGTTGAACTTAAATCATCGATGCACTTGATGCAGCAGTTAAGTAGTCTGTGAACCTTTTTTCAGTTTGTCAAATATTTGAGTTATCGGACTTAATGAATGCATGTAGTTCGAAGATTTAATAGTTTGTGGCGTGAGAGCTTTGTTTGCTTCTGCTTCACATAATTTCTTATGTGCATTGTTTTTCTCTATTTTTGCCCTTACTTTCCCCTTCTTAATCATGCATCATTGGATAATGGGAGTTCTGACTGTGGTGACCATATAAATTGCATTTTATAGTCTGTTCGGGGAGTGTTGAATGGGCTTGGTGTGACGTGATGATGATGGTGATGTAGCAGTTGTTCATGCTGTTTTAGAATTCCTAGAATGATGATATCCATTTTGATGCTGGTTATGAACAGTAGCAATCTATTGAGCCCTCAGCCACCTAGTTGTATGTGGCTATTTTGCTCTGCTGATCACGATTGGTAAGGTTTTATAATTACATTGTCATGTGAATAGCGTTCTGTCCATCAGGTTAATCCTGACCATTCTCTGTGGTCTCCATAGATTTAAAGTACTGCGATATGTACTGATTAGTTGTGGCTGTCTGGCCTGTCACAATTCAAAACGTGATTGGGGACCTGGAAAGACTAGATGAGGCTGCTAATCTAAAAGTTGATCCTGCTAATAGCTGATCGTGATTGTGGCTGCCAAATCTAAAAGTTGATCCTGCTAATTGCTGATCGTGATTGTGGCTGCCAAATCTAAAAGTTGATTCTGCTAATAGCTGATCGTGGTAAAATGTTTTGCTGTGATGCTAGGGATGACTCCCCTTTTTAAACTGGACAGAGTAATAGGTATTTCCTCATTTGGTTGGTTGAGTGCTTGGTTGGATATCACCTTTTATAATGTAGGCCTGCTAGGGAATTTGATCAATTCTGCACCATGTAGTGTGTTGCTGTGATCGAGTTGACTTTCTTGTGGTACTGGTTCTTGGTATCATGTTGCGGCCCGCTTGCTTTCATGAACTTGAACGTGATAGCATCTGATTGTTGCTGTTGAAGGGTCAACAGTTTACTTACCGTTTACTGTCTGTACCTGTTCTCCCGACTTGCTGTGGTTTCATTTGTTGGACCGACTTAGGTTGCTCCAGTTGCTGTGTCTGTACCTGTTCTCCCGACTTGCTGTGGTTTCATTTGTTGGACCGACTTAGGTTGCTCAGTTGCTGTGTCTGTACCTGTTCTCCCGACTTGCTGTGGTTTCATTTGTTGGACCGACTTAGGTTGCTCAGTTGCTGTGTGTGCTTAAATGATTGCTTCCATTGGTATGCATCCCACTCCCGCTAAATTTGTTTTGTTATGTTAATTGGGGTACGGGGTACTTCTGAACAGTTGAGTTGTTATTGTAACCTTGAAAGTCTTCTTTGTGATTGAAATTTACAGAGTTTTAAAATGATAATGTATGAATATATTTGTACAAAACATCTCAGGTTTATTGTTTGACCTGTGTTCTTTAGTTTCTGTACGTTTATGGTGTGGCTAATGAAAGATAACTAAATTTAAGGATGCGTATTAAGCCATATCTACTTTTTTTAGGTTTTTCTAGGCTTCTAGCTTCACGAACATTGCAAAGTCTAGTGGGCTTCTACTACTAACTTCCATCAGACAACAGTTGCTACTGACTCGATACCTATCCACCACACACAAAAAAATGACTTGTGCATCCGTAGAAGTTTAAAGAGGAATATATTCAAAATGTAGGAGAAAAGGGTAAGTTAACCTTCGGGGGGAGGAGTATATTTAGGATTAACATAGCATGCTTGAGCCAACATTGCATCCGTAACCTGGGTAACATAACGTAACAGTGCTCCTCTGCTGATTCTATACCTATTTCGGGGTAACAAAAAAAACAAACTAAATATGGAATATGGATATCCTCTTTTTTGATGCTTCAAAAATAAAATAAAAAATATAGTGCTTGTACAGAAGGAATATTGGAGTTGTGATGAGTTTCCCATATTGGTACGTCTCCCTTTGATTGTTTAATCAGTAAGTATATTGTATGTGTATCTTTCCGTTAATGTATAATAATATTCAAATATAGAGATTAGGGTCTACCAATGACATAGTTAGAATGACATTTGGTTGGCTTTTCCACGCCATTTTTCCTACAATACCTAAACCATATCTGCCTTGCTACCAAACATGGGCACACTCTGAGATACAAAAAAAATCATTACGGTTTGGATTTTATAGGAAAAATGACGCTAAAGTATCATTCTAACCATGTCATTGGATCTTTCCCCTACTATACATAATGGCATGAGCAACATAATTTTCATAGTAAACTCAAAACACATTTCCATCTAGCAAAACATGCTAATACACCAAATTAATCTAGAGTTAATTAGTGTTTGGGTCCTAGATTTTGGTATGATAGAGGATTTGGGTCTTAAGTTTGTCCAATTTTAAGTTTGGGTCCTTAGAAAAGGTTTTGTGCAACCTTAAAATCCCACCACTAAAATTAAAAATCCATGTTTTGTTAAATTAACATACATACAAGTAATCGATTTAATCAAATCACTAAACAGAAACTCAGAATTCCAAAATCATTAAACAACAATAATATATATTAGGGGAAAATAAAATATAAAACCCATCATGTGAAATAAGAGTTGATGCTATTATGGGTTTGGAGGGATCTAGAATCTTAGAAGAACAAGTAACCGGTTTTTTAAGGACCCAAACTCAAAATTGGACAAACTTAGGACCCAAATCCTCTATCATACCAAAATCTAGGACCCAAACACTAATTAACACATTAATCTCAAAGGAAAAAAAGAAAGCTAAGTTTAGTTTTAAAACTGCATCATCATTCTTCTTAGGTCTGTGTTTAATGGTGATCCTATCTTTTACTTTGTCATGCTTTTCTGATCCCGACCCGTTGCAAGACTTTTGTGTTGCTGACTTGAACTCCACAACTTGTTCTGAATGGGTTCCCTTGCAAGACGGTGTCTCAACTCAAGTTATATCAGATGATTTCTTCTATAGTACGTGGCTTGATAAATGAAGCGAGCACAGAGAATCCCTTGGGGCTTGGAGTGAGATTTGGTGAAGTTAACACCTTCCCTGAGTTAAACACCCTTGGACTTTCGATAAACCGAATCGACCTTGCAACCGGTGGAATTGTTCAAATTCACACACACCCTCGAGCAACTGAAGCTAATTTTGTCATTAAAGGGGAAGTCCTTTTTGGGTTTCTAACTACTACTAATGTTCTGTATGCAAAGGTTATGAAAGCCGGAGAGTTGTCTATTATTCCTAGAGGACTTGTGCACTTCGCAATAAACGTTGGACGGGAAAAGGCTCTTGTGATATCTACTTTCAATAGTCAACTTCCAGGATTTGCATCAATTCCTCTTAACCTCTTTGCTTCTAAGTTCTAACCCAACAATTCCTAATGATATTTTGGCTAAGAACTTCCAAGTTGGTGAGGCCGTCATCGCTCTCATAAAGTCAAAGTTTAACTAAACAAAATAGTAGCTAAAAATCTAGTGAATGCATGCTCTCACTGGTTCTTTGGTTATTATGTTGTACTTAACAGGTCTCTAGTGTGTGTCGAATCTTGCCCGTCCAAGTAAGTTTCACTCTAATTGATTTGGCTTTCCATAAATCTTCCGATTGAGTTTTTCATGAACAGGTTTACAGTTTTGGGCCGTTCTCGTTTTTAATCCACCGACAAGTTTGTTTCTCAAGACTCCTCCTTAGCTTAGATGACCACCAGTTTAAATTGTTGCCACTATACATGATTACAAGGATGAAAGGGTTTGGTAAAATGCAAATTCCTAGTTATAGCAAGCTTTTTCCTGGTTGAATAGTTTTTATGCACACACTTTGTTCATCGTTGATCTGGCCTGAAGATATACTAGTAAGAGTTCTATTGGGCACTAGAGAAAATGTACAGAGACAGCATAATCTTGAAGATAAAGAATAAACTATGTTTAAAACTAAAAAAAAAAAAAAAAAAAAAAAAAATCTTGAGCAACAATTCAAATGACAATCTAAATCTAGTAGTTTTAAGGCTGTGATTGCATGCACAGGTACATTCTGTCAGACAACAGTTGCCACTGACTCGATAGTGCCAGCCTGAACTTTATGTGGAGTAGCACTCTTCGGTAGTGCTGATGGTTTCACTTCTTCGTAAGCGGCAGCATGAACACCAAGAGCTGCACGGCCAGATGGATCAGGGTTCTTCGACCATTCTGCATCCCACTCCATTGCTTTAGCTGTGCTGCATGCCACACTTGGTCCTCCTGGGACGGTTGATCTAGCAGCATTCTGTCCAAAACAAAAAACACTCTTGGTCCAATCACTAATTCCATTCCATAGGGGTGGTGGTCAAAATACCATCCACTAAGAAAAAAAATGACGGATTTACGTGTCCATGTGCATAAACAATGACTGCCAAAGTATAGAGGTTTAAAAGAGGAATATATCCAAAAATGTAAGAGAAAAGGGCAAGTTCACCTTGGGGAAGAACTTTTCGAAGATAGTCCTGTAGTAGTATGCCTCTTTCGTGGGAGGAGTATTTTCAGGATAAACATAGCCTGCTTGAGCCAACATTGCATCCGTAACCTGGAGAAGAAACAAACATTTTGAGAGTTTAAATATTGATTGGGTTTATATCAAGATAAATGTTGCTATGACATCACAGATATTTTTTAATCAAAATTAAATGTTGCTATGACATCACAGATATTTTTTAATCAAAATTACATGTGCATTTGCATGATCTTTCAGTCCGTCAATCCAGCTGTACCCTACTCCATCACTGAACTGCTCCTTTTGCCTGTACAATATGTGCTGAAGCGCGAGAAGAGGAAATTGTTTTAGTATCTCGCAAATGCATACAACGAGTTCATAGAATTGAATTACACAGGGTAGAAGATTTTTGCAGTTCACAAACCTTTGGTAGGTATGGCTTCTGATCATCATCAAATGCGTTGCGAAGGACCCACTTCTCGATTCTACCAAGATCTGGTCGTATCTGTTATTGATTAATTCACATGGTTTATTAAATCTTTAAACTCATCTGTTTTATTTTTCTAACTTCATTATTCATCAAATAACAAGAAACACAATAAGTAGTAAAATCAACGAGGCATTTAAGCAGAAAATGTAAGTTTAGAAATAGGCACCAAAGCTTCTAAACACAAAATGCGGAGACAAAAGGAAACAGAACATTATCATATTTCCATAATTATGACAAATTCTCAAGAGACTGAATTTAAAAATGAGCATATTTGAGTATACCATTTTCCACTCTGGGTCGATGTCCATTGCGATGTTAATGAACTGTTTATCCAAGAAGGGTACACGAGCTTCTAGACCCCAAGCTGATGTTGACTTGTTAGCCCTCAGACAATCATACAGATGCAGAGCTTTAATCTGAGTGACATAAGCAAACATAATCCAGTTATAACATTTTACATCGTGAAATTCAAGAGCAAAAGGAAAACTGTGGTTCATACAGATCTCAAAATGATGGCTAAATGGGAAAAATTGTGCGCAATACCTTCCTACATGTTTCTTGATGGAACTCATCCTTGTTTGGAGCCTTGTGGAAATATAAATAACCACCAAGAATTTCATCCGAACCTTCCCCTGAAAGAACCATCTTTACACCCAAGGACTTGATCTTCCTGGACATTAGAAACATTGGAGTGCTGGCTCTAATGGTTGTCACATCATATGTTTCAACATGGTAAATGACCTCCTCAAGTGCATCTAAGCCTTCCTGTTATAGCAAGGTAAAAACTTAAATCACAATCCTGGACCATGAAGTCCTCAACATGGTGTATCATTAGACCGTGGCAAGAAAAAATTACCTGGACTGTGAAGGTAAACTCATTGTGATGGGTACCAAGATAATCTGCAACTTCTCTGCCAGCTTTCAGATCAGGAGACCCCTGAACAAGGAATAGAGAACCCACCAAATTTAAGGAGAGGACACCGATGAATGTTGAAATGCGATGCACTAAACTAAAGTAAAGAGTGAGACAATAGAATGCCATGGTCATAAGAAACCCTTATAGCATAACACTTTTTATTGAGATGTATAATAGATATGTTAGAGATGAAAATCGTAAAATCAAGAAGACACGGATCTTAAGCAGAGGATAATTTACTGCATGTTTCACCATTTCGTCGGTAACTTTATAAGCACAATGATGTATCTATGAATTTTAAGACTCATTATTCAACCTTTAATCCAATGCAAAACGTATGCAGCTGTGATCCCCACTGTTTAGCAACTTTTGATTCTGCCAAGTAGCGAGAAGCTACAGATGCAACAAGTGATGAATCAAGTCCTCCAGATAAAAGAACACCAAATGGAACATCTGTCATCAGCCTTTTTTTCACAGCCTGCAAGGATGACAGAACACACAATTAGATCCTCCTTATCTTTCTTAAGCTTACAGGTATTTGCTGCTTTAGAGTTGGAAGATCTGCAATTTAAAGCCATACTTCTAAGTTCTAACCAAAACCCATTGACCAATCTTCATACTGAGTCTAGGAAGCTTGAAAAGACATCCATCAAATGAAGTAAACTCTAAGAATACTAAGCTAAAATTCGCTGGTCAGCCAAACTAAATCATAGCCTTATGTTTAGTTGATGATGTTCATTAGAACTAAGCGATTGAACATTATGTATACAATTTCCCTGAAGGTTCATCACTTCTAGTTTGAAACAACATAGAATTTGAATTGCAATTGAAGTTCGGAGCATACCTTCTCAAAGGCCTCCCGTAAAACCAAAGGATCATAAGGAGTTGATGGTGTGTGTTCTGCAAACCAAGGTGGGTTGTACCACCGCCTAAGCTCTCCTGCACGTAAAAGAAAACTCAGACATATCCCAAACTCTGGACTAAAGTTAAATGGGTATGATGTTAGTAGATTTAAGATTTTAGTAACATCAAATTTGCATACTTGTCTTGCAGAGATAAAAGAAGACTTACGAAAAGAGAAATTGATCCTGTATTTATAGTAACAGCAAGTGTTTTAACTTCTAATTCAGTTATGCTTGGTTTAGCGAAGTTCCACAATAAACAAATAGATAGCTTACCAGTTTTGCTAGAATATATATGCCCAGGAAGGAAGGTTGTGAAACGCTCACAGTCATCGCTCAAAGCTTTCATTTCTGAAGCAAACCAAATTGATCCTGACAAAGACAGCAACTAGTAATAAGAGAATATCTTGTGTCGTTTGCATCTTCCACTATGAAAGTCATGGACAAAGTATACTAGGTAAGAATGGAGGCAAAAAGTAAACAGTGGATATGTCTTATTTGAACAAAGATTATCCTGTTCCAGGATCAAGAATGTGAGATCTCTACTAGCAACCTTAAAGAGATAATGAGTACACAGCGTGTTTAATGATCGAAAGCCATAAATTCAAAAGCGAGAACTCTCAAGTCTCAAGCAGCTTCCTTACGAAATGAAATAGATTAAACTGGGAAAATGTTTGTCAAATCAGCAGTTAAAAAACGAATCTAGGACATTTTATATAGAGAAAACTACATAAAGTTAAGAACAATTATCATACATAAGCACCAAATAACAAGAAGAATACAACTCTTGAGTGCCAAATGTACATACCATCAAGACCCCAACCCATGTATAATGGTGTAATCCCAATAGCATCTCTAGCAGCCATGAAAGTTTTGTCACGGGTGTCAAGAAGGACAAAAGAGAACATGCCATCCAACATATCCACGAAATTCTCTCCATATTCTTCATACTGTCACAAATGAAAGAACAATAAATCAATTGGAGCAGTAAAAAGCAACATACTCCAATTCCACTTTCGGCTTTCAAGATTATTCAAATTAGGTCCATAAACAATCTAATAGTAGTCCTCAGGAATGAGCAAATCAAAACTCCAATAAATACTTACAAGATGAGCAATAACTTCGCAATCACTTCCAGTTCTGAATTTATGATTCTTCAACTTTGCCCTCAATTCTTCATGGTTGTAAATCTCCCCGTTAACCTAGATAACAGAACTATGTAAGTCTTTCGCAAAGTCGAATCAGTACTCAAACAACAACAACAACAGTATCAATTTCAAATGAGTCTCACACATTCAAATTGCAGAATAGCAGTAATAATCAAAAATGGATATGACAACAGAAGATATAGATAAAGATATATACCGTGACGATGATAGATTTGTCTTCATTGTAAAGAGGTTGATCACCAGAAGCAGGATCTACAATAGCCAAACGTTGATGAGCAAGATAACAATCTTGATGACAATGTAATCCACTCCAATCTGGACCTCTATGTCTTAACCTACATACATTTCCCCAAAAATCACATCACCGGAAAATTAATTTCAAAATCGGTGATATTCTTTCTAAAGAAGAAGTTTGATGGATGAAATCTCCATGAAAAATGAAAAAATTGAGATTCAAAAACCAGCACCTTCGAGAGAGTTCGATGATTCTGGAACGTTTAGCCTGAGAGTTATCAACACAACCGAAGACCGCAAGGATTCCACACATCGTTTTATCTTTTCTATTATCCCTACTCTCTGACTGCTCTCTGCGCTTTCACTGATTCTGGAGAAACTGCTTTGGAGAAGATGAAGAAGACAAATAGAGTCTTAACTTTTCATCACAGCCATCGAATCCTGAGCGCTTTGAAATATTAAATTAGTTCTGGCACTCCCACTAGTGTTAATTAGGGTTTTTTAAGATGGAAGAAATTATGGGGGTTTTAGGAGAGAGAGATTGGCTTGCTGACTGATTCCTTTTTTTTTTATGACTGGACTGCCACACTCACAGGCTTATTTTATAACCACCACCAATCACTTGGACCGAGATTCCTGGCAGATTCCATTTTCTCCTTTTATGGTAATTTTTTTTCTTTTTGTTCTTCTTCTTCTCTCTCACCTATCATCCGATGAGGGGCCGATATTGTGGCCGTCCTCTATTGTGACATTTCAATTTTGAAGCAACAATTCTAGACTATATGTTTGCGAAAGTTGTCCCAAAAAAATAAAATCCAATGGTAGTTTGAGAAGTTTTTATGGGGTGTTAATCTAGCACTTAGATTAGCAGTCAGGAGTACCTCTTAAGTCTTATGAGAGTGCTAATTTAGCAGCTAGATTAGCAGTCCACGTCAGCCCAGCGCTGAACCATTCAGCGCCCAGCGTTAAATCATTCCGCGCTAAGCGCTAAATGGTTCAAATGCAACCAATCTCAAATGATCAGATCAAAAATAAATCCCTCGGTATTTGAATCATTCCGCGAAAATGTAGTTTTTCTAGCGCTGAATCATCCTGCGTATCAATCTAGCATGCTACTTTACATGCTAGCAACTGGTAGGAAAGAGAACTAGTGTTAACTTTTTTGTCACACTTTTTTTTTGAATTGTAACACTTATGTGCTAATATAGCACCTCCAATCTATCCCATAAGACTTAGTCTTAGGGGACATGTGCTAAACCCTAATCTCTCTGTGTGTTTTTTTTTTTTTTTTTTTGATCTTTTCGGATAGGATTCTATTTTCATTTTGAAGGTTGTTGCAAGGTAATTGAAATTGATATTTCAAAGCGCTCGTTAGTATGTTACATTTTTTAGGGGACATATGCTAAACCCTAGTCCCTCGTTAGTATGTTACATTTCCATACCCTATGACCACCATATGAGAGAATGGTCCAACTGAGAGTTGGATGTGTGCAAGATGCGAAATGAGAGGCAATTTGGTTTTTGGTATGAGGCAAAAGTTGCGCAAAATTAGAGCCACAAAGCCAAGAAAGAGGACAAAGGGATTCCATGTCGCAACTCTCGAAGCGCCAGCATAGACACAGTTGCCCCGCAGCTCAGTCCTCGCCTGTGGCTGTGGGTCGTGGAATTGGCTTTTCGTGCGTATGATTCGCCACTAAATCTTTTCTGACAACTTACTACTATGGATCGATCAAATTAAGAGTACAGATTTCTAGGGAGTGATGTTGATCTAACGGATATAATTGCAGAGTTTGAAGATACGTAGTGAAAATTCGAAAGATTCTGTCTGTGGATAGAAAAATATTGAATATTCTATGACCCACCTACCTACGTCAAGGATTCTCGGGTGATATGTTTGGAAATGGAAGCACATTGGTTGCTATTGGCCACATTTGCTTTTGCTGAAAGGCGAATGAGTTTTTTTCTTTCTTAGATGACAACATTGGTGGTTCTTTAGCTTTAACTTTTGAGCGCGGCCTCAAAATACCTAGTTGACAAAATTGACTCGAGACAGGTCCCAGATTAACTTCTTGGTTCTTGACCAAGCAAAAAGAAAGGATTTTGTCACTGTGAGCTATTGGACATACAAATTTTGTGTCCGCAACCAAAGTTTACAAACACGAAATCTGCAAAGTCAAATCTATCAAAACCTGGGTTGCCTCGTGGATACTCCGCCTGGGGAGTACGGTCGCAAGACCGAAACTCAAAGGAATTGACGGGGGCCTGCACAAGCAGTGGAGCATGTGGTTTAATTCGATACAACGCGCAAAATTTGCCTAAAGGCTCAAAAGAATCATGTTTTAGGGCATATAAGAAAATTTCAGGATATACCGAATAAAGAAAAAAAATGGTTAGAAATCGTAAATCCAATAGCCCCTTAACCAAATATTTTTAGTAATGAAAAATTTACCGTTTCTGTATTAGTGTTAATAATAATGAATAATTTTGATTTGTGTTTTATGTAAATGTTTAGTGATTAAGATAATTAAGTTAGGTTTTTTTTGAGAAGAAGAAGGGGAAGTAAGGAAAAACTTGTATTTTTATGAGCCAAATCCAGAAGATGAATGCAGCGATGAGAAACCCAATGCTAACAACACACAAGCATACTTCCAGATTATGTTTAATTTCATTTGTATAAGTTGAAATCATCAAAAAATTGATTTTTTTCACCCAAGTTCGGCTTGAAATTATCAGCCGAACCTAACTTGTATACTACAGAATATGAACAGTTCGGCTTACTCGAAATACAATATTTATTGGCCGAACTTATAGTTTGTAACTTCCGACCTACTATCTAGTTAAATGTTCGGCTAATAAAAAAATTTCATTATAAGTTGAACCTTCTCTTGAGAGTTAGGTTCGGTTTCCACTTTAAATATCGTATCAGCTGAACCATATATTTTTCCAAGTTCGGCTCATATTCAAAAAATCATATCAGCCGAATATGTTACTGATTTTCCATAAAACACTTAAATTCATACACATTTAGGGGTTACGCTTTTTATTACATATGTTTTCTATTGTGCAGCCTTTTCATAGGATGAATCAAACAAAAAAATGAAAATTACTAAAAGTGTTAAGAAAGTGAGATGGAGAATACCAAGGTCCAAATTCAACTCATTATAATCAAGGAGATCTTATCTTAAACTTCAAGAGAATGAAAATACAAACACAACGCAAAAAGAATGAGGTCATTCCGACATCGGACGAAAAAGTTATAGCCAAAACAAGATCGAAAGACTTGAGTTTGTAGAGAGAAGGTTTGGCTGATAACTCATCAGCACGAGCTAGCCGAACCTAGAGCCTGCAAATCAGTATTTTCAAAGTGTTTACAGAGAGATGTTCGGCTTGAAAGTGATCTAATCGAGTCAGGCGAACCTGACAACCACCTGGGGTAAATTTCACTTCTCAGGTTCGGCCGGGAAAGGTTGGCAAGGTATTAGCCAAACCTGACACTGTTCTGGGACATATTTGGACACCAAATTGACTTTTATCTTAAGAAAATACGACCCTGGAATGATTATAAAGCCTAAATTTAAGAGCTTTATATAAGAAGACATCCAAATCCCTAGGAATTAAGCCAAATCTCGATGACGAATACGTCGATGAGGAACCCAATGCTACAAATACACATGTATACTTTTGTCTTATGTTTAATTTCATTTTTGTAGTTTAAAATCATCAAAAAATAGGTTCTTTTCACCCTAGTTCGGCGAGCCAGGCCAAACCTACCTGGTTTATTACATATGATGAACAGTTCGGCCCACTGAAATGTCTAAAGTTATTGGCCGAACTTTTCTTTACACTCCCCGCATATTTGCTAGTTAAATGTTCGGCTTATTCCAAATTTTCATAATAGGCCGAACCTACTCATGGGAGTTATAGTTAAAAATGAAGTTGTGGTTCCGCTCATTTACTTAATATCGAATCTGCCAAACCATATATCTTTTAGGTTCGACTTGTATATTGTATAATAATATTAGTCGAACACCTATTGGATTTAATAAAATAAAATAAGTTAACACACATTTTTGGGTTCGGCTAAAAACTGATATTTACTGTTTAGCCGAACTGTTCATAGACACTTTCAAGGTGAAATTTCAAGAACAGTTCGGCTCAAAACTCAACTCAAATATTAGCCGAACCCTCTACTGTAACTGTCAAAAACCCATAAATTTTTAATAATTTAACCCATTAAATAAATTAAAAACAACAAATAAGAGATTAGGTTTGTAGGAAATACCTTCTTATCCTTATTTTAGGAGTTAGAACTTCAAATGGTTGAATTTCCGATTCAATTTCTGGTTCAATTACAGTTTTTACACCTTCATCTTCAATTGGTTCTTCTTCTTCAATTCATGGATTAAAAGAGGATTTCAAATGCATGACGTATGCTTATTTCTTTTACAATCCATTAATTATATAGTTCAATTTAATCGACGATCAAATTTTCACGAATTGACAATTAATTACGGCGATGAAAAAAAATCTGAGAGAGAAGGGAGGTGGTTCAGCTGGAGGAAGAAGAAGAGATGCTTAGGATAAAAACATTTTTTTTTGTTTTTTGATTTTAGGTTCAAGGGTATATAGGTAATTAAACTACCTAATAGACACCCCTTATAAGGTCACCTAGAATGGGAAAACTATTTTGCATGCCTTGAATTTTTTTGGCATTCCCTAAAACAGGAGTGGAAGAACAAGTTCGAAATTCGCTAGTAATGTGGACTTAAACGTTGTGAAATATAGTTTTAGATTTATTTTAAACAATTAATTAGGGGATATTTTACTGTTCATGCCGGCATAGTTTTTCAATGCCGGAAATCATAATGAATAGTAAAATATCACCCAATTACTTTCCATCTCCCCCTATTAATCCTTCTTTATTTTTTGTTTCTTGAAGTATTTTTTTTTTAGACTTTTTATTTTCTTTCTATTTTATGTTGTTGGGTATTTCTCTTTTGCTACAGGTTTTGGAACGAAAACGAAAAGAAATTGAGCCAAAGATTTTGGTGATTAAAGACTTGGAGTAAAAGCTAAAGCAAAAGGAACGCAAAAGAAGACAAACAATTTAATTTTTATTTAATTTTGTTTTTTATGGTTATGGTTATGGTTATGGTTATGGTTATGGTTATGGTTATGATTATGATTATTTTTTTTGTCTCTGTTTTTGGAAGATTGTATTATGAAATCTTTTATTATTTTTGTAATCTTTTCTTTTATGTTTAGACTTTCTTTTTTGGACATTGAGACATTATTTTTATTTTTAAAAACCCAAGGAAATGTTGATTAAAATATAAACTGCAACAAAAAGGACGACAATTACGATATTGTCTCGGTCCTTTGGGTTCGCACACTGACATAGGAGTCGGTGACCCGAGTCGACTTCAGGGTTCATCTCCCGTCTGGAACTGGTGGTAATATTCTAACCACCCACGAATTCCTTGTCAGTGATTTTATGGATGCCTTCTCCATGCATATATGTTGAGGTCTCGAAAACGGTTATAATTTCAAGTAAAGGGTAAGGACCGGACATATAAGTTATGGACTCGGATTCTATCACCATTTTCTTCTTTCCCGTCTTAGGAAAACATCCCTAAACACGAACCTAAACCTTAAAATATTGATTAGAACGAGATCGATAGGGTCGTGAGCTTGTAGGAAAGTCAATTGAAAAGATTTTATGTATTGGTTTCTTTATTAGCTTAGCTCGAGGTTTAGGATGATTACTGTAAGTTGAATCGTGCCGCCTTGTACCCAAGGAAACGTTTCCACAGAGGTAGGGTTATTCAAGCTCCTAAGAGCTTATCCTACTTCTCTTTGAATTAGTTTAATTCAGATTGTTCTAAGAGGTTTGCTAAAATCGCAACTAGTTGTCTTTTTGGGAAATAGAAGTTGTCTAGTAACAATTTAAGTGGAGCCATCACGCTTATTGTTTGCTAGATTAAATAAGATGGATTTGGTTGAGTCAGCCTTGTTTGTATTTTCTTAGAACATCCCTTTCATTAGGATTTTTTTTTCCTTTCTAGTGTATGCATAAGGTCATTAAAGTGCAGGCTTGGAAAAGGGATACTCTAGGTCGTTTAATTCGTGAAAAGCCTAGTAGTTTTTCTTATAGAAACGGGGAGATCGAAGACTCTTTTTTTGAAAGCTCTGTTTTCGGAAATTTCATTTTTGAGAATTTGTCTCTTAGTGAGGAAAGTACCCTTAATACTTTGAATGTGCCAGCAATGTCAACTTTGAAAGATTACATATACTCAACAAGGTCCAACCAACCATTGCGAATTACATTGTGTGCCAGTACGGCTAATTATAAGTTGAAACCTGGTATGAATTACATTGTGTGCCAGTACAGATAATCAGATGGTCCTTGTATTCTTAGGGAAAGATGATGAAAACACTTACTTTCATGTAAGGGACATTGAGAAAATATGTGGAACAATTAAGATTAAAGATCTTAGTGATGAAGTATGAAACTTAGGATGTTTCCCTTTTCCTTAAGAGATAAATCTAAGTCATGGTTGCATAACCTACCATCAGAGTTAATAGAAATATGGGATAAATTTGTTGCTGGTTTCTTTCAAAAAATTTACCATAAGCATAAAATCGCACATATTAGGCAGAAAATTAGTGCCAGTATACAACAAAAAAGAGAATCTCTTTCAAGGTTTCTAGAAAAATTCAATAGTCTCTTATCGCAATGTCCCCACCATGGGTTTGAGAAATTAAAATTAGTCCAGATTTTCTTATGACGGTTTAGACTACTCGACCAAAGACATGGCCGAGTCTTTGTGCGTTAGAGGGTTCTTGAGTAAAATTGATGATTAAGCATATTCCTTTTCTGAAGAAATGGCTGAAAAACCCTAACAATGGGAGTCATGTGTAGATCCCCTTAAAAGTCTTGGTCAATAAAAGTAGCACCGACATGGTAGATGTGCAAGCTGACATATCATTGTTCGATTGGACCCACAAGTTTTGATATCTCAAGCTTGTTGTCAATATTAGTTGATCAAAACTATACCTTGATTTTTAGTCTACTAAGTCAAGTCCCGGACTAAGTTAGAATTTTTAGTTGAGTATCATAGATCACCCTGAAGACTGAAGATCGGCGAATATATTTGGAGAACTTTTGTATCAGGTATGTGAAGACTGAACCATTCTATTTTACTTACAATCTTACCATTCTATCTATTGAGACTATGTCGTATGACTTGTAGTAAATTTACAAAGAAGTAATTTTGAGTCAAGCTTGTCTTGTGAAAAATATCGAAATATGATTTAACAAAGATATTCAACGATCCTTAACAATAATAGTTCTATGAATTAATTTTTGGATCAATTGAAAATTTCCCATGCAAATGATTTATCACTTGGGAATGTTTCAAACATATTAATAGAGAGATATTAAAATTAATGATATTTCTACTCAGGGTAGGTTGGCGAACCAGTTCGTAAACCATATATATTTGAGTTTCAAAAATACAAAAAGGTTTGAGAACCCGTTTGCAAAGCACAAGCTCAATTGGGTACAGTTCATGAACCGTAGTGAACTGAATTTCAAAGTTGTATAATAGGCTAGCAGTTGGAAAAACCGGTTCACGAACTGTTGTCAACTGAGTTCGGTAGGCGAACCCGGTTCTCGAGTTGCATCCTAACTCGGAAAAATCCATGAAGTTCACGAACTATTCTCCCGAATTTCTCAGTTTAATTAATTATAGCAAATGCTCACAGACTTATTTTTAATATGTAAAGCATTACTAGAACTCTCTTAAACACATCTAAGACTTCGTTGATCACTTAAACACTTATGTGTGTGCATCTTAATTAAACTCTTAGGTGTTTAAATGAACATCAAATTACTCTTAGTTCTTTGGATAAGTTTCCAAACCGAACAGTCATTATACACGACTCCATAACCGGACCAAAGTGTATATTCTTATATTGTATTTTTCAAGAATTGAGTTTTCTTGATTCTCAAACTATAAGCTAAGTGGAAAAATATAAATAGAGATGCTCTTTCAATTAGGAAAATCAACCCCTGAAATTTTGTCCTAGTTGATTCCAGAGTCGTCCTCTATTGACTTAGGTCTCCTATGAGAAACATAATTAAGTCTACGACTAAAAGACTTCGCTTTGGGGATTCGTGAAGCCATGTCCGACTATATTTACCTTGATAGTTCATGTATCCTGATCTTGTTATTATTTTATTGAGGTTTTCGTAAGATAGACAATAATCCTAAAGTTTTATTTGTTTCATACTTTGTGATTCTTCAAGATATATATCTGAAAATTAATCTTAATTAATCTTTTGAAGATTGTTCTTGAGAGGTGGTTAAGAATATAAGATTCTCTTTGGGATTCGTAAGTTCCGGATTTGTGAGGTTTGCTAGCTTTGTCTACTGCAAAAATATTTTCTCACCTTGATCTTTGATATAAACAGAATACAAATAGGCTTATATGTTAGAGGAAGATTGGAATCAAAAGTCTTCACTTCGGCTGAAGCAACTCTTAGGTTTTAAAGGACGTCAACTTAGGGAATCAAGTGTCGTAAGAGGTTCAAGAGACGTATGGAGCGCGACTGTAACTGAATTGCTTGGAGTGTAGTTTCGGTCTTAACTATATTTCAGCCTGATAGTAGCTAGGCCAGTGTCTGTAGCGGCTTAATACAATGTGGAGGTCCCGGGGTTTCTCAGTTGTTGCAGTTTCCTCGTTAACAAAATTCTTTTGTGTGTGTTTCTTACTTTTTTTGAATCTTTTGATTATTAAAAGTACTGCATAAGTTCATACTCCTATCAAAGATGAAAAAGTTAGGTGTATTTGGTATCCCTTGCGTTTTCACAAGCTTTGAGTCAGATGCTAGGTTTGCTGCTTTATTATAAAAGATTATAAGATTTATAATTGAGCCAATCTAAACAAAAATCTTTTGTTGAAATTGATGATAGGATTAAATCCTCCCAGGTTTCTAGTTGAGGAATAGAACCTTAACAACTTTGTGAAGGACAACTTAGTGAAGAGCAATCCCATGCTCTTTATAACAATTCTAAGTTTGAAAATCGTCATAAGTTTGACCCATATTTAGCTGTTGCGATATGTCTCATGTTTAAATAAGCTACATGCGCTTGTGGGAGTTTCTCTAGAGTAATTTTAGCTTCAGCTGTAGAGCTTTCCAATTGCCAAGGATCCTTTTGGTTTTTGTTTTTAACTATATCCGCTAGTTGCTTCCAGTATGTTGCTATGGAAAACACTATAAAGCATATTATCATTTATCCAGTTGCTTGTATATAGTAATGCTTGTGCTTCTGCATGGAGAGCTGAGGAATCCCAACTCGAACCCACCGCCAAATGTAAAAGCTCTTCTTGTCCTACAGAAAATAGAATAAAGACATATACCCCATTGAAAGATCCTTTTCCTTGAAATATGCATGAAAGAATATGATCAAGACTGTGTTTAATTCAAACCTTGATGATCTAATTGATTTTGGCGCTTGGGGGAGGAAAGCAGGTGTCAAGATACTATCCGAGAAGGCTTGGATGTGGCTTCTAATGTGCTATATCAATATGACTGGATTAGGTGCTATTTTTTCAAACAAAATAAATCAAAGGATCTATGTTTCCAAATAAACTAAAGGAAAATAAAATGGGGGGGGGGGGATATCTAATTTTAAACCTAGTCACCGATGGAATCGATTGCGTAGTCCGACGCCACCGACCATATAGAAGGAAAACCAAATCACCCTTCCAAATAGGCAGTCTAGGAACAAAGGTTTTTCAGTTTTTGAGGTTTAAGAATTACACAAGGAGCAGACCAATAATATTTCAGAAATATGAATTGCAAGTCTGCTCGAAGTTGGTAGAGCCTTGCTTATTTCCCGAAGGAATGATCGAATTCTCGGAACTTTTATTGGAGGACTGACTCACCGGGAAGTTGTAAACGTTTTTAAGAGTAAAGGAACCCGATACATGATGTTTCCATCTAATTGTACAATATATATGGTTGTGGAGTTATGGCTAAAATAACCTTATATCAGGCGAATAGAGATCACCATCCGGCTCATGACCTACAAATTGTCATGATTTATGAAGGGGGATACCACTATTAGTCAATATGCTTGTATCAGGCGAATCGAGATCACCATCCGGCTCATGACCTACAAATTGTCATGATTTATGAAGGGGATACCACTACAAATTGTCATGATTTATGAAGGGGGATACCACTATTACAAAGATATGGTTGTGGAGTTATGGCTAAAATAACCTTATCTCAGGCGAATTGAGATCACCATCCGGCTCATGAACTACAAATTGTCATGATTTATAAAGGGGATACCACTATTAGCGGGGGCGATACCAATTCAGTGATCCGACTGTCAGGATCTGTTAACATTTATTTGTCTTGTATGGATTGGTATCACCAAGTAATACTGGTATCTCCCTTATAAAGCACAGTTTGGCTAACTTAGCCTATCTGAGTGGTGGTCAGGATTTATCCTTAGCAAAGATAAATCAAAGGCTGTGGTTCTCCGTGCCACACCCTACAAGTCGCACACGTGGTGTTCATTCCAATATTATGAATTAAAAATGAATACTCAAGTCAAGATATGGAATTTCAAAAATTATAACGGGGAGGTTCGAACTCATGACCTATTGTGTCATAAGAGTAGCCTCTAACCATTGTTCCACCTTGGTTGGAATTGATAGAAAAGATAAATCAACAGTGGTTGTTTGTTTAACTTAAATATTAATTAGTATAAGTATTTTATTAATTAGTATAAGTGATTTTTCTAGAGAGAAGATAAATCTATGGTCATGGTTTGTTCAACTTAAATATTAATTAGTATAAGTGTTTTATTAATTGATTTCTCATGATAAATGATTTATTAATTTTACATCATAAATATCCCTTAATTAATATTAATACATATCTCCATCAATAAATAATAATTTTGACAAAAATTATTTCAATAGATATTAGTGGTGGCGGTGGTAGTAGAGGAAGAAGTAAGTGGTAGAAGCGGTGGAAGGTGTTACTAAGTGTAGGAGCAAAATATACAAAGAACACGTGTCCAAAGATTATAGAAGAGGCATCGTTGGTTAGATACAACATGGTAGAGGAAATAGTTCCACTTTTCTAGACCTTATCCTAACTAGTCAGCCCTAAGGGAATTATTGTAACTTGATATACATCCCTACCATTTATAAGGGAAAGTGAGATATGTTTGTAGGGATGGCTTCTTCCTCCTCCAACAGCCGAGAGCTCTTGAACTTGTAACACCTCCATTAATGGTGCTTAATGTAACACACCAATCATAGTGAAACCCCGTGGATGTAGGCTTCATTAATGGCCGAACCACGTAAAAACCCTTGTGTTCATGTTTACTTTGATGCACTTCATCTCTTCTTTGTTGAGTAGATCTTCATCTTGAGTGTTGGATTCAAAGTGGGTGTGGTTGTAGAATTTCTACATCTATATTCTGGCGCCAACTAAGGGGACCGAGAGTCTTCTGTAGCTTTTGTTTTGGAGGTAGTTCCAGTGAAGTTTGTACCGATCTACTGACTACTGAGTGTTGAAGTGTGAAGGGTAAATGTGGAACTCGGACTAGAGAAAGCTATTTTCAGACAGCAAACGGCAAAAAACATCAGTGAGGGTGAACCAGAGATACATACAAAGAGAACTTCGACAAATTTGGAAACAGAGATACTTCGACGAAGAACAAATCTAAAACAGGACGAATCTTCTTCTCATTTATCTCTTATTTTGTTTGTTAACGCTTCGATCTGAAAATTTTGAATACAAATTTCTCAAAAGATGTTTATGAAAAACCAGGGTTTGTTCTTGAGCAAAAATCGATTTTTCTTTCAAAATCTTTACTCGGTTTCTATTTCGATGGGAGATTGCTATCAGCAGATCATGTTTTGTAAACCAATTTAAGCTATTTTGAAAACGTTGAGTGACGAAATCCTTAGCTTATTTAGGGATTTATCTGTTTGTTTCACCTGGGGCTTTTTCTATCTTGAATGATATGATTACTCTTCTTGACTATTCACTCGATTGATTTGCTGTTGCGGCGATGATTCGAATGGCGTATGTTAACGCAGCTGATTTCCGCAGCAATCATCTCTAATCTTCACCGTCGGGAGTTACTGGAAGACGAAATTCATGAAAACGTCACCAATTTAATCGGGCCTCATCAACTGAATTTCGAAGTAGGTTCGTCGCGGGATAAACTACCACAATTGAACGAAGCTTTGCCTAGCTTGCTCGGATCATCATCATCTCGTCAACTTCCACCTCAGGGAAATTGAAGATTGTGAACCGCAATCAGTGTCGGTTTGGCTGCTCAAATTCAGGGCATCATCGAATTTTGTCCTTCCAAGTGATTGAAAACCATTGAATTCAGCATCAATTTAGTCGGGTCTCAGCACTCGGCTTCGGAAGAGATCATCATCGGGACTAAATGTTACAGTTCAATCAAACTTTGGTTATTCTAACCATGTCAATTTATAACATAAGACTCGGGTCTGGCCTTCTCTGGTTTCATCGGCGGCAACTCAGCCTCGTGTAATCCCACATCGGGGCAAATCAGTTAACTGACTCGGATCAAAATCATCTCTTGCCAAGTCAAATCGGGACAGGTACTGGGCGACAGATCGGAGCTAGCTACATCGGCCTATTCCATTCATATGCAAAGATTATCTCGGGTCAGTTCATATCGGGACAGGTGAACCATGTCGGACGGGGCAATCACGTCAGATCATCTCGGACTCAGCAACTCTGGAAGATTACAATACTCACATCGGGCACTCTGCTCGGGAGAATCGAGTCGGATCGTTTCGGAAGAGCACATCTCCATCGGGTCATTTATCTATAACAATGCATAAATCCAATCCCGAGTATCAATTGTGAAGTAAAAGGACGATCTTTAAGCGAAGACGCAGACTCCAAAGGGGGGGAACTCTGCTCATGGAGACGAAACAATCCTCTCTAACCAAATTTGGAGCGTGTCTTGCAGCTGATATATACTCTCAACTGTCAGCAGTGAAAGGAAAAGGCTGAAGAGAGGGATGTCAACCTCACATAAGCCTATTCGATCTCACCGTCTCTAACCAGCGCCAGACCAGACAAGACAACTCAACTCCGACGATATATCGGGGGAACTTGCCAAGAACCATGCAGCTGGAAGGGAACAGCTACGCAACAGGGGATGTCAACCTTAGGGATACGACAATAACATCATGGCAGGGGAGATTCGGCGATACTTGGAGCGACGTGTGACTGAGATATCCCACTAGTACGTAACACTAAACAGACGAGGGGCAAACGCTGCTCCGAAGATTATCACTTGAGCCACAATGTCACACCAACTACGATTAATTTCAAAAGAAGCAACTTGGACATACCCTCGATAGGTGGACGGTGAATCACCTCGGGCAACAACAGTATGGAGTCGATTACATCACAGCAACAACCGACTGCAACTTCGGGAAATATAATGAGTATGGCAACCAAGCGGGGCTGAAATTGAACATCTACGGAAAATAGTGTACTGAGTGAAACGTACAAACGGTAAGGCGACGATACAACGGTACGACGATGATACAACGGTAGGGAGACGATACAACGGTAATGCGACGATGCAACGGTAACGCGACGATACAACTGTAACGCGACGATGCAACGGTAGGGCGTCGACACAACGGTAGGGCGACGATACAATGGTAACACGACGATACAACGGTAACGCGACGACACAACGGTAGGGAGACGACACAACGGTACGGCGACGATACAACGGTAACGCGACGACACAACGGTAGGGAGACGACACAACGGTACGGCGACGATACAACGGTACGTCGACGATACAACGGTACGTTGACGATACAACGGTAACGCGACGATGCAACGGTAGGGCGACGATACAACGGTAAGGCGACGGTACAACGGTACGGCGACGGTACAACGGTAGGGCGATGATACAACGGTAACGCGACGATGCAACGGTAGGGCGACGACACAACGGTAGGGAGACGACACAACGGTAGGGCGACGACACAACGGTAATGCGACGATACAACAATAAGGCGACGATATAACAATAAGGCGATGATATAGCGATGATACAACGGTAAGGCGACGATATAACCCGGGGGACGCCTTGGGTTATTAATGCGACTAATGGTCATTCGTACTCGGGGCAAAGCCAGTGTGGAAGTGCCGAGGTGACTTACACTCGAATGGGCATTCGTACTCGGGGCAAGGCCAGTGTGGAAGTGCCGAGGTGCCTTACAGTCGCCTGGCTATTCTAACTCGGGGCAGTGGCAGTGTGCAAGTGCCGAGGTAGCCTAAGGGTTCTGGTGGTTGGAAACCAGTTCCAAAGGTTGTTTAGACGCGAGGTCTACTCATCTAGGTGGCTTACTTACATCTGAAAGGTCACCACCATCGCAAGTGGGCGTGTCCACTTGCCCGAGATTGGTTGGTCGATAACCGCTTGGGAATATCGGGCCTAGAATTAGGAATGACCAAGTACCCTACCACTAGATCAAAATGACGGTGATGAGATACCTCAATCGGGACATGGCATTGGGGCCCGATGACCCTCCCTGTTGAGTGTGTTCGAAAGATATGGAATATTATCTAATGCCTACTTTGAAATGATTAATATTGTTACAGAAAAACGTGTACATTAAGACTATGAACAGTCATGCATAACTGTGGCGGTGGATTTCACTTGTCAAGGGCAGGTGGTACTTGAATGGTTCATTCGGAAGCAACACCGATGAGGTCGCCCACAGGGGCACGAGATGTATGTCGGTGTCTGGGGCAACACAATGGCGACGATGGACATATCGGGCTATCATATCGGACGACGGACATATCGGACGACGGACATATCGGACGTATGAAACTTGAGTAGCTTGCACACACCGAAGTTCGCAAGTCATCAAATAACAGAGGCTGCGGGTACACACAACAGATGCAAGAGGGGTAACACAAACTGAGCTGAATATCTCATGGAGGCTACATACAGGGGCACGAAAGCTAGGAAGAATAACTGTCTTGATTGAGAATTGTCAACAGCAAAAGCTACGGTTCGAGATCACAAACCAAATAAATGGGGAAACGACATCACGGAGCCTCCCAAGGCTATGAGTCAAACAAAGAGTGGAAGCAATGAACCGTACCGTATCGACATCACTGGTAGCAAACAAGGTCATGGGAAAATATACAATCCAGTGATAAGGTCGGAAAAGGAACATATGGACTTCATCGTCAACAGCAAAACAATCTAAGTATTTCGTGTGCATATCCGGACGCGTAGGGGCACAATCGTTGTTTCGAGACTCCGCAAATGAATAGGGGAAAGTACGCGTACTAGGAAGGTGCAGGTGGTATTCCTTTGCGCAGTCCCTTCAACAACAATTGGGCAGTCGCAACACTACAAGAAAAGTGTTTTGGAGGAGCGGCGCGAGAAAGCCTTCATTCAGTTAAAGAAAATCGAGGACACCAAGATCGTCAGCTGGTTCACAAAACGGCTAAGTATCATCTATCTCGAAAAACTGTCTATTATGTGCATTTCAGCGGTTATTTATTAGCATAATCACGATGACTAAGGAGAGCTCGGATATTCGGAAACTCGACATACCATGTAGTTAACTTGAGTATCTTTTATAGGTGTCTTCTCACTGTGGATGAAAATTGATTTGTTAATTTATACCCTGAGCATGCTTAGTGAACAACATTGCAAGAAATGCTACATCTAGAAGACCCTCTACTTCGCCTTAAGGTTAAATGTAAACCTCCCTGGGCATAACTTAAACTCCACATAAAACAGTAGAAACCAACAGGTTCCCACCTATGCGCTAGAACTACATCTCTTTTCAAAACTCGTTAGACATTGAGTACGCCCTCCTGATTTTCCTTTGAGAAAGCATGCTAAATTACTCGGATAACACTTGTGCTTATGCGACTAACCCAGAACGATTTTTACACCCTTGTATCGCCCTCATTTAATCTCTGAAATGTTTACGCTTGCCAGAAATGACAGAACTATAAATCTGAATCTTAAATAGTGGTGGGATAGTGCAGTTACCACTCCTCTTCATGAGCGACAGGTACTCGTATTCGTCTAAAGAGCTTCAACTTCGAGTTATCAAGAGCTGATACCAACTGAACCAGGCAAAGCTTGAGCATTGACTACCGAGGCGTGATCATGATAACTCCGAACATGATGAGTGCACGACCAGATTGTCAAGGGTTTAGTCAGTTCAGGAATGCTTCATACACTTCATAAAAGAAACTAGCAAGCATCTCGAAGTGATCTCCAACAATTACCAAGGGAGATAGATAGTTCGGGGCAAAGTTCATGATCCATAACTGTTAGCAGAGATCAGCCAGTACGATCATACATCATGACGATAACAATCAACAACCATTGAACCAAGAGTCGCCTTGTAACTTCGCATAAGAATAGGGGCAAGTATATATACTGCAGACGCAGTTTGTATTCTTCTGCTCAGTTCCTTCAGCAACAATGTAAAGCCATGAATCCGACGACAACGTTCATCCGATGCATCACTAGGTTGAAGTTATCAACTTACCCAAACAAAGGACACACAACAGAGGCATGCACCACCAGATTTTTACCAGAAAGGGAAGCCAATTAAAATCGAGGAGAGCGACTCAACACCAGAATTTCCCAACATCGGAGCGATAGTCAGCAGCACCAAGAGAGCTTATCACCAAAGTTAGACACAATCGAATAGTCTTTTCGAATAATGGATTCTCTGTATTCAGCTGTATGGAATTCAACCCGTAGAGACACTTCACACACCATCTCGAACAAGTATCAAAGTAGATGTACCGAAGAAAACTGCCACAAGGCGAGACGCAAGCTTGAACCGAACCAGACGCACACCCTAGAATTTCAAATCAACCCAAGTATCGAGAAAAACCAGAGCCGAGTAAAGAGCCGATAAGACGCGACATCAAGCGCAATTAAAGAACCAATCGGGAAGTACAACAAGATCGGGACCGAAAATAGTGAAGCTCCTAGCCGTGAGGCGTACTACTCGGAAGCCCATATTCAACAACAGCCCGACGAAAAACCCAAGTCGCTACAAGTCGATAGTCCACTAACAGTCAGTTCGGATAACACATAGTATCAGTAAGTCAAAGCCTGAAGCAAAAGAAACAACAACACAGACGCAAGACCCGAAGGATTTTCTCAAGGATTTCTCTTCGATCAAACCTCGAGAAAAGGGGCATAAATGTAGGAGCAAAATATACAAAGAACACGTGTCCAAAGATTATAGAAGATGCATCGTTGGTTAGATACAACATGGTATAGGAAATAGTTCCACTTTTCTAGACCTTATCCTAACTAGTCAGCCCTAAGGGCATTATTGTAACTTGATATACATCCCTACCCTTTATAAGGGAAAGTGAGATATGTTTGTAGGGATGGCTTCTTCCTCCTCCAACAGCCGAGAGCTCTTGAACTTGTAACACCTCCATTAATGGTGCTTAATGTAACACACCGATCATAGTGAAACCCCGTGGATGTAGGCTTCATTAATGGCCGAACCACGTAAAAACCCTTGTGTTCATGTTTACTTTGATGCACTTCATCTCTTCTTTGTTGAGTAGATCTTCATCTTGAGTGTTGGATTCAAAGTGGGTGTGGTTGTAGAATTTCTACATCTACACTAAGTGGTGGAGGCGGTAACATTAGTTTTGGTGGAAGAATAGTGGCGCTGGATGGTTTTAATGGCGGTGGTATTGATTTTTTATTTTTGAATCAAAAATAATAAAAAAATTACATGACGGGTAACATTGTATTGTGAAAAGTATAGTTGGTTGTTTTTGACACGATCAAAAAAGGCGGATAACAAATACTTTTGGGATGATACCAAATCATATAAGCGTTGTTTTTGGTACCACTGCTATCTTTGGTAACCGTTCGTACGCATGATTTTCAGTATTAACAAAAAACATATAGTTGAATAAATTAATTGAGGACCTAAGTTTGTTAAATCTAAACTTTATACATGACGTGTGGAATAAAAGTTATAAGTGTGCCCAATATTCTACGAGGGATGGAAAATGGTGGTGGTGGAGAAAGAAGTGATATCTGGTGGTTTGTGGTACTGGCCGGTATTGATGAGTAGTAATTGACTATGTTAATTATGTGCTGCTACAAAAGGATAACACTATAAATTAGAAATGTGGTTGATCGTCTTAATGCTAATATAAACTCGGTTAAAATACATGTAAATTAAGAAGAAGAAAAAAACATTTGGATGTCACGTTATATAATAAATAACACTAAAAACTACATATTTAGTATCAAGATTTCTCCGTCCAATAGATAAATCTAAGGTTGTATTGAGATCCCGTAAGCAGAGGGCGGTTTGGTCTTAGATTTCTGAATGATAATGAATATAATGAAACGCTCCCTCTCGGTTTCTCCAATGAAAACCGAAACCTTCTAAAAAAATTAATCAATCGAACAACACTTAGATGGAATGCATCACCACCAGTGTAAACTTCTCTGAATTGCTACATATCCAGTGAAATTTCTACAGATTAATCTGGTGATTTCGTCCTACCGTAGTTTTTAACGAGGCATGCAATTAAATCTCTAATAGTGATTTTAAAGGTATTTAATAATTACAAAATTCTCTTATAAGTTTTTTTTATGCAAGTATTGATTTAACTTGGGTTCTTTTATATTTTTGTGTTAAGTTGATGACTTTTTTATTTGAATACATGTTTGGTTAACAAACTTTGATACATATAGGGTATTTTATTTGTAGAACTGATGTTAGTCTCTCATTTTTCCCGTTAGCACTTTGTTTCGATCCCGTATTTGTATACATTATTTGACTAGTGTTGGGGTATTTGTTTAATCTCAAGGCCGATTAAACCCAATGTGTGTTGTATACATTGAAGGCGACAGAAGTTTGTGTCGGCTCTACCTTGAAACTAATAATTTTTCTTCGGAAGGTTAGTTGAATTTATGTAGATACAAATATCAATATGACTATGCTCTTTAAAACTCCAAATTACTTGAGTAACACTAGATGTGAGAACGTCATTCATGCACTACTTAGCATAGTTGGTGTTAAATTTTTTTATCCACGAATTTCTTCAATTTTATGTTATCAATATGATTGAGAAAAGAATCTTACACATGTTTTTATTTACTATTATAAGTTTATTTTTCAACTCACATGTGTATATCTCAACCTTCCAATAGCCAAGGGTTCTTCATTTTTATAACTCTCACATTTGCAATAAATAAATAAATAGTGTTTATCTATAGTAGGGAAAATATTATGGGTTTTTGCTTCACTCCTTAGAGCCTTAGTTATCAATAATTTCGGAACAAATGTATTCATAAACATCATGGAGTTGGATTGGCAGTTTAGGTATATGTACTGTTAGATGAAATATTCTTTATGAAGTTTGAAATTATAATATGATGGAACAATAAATGGGGATTTTTTTTATTTACTGTATTTTTCTTTTTTTTTTCCATGTTGGCACAACATTATTACTTCTTCCAGATAATAAATTGAAATAACATGCTTAAGTAAAAAATAAAAAGATCAGGTAACCCATTTTGTTTCCCAAAACCTATTTGAATATCAAAATAATTACTCACGAATAAAATGAAACAAGAGGAATGTAAACAATATTGTATTAAAGACAAAACATCCCGTGCCGTTACGGCACGGGTTAAGATCTAGTCCCTTTATAAATCGTGCAAATTGTGGCGTGAGTCAAAATCTGCTTTTATAGTGCGGCGGTGCCCCATCACAAATGCTAAACCGTTCGGGAAAAAATACAGTTTGGCTAGAAGACCAACACTTCACCGGATGTGAAAAAGCCAAATCCCAGATTCTTTCTACTCAAATTTCCTGAAACCACCGATTCTTCCACCATTAAATTTTCAATTTCCCTCTCAATTTCCTTTCGATCTAAACACTGGTGATAATTTTGGTTTCTAGGGTTACATTTTCCCAGACACAAAGACCACCGTCCGGAATTCCGATAAGACACTTGGTTTCTAGGCTATAATCATTCCGATTCAATTCAGTATGGGAACGACAAGAACCAATAATATATACAAAAATCCTTCATATGCTTACAACAAAGATTTGAGTATTTCTTCAATTATTGGAAATCTCAGAGCTTACAATGTTGCAACTGGAAATCTTCCTCCTCCTTCACCACCACCACCACCACCTCCAAACGATAATTTACACTCCAATGATCTGAAGAAGAAGATCTCTAAACGCCGCCGCCGAAGTCAAAAACAAGATGAGAGGAGTGTTGAAGAGGAGATTGATAACGATGGACCTTTGTCTCATCAGGATTACATTCATAAGAGAAGACAGGATATAGATAAGGATTCTTCTCGTGTTTATCAGGAATTGACTCCGGAAGATGTATTGATGAGTAATCCCAGTTCAACATTTCAATCTCTGGTGCAGTATGAAAGTGATGACGATGACGAAAGTACTTCTACTGGAGACCATGATCAAGGACAAGATTTGACGAATTACGGTTCGTTATCTGATCATTTGCTTTTGTAATGATGTGTGGCTTTTTGTTTCTTCATGTTTTAATTGCTATTTGAAAAATACTTGTGCTACATTTCTAGGACTATAGGTTGCAAATATTTTGTTAGAGCTTAGAATTTGAAAATTTAGTCCCAAACTTAGAACGTAATGGCTAAGGATGTGACTGGTTTCAGGAAGTATCTTGGAGGTTGTATGTGTAGAAATTATGAAATGAATTAGGGCTGTGGTGTCCACTTTAGAAGCTTTAAGAATCTAATGCATGCGTGTACATCCTCCAATTGTTTAAGCCATTTGAAGTGGATTTATCATCATAATTGTGAACTTGTGTAGCAGGTTGATGAAATCTGTTGCAAAATAGGCACTAGAACTTACTGGATAACTTGTAGTAATATGCTGTAGAACCTATACAGTTTCTCATGGTTAACACAGGGACAAATGGACATTACAATCGTAGCGGAAAGGCAGTAGATCTGTGTGACTGATAGAAGTGGTATAGGTGCTAGGAGGTAGAAGTAGAGGACAAGCCTCCCGCATTTATTTGGTTAGCGGTTAGTTTGTGCTGAACCTGCTGTTTTCTTATGTCTGTTGTTTTCTTGAGTCTGTGGAGGTTATTTATATATTTGATTCACTGATTGTGGGCATCTTGAGTCTGACTCGTGCAAATCGTGTGTGGTCTTTTGTTTGGTTATGCTTTGAACCTGACTTGTTAGGATCACAAACTCTTGGAATATTATTTCCCCTCGGTTTTAGTAAGACAAGTAAGAGTATTTATCAAACAAGTTGAATTTGGGATGAAGGTCTAACTCGATACAATCCTGAAGATTTTACTTCAGATATATCTAAGCTTGTAGATCCTGCACAATACATGGTCGGATTCAAAATGGCAAAATTGTGATTTGTTGAAACTTGTTCTTTGGAGAAGCAAGTGGCCTGTAATACCTTTTTCTTCTCATTGTTGTATCACTTGCTTTGTTTTCGTTGGCTTGTGTTCTAGTTCTCTCGCCATCAAAACACTTACCTCGTTTCCATTAGATGTATCTATTTTGTTCATTATTTTCCTACTGCTCTGTGTTAGCAGCATGCTGATGTCAAAGTTCATTTCAGTATTTGACAGTGATACTATTAGTCTGTGCATGTGCCAGAACCTGAACATAATTTTTGTCCAGATTATGGAAATGAGCCTGATCGCGTTAAAAAAAGAGTGGAGCAACGATTTCCCATCATAGGGGAACCTGCTTGTGTGGTATGTGGAAAATACGGAGAATATATATGCGATGAGACTGGGGATGATATCTGCAGTACCGATTGCAAGGCTGATCTACTACTGAAAGCTCAAAGGGCTGAGGGAGCCATTAACTGCCACGATTCTCGGTGCTTGCCTGGTACAAGCACGGTTAAGCTGCCTGAGGTTAAAGAGGATGCTTGGGATTTTAGTCGGAACAGGTGGACTACGAAAAGATCCAGCCTATGTACATACGAGTGTTGGAACTGCCAGAAGCCTGGCCATCTTCCTGAAGATTGTCTGATGATAACACGGGGTTTATCTTCCCCTTCAACAAGCAGCCAGGTTCCAGTGGGTGCTCGCAACTCTAGTTCCATATCAAAAGATCTTCTTGCGCTCTACAGAAGATGTCACCAAATAGGGAAAAATCTGCATACTGCAAAATGCAGTGTATGCCGAAGCTCATCAAGTTTGGGAATGTGCCTCGATTGTAGTATCAGTCTTTGTGACAATTCTGGTCATCTGAATGAGCATATCATTTCACATCCTTCCCATCAGAAAATCTACTCTTTCAAGCTCCAACGCTTGGTGAAATGCTGTAAATCAACATGCGGTGTGACTGACATCAAGGATCTCCTTGTTTGCCACTACTGTCTTGATAAAGCATTTGACAAGTTCTACGACATGTATTCTGCCACATGGAAAAGAGCCGGTCTTTCGATTATATGGAATTCCATTTGCTGTGAGGAACACTTCACTTGGCACAGGATAAATTGCACGAATGCGGATGTGGACGGAAGTGCCTGCATTGTCAAGAAGAATAATTGCTCTCAGCTCAGTGACTTCATTTTCTGATCAGAACACAACGTTTCATCTGATTGGCAATGGAAAAATACCTACACCAGACCGCATTCTATTTGCTCTTTCAGGCTCAGCATAACCAGGGTCAGTAAACTAATTTCAAAGGTCCATTTTGGATTCTAGTCGAGCTAAATATTTGCTATAAATGTGTTGACAAGCATATAGATGTAAATCATGTAATGGAACTGGGCATAGCAAATAAAGAATGGACAGGAAAAGTCCTTTGCTTGTAACTATCTTAAAGTTTTCTTTCGAGTCTTACAGCCCAGGTAAGCCACCCCCACTTCCGTTACTGTATTCAAGTGCAAGGATTTTGTGCTGCTGAACACAACTATTCAAGTGCAGAGTGGTGATTGTTGCGAATTTTGGGATGACTATTGGGTAAATAATCAACAATTAAGCATCTCTTTCCCTGCATTATACAAGTTATCCAGGAGCAAAGATGCAACTATTAAAGATATGATATCTTACCCAATGGGTTGGCAGCAAGGGTGCATAGGAACCGAGCCGGACCATCCCGAAACTGGTGGAACCGTACCTGTTTTTGTACCGAACCGAGGAAGGAGGTACAGGTACTGGTCCAAAAATAGGAACTGGGGCTAAGCAGGTATAGGTACACGGTCCTTCCCTGATCCCGTACCGTCCCAGACCGAATGTATCGAAGAATTATAACCATTGGATTTAGGGGTAGTAGACTAATGATAGCCATTAGATTTAGGGATGGTATATATAGAAAAACTTTTCTAGAGTTTCTCATTTTCTTCTCTTTTTTTTTTCTTTTTTTTTCTGCCTTCTCTCTCTGAGAAAGAGAAGAACTCCATTAGAGTTACAGGGAAGTTTTCTTCTCTTCTCCATACTTCAACTTCACGAACAAGAAAGAGAAGAAGAAAAAATCAGTGATTGTGTTTCTATTGTAAGTTGTTTTCCTTTTTTTCTTCTTCAATTTTTATTTGTTATTGTGTTTAAATCGATCGATTTGGACTGCTGGGTTACTTGATTTTTGTTAATTTGAGCTTCATTTTGATTTTTGATGACCAATTGGTTGTAACTGGATTAACTTAATTTAGGGTTTCACAGGGTAAGTTATCACGCCAAGGAGAAGACGAAGGGAAAAGATTCAAGGAACAATCCAACTCAGAAATTGTTAACCAAGGTAAGTTCATCAAAATCTTTGCTTTTAATCCTGTGAAATCTTCTTATGTTTCATGAATTTTCAAGGGTAAGTTGTTGATGGATTCTTTTCAATTGAATCAATTCTACCAAATTCCAAATACTTGCTTATAGGTTACGAATCAGTTATAATGGTGTTGTGATTTCTTGATTGATTCTTTTCAATGAATCAATTTAAGCTTCATTTAACCCTAGTGGTTTAATCATCATACAATCACCTCCCTGTTTGTCTAAATAATGAGTATTATTGAATTAAAATGGGTTGTTTATTTACTTAGGGTATTGATGTTTTAAATCTCTTGGTTGGTATATTTGGGTCGACCGACCGGAGGGCCCGTAGGGAGGGAGACCCTTTTATGGCCACTTTTTTGTCAATTTTCAATTTTTTAAAAAGATTAGAATTCCGTGTCTTTTTTTTGGTTACTTGACGAATTTGCCCCTCTCCTCTTTACAGGATGCGTCTCTTTCTTTTCTTTTCTTCTTCACTTCGGTTTCTTAGTTCGTCACCTTTACCGATAGCTCCTCCACCAACTTTGACTTGATGTTGCTTTTTCTGAAACTGAACTACCACCGCCACCTGCAGCACCGCCATTGCTGACACAACCACTACCTTCGACAACACTTCCACCACCACCACCAGCATCTCCACAAACACCAGAATCTCCGCTGCAAACTCTTACAGCAGAAACTCATTTCTTCACCTACACAACCATCACCGCCGTCATCACCACCACCAGAAACACCACTGTCACCTGGCACCACCGTCACCTAAAATTTTGCGTGCCGAAATTTGATTCCAATGATAATGAATCACTATTATAACCAATATAGCACCACCTCTTCCATTAACCATCAGAGCCACAATAGCACCACCTCCGCCGCCATCACAACCAGATTTTAAAACTGGTTTTCCAGATTTATAAATTTCATGAAATTTTGATGATAATTAACATAATTAAGCAAATTTATCCTCAATTTCAGTTTCACCAATTCCGAATTTCAATTCAACTCACTTCCACCATCCTCCTCCTCCACCTCCTTTAGTTTCATACACAAAACACTTCAATTCATACACCAATCTGATTTTTGAGATCAAATTAAAGTTAATTGAATAATCAAATTCAATCGGATACAAAAATTTGCTACTAACTGAAGAACACAAACCTTGACATCTAATTCCAATCAAGAAGATTGCATGAGAGACAGCGTGAGTCTGCTCTGTGGTGGTGGTGGTTCGTGGGGACCGTGTAGTATTTATGACAAAAAAAATTTTTTTTGCAAAGAACAGGATACAATTGATCGAGTCACAGAGTGGTAGATTCAGGTAATGGTAGAATGAAGATCTTCCTTTCTTAAATGCGCGGCTGCAAATGTGAGTGAAAGAGGGAAAGGGAATAAGTTAGCTAGGTTTTCGTTTTTTTACTTTTATTTTTTTTCCAAACTTACCCTTAAATTAACACCTGCCCACGCGTATGTAGTGTAGTAGACTGATGTCTTACCATGCAAATGCACGTGTGTGCACATCAAACTTACACGAAACCAAATTAGTATCAGTTTCAGGTGGTTATTTCATTTAATTATAAAAACATACCAACGAAAATTTTAGGGTTCTTTATTTGTGGTATAAGAGGCATCTTTGGCTGAAAGCAAGGATAAAATTCTTCTGTTTATCATTATCATGCATTTGTAATACTGTATGGGATTTTTTTTCCAAACAGTCGGCTGCCAACACCACCAAAAAATAAAAATAGTGTCGCGCCATTATGGCGCAGATATCCACTAATATGAAATACCCGTAAGTCAAATGATATTTTCTTAACACTCTTCTTGTAACAATGTTTTGTTTTTCTTCGGTCGGCCCTCCCCACCGTGGCAGCGGTGTTCTAGTATGAAACTTAATCATACACTATTGTGAGTCTTTCTGAAGACAAGAATGACAATGTTTGATTGGTCAATTATGACTTAAAATCTTCCAAATCTTTTTCCTTTTAATTTAATTGGAGTATGGTTGTTGATGGTTCCTTTTTTAATGGAATTAAAGCAAGGACGATTACAATCCTATATGGTTTGATTGATTGTACTTCAAAGTGAGGGAATGATGTATATAACCCATTCATGGATTCCTTTTCTTATCTGTACGTTAAATGAAATGACATATTTTATGCTAGTGAGGCGTAGTTTGATTGTTTTGTTTAGCTGTACAATACAACAAAGCTTAGTTGTCTAGTGACATGGAAGATGTAGTATTTGGTTGAACTGTATATGACTTTGTTTGGTGTTCTCTAGTGACATGGAAGTTGTGGCATTTGGTTGAGCTGCTTGAGCATATAGTTATTGATTTTGAGAATATTGGAATTGAATCAATTGATTGATCTGCCTCTAATTGATTTCAGTAATTAAGATTTTTCTCTGACTTGATCAAGTGTATTGTTGCAGGTAATCTTGATTAGTTTCTTATGTTTGAAGCTACCAGTGCTACTTGTTACTTTTTTACCACCATTGTCCAGTCATTGCTACTGCTACTTGATACTTTGCTACTTGTTACTGTTCAATTGTGTGTGTGAGTGATTGTTTCTGTCAGTCTTTGACTATTTTTCTACTTGTTACTTTTACAGTTTTCAAGACTTGGTATTTGAATTTGACACTTTTCTTTGTTAGTAATCTAGTATTAATATTATTGCTACTTGTTGTTAGTTGTTAATTGTTATGTATTGACATTGTGCTTTGAGATATTTCTTAATATATTGTTGCTTAGTAAAACATGTTCTAAGCAGGAAAAAATTTTCTGGAAAAATTAAGGACCGAGACTGGTAATGGAACCGTACCGTACTGGTCCCGAATAGTACCGGAACCAAGGTACAGGGTACAGGTACCAGTCAAAAAAATAGAAACCGAGGTTATAGAGATACAAGCACTCGGTCTCGTCAAGAACCGAGCCGAACCGAACCGTACCGTGTGCACCCTAAGTTGGCAGCATGAAATTTCAATTTTCCCAAAATATTGAAGAATAATGAGGTAACTGAGGTTACATAACTTCTCTCTTTATTGTTATATCCTAGTTCATTTATTGGTGTTTCTCACAGTAAGATTTGGAGGCCCGCAAAATGTTTTTCCGTGGGTTTTTGATTTTTCCTCACTAGATGTTATGGAACCCCAGAATCCCACAAAAGGTGGTGTTGATCTCTATGTTATAAAACAGCATCGACATTAGATAAGTTGAAGAATACTATTGTAGTCAATTGATGCATTTTATGCAAAAGAGCAGCTGAATCCAATAATCACATTTTCTACATTGTGTGGAGCTCTTAGCGATCTGGAATTACTTCTTAAACCGTTTTGAAGTACAGATGGTTTTCCCCAACTCTGTCAGAAGTTTAATTTGGGAATAAAGGAGAAGGATGAAAAGATCTAAAAAAATGGCAGCTTTAGGACTTGATTCCATTTGCAATAGAAGAACTTTCATGGTTAGTTATAGATCGACTGAAATACTAATTGATGATGTTAAATGCTTACTTTTCAATAGGTCAGTGAATGAGAAACTCACTAATTTTAATGGCATTTCCGTGGACTTAGCCATCAGAAATTGGCAAGCTGCCATTCTGTAATCTCTAACTCATGTTAGTACATTTCTTTTGTAAGTTTTGTTAGACAACTGCTCGGTCGAACTCGCAAGTGTTGCTATCTCAAGCTTGTTTGTCAAGTTTAGGTGATTAAAACTGTAAGTCTTGATTTATAGTCTACTTATAGTTATGTCTCGGATTAAGATAGAATGTGTAGTTGATATTTAGACTTCACGGCGTTCATCGATTGAAGAAGAAGATCTACTGAGGAGATCTTGGAGGAACTTCATCAACAAAAGGTATGTGGAGACTAAAACTTATCTATCACTCCTAAGTCTATTCTATTATATCTCCTATTGAGACTAAGTCATATAGCTATATAGACCTTTACATTATACACATTTGATATTTCGAGATGAGTTTAACTTACTTATATCTTTCTCGAAATATGTGTTGGAAAGATTTATGCTTTAACTACGTTCATCATTATTCTTGACGAGTTTAGTTGGAAAACAATTTATTTGTTGGAAACTAAATAATGAGTCAAAAGATGATCATGTGAAAATTGCCTTGAAACATCTTACATGATTTGTGTGAGACAGTCATTTTATGTAGACTCAGAATGTTTCGTATTGATTTTCGATCACTTGAAAATTACTTATAAGCTAATAGTTTGTGTGAGACAACTATTGTCATCTTCTAAGGATGTTTCAATGATTAAAATGGGAGTTTATAACAAATTACCATTATCTGGATATAGCATAGTATGCATACCAGTATGCAAACTGTTGTAGTATGATTCGGGTCCGGGAACCAAGTTTGCATACCAGTATGCGAATGGTTTCACCTGAGTTAGGTCTGGTACGACAGTATGCATACCCGTTTGCAAACTAAGTTGGTTTAAGTTCTAAAATCGGTTAATTATGATTTCATACTCATGAACAAATACATTTATATATTAAGGAATACAATCTTTGCAAACAATGGCTAAAATGTTCATGAACTGATTCTCTCGAATCAAATCCGATTTTGTTTCAATTGTGTCTTGTATACTTCCATTAGAATATAAACAATTGAACAACTCTATGAGTAACACAATTAGATTCATTTGATCTAGAAGTGTTAGATGAATGTGGTTAATACAAAAGTGTTTATATGGCTAACTTCGGTTAACTGTTATTGAGACAACTCAATTTACACGTTTAGGTACGGTTATCCATATCTAAATAAAGGTATATTTTATTTGTGTGTAACACGCTAAGACCATCTAACGGTGGATAGATATTGCTTTGGTTTTAAGCAAACTCAGCTTGAATCTTAAATCAGGATTTCATGTAACGGCGAATATTAATTGCTTTGTTTCAAAGCTATCAAACCCTGATTTGAGGACTATATAAGGGATAACTCTAGCAACTGGGAAACCTAATACCCAAACCTCCTGTATGATACTATTGGCGACAAGAGTTTATTCTCATTTAACCCAGGTTTTTCCTAAAACCATTATAGGTTAACGACTTAAATACTTCATTGGGATTCTGAAGCCAGACCCAACTATTTTCTCTGTAGTTGCGTGTTCTGATCTTACTTGTTCTATCGTATTGATTACTATCTTCTCTAAGATTTGCTCAAGATTTATCTCTGATAGGTAAGATATAAAAAGTAATCAAAAATCTCTTCGTCTCATTCTTTGTGATTCCACAATAACTTGTTCTACCACCATATAATTAAGTTATTGTGAGGTGATTGATATTTCTAGGCTGTTATTCGGGAATATAAGACCGAATTATCAATTGGTTCCTGTTCACCTTGATTTATCAAAAGACGGAACAAAAACTTCGTAGGTATTTATGTGGGAGACATATTTATCTATCAGAATAGACTTTTCTATGGGATATAAATTTGTTTATAAATTCTCCGACTTTGGGTCGTAGAAACTCTTAGTTGTGTGTGAGATAATCTAAGGGAATCAAGTGCGTAGAGTCCTGCTGGGATTCAGAGGCGTAAGGAACGCGATTGTACCTTAATCAGTGTGAGAGTTGGTTAGGCCTCAACTACACTCTAGTCCGAAGTTAACTTGTAGTAGGCTAGTGTCTATCGCGGCTTAATACAGTATGGTGTTCAAATCTGGACTAGGTCCCAAGGTTTTTCTGCATTTGTGGCTTCCTCGTTAACAAAACTTCCGGTGTCTATGTTATATTTTTTTCGCATTATATTTGTTTATATAATTGAAATATCACAGGTTGTGCGCAGTTCAATAAATTGGTAAATTCAACCTTTGGTTATTGATTGAAATTGATTGACACTTGAGCATTGGTCTTTGGTACCATTCAAGTTATTTCTCATATTAATTAGGCTCACATATTTCTATTTGTTCGATTGAAGATTGTATTGAGAAATAGAGATATAACTCTTGGATATATTTCCTTGATTGAGTCTGACCGTCTAGTTGATTTTCATGGAATTATATTAGATTTAGTCCATACAGATTGTCGAACAAAATATTGGGTGTGGTTGTTAGACCCCCGTTTTTTCAATTGGTATCAGAGCGAGAAAACACGTTAAAGACCTCATAAGTCTTTGTTTGTAGCAATCTGACTCTATCGACATAAGCGATATCTCTATATAAACGTAATGCCAAGCTCGAATTATTTATGGTGGAAAATTGGTATGCGTTCCTTTCTTAAAGCACGTGATTTTCAATCATGGGCTTATGTTGTTAATGGTTATAATCCGCCAATGGTTATAGTATACGGTGTAATTGTTGCAAAGGATATTGGTAGGTATGAGCCTGATGAGATTCTCTCTGCAAAGCAAAATTCTGACGGCTTAAATGCTATCATACATTCCATTTCCCCATATCTTCAACACCATGTGACTACGTGCACTCGGTCTAAAGATGCTTGGGATATCTTAGAAACTGCATTTGAAGGGAATACCTCTGAAAAGGAAGCTAGGCTTCAAAATCTTAATTCTGATTAGGAAAACCTTCACATGGATGATGAAGATTCATTTGATGAGTTTAATCACAAAGTGTCTGAAATTGTTAATGCATCCTTTGCATTGGGTAAGACTATTCCTGAAAAGGACATTGTGATGAAAATTCTCAGATCGCTGCCAGCTAGATACAATTCTAAGAAACATGCCATCGTTGAAGGGAATAACCTTGATACTCTTTCCAGAAATACTCTTGTTGGGAAGTTAAAGATCTTTGATCATGAGCATATATCCAAATCTGGAAAGGATATTGCTTTCAAAGCACAAAAGAACACTAAATTACTTGACAAAAGTAAAAGTGTTGGCGACTCTATAATTGATCCTATTGAGAATGATTCATCAAATAAAGATCTGGATAACTCAATCTCAATGATCACAAGACAGTTTAGAGATCTTCTTTTGAAGAGAAGTAAACGGTTCATCAGAGATAAACCCAGGTCATTAGTCAAACCTCATGACTGTGCCCCTCCTAAAAACAGGGACACTATCGATATCGATGATGAGGATATGCCATAGTGCTTCAAGTGTAAAGGTTTTGGTCATTTTTCTAATGAGTGTCCAAATCGTAGAAAATGCACTGTAACAAAGATCTTGCTGCAACTCTTGATGAAATGTCTGATCACTATGACTCAAATGAAGATGAAAAATCAAGTGTTGCACTCCTTGGTGAAAATATTGATTTTGATAATTGTAGCAATACGTACATCAATCTTGATATTCCTTCTGGAGAAACTTCTTCAACCACTTTGGAGGATGAAATGGATTTTTTCTTGTCTACTGAAAATTCTATCTCACATGTTTCAGTTACCTCAATTTGTTTATAAGCATGCTTATCTATGGTGTCTGAACCGTCCTCCACATTAACATGTTCTTATTGTACTTTTAACGGTCATAAACTCTCTAAGTGTTTCAAGTACAAACATAAAATAAGATATGTCAACAATCTTCAACAGAGAGCAAATCGATTAGCAAACAAGCTCAAACTTTTTCAGAAGTCGAATACATCTGAGGTATGTAAATTTAATTCATCTCCGAATAAATTAATTTCTAAAGAAAAAGATGGACCTCTGCAGAAAAGAACTAGGTCTAAACGATCTATGAAAAAAGGTACAGAGAATTCCATACAAGGATTTCTTGGTGGACAGATTATTGTTCACCCCAACACAACCTAATTATGTTGTAAAGTTCATCTTGTCTCACGTGCCTGATTTCAAAGAGACAAGAGTTAAGCACAAATCGGGTTTTAGGAAAAGAAAATTTTTGTTTATTTTTTTTCTCTGCTTTCTGGAATTCTGTTGATCTTTTTATATCTTAAATTGGTATTGAAAGGGTTTTCCCTGTTTGATCATTGAAAGAGCGTTAAAATCGACAATTTTACCTTTTTTTAATGGTTGAGAGTTGTGTGTACGTGAATCCTTATTACTCTGTATAAAGGTTTTGTAACCTTACATTCCTTTTTCCTTCCCTGAAAACTCTTTTTATCATAAGATTGCTTGTAGAGATTGAATTGTGGATTTCCCACAATTCCATATTTGAATGGAGACTCCAAGCATCATATCTTCTGATGGAAAAGATGTTAATATGATTGTTAATCCATCAATCATGGAGGATTTTCCTTTACAACTTTGAAGAGAAAAAGGATGATTATGAAGAAACCAAGGACTATCCCCTTCAGAAGTTTTCTGGTGTTCTTGAAGAGTTGAAGGAAACAAGAAAGGAGATTCAACAAATAAAGGCTATTGTTTTAATATCTCTTGAAATTAAGAAGGCCCTGGTTCGGCATCAGTCAAGAAGGTTTGTTGGAATAGACTCTTTTCTTCACTAACCTTATGTTCCAATGTCTGTTGATGATAAGGAGTTCGGGGATGATAAAGAATTTTTCAATAATCTTAATGTCTAGGAAACTTCTTATGAGAATTTATTCTTGTGTTTTGAGAAGGATAACTAGGGTTTGGAATAGAAAATATTATGATTACACGTAGATATTGCCGTGATTTTCATCTTGCAATGTTTTAGATTTATTAATTTAAATTTTAAGTTATTTGGAAGATGATTTTGCAGTATTAATCTATATTGGTTTTATATATTGCAAAAATATTTTATGGGATCTGTGTGTTTACGTCCGTGAACTATGATTATCTCATATGACAAAAGTTAAGTCTATTATGTCTTCATGCAAATATTGATAAAAGATAGAATGAACTTTTGTATATTCCGCAGTATTGATCTTTCCATGATCCACTTCTATGTGAAAGTATTGTATGGCTCTGTAAGTTTTCTTATGTTGAGCATTTCTGATTAAATTAATCATTAGTTCTCATGTGGTTAATTTATTCGAGTTTTCTGGATACAAATTCATGTTTCATGTGATTTATTAATGTCCAAAGAAATCCTTCTTTTCTCGTAAAATTAAGGTCGCTCTTGTTGTTCTCTCGGGAATGACATTGTGTGTGTGTGTGTGTGTGTGTGTGTGTGTGTGTGTGTGGGTGGGTGGGTGTGTGGGGGGAGTTCTTAATTGCCAAATCTTTGTGGGGAGTGCGGCTGTGGAAAATTATAGGAGTTATCTTGTATCTTTATAAACTCCTTGATGAATACACTAAGTTTCGACTATGTGAAATCATCGAAACAAAATTGATATGTTCTCTTTTAGTCATGATTAATCTCTTTGAGAATTTCATTATGATCTCGCTAGTTTTCGTACTTTTGCTAATTTATATTGACAAAAGGGGGAGAATTATTTTGTAGTTCACACTACATACATATGGTTTACAGATCATTATGTAAGGGGGAGTGATACATATCACCGTAGTATTATTGTAAAAGTTGTGATACAATTGAACTTTGATGTTGTGTAATAATAATATGACGCTGTTATAACAATAATTGAGAACAACTGTTTTCTTATTGTTAAGGCTATGGATCTTCAACAACTATGATGCTGAGTTGAACACGTTCAAAATCACTGGAGTACTTGGAGTGACGAATAATTCAAGGAATGTTGAAGAACCAAGGAAATCAAGCATGTTGGATGAGAAGCTACAAAGTTTATTTATTTTGTAATCCGTATGTATTGATAATTTTGTCACTAAAATTGGGGGGGGGGGGGGTTGTTATAGCACTTCTCGGTCGAACTCGCAAGCGTTGTTATCTCAATCTTTTTTGTCAAGTTTAGGTGATCAAAACTATAAGTCTTGATTTCTAGTCTACTTATAGCTATGTCTCGGGTTAGGATAAAATGTGTAGTTGAGCTTTAGACTTCACGGCGTTCATCGATTGAAGACGAAGATCAACTGAGGAGATCTTGGATGAACTTCATCAACAAAAGGTATGTGGAGACTAAAAGTTATCTATCACTCAGAAGTCTATTCTATTCTATATCCTATTGAGACTAAGTCGTATAGCTATATAAGCTTTTACATTATACACATTTGATATTTCGAGCTGAGTTTAACTCACTTATACCTTTCTCGAAATATGTGTTGGAAAGCTTTTTTATTTAACTACGTTCATCATTATTCTTGACGAGTTTAGTTGGAAAAATATTTATTTGTTGGAAACTAAATAATGAGTCAAAAGATGATCATGTGAAAATTGCCTTGAAACATCTAACATGATTTGTGTGAGACAGTCATTTGATGTTGACTCAGAATGTTTCGTATTGATTATTCGATCACTTGAAAATTACTTATAAGTTAATAGTTTGTGTGAGACAGCTACTGTCGTTTTCTAAGGATGTTTTAATGACTGAAATGAGAGTTTAGAACAAATAACCATTATCTGGATATAACATAGTATGCATACCAGTATGCAAACTGTTGTAGTATGATTCGGGTCCGGGAACCAAGTTTGCATACCAGTATGCGAACGGTTTTAACCGTCAAAGTCCGGGAACCAAGTTTGCATACTAGTATGAAAACAGTTTCACCTAAGTTATGTCACGTACGACAGTATGCATACCCGTTTGCAAACTAAGTTTGTTTAAGTTATAAAATGTGTTAAGTATGATTTCATACTCATGAACAAATACATTTATATATTAAGGAATGCAATCTTTGAAAACCGTGGATAAAATGTTCATGAACTGATTCTGTTGAATCAAATCCGGTTTTGTTTAAATTGTATCTTGTATACTTCTATGAGAATATAAACAATTAAATATCCTATGAGTAACACAATTAGATTCATTTGATTATCATTTGATCTAAAATTGTTAGATGAATGTGGTTAATACAAAAGTGTTCATATGGCTAACTTTGGTTAACTGTTATTGAGCCAACTCAATATACATATTTAGGTACGATTACCCATATCTAAATAAAGGTATATTTCATTTGTGTGTAACAAGCTAAGACCATCTAACGGTGGAGAGATATTTCTTTGGTTTTAAGCAAACTTAGCTTGAATCTTAAGTCAGGAATTCATCTAACGGTGAATATTGATTTCTTTGTTTCAAATCTATCAAACCCTGATTTGAAGACTATATAAGGGATAACTCTAGCAACTGGGAAACCTAATCCCCACACCTCATGTGTGATACTAGTTGAGACTAGAGTCAATTCTCCTTTAACCTAGGTTTTTCCTAAAAATATTATAGGTTAACGACTTAAAGACTTCATTGGGATTCTGAAGCCAGACCCAACTATTTTCTCTGTAGTTGCGTGTTCTGATCTTACTTATTCTATCATATTGAGTACTATCTTCTCTAAGATTTGACCGAGATTTATCTCCGATAGGTAGAATACAAAAAGTAATCATAAAGCTGTTCGTATCAGTCTTTGTGATTCCACAATAACTTGTTTTATTACTATATAATTAAGTTATTATGAGGTGATTGATATTTCTATGTTGTTCTTCAGGAATATTGGTTCATGTTCACCTTGATTTATCAAAAGACGGAACAAAAACTTCGTAGGTATTTCTGTGGGAGACAGATTTATCTATCAGAATAGACTTTTCTGTGGGAGACAAATTTGTTTATAAAGTATTCGACTTTGGGTCATACCAACTCTTAGTTATGGGTGAGATCAGCTAAGGGAATAAAGTGCGTATAGTCCTACTAGGATTCAGAGGCCTAAGGAACGCGACTGTACCTTAATCGGTGTGAGACTTCATTAGGGCTCAACTACATTCCAGTCTGAAGTTAACTTGTAGTAGGCTAGTGTCTGTAGCGGATTAATACAGTGTGGTGTTCAAATATGGACTAGGTCCCGGGGTTTTTCTACATTTGCGGTTTCCTTGTTAACAAAACTTCTGGTAACTATGTTATTTCTTTTCCGCATTATATTTGTTTATATAATTGAAATATCACAGGTTGTGCGTAGTTCAATCAATTGGTAAATACAACCTTTAGTTATTAATTGACACTTGAACATTGGTCTTTAGTACCGTTCCAGTTATTTCTCATATCAATCAGGCTCACATATTTATATCTATTCGATTTGCAGTTTATATTGAGAAATAAAGATATAACTCTTCAATATAGTTCCATGATTGAGTCTGATTGTCTAGTTGATTCTAACAGAATTATATTGGAGTTAGTCCATACAGATTGCCGAACGAAATATTGGGTGTGGTTGTTAGACCCTCGCCTTTTCAACTTTCTTAGTGATTTTCACTACTTTGTGAATCCTCACTATTTTTCAATAAGTTTTTCCCTTTTTAAGTCAAGCAAAAATAAGTCTGAAGTTGCACCTAAAATTTTGCAAGTGTGGTAGGGAAATCCTGTAATCAACATGTATATGCTTTTGGCACCAACTATGCTTGTTGATATTTTAAACACGTCATAGATGCACAAGTGTTGCATCTATGGTATCCTCTATTTTTGCCACTTTTACCGAACTAAGTCATTTATGTTATAAAATGCATGGGATATGATGGATATCCACTTATTACCATTAGCTACACCAAACATCTTGTATAAACTACTTAGTACAATAAGCTATATTTGTTTGATGAGATAAAGCTTAAAGCTAGTGGGTGTTGAATTGCATGGTTTAAAGCAAGCTAAAGGTGTTATTACTACATAAATATCTAGATGTAGTGTGACATCTAACACTAGGTGGTGTATACAAGCTATCACCTTTAAGACTTGTATAAATAGCTCCCTTAGCCTAATGTATTATGTGTCCCAATTTCTTAGGTAAATAAAAAATTCTCTCTTCTCCCTTATTTTTCTCTTGCTATCTATTTTGAGTTTAATGGTTAATTCGTACTTGCTTTAGTTATTGTTAATATTACTTTGGAAATAATATGTTATCAGCACGACTTGCTCGTTCTAAAGTTATTGTTCCAAAGTTTTGGTTGGCAAAGCGCGACTTGTTTGTTCTAAAATTGCTGCTCTAAAGTTTTAAAGTTTAATTTTTAATATTTAGAACAAGCAAGTCACCCAAAGTTTTATTGTTAATATTTCTTGGGTGCTCGATGCTGAATTGTATCTTGAAGCTAAAAATCTTGATCACACGATCAAGTACGGAGATAACATGTCAAATGAACGTGCTTGTGCTACATCGGATTTGCGCAGACACCTCTCCGCAACTCACAAAAATGAGTTTATGGCATGCCGGGATCCCCTAGTTCTATGGGACTCCTTGAAAGAAAGATATGATCACTTAAAGGTGGTCATGTTGCCAACCCTGCAGTTCGAACACCATGCAATATCAGCCCTGTTGGCTGTAAATGGGTGTTTCTGCGAACGCGAAATGAGAAAGGTGAAGTCGTTAGCTAAATGATACTAGTGTCACAAGGTTTTCACAAAAACCTGGGATTGTCTATGAAGAAACATATTCTCATGTTACCTTTCGGTATTTGATCATTCTGGTAGTCCTTGAAGAGCTCGACATGCATCTAATGGATGTGGTTACTACCTATTTATATGGTAAGTTAGGCAATGATATTTACATGAAAATCCCTGAAGATTTTCAGTTATCAACAGATAAACCATGTCATATGTATTCATTAAAACTTAATCTATCCTTGTATATTTGAAACAATCTGGAAGAATGTGGTCCAACCATCTTAGTGAATACTTAACAAGTCATGGATATGTTAACAATCCGATATGCCCATGTATATTCATTAAAATTGCAAACTCTAGATTTGCTATAATTTTCGTACACATTGATGATATCAACTTGATTGGAATTCCCATTGATCTCCAAACGGCTATAGAATATTGTTTGTACCCCTAATATTCTACACAAAAAATTGGATAATTTAGGCCTAGTAAGCTCCTCCTATTAACTAAAGAGGGTTCATTAGGCCTAGGGGTTTTCCTTTGTTAAACAACAATGGCTAACTAGGCCTTACAAAATACTCCATATGCAATACCATATACAACAAACTAAGCTAGGCCTCACTAGAAAACACTCAACTCACAAGCCCATGAGTAAGAACTCCAAGTTCGGCTAAAAAGTTCCACATAAGCGCTCCACATCACCAATTCCTAGCAAATTGGCAACCGCCACGTCATCACCAGTGTCACTTTGGCAGCCGCCACGTCAGCAAGAACGCCCAACCATGGTTTGCCACTTCAGCGGGTTATGCCATGTCAGCATGCCACGTAAGCAAAGTGCTGACTTGTCAACATGCCACATCATCGGAGTAATGACGCGTCATCGTGCCACGTCATCGGGTATTCCCATTTAGTTATTGCCACGTCAGCAGTCTGCCATGTTAGCATTGACACGTCAGCAGTCAGTAGGGCAGTGATGTTAGCTTATCGTCAGCAACTTAACACCGTTAGAGCCGTTATAACACTGTTAGGACAGTAGCCAATTAATCCTCCCATAGGTGATGACGTCATAACGTTGTTATCTGCACCGTCAAGAGGTCAGCACGACGTCATCGATGACTCTAGCATAGTGATGCAAGCCTGAAGTCATCAATTGGTCATCTCCCCGGCCACATTTTTCTTCTCCGGCGACGATTGGACCAGCCCGACGGCTTTAGACGATGGCCTATCCCGGCCGGCAGGTGAGTTCTGCTTCAGTGTGTCCGGCTCAAGTTAATCCCATGGCCTTGATTCCGTGCGTCTTGGAGCAAGTTAAGCTCGTGGCCCATGGATGGTTACACCCCTATCATTTACACTAGAGGATGTTTACACCCACCTAGTTGAACCGAGTTGGCTCGCTGATCTAGCCGTTGGCTCAAGGATTTTTCATCCCACATCCATTTGGCTTGCGAATTTGTACGCCCCTTTGTGGGCTTGAGAAAATTTCCCTTCTTGGACTTACATTCACACTAGTTCTTGGGCTTGACCTTTTGCACCCATTTTTGCTTAGTTAGTTCCACAACCCAGATTAATGATCTAGAAGGATCCAGAATATAACCTGGAATGTGCAAGGAGGCATGCATAGAAAAATCAATATTATTTATGATTAAGGAGGCATGCAGGGAGAATAAAAGAAATTTATGCGAGGAGGCATGAATGGCATGGGAGACCTTTCACTTGAGTAAAACTGGAATTTGCACCATATAAATACAGGAGTTTCACGACCCCAAAAGGTATGCAATTCTTATCACAAAAACTCTTGTGAAAAATCTTTGCAGGTACCCCCTACACTGTTCTATTGGAAAAAAATTCAACGGATCGATCGGTACTTACCATGAATTGCTTGGAGAATTTTGCTCCCACTACAAGTACAACAGACGTGATCGGAAGGGATGCCACGATTTGTTCCTTCTAGGAATTCGGAAGGAGGAAAGCATCATACAGTTTACTTGATGCTTCAAGCAAGAGTTAACATATGTAGATGGAGCCAACGATCAAATCGTCATCGAATCTTACAAGCAGCCGTACCCGTACGATCAAAGAGGTGTGTACGGTTCCTTGGTCAAGAGACCACCAAAGACTTTGGAAGGACTGTATGATCGAGCGGAAGAATATGCTCGAGTGGAAGATAATTCCAAAGCTCGAGAGACGAGATATGTTAACATATCATCCAATCATCCAAATGATGGGAGAAGGACAATTCGAAGAACCATTCGAGCGTCCAGCACAATGACCGAGGTGAAGTCCGAGAGAAGAACTAAAGTGAACGAATGGAAACTGGATATAAGAAATTTCATGATATGAAGATGACGCCGTTAAACATACAACTTGTAGAGTTGTATGAGAAAATCATCAAGGATTTGAGCCCCCCTCTTCCTTTTCCAGCAGAGACACGTGATAAACGTGATATAAGCAAATACTGCAAGTTCCATAAAGACCATGGTCAGAAGACCGAGAATTTCCGCTCTTTACAGATCGAGGTCCAGCGAATAATCGACGCCAGAAAGATGCAAGAGTACGTGAAAATAGATTTTGGGAAAGGTCCTGGATAGTTTGGCATAACACATGTGATTAATGTCAGTCACGCCAGGATACATTCAATGACCAGGCGGGCATCAGAAGATGAAACCAGGAAGAGGCTCAGGCAGTTAAAAGAATTGTACTTAACAAATCATATCGATTTTGTCAGTGGAAATGGAGCAGAAATTCGGGAGCTTGGGTGCACAAAGATCGATTTCTCTGAAGCAGACACTATAGGTGTATATGCTCCACACAATGATGTTATCGTTATAACTGCATGGATTGGCATGTTTCGTGTACACCAGATTCTAGTGGATATAGGGAGCTCAGTGAGCGTGCTATTTTCAGGAGCTTATTCCTCTATAAATCTTCCATACGACTTGATCGAGGAGTATGAAAATCCAATTATCAGTTTCAGCAGCGAAGTTACAAAGGCGATTGGAAAAGTGAAGATACCTATAACGGTGGTTGAAAAGTCGGTTTTGGGTAATTTCTTATTGCTTGATTGTCGAGCTCCCTACAATGTGATTGTATGTCGAGACTGGCTACACAAGATCGGTGCAGTCACATCATCATATCATCAGTTTTTGAAGTTCATTGCCCTTGAAGGAGTCGTGAAAATTAGGAGTGACCAGATGGCTGCCCACAAGTGTCACGAGAGTGCTATGGACAAGTTTAAGAAGTCAGAAGTTAGCGGGAACCAAATCATGATAAAAAAATAGCAATTACAGAACCCTCTCCCCACATAATAATATATGGTATAGGACGCGGCTGAACCCCCAACAGTTGAGAAACTGATCGAGGTCCAGATTAGATATGAGGAGCACAAAATAATATTCGTAGGGGAAGATCTTCATGCACATGAAATTGATGGTTGATTACATTGCTAAGGGCAAACGCCGACGTTTTCACATGGAGTTTTGATGAGATGCCAGGGATAGGTCCGAATGTAGCCTGCCACAGGCTGAATATCGACGAGAAGTTCCATCCAGTTTGTCAGAAAATCAGGAATATGGTGAAAGGAAAAAAATATGGAGTTACTGAAGAAGTCGAAAATCTGTTAGAAGCAGGCTTTATTCGACTAGTGCAGTATCCTCGCTGGCTGTATAATGTCGTACCCGTTCCAAAGAAGAATGGTAAAATTCGTGTATGTATCGATTTTACTGATTTGAATAAAGCATGTCCGAGTGATCCATACCTTCTGCCACAGATAAGAGACTTGGTGGATGCAACTTTAGGGTATGGGAGTCTGTAATTCATGGACGGTTTTTCTGGGTATAACCAAATACCTTTGTTCGAGGACGATCAAGAGCATACTGCGTTCGTGACTGACAGAGGAGTTTACTGCTATAATGTAATGCCGTTCGGGCTAAAGAACACATGGGCGACCTACCAGCACTTGGTAGACCATATGTTCAAGGATCTGATTGGGAAGTCGATGAAAGTATATATCGATGATATGATAGTAAAATCTGAGAAAAATGAATCGCATTTTCTTGATCTGCAGAAGACGTTCGATATCTTAAGGCAATATCGTATGAAGCTCAATCCAGCAAAATGTTCATTCGGGCTATCATCGGGAAAGTTCCTTGGATACTTGATGACGCACAGAGGAATCGAGGCAAATATGGAGCAAATCAGAGCCATCAAAGAGATGCCATCACCAAGAACGAAGAAGGAGGTTCAGAAGCTAGCAGGACGATTAACAGCTTTAAATCGTTTCATTTCACGCTTTTCGGATCGATTCAAACCATTCTTTGATGTGTTTAAGAAAACAGTAAATTTTGGTTGGACTGATGAGTGCGAAAAAGCTTTCAATGAGATCAAACAGTATTCCTCCGGTTTTGGTGAGTCCAAAAATTGGACAACCTATCAGAGTTTATTTGGTTGTAACGAAGAACACGATAAGTGCAGTGTTGTTTGTTACGGATCCACATGAAAAGCCTGTTTACTTCGTTAGTAAATCTTTGACGGGGGCGGAAACATGGTATAAGAAAATTGAGAAGATAGCGCTTGAACTTTTGCATGCATCTCATTGCCTCAAGCCTTATTTCCAAGGAAGGAAGATTGTAGTCTACTCGGAATACCCGCTGAAGAGAATCCTGGAATGTGCTGATGATTCCAGTCGACTAGCCATATGGTCAAATTTTCTGGGGGCGTATGAAATCAAGTAAGAAACCAGAACTGCAGAGAAATGACATGCCCTGGCTACACTGCTAGAAGATTTTCCTGTGGACGATATAAAAACGGTTGCTGGCGAAGAAGAGGAGTTGTTGAAACCCATAGAGTCAGTCACTGATCAGACTGGGGGCGAGTCCGCAATGAAGATTGATACTCTTGAACCATTATGGACTTTATTTACTGATGGGTCATCAAATGTTGGTGGTGCTGGAGTTGGATGTGTCATCCTTACTCCCGAAGGTTCGGGGATAGAGAAAGCGACCAGGATGGGTTTCCAAGCATCAAAAAATGAAGCTGAGTATGAAGTTGCAATTATCGGTTTAAAAGTTGTCAAACAGTTAGCTGCGAAGAACGTGAAGCTGGTGCCTAATTCCATGCTAGTAGTTAACCAGTTTCTAGGAACCTACAGAGCCAAGGAAGAGAGAATGGCCCTGTATTTGGATCATATGAGAGAGCTGGCAAATGAGTTCGACCGATTATCTATTGGGCAGTGACTGCAGTTGGAAAACAGGCACGCAGATGCTTTAACATATCTTTATTCCGCAGTCGAAACTAATACCACCCGTTTCGTTGTAGAGGATTTCCAAGAGTTACCTAGTATCTTGATGCAGTTTTACAAGTGGTAAGTATAGGGATTCAATTCTCTGACTTTTTTTAAAGATTCGGTTTTTAGACAAAAAGATGGTGATTTTTATAAAACTTATAAAATAATGGAAATGCTAAAAATGATTTTTTGTGTTCAATTAAAGGAAACTAGGATGTCAAGATTCCATCACTACTACACATACTAAATGATTATAACTATTCCCTATAACACTCTCCCATAATTACTCACGACAATTTAGGACAAATAATACGTCTCGGAAAATAAATCTTTTCAAGCAATTATTTTTCTCAAAGAATTAACAATCTTCTTCACTATAAAATGCTAGTCTCTAACATAGAATATATAAATCAATTATCAAGCATCATAGGACACATGAAGAAAATCATTATCGTTACGAATCAAGAATAAGGACCAAGAGAATTATTATAAAAAATTGTCAAAACATTTTAGCACACATAGTAGGATTTCCTCTCTAATCCTAGATAGAAATTTAGCTACTCATAATTAAAAGTACTAACAAATAAAAAAGAAGAAATTGAAAATAAAACTAAAAATGGAAGCCTAGAGTGAAAGCCAGGAGCTTTCACTATTTCTCGCAACAGACGAGTGAAGAATTAAAAGCAGAAGAAATGAAAGAAGAATATGCAGAAGAGGTGTGGGATGTTTTCGTCTCAATTCGCTCCCTATTTATAGGGAAAATACCCGACAATCATGCATCTTCCTCCCTTTCTTTTTCTTCCTTTAGATTTCTTTTCTACGGATTTTGCTTTTAGTGAGTGTTGGGCGGTGGCTTTTTATTTATTTTCTATTTTCTCTTGTGCATATGGTGCGTCTGTTAAGAACTTTAATGAATCATTCTTGATGGGTATTTCCTTTCTCTTGTGCGCACTGCTGGGTGGGTCTCGATACGCTTGCACATCAAATTTCCGCCACCTTTTTTTTCTTCTTTTGTTTTGACAACCCATGTTGTCTCCACGTTCTCTCCAACAGCCTGTAACCATTACCATCATCACCGAGCTTCAACAGTTCTTCTACAATCACCATCAGTGCTATCCACGTAAACAACATGTCCCTGTTTTCTTCCATGTTCCCATCGATACATCACTGCCTTCTCGAGCTCAGCCACAACAAGTTCACTTACTTGCGCGAGCATATCTGCCATGCTCTCATTGCCGAGCCATCAACAACATCAACATCATCGAGCTTCTCCACCTCTGCCATGAACATCATCCCGAGCTCCAATTGTAGTTACCAATCAGCTCGAGTCCATCAATGTTACGGAAAACTTTTCCGTCAATGGAGGTAATGAACAACAGCAGCATCAACAACCATGTTCCCTGTTAACCACCTCCAAAGTAACCCATTACTGCATCAAACAATCGCCGGCAACATCTCACTACCATCATTCACTCTCTGCCATACTCGAGCTCTTCACAGCTCCTTCTTAGCAAGCCGTACTATCTTATCGTTATCTCTCTGTCATGTCCGAGACTTCCATGAACTCCATGCATGCCAACTTATCTGTTGAAATCAATGGAGAAGATGATGGTGCCCTTAATAAAAAGGCCGGGTGCCTTTAACAATATTCAAAATAATGGCAGCCCCCTTAGTAAATGACTCGACTGCCCTTAGCAGCTCCTAAGAAACAGTCTGCCCCTTAACAATAAGACTGAGTGCCTTTAGCACTTCCTTTGAACTTGACTGCCCCTTAACCTTCGGTTAGGGTGCCAATAGTACTTCCCTTGTTAAATGACCATTTTGCCCCTTTTCTTGTTTTGCCCATAACTTTTTCATACGAACTCCGAATGACTCCGTTCTTTCGCCATTGGATTCTCCTTCTTGTATTTGAACGAGTTACATTTGGTCTTTGGCCCTTCTTCACTCTTAGCTAGCTTCTTTTATTGCACAACTAGGCTCAAATTCACTTCTTTTTGGATTATTCACCTAATAACACACAAATAAGAGAAAACAAACATAACACATAATAAAATGCAAGAAAACCAACAAATACTAGCATGGAATTAACACAAAATATATGTGCAATATGCACTTATCATATCTCTGACAGCCACTTTGCTCTGTTTATCAAACACGCTAGTGGGGGCGAGAGGGCAGCTCAATCAGAGCAGGGAGATATTGAGAACATCGACATCAATATGGATGTTGACAGTCCAGTGACAAATAATTCAGGCAATCATGTTGAAAATGTTGCAGACTGACGTCAACCTTACATCCAGTATTTGACAACCGGTAAACTCCCAGAAGATGAGAAACTTGCTGCAAAGGTGAAAAAGAATTCATGGAGATACTCAATGATCGAAGGGATGTTATACCGCAAAACTGTAGCTTTGGAGCCATTTTTACGATGCATATCAGCCGAGGAAGGACAATAGATACTAGCAGAGGATCATGAAGGAATATGTGGCAGCCATTCTGGAGGGCGCAGTCTCGCGCACATGACACTTACCCAGGGGTATTTCTAGCCATACATGCAGAAAGACGCTAAAGAATACACGTAGAAATGTGTGCCATGCCAAGAGCACGCTCCAATTCCGAAAAGGCCCGCCAACGAATTGCATCCAGTTTTTAGTCCCTGGCCATTCTCTATGTGGGGATTAGACATAGTCGGACCGCTTCCCAAATCTCATGGAGGTGTTAAATCCATACTAGCCGCTACTGACTATTTCACCAAATGGGTCGAAGCAGTGGCACTGGTACACGTTACCAGATATGATGTGAAAAGGTTCATATGGGAGAATATCGTCTGCAGATTTGGAATCCCAGACGCGATAATATCAGACAATGGGATGTAGTTTGATTCTAGGGTAATCAAAGACTTTTGCAAAAACCTGAATATTCGCCACAATTTCTCATCTCCTTACTATGCTCAGAGCAACGGGCAGGCAGAAGCGACCAACCGCGTTATTATGGAAAATCTCAAGAAACGGCTGGAGAAGGCAAAGGGAAAATGGACAGAAGAATTCCCTGGAGTCTTATGGTCCTATTGAACAACCCCAAAAAAGATAAACTAGATTTTCACCATTTACATTGGCATATGGGACAGAGGCAGTCATACCCACCGAGGTGCATCTTAAGACTACAAAAACTCGTGCTGTCAAATCTGGAAAAAATGACAGCATACTGGCTTTAGATAAATAGTTGCTGGAAGAACAAAGAGAAACATCCTTGCAGTAGTTAGTCTGATACCAGTAGGCAATCAAGCTAAGATATGATCGCAAAGTCAGAGAACGGTCATTCAAGCCAGGGGAATATGTCTTGAAGAAAACCTGAGCAGCTACAATGGAACCAAACTGTGGGAAGCTCGGAGCAAACTGGGAAGGTCCATACATAGTGGACATGCCAGCATCGCGTGTCTTTTACTACCTAAGGAAACTTGACGGTGCTCAAGATGGTGAGCCATGGAAGCCGTGGAATTCGTTCCACTTTAAGAAGTTTTATCATTAGGAGTAGTTTCAAATCCTGTTGTGTTGCACTCTTTTTCCTTTATGATGGTTTTATCCCACTGGGTTTTCCACGCAAAGGTTTTAACGAGGAAACTGTTGTCGAGCAGTAGGTATTTATCTTATTATTTCAAATTCAGAAATTTATTCCAACAATATTTTGGCATTCCAAAGTTTATCAAAATTATTCTTATTTGATTGAAAGATGATGCGGACGTTCAAACCCGCAGTCATCCCTAAGTGGTGAAACAATACAGTTCGAGTCTACTATCAGCAACGTCTCTGGCACCTCACAGATAGGGTGAATGCACAGTTCGAGCATTTTTACCCTATCCCAATTGTATCCCCGTCATAGGGGACATCAAAAAATGTGGCGAACATTTTCACCTATCCAGGCATGTGAAAATGTACACATCTCAACTCTGTGCGCCTCTTGAATAACAGGATTGGCCCCATGCGCAAATTCAAGATAACAGAAAAACTCAACTTTTCATTCCATGCGCGAGCAAAATGCAACAGGGAAGTGTACCCTTGCGCGAGCATTGAGAAGCATGACACATAACATACTGGGGGCAAGTTACATGTCACCCCAACCATTTGGGGGCGAGATATATAACACTCCAGCGCAATCATTACATCCCTGGGGGCGAGTTGTATAACACTCCGAACAACACGTTTGGGGGAGAGTTATGTAACACTCCAGAAAATATACAAATCCAGAGGGGAACCCGAACTTCTTAGCCCATAACAGGTAATGGATTAAGAGGGGGCGATGTTTGTACCCCTAATATTCTACACAAAAAATGGGTTAATTTAGTAAGCTCCTCCAATTAACTAAAGAGGATTCATTGGGCCTAGGAGTTTTCCTTTTTTAAGCAATAATGGATAACTAGGCCTTACAAAACACTCCATGTGCAAGCCCATGTGCAACAAACTATGCTAGGCCTCACTAGCAAACACTCAACTCACAAGACCATGAGCAAGAACTCCAAGTTGGGCTAAAAAGTTCCACATAAGCGCTCCACGTCACCAATCCCTAGCCAACCGGCAACCGCCACGTCATCACCAGTGCCACGTCGGCAACCGCTATGTCAGCACCCAAGTGCCACATCAGCAGGAACGACCAACCATTGTTCGCCACTTCAGCGGGTTATGCCACGTAAGCAAAGTGCTGACTTGTCAACATACCACGTTATCGGAGTAATGACGTGTCATCATCAAGGTAGTTAATATCGCGTATCGGTATCGTATCGGTCGGGTCCTATACACCTACACAAATGATAATATATGTTTTTATAGGCGATACATCATTCAGATTTTTTTAATATTTATTATTTATCAAACAAAAAAATATATGGATATAACCATAATAGAAAATAATAATTGTAGTAAACATACTTCAACCTTACAAAATAAAAGGTAGTTAATTAGAGGCTTATATTATCAACAACGAAACCAAACATTGAATTATGTTAGCCCATAAACATCACATTTACAGTAATTACATCCACCATAATCATATATGAAGTTACCAAAATTAGTGGGTTACTTTCTTGAACTAAAAGTTCAAGAAATCATAACCAAAATACAAAATACATTAGTGATATATCATTGTACAAGTGAAACCTATATTATCAGTGTACAAGTGAAACCGATATATCGGTCCGTACAGGACGATACACGCGTTTTTATCGTTTCTCCTTCGTATCGCCGATATTTTCAATATCGTATAGATTTTTTCCTATATCCTATAAAAACCTTTAATATCGGCCTATACAACCGATATTGACTACCTTGGTCATCATGCCACATTATCAAGTACTGCCACGTCAGCAGTCATTTGGGCAGTGATGTCATCTTATCGTCAGCAACTTAACACCGTTAGAGCCGTTATAACACCGTTAGGACAGCAGCCAATTAATCCGCTCGTTGGTGACGACGTGATAACGCCATTAGCTGCACCATCAAGAGGTCAGCACGACATCATCGATGACGCCAGCATAGTGATATAAGCATGACGTCAGCAACTGGTCATCTCCCCGTTCGCAATCTTCTTCTCCGACGACGATTGGATCAGCCCGGCAGCGTTAGCCGGTGGCATACCCCTGCGGCCTTACCCGGCGGCCAACCCCGGCCAGCAGGTGAGTTCTGTGTCAGTGTATCCGGCTCAAATTAATCCCATGGCCCAGATTTCGTGCGTCTCGGAGCAAGTTATGCTCGTGGCCCATGGATGTTTACACCCCGATCATTTACACTAGAGGATGTTTACACCCACCTAGTTGAACCGAGTTGGCTCGCTGAGCTAGCCGAGTTGAGCCGTTGGCTCAAGGATTTTTCATCCCACGTCCATTTGGCTTGCAGATTCGTACACCCCTCTGTGGGCTTGAGCAAATTTTCCTTCTTGGACTTGCATTCACACTAATTCTTGGGCTTGACCTTTTGCACCCATTTTTGCTTAGCTAGTTCCACAACCCAGAGTAATGATCTAGAAGGACCCACAATATAACCTGGAATGTGCCAGGAGGCATGCAGAGAAAAATCAATATAATTTATGATTGAGGAGGCATGCAGGGAGAATAAAAGCAATTTATGCCAGGAGGCATGAATGGCATGGGAGACGTTTCACTTTAGTAAAACTGAAATTTGCACCATATAAATACAGGGGTTTCACAACCCCAAAAGGTATGCAATTCTTTCCACAAAAACTCCTGTGAAAAATCCTAGATTGACTTTAGCATCGGAGGGTTTTTTGCAGGTACCCCCCTACACTGTTCTATTGGAGAAAAATTCAACAGATCGATCATCAACAAATCATAATCAAAATAGTGTTTGGGGTAGAAGTAATTTTACCATACAAACAAATACCTTAAGAAAAAATTCGAGATGAAGGATCTCGAAAAAAATGAGATATTGTTTCGGTTTGGAGATTGAACATTCTGCTAGCAGAATTTTGGTTCATCAAATGACGTACACTGAGAAAATTCTCAAACATTTTGAAATGGATAAAGCCTATCCGCTCAGTACTCCTATGGTTGTGAGGACACTTGATATTCATAGTGATCCATTTCATCATAAAGAAGAGGATGAAACACTTCTTGGTCCATAAGTACCATATTTGAGTGCAATTGGTGCATTGATGTACCTAGCTCAATGTACGAAACCTCATATTTATTTTGCAGTAAACTTACTAGACAGGTTTAGTTCCTCCCCAACTAAGAGACATTGGAAATGAGTGAAGCATATCTTCCGGTATCTTCGTGGAACTACATACTTAGGCTTGTTTTACTCAAGAAATTCATCAAAAGGTTCTTAAGTAAAAGGATATACAAATGCTGATTTTCTATATGATCCACACAAAGTTGTTTCTCAAACTAGGTATGTTTTTACTGCTGGTGGAAATGCATTCTCATGGAGCATGTATATCACATTCAAAGATGGTCACATTAAAAGTGACAGAATAAAACACATTTCACCGCGGTTCTTCTGTTCTCACCATCTTAAGAAGAACAAAGAGATTGATATTCTGAAGATACAATCATGTGAAAACTTAGTTGATCAATTCACCATTATTAGAATGCGACATCTTTATCAACAAAAGGATTGATGTCGGAATCAAAGGGAGCATATACTTTTGAAGATCCTTGAAGGTACTGGACTTTATCGTGTTGTACTCTTTTTCCTTTTCAAGATTTTCACCCATTGGGTTTTCTTTGTCAAGGTTTTAACGAGGAAACTTGTGTGAGACCAACACTTTTCTAATTTTTTTGGTATTGTACTCTATTCCCTTGCTCTGGTTTTTCCCTACAGGTGTTCCAAGCAAGGTTTTATGAGGAAATATTTTAGAATAATGGATATCCAAGGGGGTGTTATAAAATGCATGGGATATAGTGGATATCCACTTAGCACCATTAGCTACACCAAGCACCTTGTATAAGCAACTTATATAAGCTACTTAATTAGCAATAGTAAACTACTTGTTGGATGAGATTAACTCCTATGGCTAGTGGGTGTTGAATTATTGCACGGTTTAATACAAGCTAGAGGTGTTATTACCACATAAATCTCTACCTGTAGTGTGACATCTAACACTAGGTGGTGTATACAAGCTAGCACCTTCAAGGTATAAATAGCTCCATTAATTAGCCTAATGTATTATGTATCTCAATTTCTTAATTAAGTAAATAAAAAATTCTCTCTTCTTCCTTATTTTTTATCTTACTATTTGAGTTTATTGGTTGATTAGTACATGCTTTAATTATTGTTGATATTACTTTGGAACGTAATATGCTACTTTTTCTTTGTCAGTTAACTAGTCTTAAGCAGCACCCAAGTGTAACCTCCACGTGTGTCACAATTCTTGATAGCATGTTCGGAAACCAGAAGTGGAATGGTTTCACCTATTTGTCACCCTCATTAGTTCCCAACCCCTATTTATCCGATTTTCCACCTATATAGTTTTTGATAAATCCTAAATACTACTTTTGGAATTTTTGTTTACACCCAACAATTAAACAAAAGAAATCCCTAAGTTATAAATAATTTTTCCTCCATCTCCGCTGATGACAGCCATCTTTACTCCATCACCGAGCACCATCTCCATCCATCTTGTTTTGTTTTTTCTTTTAATTTTTTTTTAATCATTTTTACCTTTTGATTTGATTTTAAATGGATAAACTTAAAAATTGGTTAGGAATATATTAAATGATACCATCTCTTTGATTAATTACCAATTATTTATTTTTTTAGGAGAAATGAAGTTTAAATTCAAAGTCATCAATTTTTGTACGATTACATCTGTTTTTATATGATGTTTCACTACTTTTTTTTTTGAAGCATGAGATATCGAAAAATAAACTACAAAGTTATACATTTCATCAATTAATTAAAGATTTCCATAATTCATTGACATACTAATTACTAAGTAACATATTCATTATTGAACAAAGTTATAACCTATTACTCCCTCCGTTTCAGGAATAATGTTACTTTCACTTTTTCATTTTAGCCTAAAAATAAGCCAAATTGAAAAAGTGAAAGTAACACTTTTTTCTGAAACGGAGGTAGTATTAATGGTTTAGTAATCTTACGTACTAATATAAAGAAAAGAGGTATTTTTGATAGGAGACCCCCTAAATTACAAACTAACCCTCATTCAAATCACTGATCTTTATTAATTCGTGTAAATATGAGAATTAAAAAGGGCCTACCGGTAATAGAATCACATAGCGTTTCCATGATCGAATCCCATGGAACTCAATTTTATCGGACTACAAATATATTGGTATTTTTATTCCCTCTCATTTAGCTTCTTTTTTCATCCCAAATCCAGCTCCGACGCGATCAGGAACCATTAACAAACCCATCTCAAATTTTGATCTTTCTTCATCTTACACAATTTTATAATCAAATAGTTTAATTTCAATTTTTGAAATTTCAGTTGAAATCTCTGACTTATCATATTTTTATGGGAAGATTGTTTTAACACAACTTTAAAAATCATCAGATTCAACTTCACTTCTATCGATGCTCATTTTGATGAATTTGACTCAGAACATGCTCACTGAAGATTTGTTGATAGGGACGTTTGTAAGAGCTACTTCCACATGGGTTCATTTCTTGCTTACCGATTTTTTCAAAAGTATTGTGTGTGTGTTTTAGAGCGTCTGCAGCGGTACGACCAAAATCAAAGACCAAAGAGACCATATTTGGGTTTAATCCGCTGAGTGACGCAGTGGGAGGCAGACTAAATTTTGGTGGAGCGTAAACTTTACGAACGCCTGGTGTGGGGCGTGAAGTATATCAACGCCTGATGTGAGGCGGAGAGAATACGTACGCCTGGTACCGAAAAGTTAAAAAAAAAAAAAAAAAAAAAAACAATGGGCCGTTGGTATAATCCACGCCCCATATATGATTTCAAAATTTTTGAGTGGGGTGGAGGTATAGACCACGCCCCACAATAAACTTAAAAAAAAAAAAAAAAAATATGGGGCGGAGGCTTTATTAACGCCTGGCGTGGGGCGTTAAGTTTACGTACGCCCGTTGTGAGGCGTATATTTTACGAACGCCTGTGGTGGGGCGTAAATTATATCAACGCCCGACTAAAATTTGGTTTTGGTCTTGGTCGCAGACCAAATTTAGTATGGAAATTTGGTATGGTCTTCGATGTAGTCTTTACTCCGTCCCACTACGCCTCTGCTGCAGACCAAATTTATACTCTTGGTCGTCCGCTGCAGACGCTCTTAGGGACCTCCATATTTAGATGTGGTGGTCGAATTACTCAAGTTTATGGTAGTGAACGTTAGTTGTTTGTATAAATGCCTACCTGAATATTAGTAGTAATAGACAGTTTTTGTATGAAGTTAGTTTTTGAGCCAATTTGGTAGTAGACAGTTTTGCCTAACTATTTTTACATACAAGCAAATGAATTCAGTAATAGTATGTAAAAATAGTTGAGAATGAAGGACACCATATATGCTACTAATTAATGATGTATGAAGTGATCGAGTTAAGTGTGTCTTTTGACCGAAACGCTTCCATCTAAGTTTGATGGCGTGTTGTTTTGTTGCCTGTGGTTAGTAGCAGTTAGACGCATGACGGACAAGACCATATGGTTACTACCGGTTGGTGACTACCACAGACACATAGCAGTCAACAATCTGATCACTATGGAAGCCAATGTTAGTGAACAAGGTCAGATTTGAGAGTTGATGGACATGAGAATTGGAGGGAAAGACAATATCCAGATGAAATGGACCCGAAACAAATGAAAGATTAAGGACCGCAATGGAAGAGAAGCAGACATGTAAAAGAAAAAAAAATTGCTTCTTTTTTTCTTTATGAATTTTCCAGTGCATGGCATATACAATTCAGAACGGGGCGGCAGGCGCATCGCGCATGCGTGTTATACTAGTGAAAATAAAGATTAGTGAAGAAGATAAATAAGTGTGGTAATAGTTATTTTGTAGGTGGTAAATATGAAAAAATATGATTTAAAAGTAAAATGATTATAGAATTTGTCCCGGGGTGGAAAATAGAAAAAATATTGGTGGAAAATAGGTGAAACCAACAGAATTGCTTCTATTTCTCGTAGAAGTACTTAGAAGTTGGAAAAAAAAAATTTACTTCACAAAATATTAGTAACTTTTTTGGTTCAAGAGGTCATTTTCATATTTGTTATTCAATCTTAACTTCCGACTATTTGGCTTTTAAAAGTCGAACAATTACTTCTTAAAATTTATCCTAGCACTTTTTTTAAAAAAAAAATCGAGAAATCATTAAGAAAATTTTAGTTCCTACATGATTTCTATCTTATCAACTTAATGAAGTTGAAAAGTTATTTCTCGATGCATATCCAAACACCCTGTTGCTAAGTAATTGATTTAGAAGGATTAATTGGGGGATATGAAAACTAATCGGGGGATATGAATAGTGTTGTTACTGTTCATACCAGCATAGTTTTTTTTCTTTCCTGTATTGAAAAACCATGCCGGTATGAACAGTAAAATTACTATTTCATATCCCCCAATTACATGTTCTTGATTTAGTCATATGGATTTCAAGTTTCATCTGGGAAAATGAAGAAAAGGGTATGTTCTAGGGCAAGTCTAGTGAAGATTAGCATATGAGCACATTTGATTACCCCCATACGGATATGCAAGCTTAGTTTTGGGTAATGGAGAAAATGTTTCTCGGCGATGACTGAATCGATTGACAAAACCATGGCCCGTCGTCCCAAGTTGATCCGTCCATCGGTATAACTAAAGACGGCCGACCAAGGTTTGGTCCATACAATATATAACCGATATCCAACCACAATATATCTATTTTACCTGTGCCATCTCCTCCCATTAAAATTCATCTATCTTCTCTAACATATTACTTGTTTCCGTTTTTTTCATTTATTATTTTTCTTAATAGAAATTAATTTTGGAATAACTTTGGGAAATTCTGAAAATAGAGTTTATAAATATTAAAGTGGAACAACAAATGGGCAATTGGTCTAGTGGTATGATTCTCACTTAGGGTGCGAGAGTTCATGTAGTGACCCTCGAGCTCGTCAACGCTGTTAGACCGGTCAAGAGATGATCAAGTGACAATTTAGCCGATAATAACTCGATTAGTTTAATACGCAAGTTAATTAATATAAATTAATCTAACAATGATTTAGATTCGAAACTAGTATCATCGGATAGAGCTCAAAAAGTTACGCGAGATAGACTGCTCGAACGTGCCATTCGGATATTGGATGAAGAAGTAATCATCAGATTAGTGAGAATGGAAAAATAGTCTTTTTGACTTTATACCGACTGGAGCTTCCCTTAACGTTCAGCGGGTGTTCCGTAAACTTCCTTCGACCTTATCAACTCAACCGAGAGGATAAACTCTCGTTCTCTTTCTTCTTTTTCATTTTCTTTCTTCTTTTCTCTTATTCTTTCTTCTTCTGTTCTTCTTCTTCTGCGTTTCTGAGATAAATCAAATGGAAGTTTTGAAATCAACAGAAGGTGGAGAAGGTCTTACACTAGTTGTTAGTAATGGTGAAGGTGTCTGTGGTAGATTCAGACTCGAATGAGGAAGAGAATTAGAAGTTAGGGTTTCTACGAGAAGCTCAGAGGAGAATTAAAAGATGGAATTAGTGTTCTAGGGGAAGGAATTGAGATGGGTTTATGTCTAATCGAGGCTTTGAAGTTGCACTACAAGAAAAGTCACTTTTAGTGGTAAAATATTGTGTCACGAAAATCAATTTCTTCGTTGCAAAAAGAATTCAGCGGCGCAAAAAGTTTCATCACCTATAGCAAGTCGTTGAAAGTGTTCTATGACGTCCTTAAGAAATCGTCACCGAATTTTTTAATTAGCGACATAAGTCTTTTTGCCACCAAAACTATCTTTTAGTGAGAAAATAAAATTGACACTGTTCACTAATTTTGTGATGAAGAATTTTGTCACTCTAGGTATTATTGGTGAGGAAAATATTTTATCACTTAAAATAGCTTTAGCCGCGAAATTTGTTCGTCTCGAAATATACTTACAGTGAAGAAACAAACTCGTCACACAAAATAGTTTTAGCCGCAAAATTTGTTCGTCTCAAAATCTACTTATAGTGAAGAAACAAACTCGTCACATAAAATAGTTTTAGCCGCGAAATTTATTCGTCTCAAAATATACTTATAGTGAAGAAACAAAATCATCACCATAAAATAGTTTTAGCCGCGAAATTTGTTCGTCTCAAAAAATACTTATAGTGAAGAAACAAACTCGTCACATAAAATAGTTTTAGCCGCGAAATTTGTTCGTCTCAAAAAATACTTTTAGCCGCGAAATTTGTTCGTCTCAAAATATACTTATAGTGAAGAAACAAACTCGTCACATAAAATAGTTTTAGCAGCGAAATTTGTTCGCCTCAAAATACAGTTATAGTGAAGAAGCAAACTCGTCACCTAAATAGTTTTAGTCGCAAAGATTTTTTTTTTATCTCTGAAAAAATAATGGCAACGAAATAAATTCAATCATCTCTAAAAAATAATAAATCAATAGCATAATTTAGTTGTCTCTAAAAACAAGTATAGTGACCAATTAGAATTGTCGTGGTATGGTCATTTCAATAACGAATCTCGTCATCTCCCAAAAAAAAAAAACCATTTTTTCTGTGGTGACTAGCCTAGATTTAATATTATACAAAAAATATATATAAATAAATAAACATTTAAGTAAATAATATAAATTGAATAAATAATAATTTCCCATTAAAATAAATTGTTTAGACAAAATCCAAACTAGAAAAACCTGATAAATAAACTCTAGCAATAAATAAACATCACTACTAGAAAAGAAAAACAAAAAACACTAAGACTAAAACATTAATGTTGTTCAGTTCCATTAGCGGTAATGTTGTTCAACCCGAGAGAACGTATCATCATATCCTGCATGTTTCTTATGACCTTTTCGCTTTCTTCCTTCATCTTTTTGATAACCTCATTCTGGGCGCGTATTTTCTCTTCTTGAGCTTGAATTCTATCAGCATGCGCTTGCAGCATTTCATGAATTCCTTCATTGTTAGAAACAGTAGTCGCAGAACGACGTCGTCTTTGCTTTTTCTTTAAAACCTGAGCACATACTTCTGCCTCAGTGGGTGGTGTAGCTCCCGCTTCCCTTCCTTGCTGCATTAGCTCATTCATTAGGGTTTAATTAAGTTGGTTGTGATGAACTGTTGATTTAAGGAGGAGATGGTCATATATTGCTGATTCGAATTAAGAATTAGGGTTGTGGTCGAATTGATGGTGTGAAACGGTTCTATTGAAGATTCTTCAAATTAAGATTTCATGTAAATGTTAAGAGATGTCTTAGAATAAGAAATTGAAGTTCATGAAGAGTATGAGGCATGTTACGAAGAGAAATTTGATTGGTAGAAAATGAACGTGCTAATGAATTGAGGTAACTGCTTTTCTCAGTAAACCTAGTAAAGAGATTTATTTCCATTATTGAGATTATAAGTTGTTATTGAATAAGAATTGAGATGGGCATAGTAGATAAGATTGTAATTGTGGTGGTTTGTGAAGATGGTGTTTGAGATATAGTGAAGGTTTAATGTCCTGTCTGTGTAGTGGAATAAGAGATGGAGATACATTTCTGGTATTGGGTTTAGGGAGTTCATTGCTTAGCTGCAATTGTGAAGATATGCAGGTGATGGTTTGAATGAATGAGATGTTGAAGGAAGTATGGGATTCAAATTAAGGGTGCAGATTTACCTAAGTTGATAGTGTTGAACTAAACTCAATTGAGTGGTATGTGGTTTAGGTTATAACTGATAAAGAATGAATTGTAGTGAGTTATAATGGTTATGATTGAACCAGTTGAATGAGATGATCTGAGTTGAAGTTGGTTTGGGTGTTGTCTTGGAATGAGTAGATGTATTGTTGAAATGGCAGTAGCTTGAGAAAGCCTGCATTGCAAACCAAGGTGAGCTTAGCTTACATTTGTAAATAGATTTTGTAATGGTAATTGTGTTATAAAGTTATTTGAGTGTTTGAGTTACTGCAATAGAGTTTTAGTTTAAGCTTGTTAGTCTTCCTAGTCAGTTTAGATGACTCAATTTGTTTAGCTGACTTAGTGTGACTGACTAAGTTAACTCAGTGACCAGACCTGACTAAACTTGACCAGTGAACCTTGACCGATTTGACTCGGTTGACCATGGACTTGACCTTTGACTAACGTGGACCGTTAGTGAACCCTTTGACCGTTAGTGATTGTTAGTTGGCCCAGATGGACCAGGCCTTTGATTAATGGGCCTATTTAAGGGAATTGGGCTTAGGACTAGTTTTCTTATAAGTAATGAATTGGACCACTTATGGTCTGAATTGACCTTCGACTTCTTCTACAAAGTTGTAGATATTCACAAGACTTAGCTACAGACTGTAGAATCAATCTAATTGGGTTAGTAAACTCTTAGTTATACTAAAGATAGAGAATAAGATACCATAATGGGCTTAGAACCATTAGATAGAATTGTATGATTCTTCTATGAGCCTTTTGGCTAAACTCTTAGAGTGCTTGTGTGATTATCAGTTAGATTCTATTAACAACGATCGATTCAAAGAATGGACCAGTGGATCTTGGATCTCGAGGTAGGAGTGGCGGGTCATCAAAAAGGCGTGGGAATGCATTTAACAGTTTTGTAATCATTGTTATTTCTTTTACGAAAGTCTTTGTTTTATAAACTCATGCATTGTCTATTTCTTAATTGCATTGTCTATTCGCATATTTCATGCTTTGTTTATCTTTATGATTGTCTTTGGGAAATGAGAATTTCCATTTGTGGTATATTGGATACTGCTCCTTCATATTCTTATGGCTAGGGCGATACACCGCAATATTAATAATCGGTGTGGAATTGGCATCAATATTACGGGTCTATATTTCACCCACAGATTACTTTACGTTTTCAGTAAGGTGTGTAAATGTCACCGCAGAAATTATAAGGTGTGTAAATGTCACCGCAGAAACTAAAGGAGGAGTTTAGGTCCATATACATGATTGTTTATTTCAGTGGTTTTGTTGTCTTCTAATGTTTGGGAAAACATGTAATGTTTTCCAAATCTGTTTTCCAAATTTGTTTTCCAAATCTGCATATGATTACTTAGAAGTTAAATGTTAATTATTCCCCATTTTCAGTTTTAGCGACAGAGCAGAATTTCGCAGCGAAAGTTCTGAGAAGTTAACTTCGTTATTTGATTATACTTTGATATGTTTATTTTGTTGTAAACCAAATGATTATTACTTTATATATATCATTGGAGAGGAGTTATTGTATATCTATTTCTGAGCGGGGTTAGTTTTGGGTTAAGTTTTGTATCGCATTTCTTAATTGAATGCTTAAGTGCATGTTTTAGATTTTAGTGCCTCTTTATTTAGTTAATTCTTTGGATTAGTTAGCTGTTAGCTTAGGGGGTGATACAGTTCAATTCTCGGATTTCCCCCAAATCTTATTTTACTATTTATTTTTCTGCCCCATTTTTTTTTCTTTGTTTGTTTGCTATCATAAATCAGAGTGGCTCTTACTTTACAATGAAGTATTTGAGAAGTCAAAATAAAAAACAAATCTCATGTTTTAGTAAGAGAAGTTAGGACCGCAACCTGTTCTTTGTCAGTTCGTTTTTGTTTTACTTTTTATTTTTATGCGCCACTTTTTTTTCCATTTTGTTGCTCCAGTCACTGGAATCATAAATCAGCATGGCTCTTACTTTGCAACGAAGTGTTTGAGCAATCAAAATAAAAAAAACAAACCTCATGTTTAGTAAGAGAAGTTAGAACTGGAACATGTTTTGTGTCATTTCGTTACAGGGTGTCGAGGGTTTGGTTGTTATATATACATATATTGTATATAAAATTTGAGGACAATTCCGACAGTTGCGGTAGAATAAAGCTCAAATTTAGAGTTTCTATACTCATTTGAGAGAATACTAGAAATAACCTGTGTCGTAACCACATTGCATGAGAGTGAGTAATAAATGTCTAATGAATTCAACATTTATCGAATTTGATGATTATATTTAATTATATTCCAAAATTTTGTTAGGTCGAATTCCACACATAAAAACTTGTAGATCTGAAAGCCGCATGTAAAAAAGGTAATAAAAGGTTTAACTCTAAATGAATTATAAGAGTAATTACTAATGTGATTAGTTTCTTCATATGCCACAGATACATATCGTCAACCCATGAAAACCTTTTCCAATGTGGTATCGTTTCTCTAACTGGGTCTCCTTTTCCAATGTGGTGTCATTTCTCTAACTTGGTCTCTCATTCCAACCATAACAGCAATGCACCACATCCAACATGATTTCTTGCTATACTATTAATGAACAAATTCGAGAGATGGTCGTCTTTTAAGGGGTCGTCTTTTAGGTAAGGAGAGATGGTCGATCGCCCTAGGCCTTAAAAAATAAAAGGGCCAAAAAGAAAACTATCACTTCATTACATATGTGTAGACAATTTTTTCTTTTATAAGTATGTGTAGACAATTTTTTCTTCGTTCATTTATAATAACTATATGAAAAATTGAGCCGTTAACATGTGAAAGTATTACTACTGATATTTTTCTTTTTTAGGTATTTTGTACCACTATTTATATTGCTCTTAATATCATATTACTAACAACTAAGGCCAAGTACGGTGTAATCCAATTTAACCGAGAATCTCATACAAAAACATATTGATTGAATCAATTTCAGCCAACTCTTGGACCTAGCTTTTGCTGCTGCATTCACTGTAAACACCATTCACCAACACCTTCTCAATCTCACGAGAATAACCAACACCCATTTTGGTCCGTCTGCAACACCCACTTCCTCTTTCTTCAACCTGATTTTACTCAAGATGAACTGAAGTTCAGTCCATGCAAAAAAACCCCGAACTCAATTCCACCTGAAGTATTAATCAACACCATTTAATCAAGACACATATCCATAAACCAAATCTCTTATTTTCACCATCGACAAGACGATGAAATGAAACCACGTACTGCACTGCTCTATAATTGAAATTACCCCTCCAGTTTTACTTCAATCTCTCCTTACACCGATTACAACAACTCAATCATCTCCACCAATTCTTACTGACTCCATTGATGCCGCTGCTTCAAACTAGACTGCAGTATACTATCGACCAACACCAACATCTTGTTTGCTGCCAATTCACTTTCCATCTCGGGTCTCGGTAACAATCTCCACTAGAAATTTGTAGCACAATCAAATTCCATGGCAGAGAACGGCAGCCATTATCTTCATCTATTTCCTCTCAAAACAGATCCAATTTCTATTCATGCAATTTTATCCCTAAATTCCGTAGTACAACTCCATAGTCCCATTCAATCAATCCCATAATTAATCATCTACCTAAGCTATCTTTTCGATTCAAATATATATATAGATGAAAATGAGAAGAAGAAGAAGAAGAAGAAGAGAGAGAGTTGTGTGAAGACAAACCTAATTTAGGATTTTTTTTTAATGTTTTTTTTAATGGATGTCTTTAAGGATTGTGAAGGGTAAATAAGTAAAGATAAATATTTTCTTGACTTGTTCAACGATTATAGACTGATTTGGTGGACCCTGACGGAAAATATAACGGTTGTGGCATTTTATTAATTCCGGAAAAAACAGTGGCACTTTCTTAAATCAGAAATTGGAAGTGTGGCATTTTCTTAAAATTCCCAAATGATAATGCATGTCGGATGAAAGCTGAGAAAAAGCATCCACTCATAGGTTAAAAGTTCCTATAGATAATAAAATTAATAATGCTACCAGGAAAACCAGGGCCTCGGCACATTCCATACTGGCAAACATTAGGAAGCCCCATAACATAATAGGCCTATATATAAAGTCGTGCATACCCGTAACATTGAGGAATCACCAACATACAAGAAAATGTTCATGGATAACTCACCATAATGAATACAAGAGAGTTCTTTATCGAATCCCATACTTCTTTTAAAGACAATCCATGTCTATCTCATGGTCTACAGTTCAACGATTTGTCGTTTGTGTTGATCTTTCATTACAGACAAACAAAATATTATCACACAAGCACTTCAATAATTTGAAGCACAAATACAAATCTAACAACTTCTAAGATGAAAACCAAATCCTAACTGCTAATTTGATTTTCTGGTTCCCGTTGGAGGTGGCAAACCCAATCGTATGCCATGCCAGGTGGCATGGATGCACTACTATGTAGGAGTCTTTATCATACGGTGGAGACTTAACCGCTGAGGATCACTTAGTCGCTAGCGGTTTACTTTAAACCATTCGGTGGGTATTCCATCTCCAACGACTATTTCTCTATCGATATGAATATGTGAAATTCAAACACAAAATTTACCCCAAATTTTTTACACAAAAGTGTCTTCTCACAAAAGAATTCAAATGACAGAATTTGAGATCCAACTTGATCAATCCAACTTGATTTTTATAGAGTGATGGTTGAAGCTACTGTTAGCAATATATGTGACAATTATAAAGAAATATGTAAAAATCAAAGAAGTCTATAAGTTTTGGATATTAACCACATTAAACCTGCAACTAAGAAAAGGAAAAGAATGCTAGCACTAGCAACAATGGTGATACTCCAGTCAATAGTTCTACTGATACTACCCCTCAAATCAACAATATCGGTGTCCATGCTGAAATCAATACCGATACATGCAAAAATTCTCTTTTTCGGACGGACTCCTGGAGAAGTGAAGAATAATCCTCCTATCATAAATGATCTTATGCAGATGCAAGAAACCCTTTCCAAGACTCAAGGAGATATGGCTACAACACATAAAGAACATCTCGCTTATCTGAAAACTTCGAGAGAGCAATTATGTCCTGACCAATGTCGACAGAAGAAAGGAAAAAAGCTGAAAGTTCCCTCGACCATTGATCCTAAAATCTCTTTAATCCATGTTCTAGGAAATGATGAAGTCTGCAATACTGCAGGCAATCCACCGGTGAGGGTCAACCAAGCTTCATCACTCATGAAGACTTGGAGTCTTTTTTTAGAGGATCGTGAGAAGGATAAGACATCTTCAGACCATCGTGAACAACCTCCATATCCTTCTAACATGTAGATAGTCCTCTTCCCGAAGGTTACACATATCCAACGTTCACACTTTATGCTCGGGAGCACGTTTCACGATGCTCGGAATCATCCGTCTGAAGGAGTTTTCAAAGTTTCTAACAGGCAGAGCATACACATGGTACAACATCGTGCCAGGAAACATCGCCAGTTGGGGTGAAATTCTTAGTGCCTTCTACAAAAAGTACTTATTTGTTTCAGAACAAGTTACCTTTTCCGATTTAGGAACGATGTTTCAGAGAAACAATGAACACCAGCCCCAATGATTATGTGAAAAGGTTCAGAGTCAAAGCTTTTGATTGTCATGATCCAAATGTCACTGAACAAAAACTCGTAGAATTGTGTATCAATGGACTAATCCCGATCTACAAGGATTTATTGGAAAACCTCTAATTCCACAATTCCTCAGAACTTCATGAAGCAGCCAGGAGATCAACAACCACTGCACCTGCTTTACATGAAAGGGAAAAACCTACAAAGATAGATGAACCTCGTGAGACACGTGGCAGCATGCGCCTTGTTAACAAGCAGTATAATATCCAACCTTCCATGAACGTTGTTGCTGAAGGAAGTAAAAGGAAAGTCGACTCTCAAGAGCTCAAGCATGCGACTTCAATATCCGAGGCTCCTCCAAAAGCGCAAAGAAAGGATAATCAAACTCGAAATGACAAGCTCCGACCCAGCGTCAACAAACATGATATAATTAGACAGACACATACTTCCCCCTTTCCATTGAAGAAGTAATCGAGTTGCTGGAAGTTTGGATCCAAGATTGTGCAATTAAATTGCTATTTATTATGAGGGATCCAACTAAAGAGGAAATGGAAAATCCTAGGTATTGTCGTCTTCATAGGTTCGTCGATCATCCAACAAATGACTGTATTGTTTTAAAATGTATCTTCAAAGAGAAGGTTAAATCATGAGAGATTTATCTGGTGACTGAAGGAGTGCACATGAATCCTCTCCCAATCACGACATTCACTCTCTCTGAGAAATCTGTCAATGAAGCAGTTCAATCTTTGGTGGAACATATATGTGGATTGCTCCATCTATCAAAGGTACAAAGGAAAGATATGCTCACCGCTCTTAGTCACATCATGTCAGAAAGACGGTCATCTATCCATGAGGTGCCTCATGATCCTTCGGCTGTATACAAAGAGATGTACGACTGAGAACTTCCCACTACAGTTAATCTCAAAGGAACAAATTTAGGATAACCTTGGTTGATGCTGGTACAGTCATCAATGTTATCCCATTGAAGACCCTCAGAGTTGTGGTACATCAACCTATGATTTGGTAACTAGTACAACCTTCTCAGTCGAACCTTACTGAACAAAACTCACCGTAATCCAATTTACGATAATATATCATTATCAAACTTGTAGAACTCTCCAACACGGAGAACTCAACACATCCACAATCCATCAATTACCATTGATCTCACACAATTCTCAACTTCCGTCCTATAGTTTGACCCCCATCCTTCTTTGTGACCTAATTGACTCTGGAACGACCATTGTCTTGGTTTAGGTCGACGTCATACAAATCGATCTCTCGAACTCAAAGTACTCCCGTGCAGTGCATCTGTTAAAGGTTTATGCAATTTTCTTAATCGAGGAATCTCCATACACACAACTCTCCACTTTTTCCTCAAAACCCAGCAAATCGTTTTCACTCATCAATAGGCGGGAATGAGCAAATTTACTTATTTGCCCATCTACCTAGATTTAGCTCCCATACCGGTTAAATCGAACGACAAAAATAAAATTGAAGAATTGATAAGACAAAAATTCACGGTTCGGTATTGCCACTACTTAATTGAGAGGTGAAATCGAAATCCGGTCACTAGTACCTTCATTACTACCACTGGAAGACACTGAAGTCACTAGTACATTGCCACTCACTAGCACTAGAACCGGAAGAAAAATCAACGGCCCATTGCATCACCATCCATCTTAAACATAACCGGCCCGGATAAAAATTGAATATCCTACACCGCCGGCCCTTTTATAAAAAGACCGGACCCGTATATCTCCTCTTCGGTATAACAAATTTCTCTATACTTTACAACAAAATAAAAATTTGTCGCTGAAGAAGTGAGAAAGAGAGAAACTCCGAAGAATCAATGGAAGGAACTTCATCATCATCGTCACGTTCGAATAAACGAAAACTGTACTTAGACGAAGATATCAGTAAACCTTCAGTGTAAGCAAAACCCTAATTTATCAATCTTAATTTTCTGTTTCTAGGGTTTATCTGCGATTGGGGTTTTGTTTCTTACTTTTTGCTATTATTATTGTGCGGTACAGGGAGAAGAAACCTAGATTTCCGAAAGGGAAGAAGAAAGTTAAAGAGGAAGTGGCGGAAGAGGTGGCTGTATGTGGACCGGCAGAGGCTCCACCAGTGGAGATTTTTGATACGAAAGTTGCCTCACATGAGCGAGCCAAGAGGCGAGTTCAGATGATTGATGACTTGATTTCTGGTGAAGAGCCAAATGCTATTGATAAAGCTGAAGTTAGAACATACAAGGTGAGCACAGCAGATTTATGAATACCTCTAATTTCGATTTTTTTTTTATTCTGTTACATTGCTTTACTCTTTGATTTTTGTTTGACTGTGTCACTGTCTGTTGTCTGCAATATATTGTGGATGCTATGGATTTGGTTAGAGCCAATTTTTGTTAGTAATGCTATTATGGCTTTTAGAGATGAGCTAAAGCTTGTTATTCCTTTACAAATCTTAACTTTGTATTTGACTGAATTGAGAGTTAAATTTTGAACACAGACGGACCTTTACAGGGACCAACATAGTTGTGTAGGGCAAAATGGACAGAACTGACTTGTAGTAAATGCAATCTGTTGATATGTTTTAGGATACAGTTCTTGCTTGTCTTGATCGGCCATTGATTTTTCTTTTTTTTAGCGTGGTATTGGTTTTGAAGTTACATTTGGACCGGTGTTTGGTTATTGCATTACATACATGATTGTTCTACTCTTTAGTGTTTGATTTGATCGAAGACTGCTTCTCGTCTGCAATATATTGGATAGTGAGATGCTATATATGACATTATTTTCATCAGGCAATTGTTTTTTGTATAAGTTACCTCTGTAATTTATATGACGTAAGAGGAGTAATTATGGGATTTAACACGCTTTACTTTGGTGCCTCACCCTACAGTACAGTTTCACCAATGCATCATGAGTTTATAAGTTGGAACCATTGGTTTTTGTTGACTGGGGACGTTCTGTAATCAAAGACGTTATCAGTAAAATCAATTACTGGACAAGTGATAACAAAGGTTTACCTTTGGCAGGAAAATGCTAATTTTGAGGAAGATGGAACCGTCATAGAGCCATTTAACCTGGAACAAGAAAGAGAGGATGGCTATTTTGATGAAAACGGCAATTTTGTTCATTATGCCACTGACAAAGGCATTAAGGTAAAAAGAAAAATGTCTTATTATTTTGTTCTGATGATGGCGATCATCAGTGACCTCTTCATTTCATCTATATCCTTCCCATTGTAGGATGGGACCTCTTACACTTCTTATGTATTTGTAGGATGCATGGCTGGATAGTGTTGACGCTGAATCAAATTTTGCCCAAAAAAGCCTTGCTGAAAAAAGTTTTAACAAGGTAAAAGATGACGAGGAAGCCGATGAACTTTCGTCTGATGATGTTGGAAAAATCAAGAGGCGTATCGCAGACCTTCTTGAGCCAGAGGAGACTGTAAGTTATGCTTTCCTCGAATTACCAGATATTGCCCATGCATTTTTTTCGCCGAACTCAAGTTTGTTTTGTTTGCATTTAGTCTTCTCTATTAAAGCTTATCATCTACCTCACTGCCATATCAGCTTTTCAATACTACTTTCGGCCTTCTTGTTACCTGTCTTTGTGAAAGCCGAGATTGCTTTATTTGTTATCTTCTTATTCGTCTTATTACCCCCCCAGTGACTCCACCCAAAATAACTTGAAATCATAACTGGGACACTGAAGTTGTCCAAAATGTTTTGTAGAACCTGCCTGGTCACTGTTCTGGGGAGCATATTAAAAGAATTAAACTCCAATGTAAACATTGATACTTCCGCTAGGGGTTTTAGCCAAAACTTGACATAGCAATCAAAATTCTGGATTGTACCACCTCTTAGAAAGAAAGGAACTTAAAAAATTAATACAGTACATAATAAACTTCTACTCTGAGCACACTTTTTTTTTTCCCACATTTCTTTACGATGTTGATGACAATGGAGAATCGAAGGGAAACCGAACATATTACATCATAGGACTCGAGAGTACATCATATCATTTCTATAACATATAAGTGAATAGTTGCTGCTGGTGAATTAATTACATTATGTAATCAGGTTAAAGAGCACTAGTGAGCTTCTCTTACTACACTGTTCACTATTGTGGATTGTTTTTATGTAATTTCTCGGTTAAATATGCTCAAGGTGTTCATTAGCATTTATTTGTTTCCATTCATCTCAATTTCTATTTGTTTTTTCATTTTTTCAGGTCCTACAAGCTTTGAAAAGGTTGAAAGGCACCTCAAATGGAAAGAAAGAGAAGATGCCAGAACAAATAAAACTTATATTTGATCAGCTTACAGAAGACTCAATGAAGCTGATGGATAATGGTGATTATGGTACGCATACTCAGATGAAAAAACCTAAGTTGAAGTATTATTGTTATCTTGCATATTACTATTATATGGAAACACTGAAGTATATATTCGGGATTCTCACTTTTGGATGTGTAACATTACTTGTGTGGTGCTTATTTTGCTCTGCAGATGTCTACAACGAGAAAAAGGAAGCTTTTGAGCGCGAGGCAGGTCAGTGTTATGTTTGCTTTACTTCTCATTCCATGTTTTACTGAAAAATTCAGATACAACAACCTTGAGGTCACTTTGGCAACATCCAAAACAGACTTGGTTGGAGAAGCGTTGTTATGCTAATAGCCCACACCAGGGCCACCAATGTCTTCGTATGAATTTTATTTGCAGTATATCAATAGAAATTTTATGAGCTCCATTCGAGAAATTTACTTAATTCTTTTACGACCATAGGCAGAATTCTATATACTTGAGGTGGTTCACATGTTTAAGCCATGTTCTTGGAATTCTGCCATTTACTATGTTCTTGGAAAATTTGTCTGTTGCACATTAATTTCTGCTAGTACTGGTTCTTGGTTAGTGCTGTCAATATGATTGACAATTTGTTCTTCCGCCTTTTCTGCTCTCTTCAGAAGGATATGAGAGGTTAGCTCGTGCAAGGGAGGGTATATTCTTAGGTGTGGGTTCGGGTTCCATACAAGATACATCTGGAAATGCTGATGACGACTTTGATATGTTTGCCGAAGATGACAAAGGGCCTGTTTCAAATGCTTCTTCAGATGGGAATGGTTTCATATCTGGTTCAGTTGGAGAAGGACTTCCATCAGAAGGTAACGAGTGTCCTAATAAGATATTTTACCTGATAAATTGTATATTTTGCTGAGCTTCATGAAGTCACTAATTAAGTTATAAAATTTAGTTTCACTGTAGCATGTGCTTCCTCAGTTTCTCTTACCTTTTTTTTGTTGTTGAATGTGCAGGTGCGGATCTGCAAAGTGATTATATTTTCGATGAGTCATCTGGGTAAGTAGTTGGTCAGCTTCATCTTGATTGTATCTTTCTCGTTTTTTTGTTTCCGTTTTCTTTATCCTTAATAATAGCAAACAAATGTAGCTAGCTGAGATAGTAGTTAACTTGACCACCAACCCTGAAGAACCTGGAATTTTGTATATAGAATAATATTTTATCAGGTTCACTTGTCTACAACCTTGGAACACTGGAATAAGTGGTCTTTTGTGAAGTATGACCTACATGACGGTTAAATTTAATTTTAGCAGTGTATACCATCTTTACATAAGCAATTAAAAAAAGTGATTCCAGTGGGTTGGGTTTGTAGTTAAGGAGTAAGTCTGATGACCTGTTTCTGGTCCTGGGTTGTGCTTAGATAAAAAAAGAAGTAAACACCGAAATTAGGTTTTTGAGTCGTCTCTTACCTGTATATCTAATTTCTCCAGCTCAGTATTCTCCTTTGTTAGATGTGCTCCTTAGTATGCTAACTTGATACTTTTTTCCTCTTTTCAGTTACTACTACAGTAGCAGTTTGGGCTATTACTACGATCCTACGTCAGGACTATACTGCTCTGCAAGTTCCGGAAAATGGTAAACACTAAGATACTCGACATAAATTGTCTGCTTTTGTTTATACATGGCATGGATTCAAAGTTCTTTGTAAGTTACATATACATGTTAAGTTAGTTGGAGACGAAATGATTGCATATTTTGTTTTTGGGTACCATTGACTACTAGTATTGGTGTCATAAATACATTTTAGCACGACTCTCAGTCTATGTATTTATTCTAATCTATAAACACATATAAATTGTGATTTATATGGTTATCCATGATTGGGATTTATTTGTTTTTGAGCGGACGCAGTTCAGTCAATTGCGACATATAAATGAGGCTGTACTGAACATATTACATACGCTAATCTCGTTATAATTGGATTATTGTTAGCAGCTTCATCCGTGTAACACCGCATTGGGAAATGACGGAGTGCTTATTATACAACTAGTGGCTCGCAGGCCTCCGTTCGCAAATGGACCCCTTTAGTTTTCAATTTTTAAGCATATGAGCCACAACTAAAATAATATTCTTTCTTGCTCTTTTATTTTGTTTTAGGTATTCATTTAATGAGCAAGCAGGAACATATGATGAAGTCCAGGGAGATGGTGAAACTGCGGCTCCCATAAACTGATTGTGAGTACCAAATTTCTCTATATCGTTCAAGGTTTTTTGTACGTTACAAAGCGAATACTCAGTAGCTGTATAGTGTGAGATAGATGAAAATTGTAGGCGTGAAATCTTTTAATTTTCCTGAGTAGCCGATTCATTATTACTTCCGGTATTTTTGTTTGGATGCCGTCTGATATTACTCTCTTAGGCGACTTACTTGATTAACCCAAACCGGAATCAAAGTGCTTCTGAAGTTCTTACTAAAGCAGGCAATATCGTGTCTCTCTTATGCGTGATGCATCATATTATTACGCTTCAAATGATATCGATTATTAATGAAAGTTCTGTTTGCGGAAAGAACCTAGATAGACAAGAGAACCCAAGAGTCCCCTTTACCATTTTCTATCAGGAAGCATGCTAATTTTGATTGAACATGTGGCATCTCTCCTGGACCCTCATAACATTTATGTGGAATATAGTTAAGTGATAATATAAGCGCCGTACCTGTACCACTAAAGTGTTGTACACAAAGTTTTAAGAGAGGGTAAAAACAGTAAAGAGAGGATAAAAACAGTTTATGATAGATTTCGCTGGTCTCTAAAATGGAGACAGCAATATGGAGCTGAATATGAGCCATTATACTACTAGAAGGCCGAATGCTCTATGTCGTTCTGTATGTCATAGTACACATATTTTTACAACTCTTTTCTACTCTACACAGATCAAGATGCATGCTCATTAGAACCATGTTTCTTATTCTTCTCTGTAATTGAAGAAATGTCTATTCTCTAGATTTAGATGCCTGTATAGCTAAAGTTTGGTTCAAGTGGTGGTGCACCTATTTATTATCCAGGTGTAATTTTAAGTAAAGTATTTCAACTTCCAAGCCATTTGCCCTCTTTTTTCCTGACTTATAATTACTATAACAGTAAAATTGTTGGGTATTGAATGAGAGGCTTTTTGCATCTGGGGAAGACAATTAAACAACTGCTTATTTATTTATTAATTTTGCATTTAATTGAAGTTAGAATAGTAGTAGGTTTCTGCAAACTGCTGGGTTAGGTGCAACAACTGCATCTAAAAGGGTGGGGGTTAAGTTTTGACTTTGTCTTTTAATTCCCTCTTGTTCACCTAATTACTGCACATACTTGTTCACCTAATTACTGCACATACTTGTTCACCTTATAGTTTGTATTTTCTTTAACCTTGTGAGTATACTGAAATTGCTTAGATTAATGTGTTATGCTACCTTTGGCTATAGTTTTGTTGATGAAATATGCTAGTGGAGTTCTACTTTTTATGCCTTGTTCGAGTGAAGTCCTGTTTTGCTCATATAGCTTGGAGGTTTAGTAGAATTTTATATTTTACATGAGGCTTGAGGTGCAATAGCTTATATTGGCTTTCCTTGTTACGTCTTCGAGCTATCTTAAATCCTAACTTTGCGTCGAGGTTATCTTCAATTTAAGTGCCCATGTGTATGGGGATCGCCAATCAACCATCATCCTTTTCAGAATTTAGCTGATTCTAGAATTTGATTAGCAATGCATCATTATTGTTTTCTCTAATCGCTTTTGTGGTGGCTTGATTATTTTTCCTCTGTATGTTGTTGGGCCAGTAGAACTCCCATGTGACATGTGGGGACATTATTTGATCGTTTAAGTCCTTATCAGTAATATCGAGGGGCTAGCTGCACAAAAAGTCATGTTGTAAAAGGTGGGTTTGCTTTACTGAAGTTTGGATTTTTTTTCCTAGTGGAAATGTGTTTAAAAGTAATGAGTAGTGCTGGAACTTCATTTTGGAAACGTGCAAAACATGGCTCAAACATTTGATTTAGAAGTCCTTACCTGAGCTAAATTGAAAGGGTAGTAAGAGCCAGACACAAGCAAATTTGGACCACAATGATGGTCCACAATGCAGTACCTTACTAATTATTTGGACTGAGTAACTGCAGTAGGGTATTGTTTGCGCTATTGTAGGTAGTTGTTGAAATTCATGAATAGATTTTAATGAAGTTTAGACACATGCAAAACATTTGATTAGTGCTGGAACCTCATTTTGAAAGTAATGAGTAGTGCTGGAACTTCATTTTGGAAACGTGCAAAACATGGCTCAAACATTTGATTTAGAAGTCCTTACCTGAGCTAAATTGAAAGGGTAGTAAGAGCCAGACACAAGCAAATTTGGACCACAATGATGGTCCACAATGCAGTACCTTACTAATTATTTGGACTGAGTAACTGCAGTAGGGTATTGTTTGCGCTATTGTAGGTAGTTGTTGAAATTCATGAATAGATTTTAATGAAGTTTAGACACATCAAACATCTCTGTTATTTAGGGTAAAAATATTAAAGACATAGTACTCACTCTCAGGGGTGAGAGGCAATGCCTAATGTCCCTACACAGCAGTATACTAACTTGTGCCACACCATTTCCCCCCACTACGTGGAACCCATCTAAACCTTACATCTGGGAATGGCATGTTCAGGCAGAATCCATGACTGTTCAGCTAGGACCCACTGGTTCACCATTCCCAGATGTAGGGTTTAGATGGGTGCTACGTATTGGGGGAAAATGGCAGGGAAAAAAAGGTGGGAGCACCAAGAAGATTGGCTCTATCTTAGGATTTGGCTATTGAACTGCTATTCGCCTGTTTGGAAACTTTTTCATTTTTATTTTTTTAGTTAAGGGTTATTTGGTGTTTATTTTACTTCATTTTAACCCTGTGTGTGATCTGGGTATTCAATTGTCCAGTTTAGTGATTCGATACTGGCATCACCCTAATACGGTCAACGGCAGTACACAAATACTAAATTGAACAAACTATCCAGCCTTTTAAAATGGCCAAACCTACTACTCAAACACCAAACTGGGTATGAGTACTCTGTACTTAAGCTCTAATCATGGCTAGACCTTGTAAGCAAATACACCCTTTTCTGAAATGAAAAGGGAATGTGATACTTTGATTTTGTTGGTGCTTACTTGAATTTGGATGTAGGCCTGTAGGTATTATGATTTCCTCTTTTCAGTTACTACTACAGTAACAGTTTGGGTATTACTACGACCCTACAAGTTCAGGGAAATGGTAAACACAAAAATACTCGTAACTGGTCTCTACTTTTGTTTGTTCATGGATATGAAGCTCACTGTAAGTTGTATATACATTTCAAGTTATATAGAGTTGTTGGTGCTTTCATAGACAAAATGATTGCTAGATGTTCTGCTTTCTTGGTACCATTGGCTACTGGTACTGTCTCATGAATACATTTTTGAACGACTCCAATGCTGCATGTTGTTTTCCATGTATGCGATGGTACCATTGGCTACTGGTACTGTCTCATAAATACATTTTTGAACGACTCCAATGCTGCATGTTGTTTTCCATGTATGCGATTTAGTTGATTTTGGGCCAACAGGGTTCAGTCCATTGCCTAACGTATATACGAGGCTGTACTGAACTAGTTACACACACTGATCTTGTTATAATTCGAATATAGTTACAGTGGAGTGTTATACTTTTAGTTACTTGCAGGCCTCTATTTGTTTTATATCTTCCTGCTGGAATTTTGTTTCGCAACAATATATCCCTCTAGTTTTCAAGTTTTAAGTTTATGAACCACAAAATAATATTCTTTTTTGGTTTCTTGTTTGTTCTAGGTATCCATATAATGAGCAAGGAGGAACATCTGACGAAGTCCAGGGAGATAATGCAAGGGCAACTCCCATAAACTGCATATGTGAGTAATGAATTTCCTTATATCCTTTGAGGTTTTTTGTACATAAGTTACATAAGAAAGAAAATACTCGATAGCTGTAGTATGTGAGCTAGATGAAAATTCTAGGCTTGAAATTTTTGTATTTTCCTGAGCAGCCGATTATTGTTACTGTTGGTGTTTTCTTTAAATGTAGTCTGATGTTACTCATTTAGTGGCCCGCTTGAAAACTGAATCCAAAACCAAAGTACTTCCCAAGTTGTTACCAGAACAAGCGGATATCACGCTTCTCATATTCATGATGCGTCACATTATTACATTTCATGTGATATCGATTTTCAGTGAATGTTTGGTTAGCAAAAATAACCAAGATCGAAAAGACAACGTAAGAATCCTCTTATCCATTTTACAGGGCGCACACTAATCTTGATTGAATATGTTAGATCTCCTCTGGCCCCTCCTAACATTTACATACATGGAACATAGTCGAGCAAACAATATTGGTAGAAAAGGTGTCATGCACGTAATTTTTAGAAGAAGATAAAAAGTTAAATACACTCTTATGATATTAGGGTGTGTAAGCTGTGTAGTTGAGCAACAAGATTGGTTTAAGCAGTACCCTGTGAATTTAACTATCATCTTAGAAAAAGTGGGAGCAAATGCATTGGATAGTGTATGGGCATAAGGTTCTGATAGTAGGTGAAATTTTTAAGTACAGTGTCTCAACTTTTAATTTCTCAAATAGTAAAAGTAGGGTTTTGAATGAGCCTTCTGCATTTGGGAAAACAAATAAATAACTGCTTCCATATATTTGAATTTGTGAATTGAAGATAGAAAAGAGGTAGGTTTCTGCAAACTGCAGTATTAGGTGCAACAATAGCATTTAAAAGGGTGGGGTTAACTTTATGACTTTGTTTTGCTTGTTTTTTTCATTTAATCAATTACTGCACACAAGTCATAACTTCATGACTTTATGCATGATTCAATTCATAGCTTGTATCTTCTTTTTACTTCGAGGATATACTGTTTTTCTTCTTCTTCTAGGTTAAAGTGTTAATTAGGGTATGCAAGCTGTGTATAATACATTAACTAAGGGAATTTTCGTTACCAAGCTCCCAAGATATTGTACTGCATTGTTTGAAGTTCTGTTTCAATAATAGAGCTTGGAGCCTATGTACAATTTGATGGGTGGTATTAGGTTTTAGATACAATAAAAGGGATATCCTTGTTTATAATCTAGCTATCTTAAATCCGAATTTAGCATACAAGTGGGGTTTATCTTAAAATCTAGGCCCGTGTGTTTAAAATTCTCATAAATCAGCTGATTCTAAATTGATTAGCAAGCCTTCATTTGTTTATTGTTTTTCTTAAAGAAGCATGTTTGCACTCCACTTTTAAGTTATTTGATTTTTTACCACTGTATGATGTTTGACCACTAGAACTCCCCATGTGATGTGTAGGAACTTTGTTGGACTAGTCAAGTCCTCATCAATAATGTTGAAGTGGTTGTGTTCTTAAGGGTTTGTTAGTTAGATTGACTAATAGAAGAAGAAGGTTAGAACCAAATACAAACAAACTACGGTTGCTTTTACTGGTTTCTATGGAGAGTTGGCTAATATGATATGGTCCTTACCTGAGGCCCTCACCGTGTCTGATTGAGTAATTTGTGCATGAATGGATTTTACTAGAAAGTGGTTGAGATTCACGGCACATTAAACGTCTCAGTTATTTTTCTGGCAAACTGTTGATGGTACAAATGAGTTTATATTTGGGGTACAAAATAATAATGAGAAAGTTGTATATCTCTGTAGCTTTATCTCACTGGACTGTGCACACTCATAGGTGAAGTTACGGCACATTAAACGTCTCAGTTATTTTTCTGGCAAACTGTTGATGGTACTCTAGGTTCATGTACTAAATATAATATTTTTCTTCTGTTGGGGTTATCTTGTTTCCCGGCACGATGTTGCGGCCATGTTCATATTTAGTTCTCTAGTTTAGTGGTTGGTTGTCAAATTATCAAAGCTCTCTAGATTGCTTGGTCTCCTCTTTATTTGTCCAGTTTATTGTTTTGGATGCTGGGGTTTTTATGTAAACATGATCAATGACAATAGCTGGTACAGAAACACTAAATGAGACAAACTGAGCGTCAAGACTCGCCAAAATCTAATATTCAAGCACCAGATTGGAACAAACCTCGCGAGTACTCGACCAAAACAACGAAAGCCTGTCTTTCCACCTGAATCTGGATAAAGTTCCCGGAACATTTTGGAGGCTGTATGATGCAGTGGGTCATATTTAGGTACTTGGGGTACAAGAACCACCCACCCCTCGATTCTCTCCCCAGTCCTCCCATTCGGGCACATAGCTGATTGATGCTGTGGGATTTTTTTCTTTTTCTTTTTTCTTTCTTTGCAACTCGGCCCTTCTGGACAGCTGAAGTTGGCCTGGACTCATCATAACCGAACAGAAGTTCCTGTATGGATGTCAACAGGTCAATGGAGGAAAAAAGGAATAGGATTTGAACTTGCTGTTGTTGACATAAGTCTCGTCCCGTCACTAGAAAACTGCATATTGTACCACACGAATCATTAAAGCAAATTCATTTCGCTGATTTTCAACTGCATTATCTTCTTGTAATTATAAATCCAAAGGAATAAGCTTCTTCTGATAACCATCAAAACTAAGTCTTCTTTTCTCTCCCTCACGCTCTCTCTGTGTATCACTCTCATTTCCCATGGAGTCTCTATTATCATCACCATTCTTAAGTTTTTTATCAGACATATGGCCGGGTATTCTGATTTCTCTACTATCATTTCTCATCATCAGATGGTATCCAAAATACAAACAGTTCAACTCGTTTGCTCAACACTGGCCAGTTCTTGGTAAACTTCCTCAACTTCTAAAGAATGCTGATCGTGTTAATGAGGTTCTCGTCGATACTTTCACCACTTATGGTTGTTCATTCAAGCTCAAAGGTCCTTCTTTTACTCAAATCAACTATATGGTTACTTGTCACCCTCGAAACATCGAGTACATCCTCAAAACAAACTTTCCAAACTTCCCCAAAGGTCAAGATTTTAAAGAAATGTTGGATGTTTTTGGAGATGGGATTTTCACTTCTGATTTTGATGCTTGGCTTCAACAGAGAAAAAGAATGCATAGCCGGTTTTCGTTGAAAGATCTTCGTAGTTTTGTCGCTAAAACAAACAAGTTAGAAATTGAAGCTGCATTGCTTCCATTGTTGCTTTCTCTGTCTGAAACTCAGTCTGTTTTCGATTTACAAAGTGCATTTATAAGGTTAACTTTTGATACAAGCTTTACCATGACCTTTGGTAAAAGTCCTAAGTATCTTATGGAAGGTTTTCCATGCAACGAGCTTGCCGAAGCCATTGAACTTGCTACTGAAACTATGTTTTATCGACATGTCGTTCCTAGCTTTTGGTGGAAGACGATGCGATTCTTGCGAGTTGGAAAAGAGAAAGAAAATGCAAAAGCCAGAAGAATCATAGATCATGAAATAGGCGAGTTGATTTCTCAAAAGAGAGAAGAAATTTCGATGAAGGCTGATCAGAATCAAGCTGCTCGTTTGCAACCTGACAAAGGAGTTATATCTACTTACATGAAAGATATGGATTGTTCACAAGCAGGGTTTTCTAAGAGTAATCACAAGTTCTTAAGAGATACAGCTTTGCTTATACTTTTTGCTTCTTCTGATACAAGTGCTTCTGGTCTGACATGGTTCTTCTGGTCCATTTGTAATAACCCTAGAGTTGAAACAAAGCTCCTGGAAGAACTAAGAACTGTAGTTCACTCTAAGAAGAAAAATGTCAGTGATGATGTTTTTAACAGGGAAGCAGAAACCGGGCTTTATGTATTCGATCCAGAAGACCTGAAAGAGTTGGTTTATTTGCATGCATGTTTGATTGAATCATTACGATTACATCCACCGGGTTATATTAACCATAAAAGTGTTGTGGAGAATGATATTCTTCCTGATGGAGTCAGGGTCAGAAAAGGCACGAAATGTATACTTTCAATATATGCAGTTGCAAGAATGGAATGGATATGGGGTAAAGACTGCAAAGAGTATAGACCAGAAAGATGGATCGATAATGAAGGTAAGTTTAAGACTGAACTCATGTCAAATTTTTTTATCTTCAATGTTGGGCCAAGGACTTGTTTGGGCAAAGAGATTGCTTTTAATTTGATGAAATCTGTTATTGCTTCTATTCTTTATAATTTTCATGTTGAGATTGTTGAAGCTCAACCTGATTGCTTGAAGCAGTCCATTGTTTTGCTCATGAAAAATGGGTTGAATGTTAAAGTACGAAGAAGAGGTGTGGTGTAGTAGTCAATGGAGTAGAAAGCAAGTTTAATTACAAGTGTTGTTTGGTTAGTTGAAGTAAAGAAAGAAACTTGTAATTACTACTTTTTGTTTTTGAAACTTTTGATAGATAAGAGATGGGAAGATATCATGTAAGCTTAGTTGTTGTTTGTTATTGTTGTTGAAGTTTTTATTTTAAATCAATGAAATTTGTACTTTGCTCTTGTTTGATCCCTACTTGTACTTGGCTCTATATTTATTTTTGTTCTAAGAGTAATTGTAGACCCACAGAGCTTTCCATGAGTTAAGGATTCAAGCTTCATTTTTGGGAGTGATCCTACCGCTTGGAGGGTGATAGCCACAAATGGGCGGTCTCAATCTAAAAAACAGAGGTTACTTGTTTGAAGGGTCGGATGTAAAAGAAAAGTGCCATAGTTTTTGACTCTTTGTTTTAACTTCAAATGCCTGGTGCATATCGTATTTATGGTTGAAATAGTGATGCATTGCTAGTATAATGAAGCTGTGCTGCCGTGGGTAACAGACAAGAGAGTTTAGTCAAATGAAGAACTATTGAAGTACGGATATACATGTGCTGTCACAATTCTCATTTAAGAGCATTACTACTGACGCATTTAATGGTTGGAAGTTGGAACATTTACTCTATAGCTACTTCTCCTTGCAGTACACTGCACATCAGAGATTGTATAACCACAAGCTAGTAGACCAGCAATAATCAAAGAAGGTTATAAATACACTATAAACAGGGACACCACAAGCTCAGACATATAACAAGGGTCTAGTTTTAATAAGCGAAACAAGAGTTATTGTCCTTTGAGGAAAGGTAAAACTGCATAGTCTTGAAAGGTAAAGGGTCTTGCTAATTACTGTCCCTCACCAAAAAAGAAAGAAAGAAGTGAAAATGACCAATGTGACAAAATCTAGCTCAACATTAAGTGCAAATCAAGAAAGTTTAGCTTCAAATAAATAAATAAAAATACTCAAGCATATATCATTGAATTTCACATTAAAAAAATCTCAATCTCTCTCCTAAAAACGCTCTGCATAACCGTTTCCTCTCTTCCTAAAACTTCTCCCTAAATCAGATCTTCAATATTTGATATTCCTAATCCAAATCTGTTTGGAAATCATCTGATTTATTCAGATTTTCTAGGCAGATTTGGACACAATAAGTAAATAGTTAGATTTTATTTTTAAAATAAAACAATCGCTATTATAAGCGATTTGCAGGTTTTCTTAGGTTTTTCTTCATCAATTTCATTCACTTCTCTAATGGTGTTATACCCATCGGAGGTTTATTATAGCCTTTACGGCGTCTCCGTCGATTGCAATAATCGTTTCAAATATGTTAACAAGGACGATTTCTACCGTTGTGACGTGATTCTACATCAACGGCTATCAGAACAAATCGTGATAATGGTGTTCTGTGCGTATTATTCCCTTTTGGGGAAACTTTGTCTTAATGAAGAAGACAGTGAAGAAGAGAATTTCTTCAAATCAAAATGGCAGAATCTTAATTCAAAAGCCATTATTCAAATTCCGTCAATTTCCTTTCTGAAATTCATGTATTTATGTATGATGTATTGCAATTTTATTGTGATACAAAACATTTGTATTTTATTATGTTTTTGATCTTTGATGTATTTGATCTTGATGTATTTGATCTTCTGATATTAATGAAATTGAGAGGTTCGCCTCTTTTCCTTCAAAAAAAAAAAATCACTGAATTTGGAATGTAACTACAGGAAATCCTATAGTCACGCTCAAGTAACAATATGGAACAGATCTAAGACATGATGGAGAAAAATCTTAAGTATTATTATTAAGAGATGAACTATTATATATGAAAAAACAAGCAAACCTAACTGGGAGAATAAAATAACTTTTTCTCTCTTAAGTTTCTCAGAGCAACTCTTAAAAAAGATCTCTCCTTCTTACCATGAACTATAGTCCCTTTTATAGGGGTTACATAGTGGAGGAAAACTAATAAAACCCCTTATTTCGGATCAAATAGGGCTATACTATTGCACCATCTTGTAGTCATCACGCTTTCCTTCACATGTTTCGCGTGACTCTCGTGACATCATTACGTATGTCAACAACGATGTATTGGGTTTATGCTCTTCGCCCTTGAAATCACATTGCTAAATGATTCTCTCTCGTTCTCATTGGTTGAGCGATATTTTGTATCCACATTTTGCCTCTTCTCGCACTGATGTTTTGAACAAATAATGGTGAGAGAATTCTATTCCATCTCATCAACCATGTCCATTGGTATTCTCCGTATCCAACAACATTATTCCGTTTTTTTTTCCGCGTAACCATCTACTCGTGTTGTCAACCATTCTTTTTAACCGAAACGTCTTCTAATCTTCTCATTTTTTGACCGGTGACTGTTTTTACTGGTTTTATTACCTTAATAACCGTAGAAGAGAGAGATTTTCCTTCATCCCTATTTTGTTTTCGTTTCCTTTTTACCTTCTCTGTAAATTTTCTTCATCGTCTTACGGTTCATCCCGACACCGATCTCGGTTCTAATCAATGAATCCACATTCCAGGTTAGTGTATTTTGCGTATGTTGTTCTTATTATGCTATTTGAATCTCTTCTTTATTTTTATTTTTGATTCGAATTTCTCCTGCTGCTGTTCCTCATTTATCTGCTACTGTTCCTTATTTCTCTGCCAATGTTCCTCATATTCCCAAACTTTGTATTCCCTGTTGTCTTACTGTGTCACCTAAAACTATATAGACTTAGGTTTGGATTTAAGTTAAAACAGGAAGACAATAAAGAGAAGAAGGGACGAACAGAAACTGAGTTTTTATTGATTTGTTTTTCACACACTTAATAGGCGAACATATTACAATATATATATATATATATATAGAATTCCTTGAATTACAAGGTACTTTGATTTCCTAAAATACATGATTTCCTAACTGTTCCTTCTTGTCTTGTAAGGTACCGTGTGTTATTTCACACACGTACCATATGATGGGTTAACACCCTCCCGCAAGCGTAACGTGTTATCCTGAACCGTGAGCTTGAACCGTAAAACAGAAAACCTATCTTTTGATAGTGGTTTCGTAAATATATCCGCTATCTGATCCTTTGAGGATATAAACCGGACATCAAGAAGCTTAGAAGCGACTTGATCTCGAACAAAATGATAATCAATCTCAATATGTTTTGTCATAGCATGAAAAATAGGATTGACAGTGAGATAAGTAGCACCAAGATTGTCACACCATATGACAAGAGGGGATTGAGTGGAAACATGAAGTTCTGAAAGAAGTGACTGAATCCACATAATTTCAGCAGTAGTAATCGCAAGTCCCCTATATTCTGCTTCAGTACTAGAACGAGATATTGTTTTTTGCTTATGAGCACTCCAAGAAATAATATTACCACCCAAGTAGATACAATAAGCACTAGTAGAACGTCGATCTTCAAGAGAACCAGCCCAATATGAATCAGTGTATGAACTGAAAGACAACTTGAGTGAAGAAGATGGCCGAAGAAGAATACCAAAGGTATATGTACTTTTGAGATAGCGAAGTATACGCTTTACCAGACCCCAGTGAAAAATAGTAAGTGCATGCATAAACTGACATACCTTATTAACAACATACGCCAAATCAAGACGGGTAAATGTCAAATATTGTAGGGCTCCAACAATACTACGGTATTCAGTAGCATCAGTTAATAAGGGACTACGATCAGAAGAGATATCACCAGAAGTACTAAGTGGAGTTTGAATAGGTTTAACACCATCTATTTTTGCTCGAATAAGAAGATCATGAGCATATCTTTGTTGAGAAAGAAACAATCCCGAGGAGGTACGCATTGCTACAATTCCGAGAAAATAAGACAAGGAGCCAAGATCTTTAATAGCAAATTCTTGTTGCAGACGATCAAGAGTGGATTTAATACTAGCAGAGTTGGAACCTGTAACAATAATATCATCCACATACACCAACAAATAAATAGTGCCATTGGAACCATCGTAGATAAATAGAGAGGAGTCACATTTAGAAGTGACAAACCCAATGTGTAATAAAAAAGTACTGAGCCGGTGGTACCATGGACGAGGAGCTTGTTTAAGACCATAGAGAGGACGATGTAACTTGCAAACATGTGTGGGAAACCGATATTCTACATAACCCGGTGGTTGCTTCATATATACCTATTCTTGAAGTTCACAATGTAAGAAAGCATTTTGCACGTCGAGTTGATGAATAAGACAATTGGAAGACAAAGCTAATGTAAGAACATTACGAATAGTGCATGGTTTAACAACTGGACTAAAAGTTTCAGAAAAGTCTATACCCTCTTGCTGATTATAGCCTTTTGCAACCAAACGAGACTTACGACGTTCAATTTCACCATTAGCCTTTCGTTTGATACGAAACACCCATTTACATCCAATAACATTCATAGAAGGATCATATGGTAATAATGTACAAGTACAATTTCGAAGTAATGCATTAATCTCATCATCCGAGGAGACACGCCAATCTGGATCTTTATGAGCTTCAGAAATGCAAGTTGGTTCACGAAGGGAGTCACATACCAGTGCGTATTTGGAGGCACTTAGAACTTTGTAAGAAGGTTTAAAGATTCCATATTTAGTCCTAATTACCATCGGATGAGTACCAAGAGTGGATGCAGGTTCGGAGCTTGAAACTGTTGTAGTAGTGGACACAGAAGCTGGCGCAGTACCGATGGCTGGTGCAGAGTCAGAAATTGACACAGAACTTGAGGAGGGACTTGATGTTGTAGTCGACGTGGCAGATGGTGATGGACGTGGAATGTTGGGTGTAACAAGAATATCATCCAGATTACCCGATGACTCATGGCTAGGAGATAAAGTGACAGCAGTTGTATCAGATTGAACCGACATAGGTGACACACGAACAGATGACGACAAATCACTTGAGACTGGCAGAAATAACGGTGCAATCGTACTACAGCTAGAATCACTTAAGTTCAGAGAATCTGTACCAACTGGGGATATGGGTGCAGTAATAGACCGTGGCAGCGGAAATGATGGTAATGAAACCGCTAAGGGTGTAGAATTAGTTACCTGAGAAGAGATCGACGCCGGTGAAGGTGTGGAGGTAAAGGGGAAGGTAGTCTCATCAAAAACAACATGACGACTGACATATATACGACCCTTATGAATATGAAGACACTTATAGCCCTTTTGAGATGGACTATAACCAATAAACACACATGGAGAGGAAAGAGGCTCCATTTTGTGAGATCGATACGGACGTAAGTGAGGATAACATAAACAACCAAATACACAAAGAGAGGTGCAATCCGGTGGAATACCAAAAAGAGCTTCATAAGGAAATGAATTATTAATAGAAGTGGAAGGAACACGATTCATTAGATAACAAGCAGTGTAAAAATAATCATACCAATATGAAGATGGCACAAAAGCCATGTTTAAAATTGTAAGCCCAGTTTCACGAATATGACGATGACGACGTACCACTAAACCATTTTGTTCAGAAGTGTGTGGACATGAAAATCTATGAAAAATACCAAGTTGCTGAAGATGCGGAGTAAGTTTGCGATACTCAAGTGCATTATCAGATTGAATTTTTTTGATTTTTCGATTAAAAAGATTTTCAACATGCTTTTGAAACAAAAAGAATATAGAAAAGACATCAGACTTTTGTGACATAGGAAACATCCTAGTAAAGCGATTAAACTCATCAATAAAAATAATATAATATTTATATCCTTCATTAGATAAAACATGAGAGGGTCCCCATACATCGGAGATAATTAAATCTAACGGATTCAAATAAGTAGTTTTACTAGGATTAAAAGGTAACTTATGACTCCTATGTTCATGACAAGATGAACAAAACTTAATAGTCTGACTGGAAACCGGAAGAGAAAACTGAGAAACAACTTTTCGAACAATACGCATCATTGGATGTCCCAATATAGAGTGTCAGTCTTGTAAACTAGCACGTTATCCTATGCAAACATTTGGAGACTTAGACGAATTATCAAGTTGATAGAGACCACCTTTCCTACTGCCGCGAAGAAGAACCTTCCCGGTACATCGATCCTTCTCAAGACAAAAATTTGGATGAAATTCAAACAAGACATTATTATCAGTAGTGAGACGAGAAACTGATAAGAGATTATGAGAAATTTGTGGTGCATAGAGAACATTACGAAGCTGCAACTTACGGTTTGGAGTTCCCAAAATAGCGGATCCAACATTAGAAATCGGGATAGAAGAGCCATTACCCATCTGAATTTGATCAGGACCAGTGTACTCGGTTGAAAACTGAAGACGACATAAATCATTCGTTATATGATCTGTAGCACCACTGTCGGGAGTCCATGGAGGAGTTGTAAATAATCCAGTTTGAGCAGTATAGGCACGTGGTATGGAAGATGGTGGTTGACGGCATGGAGGATGAAAGCTTCGATCAAATCTGTTCCAACAATCTGGTGATTCATGGTTGTGACAATCACATAGCTGACACGGTAGCTCGGAACGGTTTCTTTGTGCTGGAGGTGCTAGAGAACGATTTGAAATAGGGGACCGAGATAAACTGGAGGAACTAGACGCATTGTTGAAAAGACTTGGTGAAGCTGCGAACTGAACATGAGAAGAGTTGGGCCCACCAGAGAAACGAGAAAAGTTCGATATAGCACTACGAGCTGGTGAAGCAATGTTGGCCACGGGATGACTATTTAATGCTTTTGTTTGATGCTCAATACATAATTCAAAGGTGAGAAGGAAAATAAGAAAATCTACTACAGTAAGAGAGCTCATCGTGGTAGTTAAGGAAGTAACAATGGCATCATACGAGCTGTCAAGACCAGCGAGAAGACAATGACGGAATTTTTTGTCCGTAACGGTTGTGTTAGCAGCTGCAAGATTATCCACCAAGTTTCGAGCATGATTGATATATTCACGCATAGTCTTTGACCCTTTTTGAAGAGTACGCAACTCACAGTGAAGATGGTGAATTTGGGCATTAGATTTGGAGGCATATTGAGCTTCAAGAGAGTCCCAGATTTCTTTGGAGGTTGTGAGGCGATGAACATGACGAAAAACAACAGGTGTAAGATAGGAGAATAACCAACTTACTAGGATTTTATCCTGTTTTTTCCATGAAAGAAACGCCAGAGTAGCAGCTGCATCGGCTTCATGGGATGATGGGCAGGGTTTCGTACTAGTAACATGACCATCGAGATCGTAACCCTGGAGATACGGTAAAAACTGAGCTCGCCACAAAGAGTAGTTGGTTTCATCCAACTTGACCGTGATGATATGGTGAGGTTGAGAAAACTGAAGAGATGACAACACAAAGGATTGTGTAGAAGACATAGTTGAATTGACCATAACACTGATGGTTGAGGATTCAGTAGACATGATAGGGAATGGAGAGAATCGACTAACCTAGATGATACCAAGCTAAAACTATATAGACTTAGGTTTAGATTTAAGTTAAAACATGAAGACAATAAAGAGAAGAAGGGACGAACATAAACTGAGTTTTTATTGATTTGTTTTTCACACACTTAATAGCCGAACATATTACAATGTATATACATAGAATTCCTTGAATTACAAGGTACTTTGATTTCCTAAAATACATGATTTCCTAACTGTGCCTTCTTGTCTTGTAAGGTACCATGTGTTATTTCACACACATACCATATGATGGGTTAAGAGTGTCACTCTCGCCAACAAACCTCTTCGGATTCCAGGGAAGGTCCGGGTGGGAAGAAATTTGTGGTTAGGGTTTCTCAAAAATATCCAACCTCTTCTGCTTCATTGGATCCGAAAGATGGTGGCTTTCGCAAGAGAAAACCTTCGCACAACAAGGAGTAAGAAATACTGCTTTACTTAATTTTTTCCCATGAGAAAAACAATATTGTTGCCTCTGTTTCTTATCGGCTTTGTTTTTGTGGAGGGTGACGAGGGCGAAGACGTTTGCGATAAGCGTAGAGCTAAGAAATCTCGCCCTAGCGTGAAAATTGACTCAGACGTGAGTATGCCCGCGATTGAGTTTGCCTTTCCTGACGATGTTCACTTGTCTTAGGCTACGATTGTTCCTTCCTCTATTCCTTCTTCGCATATGGTCTATGACCCCCTTGGCGCCCCTGTTGTTGCATCTACTCAAATTCTTCCTTCCCTTCCTTTGGATTTTTCAAAAGATGACACTACTAGTGCAACTCTCACTTTTGATATTGCTCATGCATCACAGGAGCTACAAGCTAGTTCGTCTCCAAAGAATGATATCGCGCCTACCTCTTCTTTTGACACAAGTATATTATCCACTAAAGTGATCAGTGAAAATCCTCTCTCCAGTAGCTGTGCCTTGGAAGATGTCAGTTCTGGGATTGAATCGTCTCAAATATCTTCACTGTCGTCTTTTCATCCAGTGATGACCCTCATCTTTCTCAAATTTGTGGCACTTTTGTGAAGTTATTGTGCGATTATCCACTCAACAAACCAACCAGGTGCGGGATTTCTTCCGCTTTAAATCCAAGTATTCACATAGGCCTTGACCATTTGGTATGTTCCTTTCACTTACTTTGTTATTTATGTCTCCCTGTCTTTCTCTCTTATACTTTTTCTTGATCCCGAGAATCTCGTCGTCTCGTGATTCATATGGAGGGTTTTTATGAGTCTGGCCACATCATCAAGAATCTTTCTGAGCAAGTCTCCAAACTGAGTGAGAATTTGTGTACACTCCTTAACGTGTGTGCACGTAACATTTTAATCTCAACCATTGATTATATTTAGGGAGTTGTGTAACGAGGGTCGTGATTCTAAACATGGAGGGTAATGGGGCCATCAATTAAATAATTAACTAATCAGAAGACTATGTGAAATATACACTCGTTAGAGGAGTGTGAACAAATTTGGACTCCTCCAAACTCCAAGGTGAAGGAACTACTCCCAAAGGGGATCTTTTAGCCGAGACTTCCATAGCCAAGAATCTTCGCGCAAAGAACCAAGCTCTCGGAGGTAGCACATTATTCTTTTATTTTCAATTTTCGCTCTTTCTTATCATCGTCTTTAATTAATACATTATCCGTATATATGTAAAGCCTTAAACCAGAAGCGTGTCATGGAGAGGCATGAATATCAATATTCTGCCGAGGATGCTCGCGTCGATAATGAGAAGTTACAAAGTCAATTGGATCAATTTATCATTAACCTTTCATCTATGTTAGATCAAATTGATAATATGAAGACTGTTAATTTGGTCCTTTGTAGTCAAACTGATTTTCTCAGTTCTCAAGTGACAAATCTTTCTAGGTTACTATATAGTTCTGATATGATAAACCGAACCCTCACAGATGAAAACCGAACCCTGTCAGAATAAAAGCGTTCCTTTCTAAGTGATAAGCGATGTTTACTCGTCAGTTCCTTAAATTGCGGCAAACCTTTGGTGCTAAAAAAGAGTCACTTCGTATCTTGAAGATTCAAAGTGATGAAGAGATTAAAAAGTTAACTTGTGAGAATGAGAGGATTATCCATAGTAAGATAAAGGTTTCCGTAAAGATGAATAAACTCCGGGAAGAACAAATTCAATTAAAGTCTTCATATGTTAAACAAGAGGAAGAGCATAATTCCTTTGTGGTGCGCGAATAGAGGATCAAATCCCGTCTTAAGGGTTTAGTTGGCGATCAGTTTGATAAATGTATGAAAGAATTTGAAAATACCAAACTTGATCTAGCCCACCATCTTAGCTCAAAAGATGATGATGAAACCATTCTTCGCGCTGTCATTCACTACACCAAATTCTGGATTTAGCAACCCAGATTAGCAACATATCTAGAGCTGTTTCTAATTCGCAACAAAGAAAAACAGTTGCCAAATTTTAGCAACAACTTTTTTCTCTTACGAAACTCGCAACTGCCCTTATTCTATTGCGATTAGCAACAACCGAGAGGATAAGTATGCGATCCACATGCGTATCAGGTAACACTTTTGACTCTTATTCCGCCCATAGTTTGACCTGCTTAGAAGTGTAGTGAGATAAGTCCACCCCTTGACCTTTTGACCTGCTTACACACGTACTCCTCCTCTTCTAACCACAAATTTCTTTACTTTACTCTTTTCTTTATCTTCTCTATTTACTTCTACATCTAGATCTGAGAAATCTCTACATCCATTAAAAGTCTACTTCTGTCGAAGCTTTACTGCCATTAAATAGAAATCATTAGTGAATAGTAACAGAAATCAATGAAGATATTTTGGTTAGATGCTATTCTTCCATTAGGAATTATCGGTAATTCTCAGTATCAGTTCTTCTTTAATCTTCACGAATAATTTCGGGTTTGGTTGTTTTCAAATTTGGGTTTGATGTTGAAGTTGTTTCTTATAAGGTGAACGCCCTTTTCATTTAAATCTAGGGTTTTATTGATTTTACAATAAGAATTTGGGGTTTGGTAGTTTTCAGATTTGGGTTTGATGCTGAAGTTGTTTCTTACAAGGTGAACGCCCTTTTCATTAAAATCTGGGGTTTTATTGATTTTACAATAAGAAAATCATAAAGATCGAAACTTATAAGTGGGTTTCTTATGTGTTTGGATCTGTAAATATCTAACGATTTTTTCTTTTGTAAAAAAATGGTGTAGGATAGGTCATGGTTCAAATTGTAACAAAAATCCCACTTAATGCAAAGGTTTGTCTGACTACTTATTTGGATTGCAATTTTCTTACTTGCTTATTATGATGTCTTCCATATATCAGTTGTGTTTGATTTATAAGTGTTTTGTTTTTTGTAGCCAAAGTTTGTTTAAATAAATTTATAAGCTTTTAAAAGTGGGTTTCAATGAAGTTTAGGTTTTGGCAATAATTGATTTTTGCTCTCTTTGTTCTGGATTTTTCCTTTAGATGATCGATGGTTGAGTTATTAGTTTTCATTTGTGGGGTGAATGGTAATAGATGCTTGTCCTGCATAAGCATATACTTTCTGTAGTGAATGGTGCAAGAGTTTTGACCCAATTCTAGGTTATTGAGTAGGATAATGTATCCAGCAAAACCCTTGTTCATTTTTGAGTTACGGTTTAATTTTATTTGTTTACTCCATTAATAGATAAACTGCTACCAACCTTATGATTAGTTAATTTTTCTAATTCTAATTTTGTGCATTGTTATGCAATATTGTCTTAATGAATATCCCCCCTTTTTTTTTGATCCGATGTTGGTTTGTTGTAAAATATTCATTTGGTGTTGGTACATCATTAAGTCTTGTTTTAAGGCTCATTCTATTTTATTTGTAGTTAGTAGCAAGCGGCACTACACATTTAGGATGACAAATATGTTTGTAGTTGGTAGCAAGCGGGCATTACACGTTTAAGAAGACAAAGATAATGATAATAGGTGAGCTGAAGATGAGACTTTATTATTGTTTGCTATTTTAGTTGTGTAGAGTTTAACTTAATTGCTTAAGTTTGTATTATGTGCAGGCAAGAAAGTTTGTGTGTAATGCTGAGAAAGTTGAAACCAAAGAAAGAAGTCACTGCAACTAAACGAATAACCATTGCCGAGTGTCGTGACTGTGTGTTCTGTGTAGGAGTAAATTAGCGGCCACTAATTCGTGGGATGATCTTAAGTTGCAGGTGAAGCCTGTTGATCTAAACCTTCTTATCTCCTTCTAGTATACAAAAATGTTTTTGATAAGACATTATGGATTCATTTTCATCCTACTCATTCTAGAAAATGTTCAGAAAAGTTTTTGGTCTTTATTGCACGGGTAGCCCCATATAATACTTTATATTGACAGCTGGAAGAGCACCTGAGCTAAGTTGGTGTAGGTAAAACTACCAACAATTGGAACGAAGCACTTCATCTGGGTGTGGTAGATCCACACTTGCTTCCTCCTTGTGATGTTGTCCTGCTATGTTAAGAATGTCAAACTCTAATAAAAAATCATGATAAGTTAAAGCTTCTCGGTAATGAGAGTGAATAACTTAAATACAACTCTAAAGGTTAGAACAATTTCCAATTTCCAACTTCCATCTTTGTTCTTTTTGTTTCTTTTATCGTAGCTGTTAAACTATGCGTTCACCATTACTGAGAAGCTTTAACATTCTTTTAGTTTTCAAGTATCAAAGTTTGAGTGCTTTATATGGACTAGGGGATCTATGTTTGTCATATTGGTTAGAAGTGTCAATGGTATGATAAGTTCGTGATAGTAATCAATTTTATTCTCAGTGATTTTGTGCCTTGATAATCCATCTAGTAGGGATTTCTTTATTCTGATGTTCGTAGGGAGACAAGACCCACTGCTTTATTCGTCCCCCCTATTATCAAAAAGTCCAAATTCTCTGCATCAATTAAGTTTCTTGTATGCATATTGTAGTTATACCAGATGACAAGTAGAACCACAACTAATAAAGGATGTTTTTTTTTTAATCTTAGATTGATCATGTCCTGTACTCTTCGTTGGTGCAGGAAGTAGTTGTGGTTCAAGTAGTTTTGAAATGATCTGTTTAGTTCGTGATAATAATTTTTTGGATCCTGAAATGCCATTTAGTTTAACTTGTCATTCTAAAGACTGTTTTTATTATTATTTAGCATTAACTTATGGCTGAAACATGAAATAATTAAAGATTCTGAGACTCTAAAAGGCAGTGTGTAGTCGGTATATATTTGCATCCATCAATTCGTTCTGATGTGGAAAGCTTTTGTGAAATGTCATGATTTTTATGCGTATCTGATACATTTTATGCCCTGTTGTTCACTTTTGAATGCTGGTAATATATATTTATGAACTTACTGAACTCGTTGTTTGTAATTGTGGTGCAGGAAGCGTTTATTTCATTTGATGAATGAACTCCCAACAATATTTGAAGATGTTAGTGGAGCTGTAAAGAAGCAACAAGTTAAGGAGAAATTTCCAGTTTCAAATCACAACAACAAATCCAAGCCCATTTCACAAAAGGTAAAAGTCTTCAGTTTCAATTAGTTAGCTTCAGATGCATGTAGTTAGTGCCTTGGGGTCCTCTTGTAAAAATTCAATTTCAATTTTGTTATCCTTTGCTTTTTTAAACACTTATATTTTGTTTGTTTTCACAACTAAAGCAGTGATTATCCAACCCACCAGCCAAGTCTTACTCCAAGCCAATGCCTCCTCCAATAGAAAATGAAGAGCAAGAGTCTGACAAAGAAGAGGATGAACATGGGGATACTTTGTGTGGTGTATGTGATGAGAACGATACATCAGATCTAAAAGTTCGTGTCTTGAGCAGATTGGAACCACGTCCTCCAAGTGACGCTAAGTACTTGCATGGCATACTCAAGTCTAAAGGTTCATGTCTCTTGTGTCTTGTCTGATATCCTATATTGGTTATTAGTTTCTAGACGCAAAAATGAAATTAATGTTTCTTCTTTCAGATTTAGTTTCTCAATACAGCGTTATTCACGTATCTGCAGAGTTTTTTTTTCCCTTGTATGCGGTCTTCAACTTCAGTTAATGAATTATTTATGATCTACCTTTAATAGGAACTCAATACACACATCAATTACAAAGTTAGTGATGATTTTCCCTTTAAATGGATATACAAGAAATGAAGAGAAGGATCCCATGTATATCAGTGGCAACTGCTGGAAGACTGGATAGACAAGTCATGTCTTGCAATGTGGACTTTAGTGACCAAGTAGAGTTTAAACAGTATGGGAAGGTACTTCAGGTATTTATTATATTTGTATTTCAGTTTGTTTTTTTTTGTTTTGTTTTTTGCCTTGGAGACATCTAACAATGTAGAATTCATTTTCCTTGAAAACATTTTGTAAGATTTCCTTGATGTCATGTTAAGTTAATAGATATACCCAAATCACAGTTCTTGTTATGTTTCATAGTTCAATTATAGTTTCATGTCGAATGTGAAGGTTATCTGATAGATTTATCAGAAAAAGAAGAATGGGGTAAAGACTGCAAAGAGTATAGACCAGAAAGATGGATCGATAATGAAGGTAAGTTTAAGACTGAACTCATGTCAAATTTTTTTATCTTCAATGTTGGGCCAAGGACTTGTTTGGGCAAAGAGATTGCTTTTAATTTGATGAAATCTGTTATTGCTTCTATTCTTTATAATTTTCATGTTGAGATTGTTGAAGCTCAACCTGATTGCTTGAAGCAGTCCATTGTTTTGCTCATGAAAAATGGGTTGAATGTTAAAGTACGAAGAAGAGGTGTGGTGTAGTAGTCAAGGGAGTAGAAAGCAAGTTTAATTACAAGTGTTGTTTGGTTAGTTGAAGTAAAGAAAGAAACTTGTAATTACTACTTTTTGTTTTTGAAACTTTTGATAGATAAGAGATGGGAAGATATCATGTAAGCTTAGTTGTTGTTTGTTATTGTTGTTGAAGTTTTTATTTTAAATCAATGAAATTTGTACTTTGCTCTTGTTTGATCCCTACTTGTACTTGGCTCTATATTTATTTTTGTTCTAAGAGTAATTGTAGACCCACAGAGCTTTCCATGAGTTAAGGATTCAAGCTTCATTTTTGGGAGTGATCCTACCGCTTGGAGGGTGATAGCCACAAATGGGCGGTCTCAATCTAAAAAACAGAGGTTACTTGTTTGAAGGGTCGGATGTAAAAGAAAAGTGCCATAGTTTTTGACTCTTTGTTTTAACTTCAAATGCCTGGTGCATATCGTATTTATGGTTGAAATAGTGATGCATTGCTAGTATAATGAAGCTGTGCTGCCGTGGGTAACAGACAAGAGAGTTTAGTCAAATGAAGAACTATTGAAGTACGGATATACATGTGCTGTCACAATTCTCATTTAAGAGCATTACTACTGACGCATTTAATGGTTGGAAGTTGGAACATTTACTCTATAGCTACTTCTCCTTGCAGTACACTGCACATCAGAGATTGTATAACCACAAGCTAGTAGACCAGCAATAATCAAAGAAGGTTACTTTTTTTTTTTTTTTTGGAAAAGATAAAATTCATTCAATAAAGTAAGTGTTGAGTTGGCACCAAAGGGTTATAGATATACTATAAACAGGGACACCACAATCTCAGACATATAACAAGGGTCTAGTCTTAATAAGCGAACAAGAGTTACTGTCCTTTGAGGAAAGGTAAAACTGCATAGTCTTGAAAGGGTCTTGCTAATTACTGTCCCTCACCAAAAAAGAAAGAAAGAAGTGAAAATGACCAATGTGACAAAATCTAGCTCAACATTAAGTGCAAATCAAGAAAGTTCAGCTTCAAATAAATAAATAAAAGGGAAAATAATGGTTTGGTCCTTTTTTAGGTGGTCCCAAGTCATTTTTGTCCTTTGGGAAAACGCCTGTTTGATCCATAATTATTTAAAAATATAAAACAGACAAAAATATCCTTCCGTGTTAATTTTTACTTATTTTCTTGTAGCAGTTCATTCGTCAAAATGAACTCCTGTAAAAATCTACTTAATTTTTACTTATTTTTTCAGAAATTACCTTTTATCAGGAGTTCATTGATTCATTCGTCAAAATGAAATCCAGATAAAAACCTATATAAATTAGTGTTCATTCCAGAAATGAACTCCTGATAAAAACCTATATAAAACAGATTTCATTCCAGAAATGAACTACTGATAAAAACATATAAACCAGAGTTCATTCGTCAAAATGAACTCCTGATAAAAACCTGAAAAGGCGAGGGTACCCCAAATATACCTCAAGCTATAACTTTTCCTTCATATAAGTCCTTTCCCCGAAATTGATTGTCTATGGACTGAGTCGAGACAACAAATCGGTTCACACTTTATGTGATCGTCTATGGATATGAGATCGAGACAATACAAAAACAAAGTGTATTTACTTGATACAAAGGTTCAGACTTAACCAAACACTATAGGATTCACGTATCAAGTAAATATGAATTAACGTTTGTGCAATTTACTTTAATTATAATAAAATAATTATAATGCGAAAATATAAAATAAATGACACATCAAGATTTTGTTAACGAGGAAACCGCAAATGCAGAAAAACCCCGGGACCTAGTCTAGAATTGAATACTCTCAGGATTAAGCCGCTATACAAAATAAGACAACTTCGTATAGTTGGGACCAAGCAACTAAACCTATAGTTCACCTAGTTCCTTCTGTATTCCCACGCCTCCAACCTGTAAACAAGTCATGTACTTGGACCAATTCCTTTGGATCGTATTCCAAACAGTAAAGGAACAACAAATCTGTTTGGTATCAACTCTCTTCAACCAAGTGATATGAGTTGCGCAAAGGTTCCCTTGTTTATCTTAACATAAACACCTTTGCCAGGTTCCAAGATCTATCTTATACTCAATTACCCAAAGGCAATCGTTAAGATTAAGCCAACAACACTCTTCAACCAAGTGATATGTGTTGATGCCGATCTTCCTCAATTAATCAATCCAATCTACCACAAGGATAAACTGATTATTAATTGGATCCTATTTTTCCCTAACAAGTATTGTGCACACCAAAGATGATAAAAACCAAGTCAGAAATATTCAATATCTTCTTTGTCTTCAAATCTTCAATAAACACCTGCACACAACTACTTGAATATCTTGTGATCAATCACACACAGAACAGAGTCTGTTAACAATGGATTATCACAAGATCGTCTTTAGATCTAACAACCGTTTAAAGATCCCAGTCGAAACCTTGAACTAGTTTGAGTGAATCTTATATCAGAAGAGAAGATTCTCAAGCATAAACAAACTAGGTGCAATAAAAGTTCAACCACCGTTAGTCAATCAAATCAATATGAAAACTAAAGATAAACCGCAATATCTAGTTTCCCACCAACGGGTCACGTTAGAGATTCTCAATCCCAAAGAAGACTTTAAATTGAGCGCCCGTAAGAAATTTTTCCTAATTAGATTACTCTCCTCTCCGATAGGCGGCTTCACCAGTAACAAAGACAAAAGAGGAAGTCTATGTCGCGCATGATTAGTTTACCAGAAATGCAAACTCAAAGTATTTATAGACAAGGAAGTTTGGACACCAAGGAATTTCCAAAACCGAAAATATTCTCAAGATATTTTTCCATATTAACCCAAATTCGGTTTTCATAATTCCTGTGAATTGATCGAATTTTAATAGTGGTAAGTAAGGTTGTCGTTCACTCGGACTTTGTGGAAATTGATTTTAGGCTTAAATAATGGAAAATACCAAAAATAAGAAAATATATATACAAAATTTGGTCACAGGATAAGACGAAGAGACACTGAGACTCAGGATTTCACTACTTTTCATATTGTTGTGGTTCAGTCATTAACTCTAGACAATATAGCTCAAACAAGAGAAGTTGTGACTCCAATTCTTTGCCAAAAACAGATTTCATAAAATATTATTTGTAAGTTGTAAGCATGACGCATCAAAAGTAATTAAAACTAAGCATGCGACATCAGACAAAATAACAATTAATTAATAGAAATCATAAAGCAATCAAATCTATGCAAAAAGTCAATAAAAGAATTAATTCATTTACCATAATCATGAAAAGTTGCTTCCTCCGTTGTCCCAGTGATGGGGTCTATCTTATCATCATGGAAACACGCTCTAAAGGTAATTTCATTGCTCAAATAGGTGTTTACAAAGATGAAATATAGTGAAAAAAAATTAAAACCGGGTGTTTGCAACGCTTATAATTGTTGCAAAACATTGTTACAGAGAACGATATATATAAACTTTCGCTGGTGTTATAACATGTAAGACTGTCGCCCAACTGTCGCATTCACTGTAGCGTGAACGACTGTTTGAAGTGGTCTTATGTTCTTTGTGTTCTTCACTACACCAACAGAAACAATTTTCATGGTTGTTGATTTTACGCCTCTGTGATGCTCTAAACTATCCTAAACTCTCCGTCCCCTGCTCTACTGCTTCTCTACACCTTATATAGCATCACAGGAAAGAGAATCCTCCCTCATAACTCCGAATATTCTCAAAGAATCATCTCATGCATTCGCAGGAAATAATTCCCAAAATTAACACCTTCACGCATCTGCCAACAATCTAAACCCTCCAAACACGCTTCCAACTCATCAAATATTGGGTCAACACTCTCAGGCCACAATCAATCTTCCCGGAATAACAAGAAATCCTGAGAAAAACTTCACAGTATATATAGTTCCCTGTTTTCTTCACCAAGACTTAACTAGCCAAAATCAATCGAACCAAAGACCCAACCCAAGCCTATCAGGCCCAATCAAGTCATCACAAAGAGTTTCCGCCGTCGAGTCTCTTTAAAATATCTTCAAATCTCGAACCAAACTCTGCCAGTGTGACTAAAAAAAAATTCCCCCAAAAACAAAAAATTCAAACGTAAAAGATGAAGGTGCCCATTATCCAGAGTGATGGGTGCCGAATAACCAGGTGCCCAACTGAGGTGCCCCTTATCCAAAGTGAGGGTGCCTTTAATACCTTTTCTCCTGGGTCCAAATAGCACTTTTTGAGCAACTTTTTCCACACAAGTGTATTTTTCCAAAAAACACCTACACAAACATAAAAACACCAAAATAAGTACAAAATCAAGCACTAACAATAGAGACATTGAGGACAATTCAGATACAAAAATGTGTCTTTATCATGAATGCACTGTCCAAAAATAACGATCGAAATATCCTTGGAAAATCTTTAATTAGCAAATGCACATTACTAATTCTTATTTTCCATATATAATTAAAAACCCTTAATTAAAAAGATTCTTAACTTATTTAAATTCGATCTTGGGATTTACTTCCTTCTTAGCCGTTAAGGAATATCTTTGAACAATATAGAATAAGCATTAATGCACCGTGTTCAAAGTGTGTCGACATCTTACTCTTAAAAGTCCTTTTTCATACTTGAAACCGATTTACTACCCTTCCAAACAAGTTTAGAATTGGTTCATCTGACTTTCAAGAACTATGTGATTGATTAAGTAACACTCAATCATAACTCATGGGTTTACGGTTCTACCAAAACAAGTTTCGGTTCTACCTCCATGTGAGTATTGTGCATAGTTACACTAGATTACCAAAGATACGGCTGACTATGTACTAGGATCGGTTCCCCACATATATTTGGTATCTAACTTGTATGCACTGCCCATGTCCATAGGATTGGTTCCCCCTTCCCAAAAACGTGTTGCACATGTTCATAGGATCGGTTCCCCTTTCTTCCATAAACCTTTCTGCACCTCATACAAGGATCGATTCCCCTTGTGATGCACTGTACCTCTTATTAGGATCGGTTCCCCTTTCCCAGTAATAAGTTCAGACATACACAACCCGATCATACCCCAGGTGATTACTTAAGATCGGTTTCACTAATAAAAGTCATACCAATACATAAATCAGGCCTTATGTGAATAGTTTTACCAAGAACACAAACAAGTCATGAGAAGTTATACTAATCACACATATTGGTTGTTCATAAGATATGAAATAAAGAACAGCCCCAATAACGCCTGGCGGTTTCCTTTTCGGTTCACAACGTATATCATGAACTTACTTCCTTAGAACACATGTAAACATTGTTCCCTAGGATGAAATTCTCACCTTATACCCATACATAATCACAATAGCATTCATACGTTTATGTCAATATCTTATATACAAAGTTTAATGGTTAATCAAGAAACTTCATATTGTATTCCTTAATACTACGTCTATCTAGAGTGTTCATGCTTCGCAGTTTTATGTTTTCAATATTCACGACTTGAAAGATACGCTAGGGAATGAAACAGTTCAAGTCAAACATCACTAACCTCAAGTGGAAGGATGATGTTGTCGTTGTAACTTCGAACTTCTTCACTTCTTCAAGTCTTCGCAATACTTGTAATATATCTCACCCTAATACTTTCAAGCTAACCTATACGAAGTTGACTCTAGTATATTTAAATCAAGCGACTCTTAAATGAGTTTTGGCTCACTAAAATATGACAACCAAACTTGACATTCCAACGCTTGGTGGGTTCAATCGAGCAATGCTCTAACAAAACCTATATAAACCAGAGTTCATTCCAGAAATGAACTCCTGATAAAAGCCTATATAAACCAGAGTTCATTCCATAAATGAACTCCTAATAAAAACATATAAACCAGAGTTCATTCCATAAATAAACTCCAGATAAAAACCTAAAAAAGCAGAGTTCATTTGTAAAAATGAACAACATCATCATTATCATCTTCATCTTCTTCAACGTCTTCAACAGTAGCAACAACATCTTCGTCTTCAAACACCAGCAACAACATCATTTTCCATCGTCTTCAAACATAAGCAGTAACATCATCTTCCATCATCATCGTCTTCAAAACCGAGTTCGTTTTCAACATCGTTATCGTGTTCATCATCTTAACCAGCGACATCAACAACAACAACAAATCTTGAAAGTATTCATCATCATCATCTTCATCATACACCATCTGAAAGAAGAAAATAAATAAATAAATCATGAGTTCATCTTAAATATCAAAACAATACGAACTATGTTTCTTGTTTCACATCAACTCTGTAAATTAAAAACCCTAGAAAAATACATATCTTCATTGATTCTATGCAGCAGCAGAAAAGAAAAGAGAGAGAGAAAAAAGTAGATCTGGAAAGAAAAAAAGTGGTGAGAGAAAGTAAATCTGAAAATGATTTCTTTCCTCTTGACTTTTCCTATATATATGGTCCTAATCTAAAAGGCTATTTCTGCCACTACAAGATGACAATTATATCATTCATGACATTATCCTAGGACCAAACCATAATTTCTATGACCAAACAATAATATATATTTAAAAAAAAAGACCAAACAGAAAGTTGACTCAGTCAATTACTGGACCAAACTCATCCTAATATATTATTTCTAGGACAATATTTCCTACTAAATAAAAATACTCAAGCATATCATTGAATTTGGAATGTAACTACATGAAATCCTATAGTCACACTCAAGTAACAATATAAAACTGATCTAAGACATGATGGAGAAAACTCTAAGTACGTATTATTATTAAAAGATGAACTATTACACATGAAAATACAACCAAACCCTAACTGGGAGAATAAATAACTTTTTCTCTCTTAAGTTTCTCAGAAAAACTCTCAAGAAAGATCTCTCCCTCTTACCATGGCCTCTAGTCCATTTTATAGGGGTAACATAGTGGAGGACATCTAATATAGCCCCTTATTTCAGATCTAATAGGGAGATTCGCACCATCTTATAGTCATCGCGCTTTCCTTCACATGTTTCGTGTGAATCTCGTGACATCATTACGTATGTCAGCAGTGACGTATTGGGTTTATGCTCTTCTCCCTTGAAATCACGTTGCTAAATGATTCTTTCTCGTTCTCATTGGTTGAGCGATATTTTGTATCCACATTTTGCCTCTTCTAGCAATGATCTTTTGAAGAAAGAATGGTGAGAGAATTTTATTCTATCGCATCAACCCTGTCCTTTGGTATTCTTATATCCACCGACATTATTCCTTTTTTTTCTTCTTCTGTGTAACCGTCTACTCGTGTTGTCAACCATTCTTTTTAACCGACACGGCTTCTAATTTTCTCATTTTTTGACCGGTGACTGTTTTTACTAGTTTTCTTACCTTAATAACTGCAGAAGAGAGAGATTTTCCTTCATCCCTCTTTTCTTTTCGTTTCCTTTTTACCTTCTCTGCAAATTTTCTTCATCGTCTTAAGGTTCATCCCGGCACCGATCTCTGTTCTAATCAATGGATCCACCTTCCAGGTTAGTGTATTTTGCGTATGTTGTTTTTATTATGCTATTTGAATCTCTGCTTTATTTTGATTTTTCCTCATTTATCTTCCACTGTTCCTCGTATTCCCATACTTTGTATTCCCTGCAGTCTTACTGTGTCAACTCTCGCCAATAAACCTCTTCGGATTCCAGGGAAGGTCCGGGTGGGAAGAAATTCGTGGTTAGGGTTTATCAAAAATCTCCAACCTCCTTTGCTTCATTGTTTTAGAAAGATGGTGGTTTTCGCAAGAGGAAACCTTCGCATAACAAGGAGTAAGAAATACTACTTTACTTAATTTTTTCGCATGAGAAAAACAATATTCTTGCCTCTGCTTCTTATCTGCTTTGTTTTTGTGGAGGATGATGAGGGCGAAGACGTTCACGATAAGCGTAGAGATAAGAAATCTCTCCCTAGCGTGAAAATTGACTCAGACGTGAGTATGCCTGCGATTGAGGTTGCCTTTCCTGACAATGTTCACTTTCCTTAGGCGTCAATTATTTTTTCCTATATTCCTTCTTCGCATATGGTCTCTGACCCCTTTGGCGCCCTTGTTTTGGCATCTACTCAAATTCTTCCTTCCCTTCCTTTGGATTTTTCAAAAGATGACACTACTAGTGCGACTCTTACTTTCGATATTCCTCCTGCATCACGGGAGCTACAAGCCGGTTCGTCTTCAAAGAATGATATTGCTTATACCTCTTCTTTTGACACTGGTATCTTGTCCACTAAAGTTATCAGTGAAAATCCCTTTCCTAGTAGCTGTGCATTGGAAGATGTTGGTTCTGGGATTAAATCGACTCAAATATCTTCACTATTGCCCTTTCATCCAGTGATGACCCTCATCTTTCTCAAATTTGTGGCGCTTTTGTGAAGTTATTGTGCGATTTTCCACTCAGCGAACCAACCAGGTGCGAGATTTCTTCCACTTTAGATCCAAGTATTCACCCAGGCCTTGACCATTTGGTATGATCCTTTCACTTACTTTGTTATTGATGTTTCCCTCTCTTATAAATTTTCTTGATCTCAGGAATCTGATCGTCGCATGATTCAAATGGAGGGTTTTTATGAGTGTGGCCGCATCATCAAGAATCTTTCCAAGCAATTATCCAAACTCCAAGGTGAAGTAACTGCTCTCAAAGGGGATCTTTTAGCTGAGACTTCCACAGCCGAGAATCTTCGCGCAAAGAACCAAGAGCTTGGAGGTAGCACATCATTCTTTTATTTTTAATTTTCGCTATTTCTTATCATCGCCTTTAATTCATAGATTATCCGTATATATGTAAAGCCTTAAACCAGAAGCGTGTCATGGAGAGGCATGCATATCAACATTCTGCCGAGGATGCTCGCATCGATAATGAGAAGTTACAAAGTTAATTGGATCAATTGATCATTAACCATTCATCTATGTTAGATCATATTGATAATATGAAAGCTGAGAATTTGGGCTTTTGTAGTCAAACTGATTTTCTCAGTTCTCAAGTGGCACATCTTTCTAGGTTACTATATAGTTCTGATATGATAAACCGAACCCTCGCAGATGAAAACCAAACCCTGGAAGAAGAAAAGCGTTCATTTCTAAGTGATAAAGCGATGTTTACTCGTCAGTACCTTAAATTGCGGCAAAATTTTGATGCTCAAAAAGAGTCACTTCGTATCTTGAAGATTCAAAGTGATAAAGAGATTAAAAAGTTAACTTGTGAGAATGAGAGGATTATCCAGAGTAAGATGAAGGTTTCCATAAAGATGAATAGACTCTGGGAAAAACATATTCAATTAAAGTCTTCATATGTTAAACTAGAGGAAGAGCATAGTTTCCTTGTGGTGCGCGAATAGAGGATCAAATCCCATCTTAAAGATTTAGTTGGAGATTAGTTTGATAAATGTATGGAAGAATTTGAAAATACCAAACTTGATCTATCCCATCATCTTAGCTCAAAATATGATGATGAAGCCATTCTTCGCGCTGTCATTTCTCAGAAATAAGGTAGTCATACCGAATTGGCTACCTCAACTTTTGTTTTCGTTCAAAGGTTCCATTTATTAATTCTTTCATCTCTTTTGATTTTTATTTCATATCCTCGTTTGTTTGCAGCATCTGAAGAGTCGTATCGATATGAAGAAGTTAAAGTTAGATCTTTCCAAGATTCAAAGTGAGTTGTCATGGGTTCAAGGTGAACGCGATGAATTTTCAAACCAAGTCAATGATCTTTCCATGAAGTTTTCATCGCTTGAATTGAAGCATGGTCTTAATAAGAAAATACATGAAAATATACCCGCTACATAGCTGGTCTTAAGCCTAACAATTATAATTTTTTTTTTGTTAGACCCTCTCAACAACTGGTCATGAATTGCAAGGAAATTCCTAAAAAAGTAAGGTAAAATTTAACCTCTCCCCGGCAGCGACGCCAAAAATTGATCAAATTTTAGATAGTGGTAAGGTTCGAACTCTAAGACTTGTGAATATTAAATTTAAAGATTTAACTTATAAGTTATTCAAGACAAATCATTATTTTAAATTATAAGTTATTCAAGATTTAATGAAAATAAAAATAAATATATACAAAAAGATTAAAAAAAAGCGAGAGTTAATGGGACATGATTCCACCGAATTCATAACATAAGGCTCAATTATTTATTCTTCAGCAATTATCGCTCAATAAATAAAATAACATCGACTCTTATTTTTGCCAAGGTAGATTCTCAAAATATTAGTTATAAATCCTAAGTATGGGACATCAAAACATCTAAGGAAGCATGACCCATCAAATGAAATGATAACTAATTAATCAAAATCATAATTCTATTTAAAATAAGTGCAAAAATCATATAGAGAATAAAATAAATTTACCCATGTATGAAATTTAGATTCCTCCGTCAACCCAGTGTCGGGGTCTAGCTTCTCATGATGAAAACACACTCAAAAATATAAGTCATAGCTCAAAATGTTTTTTTTTTGTTCAAGAAAACTAAGAAAACAAAGGTTCGCAATGTTTTGTAGGCGTCACAGAATCCACTATTACAAGTAAACAATTATTGAAAAGAACTGTTACAATATACGATAATTGAAAAGCGTTGTTGTCACTGTTCATATGTCGCTTAAAGACTGTTGCAAAACCGTGAATACACCACGGTTTATTAACGACAGGCTTTGGCAGCTTATTGTTCTTCGTCTTCTTTTCTTCTTGCAGGTGCAAAAAGCTCTGCAACTTCTTGTTCTTCGTTCTGGTCTCTCCCCAATCACTCCATAATCCTTCTATTGACTACTCTCATCTATTTATACACTCACATGACTAGGAATCTCCCGTAATAACTTCAAAACTTCTCGAATCAATTCCGTATAAGTCACGGGAATATTTTCTCTATTCTTCCCTTATTCACGTGTCTTCTGTTGGCTGTCAAACTTTCCAAACTCCATGTAAGAATAAAACCATATATGACAGAGTATCTTCTCCTTTTACTGCATGCAATCTTCCAAAAATATATATCAAAAGTCCGTGAATATCTCCTCCTTGTTTTAGCTCATCAAGCCTCTGCAGCATTCAACCAGCTTCCAAACACGTTGAAAACTCATCAAAGATTGAGTCCCACACACGCCAATCCTCAGCAATACTCGGTAAATGATAGAAGATCCCACGATTATCTCATTTTGTTCACACTCCCCTGTTTTTTCCAAACTTAGTTTCCATCTTTATTTCTCCGAATCTTACTTAACTACCTTACCTATTTCATCAAAACAGGGTGATACCAATCCATAACAAGAGAAAATTCCGACATAATATCTCCCAAAATCTTCATAGAGAATATCGTAGTTTCAAGCATTTTTTTCCCGCCAAATTTTTTTCATACGAGGGATGAAGAAGAGGTGCCCCTAACCAGAGTAAGGGTGCCTATATCCGGTTGGGTGTAAATAATAAAGAAGGTGCCCCTTAGTAATTCAGGTTCCCCTTAACCAATAATAAGAATCCGAATAACACGTGTCCTCCGGGTGCCAAAATCAACTTTTCGAGCAACATTTTCCACAAGAGCTTATTTCCTTAAAAAGACTTAAAACAAGATTATTAGTGATAAAATGAGTCTCAGCTAATGTATTTATGGGTAAATATGTGTTGCAATTTTGTTCTTATCAAAGCATTCTTCCTTTGTGACTGAAACCAAGGGTAAGCAAATCCACATGGAAAAGAGATGTTGCCGACTTCAAACGAAGATGGAGGTCTCCATAGAAAATACTAAGAAGATGCTGAACGCGATCTCTTCATTAAATCCAAATATGTTGCAGATTTAGTTTTCATCACGTACAAGCTTCATCTTCTTAAGTTGACACCCCCAATTTTTGCTGACAATGAAGTGCTTTGTGATTCCGATAGTGAGGATAATGGCGATTATGAAGATGATGAGGACTCTCCTAAACAGGATGATCATTCAAAAGTCGATATTCTGAAGGATAGTGAAGACGATGAGAGGTACCATGGAGATACGAACCCTACTGGTAGTGAAGGCCCTTCTCCTGCTGATGAAGATATGGTTCAGAATTATCCTTAGGCTTATAACTTTTTTGCCCTTCGATCTTTTCCTTTTTTACAGACAACTGGATGCTCCCAAGCTTGGGGGGCATGAATTTTTATGTATTCCCTTCTTCTTTCTTATTTTTATGCTTGATATTCTGGTCCTGCATTTGATCATAGCCAGAAAAAAAGTACTACCATATCCTATCTTAAACATTATAACCAACTAATTTAGAAGTTAATTTGATATTACTAATCATGTTAAGATTTGAATAACTTATAATATTCCGATGCATCTTTAATTCTGACTGAAAAGGCGAATAACACTTGCATTCTTAATTTGTATTCCCATACTTGCCTCTGTTTTTTTTTCCTTTGAAGGAGGAATTTAGGTGTACTTATTCTAACTCGATGATTATTCAACGCAATTGTATTCATGAGATTCATAAACTATCTAGAGATATATGGTTACCCTTCACTAAAAATATGACATTAGATTGAAAGTTAGGTTCGTACCTTCCTCGGTTATTTGGATTCTTTCACGCCTTTTTAGTTGTAATTTATTTATTTTCTCGATGTTCGTTTAAATTTTTCATTCTCTTCCTTAATTTTTTTCCTTCTTTTTCTTCGTATGTAATTTATCCTCTTTTTCATTCTTATATATTCTCGCGCTTTATTTGGAATTTGTTTGCATAACTTTATATTTCTCGTGCGGGATTTTTTCCTGCAAAATAATGAACATCATATAGGACTATTTAGCCTCCCCATATTTAGTAGGTATTATGTTCGCCCCAGGAGATTAATTTTGGTCAGGCGGCGGAATCACAGACGACTATTACTCTTTCGAGTGATAGTTCATTGATCTCGCTTTATCACCTTTCGTATTATTGCCTCTGCAAAATATATTCAAGCGACAAAGCAACATGCCTAAATACTCCCTTGAGTAATAACCCCATGACATTGTCGTCTTTGATATGATTTATCTCCCTAGTGGAGAGTGCCGTCCCTTATATTCCCCATAATTTCCCCTTCAAGGAAGCTTACCGCTAACATGTTAGGTTGGGCCCTTCCCATCCGGTTTTACCAACAATCAACTATTTTTGCGATCTCTTATCCTTCTACCGATTGGGCTTTTGGTTACAAGATCGAACCCTAAGTGGGGTTTCTTGAGGACCGAGTGTATCATATCCAGGACTTTCTAAGGATGGATGGAAACGCTCAAGATGCCTCAGGCACCTTTAGCTCAACCGTATACCCTGACGGCATGGTCGTATTTATACACCCCTTGTCAGAGAACTTATTACCATGAGTTTTGGGCCCAGGAACCTCTGTCGGATAGGCTTTTCTTTCGCCCCTAATTCCATGCCTCAAGGTTTCTTTCCATTGATTCATGTGTTAATAGGTTTTCCCCAATGTGACGCGCGTTAGGTCTTAAGTATTCGCCTCTTGGATTTTATGCGAACTAAGGTGCACGCCATCATTGGACTCATAGCCTCCCTAGTTAGAGGTTTTAAATTTATTTTGATCGTTATTGCCTCCTATTGAGGTCTTATTGTAGTTTCTTGAATCCTTTGTTTAAATCTTAAAGAACTCTGTTGAAAATTTCTCCCTTCATTAATATTCTGATTAATACATGTCTTTGAAGTTTTTATTTTCTTTTTTCGTATTACATACTTCTTCATTTTATCGCCTAAGGATAATATTTCTTAAGATATAGTCGATTCCACGGGTGATCAAGCTTACGCCTATATCACGTCCTTCACTATCTATAAGCTCATATGCTCTATTTGCGACAACCCTCTTGATAATATACGGTATATCCCATGTTTTTTTTATAGCTTTCCTCCTTCTCCTCCCCTATGGTAAGGTGGTATCTCGCACAAGACTAGTTCACCAGGTTGGAATTCTCTTTCCTTGAATCATTTGTTATATTCACCCGCCAACCTTTTTTGGAAATTCTCCATATGTTGTAGCGCGATTTCCTGATTCTCCTTCAAATCGTCTAGCTTTACCAAGATTAAATCTGTGTTCAGATTATTGTCCCATGCTTTTCTTTTTGTGGTAGGTATGATTACTTTTGTTGGCAGCACCGCCTCCATTCCGTATGTTAGGCAAAAGGGTGACATTCCTGTTGTGTCTCGTCTTGTAGTTATATATTCCCATAGAACATTGTGAAGTTGTTCACACCATCCTTTGTGGTGTCCGTCCATCTTTTTCTTCAAAATGTCTTCTAATGTCTTGTTTGTTTCCTCCGCCTGTCTGTTGCTTTGTGGATACAGTGGAGTTGACTTGCCGCTTTGAATCTTGAACTCGTTAAAAATCATTTCGATATTTTTGCCTTCAAATTATTTTCTATTGTCTGAGACTATTTGAACCGGAACCCCAAACCTACAGATGATGTTTTCGAATATGAATAAAAATATGATGTTTTTGAGTTGCTTTCGCTTCCACCCATTTTGTGAAGTAATCTGTCACGAAGATTAAGTATTTTCTTTGTCTAGTAACTATCACAAGTGGTCCCATAATGTCCATTCCCCACTTCGCGAATGTCCATACACTTACTGCTGAATTTAATGTTGTTGGTGGAGCGTGTATTCTTTTTCCATATCGTTGATACTCTCCACATCGCCTAGATACTTCCTTCACGTCTTCATGCATGTATGGCAAGAAATACCCTTGTCCTTTAGCTTTGTATGCAAGTGATCTCATTTCACTGTGATTTCCAGCGTCTCCATAGTGTATGGTTTTGAGTATTTCCATCCCTTCTTCCCATGTTAAACATCTTAGTGAAGGTCCAAGGAAGGATCTTTGATAGAGAATTCTATCTCTTAATTCATAATTTTTGTCTTTCTAATCTTGTGCGCCATTAACCTGTTTCTTGGTAGTTCTCATTTCTCTAAGTATTGATGAATGAGTGTTCTCCAATCGGGTCTTCCTTCTTCCTTTACTTCTTCAATATTCTCTAAAACCATTATGTCCGCATCTTCTCCTTCTTTTTTGATGGATGGAAGTAAAAGTGTCTCTATTTTCACGAATCTTGCCGTAGGGTCTACCATCATGAAAGAAATAAATGCTAGCGCATCTGCATATCGATTGTCTTTCCTGAAAATGTGTCTCCAAGTTATTTTTGGTATTTTGGTTGAGAGTTCTTTAACAAGTTGCTTGTACTTTTAGAGAGAAGAGTCATTCACACTATACAGTCCTTGTATTTGACGAATTACGAGTTATAAATCGCTAGTTAGCCTGATGTCCTCCAATTTCATCTCGATTGCTAGCCTTAGTGCATGTACCACCGCTTCATACTCTGATTCATTGTTAGTACACAAGAATTCTAATATGAATGAGTATACCACTCTTGCTCCTCCTGGTGAAGTGAAAACAATCCCTCTTCCTTACCTTCACCATTGGCGGATCCATCTACTAATATTTCCCACCTCCTTGGGTTGTATTCTGTTAGTAGGTATTTAGGGCCTCCTCGCTCCTCATCCATGTCCATCATTTCTTCCACGTCCTGGTCTTCTTCTAAGGGGAACTCAGCCAATAAATCCGCAATAACCTGTGATTTTGGGGAGGATAATATTTCGTACTTCACTCCAAACTGTTCAATTTGAGCGTTCCTATTAGAGCATAGCTCGGTTGAACCCACCAAGCGTTGGTATGTCAAGTTTGCTTGTCATATTTTAGTGAATAAAAACTCATTTTAAGAGTCGCTTGATTATATACTAGAGTCAACTTCATATATGTTAGCTTGAAAGTATTAGGATATGAGACTTATAAGTATTACATGAAGACTTGAAGAATATGAATAAGTATGGAGCTACAACGAAAAAATCAACCTTACTATTGAGGTTACTAATATTTGACTTGAACTGTTTCATTCCCTAATGTATATTTCAAGTCGTGCATATTGAAAACATAACTGCGAAGCTGTGTATGATACTCTAGTTAGACATAATATTAAGGAATACAATACGAGGTTTATTACAAAACCATTAAACTTTGTATATAAGACATCGACATGATAATATGAATTATATCATGATTATGTATGGGTATGAGTGAAGATTTCATCATAGGAAACAATGTTTTACATTCGTTTAAAGGAAGTAAGTTCATAAACTTGTTTTGAGAATCGAAAGGGAAATCACTAGGCTTATTGGTGTTGTTATTCATTGCAAATTTATTTTGAATTACCAATATGTGTGTTTAGTATAACCGCTCATAAACTTGTTTATGTATGTTGGTAAAAAAATTCACAAGGCCTGACTTATGTATTGATATGACTTTTATTAGTGAAACCGATCTTAAGTAATCACTCAAGATGGTATGATCGATACCTTGTAAATAACAACTTTTATCTAGTCATTGGGGAACTGACCCTAGTAAGAGGTGCAAAAAATTTACAAGAGGGGAATCGATCCTTGTAAGAGGTGCAACACATTTTTAGTAGATGGGGAAACCGATCCTATGAACATGTGCAACAAGTTTGTAGTTTTGGGCGAACCGATCCTATGGACATGTGCAACCGAATACAAATAGTTACCATAAGTTGTATGGACCCGATCCTAGTACCTAGTCAACCAAATTTTGGTAACTAGTGTGACTATGCATAGTACTCACATGGAGGTAAAACCGAAACTTGTTTGGTAGAACCGTGAAACCCATGATTGGTGATTTGATAGGATAATCAATCACATAGTTCTTGGAATTCAGATGAACCAATTCTAAACTTGTTTGGAAGTGTGGCAAATCTTTTCCAAGATTGTAAATATGAAAAAGGACTTGCAAAGTAAATATGTCGACATACTTTGAACATGTGCAGTAACTCTTATCATTAATTGTTCAAAGATATTCCTTAATAGCTAAAGGAAAAATCCCAGGATCGAAATAAATTGAGAATCTTTTATTTAAGGTTTTTTAGTTTTTATATGCTATTTATTTTCCAGCAAATAAATACACATCTTTAGAAAATAATAATTAGTAATATGCATTTAATGATTATAGATTTTTCTATTGGATTTCGGTTAATATTTGGACAAAGCATTTCCAGGAATTATGAAAACCGATTTTGTATTTATTGCATATCTTTGAGAATATTCGGTTTTGGAAATTACTTGGTGTCCAGACTTCCTTGTCTATAAATATTGAAGTTTGCATTTTGAGCAAACTAATCCTCAGAGCCAGCAAAACTACCTAGTTGTGTTATTATTGGTGGAGCCGCCTATCCGGAGAGGAGAGTAACCTAATTAGGAGAAATCTCTTACGGCCGCTCAGTTTAAAGACTTCTTTGGGATTGAGAAGCTCTATTAGTACCGTTGGTAGGAAAATAGATAATTACGGTTTATTATTAGTTTTCGATTGATTTGATTGACTAACGGTTGTTGAACTTTGATTGCACCTAGTTATTTTATGCTTGAGAATCTTCTCTTCAGATATAAGATTTACTCAAACTAGATCGAAGTTTCGACGAGGATCTTTAGACTGTTTGTAGTTATAAAGACGTCTTATGATAATCCAACGTTAACAGACTCCGTTCTGTGTGTGATTGATCACAATAGATTCAAGTTGATTACGTACAAGTGCTAATTGAAGATTAAAGAAGATTTGAAGACAAGAAGACTTTTTGGGTTCATAATCTTTGTTGTGCACGATACTTGTTTCGGTTGGAAAGGGATCCAACTATAATCGGCTTATCTTTGTGATAGATTGGATTGATTAGTTGAGTAGATCGGCATCAATACACTTCTTTGTGAATTATTAATAGTATTGATTGCATAATCTAACAATTACTTCGTTAGTTGTTGAGAGATTGATTTAAAGACCCGATAAAGGAGTTTGTTGGTTAAACGGAAGATCCTTTTTCAAACTCATATCACGTTGGTTGAAAATAGTTGTTACCGAACAAATTTATTGTTCCTTTACTATTTGGAATACGAACCAAAGGAATTGTTCCAAGCAAGTGGCTTATTACAAGTTGGAGGCGTGGGAATACTGTGGGAACTAGGTGAACTATAGGTTTAGTTGCTTGGTCTCAACTATACGTAGTTGGTTTTATTTTGTATAGCGACTTAATTATGAGAGTATTCAATTTATGACTAGATCTTGGGGTTTTTCTGCATTTGCGGTTTCCTCGTTAACAAAATCTTGCGGTGTCTTTTACTTTTCTATTTCCGCAATTATAATTGTTTTAGTGTAATTAGAAGTAAAATACACAAACGTTAATTCCTATTTTAATTGATAGGAAACCCCTAGAGTTTGGTTAAGTCCGAACCTATTATCAAGTAAACATACTTCGTTGTTGTATTATCTAGATCTTGTATCCATAGACGATCACACGAAGTGTGAATCGATTAGTTGTATTGTCTCGATTCAGTCCATAGACAATCACTTTCGGAAAAGGACTTATAGGTGAAAAAGTTTTAGATTGAGGTATATTTGGGTACCCTCGTCTTTTCAGTTCCACCTTTCCACTTTTCCTACTCTTTTTGAGTTCTCAATTGGAGTTTTGGTTAGGACCCTTATCTTATGCGCTTGAAAGTAGGTGCAGAGTTTTTGCGTTGCATATACTACAACCAAAATGAGTTTTTTAATTTTTATATAGTTTCTCTCTGCTGAACTATATCAGTTTTGCTTATGTAATAAATTGAATTTTCTACCCCTTCATCTAGGAGAAGTAATACCGCACTAAAATCATATGGTGTTGACGTGAGATATATCATTAGTTCCTCTCTTGGTTCATGTTTTTGTAGAATGGATAGATTTCCTAGATGATCCTTGATGTTATGTAGCGCTTGTTCACACTCCAGGGTATATTCGAATTTAGTTCCTTTTCTTAAAATTTTGAAGAAATGTTTGCACTTGTCTGTAGAGCGCGAGATGAATCGCCTTAATGACTAAATTGAACCATTTAACTTTTGCACATCTTTTACTGTTGAAGGAGATGTCATATCGCGTACTGGCTCACCTTTTCTGGATCAACTTTAATTTTTTCTTTTGATACAATATAGCCTAAAAATTTCCCTGACGCGACTCCATAAATACATTTTGCTGGATTTATCTTCATTTTAAATTGTCGCATTTGTTCAAATATTTCTTTCAAATCTCCAACATGATCGATCGCATTTTTGCTCTTTACTAGCATGTCGTCCACATAGACTTCTAACGCCGTGTGTACCTATTTTGAAAACATTTTCTCTACCATTCGCTGATATTTCGCATTTGCATTCTTTAAGCCGAATGGAATTCTTGTATAATAGTATAAACCCTCGTGGCGCAAGCTATCTGATTGTGTCCCGAATATCCATCCATGAGCGATAACCTTTCACATCCCATCGCTGCTTCCACCATCTGTGGTACATCTATTAGGGGAAGCTTTGTTCAAGTCACTAAAGTCGATGAAAACCCGTATCCCTTTTTTTTTTCTTTAGCACCACCACCATGTTTTCAATCCATACTGTATATTTGGCTGGTCTAATGATACCTGAGTCAATCATCTTCTGTAGCTCTGCCTCTATATAGGGATGGTACGTTATTGCTATCTTCCTTATCCTTTGTTTGAATGGCTTCATATTGGGGCTGATATCCAACTTCTGACATGCGGCGGATGGGTCTATGCCTGGCATTTCTTCCATGCTCCATGTGAAGACATCTTGATATTCATGCAACGGGTTTATTAGCCTTTCTTCTTCCTCTGAATCCATCTTGGTTCTAATTTTCAGCATCCTTGGCTCTTCTTCTGTCCCTATATTTATATCTTTCGTTGTTTCTACCGTTGCAAAATTCGCATTGGTTCTCCTAACGGTAATGGTTCTTTTATCTCGTGCATTGGATCTCCTTCTTTCTCTGGGACTTCGCTTGGTATTCCTTTTCCTTATTTCGCCCTTACCAGATAAATCCTTAATTCTTCCTCCTTTTTAGTTTTTTTTTTTCGTTTTCCTCCACCGATCCTTTCGTATTTTTTCTCACCCTTCATAATTTTTCAAATCTATCTGGCTGCAATTCTTCGCGCTTTCAGAGTCTCCTTTGATTTCTCCTACACCACTAGGCATTGGAAAGCGTAGGAACTGATGAAACATCAACGCTACGCCTTTTATCCCATGGTCTCCGCATGAGCATGTTATAGGGCGATTCGATGTCCACCACGCAGAAGGTGACCTCCGTCTCTATTTCTCCGAGGATTACGTGCGTGATGATTTCGTCCTTGGGTTTAGTCAAAGTTCTGTTGAAGACGTGGATGTTGTATCTTGGGTGGGTCAGCTCCGTGTCGTTATATCCCATGCTCATGAAAGCGTGATAGAATAGTATGTCCACTGAGCTTCATGTATCTATCAATGTTTTATATATCGCCTATTCTCCTTATTCTTTCTTGTTTTTCTTTTTCCCTTTTGAAGTTTTCCTTGTGGTCAAAGTAACAACTAGAGGATCTACATGTGATTTACCTCCTTCCGGCGCATCTTCCGCAATAAATATTATCCGCTGCTTCTGCCACTCCTTTAGAGGAGAAACTTTCTCTATGGTCATTATTTTTCTTCCTTCATAACCGCGCTTATGGATTCGTCATGTGATACCTGTGTGAAATTCCACGATCGACGTAGCTGAATGTGTTATCGAATTACACTGCAGACGTCTACTATCTTCTTTTACTTTGATGCGCTGTGGCGTTATTATTTATCCTTGTTGTTTTATCGCTGGTGCCATCTCTTTCACTTCTTCCCTTCCGTTTGATTCTTTACCCATCTGTTGACGTCTCTTTCTTGTTGGTAGATCTTTTACCTTTCAAACCTGAACTTCAATCGATACCCTGAAATGCTATTTTATTTTAACAAAGTTTTGTAATTCTTTTGGAATCTGGAAAAACGGATGTGAGAGTCGTAAGTATTGTTAGATATTTGTAAAAACTTGCACAAAAATCAAAAATGCAAGAAGACTCGAAACCCCTTTTCAGATCTAAGTTCTAGGATGACAAAGATCTTCAAAAATTATCAATTCCCATGAAATAAATATGTTTAGTCAGCTACTGGTGTTTTGGTAATGTTAAATAAAGATTGGGATCTTGAAAAAAACAAACAAATAATGGACTCAAATCATTTTTAAAACTTCACAGGTGAGGATCAACCCTTTTACTCATCCGAGCTGTTTCTATGCGCCAAAAATGTAACAACAGGAAATCTGTTGATTTCTTAACAGGATCGTATATCCCTTTTCTCATTCATATCAACCTATTTATATAGGTTACAACTTAGTAGGCATTGCCTTGACTACCAAGGAGTTTACATAGATATCAAACTCCTAACTTTAGAAAGATATATATTCTCCTAATACCCTCCCTCAAGATGGAGCATGTAGATCAAGAATGCCCATCTTGGACAAGAGAGAGTTAAACTGAGCTTTTCCCAAAGCTTTTGTGAAAATATCTGCTAATTGCACCGTTGTAGGAGTGTATGACGGTGATATGAGCTTTTCTGTTATTGCATCTCTGACAAGATGACAATCCACTTCAATATGTTTTGTTCTTTCGTGAAATACTGGATTCTGCGCAATGTATAATGCCGACTGACTATCACAGTATAGATTTATTCCTTGAGTATGATGAACCCCCAAATCACCAAGTAAACGTTTTAACCATTTTAACTCACATGTCACAGCTGCCATCGATCTATATTCTGCTTCTGCAGACGAACGAGAGACTGTATGCTGCTTTTTAGTTTTCCAAGACACAGGTGAGAAACCAAGAAGAACAAACCAACCAGTCAATGAACGCCTTGTTAATGGACAACTTTCCCAATCTGAATCACACCATCCTTTCAAATGAAGAGCACTATCATAACGTAACAGTATACCTTGACCAGGATTTTTCTTCAAATACCTCACTACACGCAGTGCTGCTTCCCAATGTTCTACTCTGGGTTGTTGCATAAATTGAGATAATATATGCACAGAATATGCAAGATCTGGTCTCGTCACTGCCAAGTATATCAAACGACCTACTAATCGTCTATATTTCTCCACATCATCTAGGAATCGGCCTTTTGCTAAAGCTAGACGATGATTTGTTTCAATTGGAAATTCTGCATGCTTTGCTCCCAACAATCCCGTCTCCATGATAATATCCAATGCATATTTTCTCTGGCATATGTAGAAAACTTGTTTACTACGAGCCACCTCCAATCCTAGGAAATATTTCAACTTTCCCAAATCTTTCATCTTGAAACATTGTCCCAAGTAAGTCTTAAAATTATGAAGTTCAACCAGATCATTTCCTTCCACAATCAGATCATCAACATACACTAAGAAATTAAGTTGCATCTTGCCCTTTGTCATAGTAAACAGAGAATAATCTGAATATGATTGTTTAAAACCATACTTCTTCAAGGCTGTTGATAACTTTGCAAACCAACATCGAGGTGCCTGCTTCAATCCATATAACGATTTCTTCATTCGACAGACCATATTAGAATTTCCCTTAGCAAACCCCGGAGGTATCCTCATGTATACTTCTTCTTCCAAATCACCATGAAGAAATGCATTATGTACATCCATTTGATGCACTTCCCAGTTCTTAACAGCTGCAACCGACAGGAAAGTTCGAACTGTCGTCATCTTTGCCACAGGAGGAAACGTCTCATTGTAGTCTAAACCTTCAAATTGATGATTTCCAAAGATCACCAACCTTGCTTTCAAGCGTACCAAATTTCCATTTTCATCTCTCTTTTCTGTATAGATCCATTTACTTCCTAATGCTTTCTTTCCAGGTGGTAACTCCACCAGTTCCCATGTTCCTTGTTCTTCCAAGGCTCGGATTTCTCTATCCATAGCCTTTCGCCATTCTGGATATTTCATAGCTTCTTTAAAGCTTCTTGGTTCGTTTGCTGCATTAACTGCTGCAATATATTTTCTATGCACAACGGAAAAACGATCACAACTAACATAATATGTTAAAGGATAAGGTGTACCTGAGGTAGATGATTGTGCATACGGAGGAGAAGATGGACTATTTTCTCGAACTGTATGTGTCACAAAACCTCTGAGTCTTGTCGAAGGAATCTTCTTACACTGTCCCTTACCCATCTTAGTGATATTATTATCTACCACCGTCTCTTCTGGTGTACAAACTTCACGTTCACCATTCGAATTTGATATAATTTCTTGTTCTTTCTCCTCTATCTGTTCGTTTCGATTTTCCTCTACTCTTGATATTGGTTGGGGAGTGCTATCAGGCATACCTTCACCAATTTCTGAAGATTCAGTTACACCTCTAGGTACCGGTAACTCCTCCACATCCTCATCATCACTCCAACATGCTTCATTTGTTACATTATTGGGAAACTGTTTATCTTTTATCTCAATATATGGAAACTGCATTTCGTGAAAATCCACATCTCTAGACACTAAGAATTGACGTGTATCCAAATAATATACTTGCCAAGCCTTTTTCCAAACGGATATCCAAGAAACACACATCTTCTTCCCCTACTAGCAAATTTGTCACCTTTGCTATTTTGATTATGCACATAACACAAACATCCAAACACACGCAACTGATTATATGGAGGCAATTTTCCAAACATAATCTCATATGGTGTTTTATTCCCAAGTAAAGGTGTCGGTGTTCTATTAATCAAGTACGCTGCAGTTAATGCACATTCTCCCCAAAATTTTATTGGCAAATTAGCTTGAAATCTCAATGCTCTTGCCACATTCATAATATGTTGATGTTTTCTCTCAACTCTTCCATTCTGTTGAGGTGTACCAACACAAGATTCTCAAATATTATACCATTAGACTTAAAGTACTCATGCAAAGAATTAAAATCCGTTCCATTATCACTTCTAACACATTTTATTTCTTTGTCAAACTGACGTTTAATAAGAGCAATAAAGTTAAGAAACATTGATTCAACTTCTGTTTAATTTCTCAACAAATAAATCCAAACACCTCTTGAAAAATCATCTACTATTGTCAAGAAGTAGTGATCTCCACAAGACGAAGGTGTCTTGTAAGGCCCCCATAAATCCAAATGAACCAATTCAAATAAACTTGCAGCTTTATTCTGACTTAAAGGAAAACTACTCCTACGATGTTTTGCTCGTGGACAAATATCACAAGCCTTATTGTTGTTCCTAAGAGAACCACTCACAACTGGTATTTTCTGCAACACTTTCTCTGAAGGATGTCCCATTCTTTGATGCCACAGCTCGTATGAATCCCTACCAACTGCTAACACTTTAACTGGAGGAACTCCACAGAAGAAATATAGTCCATCTTGCCTCTCACCCACTCCAATCACCTTCCTCGTCCACTGGTCCTGTATAACACATAATTTTTTAGTAAACTGCACAACACAAATAGACTCATCAATCATCTGAGTGACTGAGATCAAGTTACAATTTAACTGAGGCACATAAAGGACATTATCAAGCCTTAAACCACCCGGAAGAATGATGGTTCCAATATTATCAGAATTTGCTGTCTTTCCATCTGGTAGACCAACTGAACAATTTTTAATTTTCTGCACTCCTATCATGTCATCTAAATTACATGTGACATGATTTGTTGCTCCTGTATCCACAATCCAGGAGTTACGATTCGTCTTACCTTGTAACTGCATTTTTGATTTGTTTGAGTTCAAAAACTCAAGTACTTGTTGAAGTTGAGTTGCTGTCACTCCAACTAATCATGCTCCATCTGTAGGTCCTGCACTAGTATTCGACTGTTGACTAGCTAACATACTCAAGTTATTGGCACGAACTGGATTGGTGTTGTTACCTCTTCCACCTCTTCCATATGCAAAACCACCACGACCAGGATTATTTCTACCACCACCTCTGTTACCTCTACCAGGTCCTCTATCAGAAACAGACCCACCTCGTGGTCTATCTCCCCACCAGTAAGGGTATCCAATTAATTCAAAACATCCATCTTCTGTATGTCTAGCTTGATGACAGTGATTACAAACCTTTAAACTCGTAACAGAATTGCTAGTATTTCCTCTTTGGAAGGGTTGGACTTTAAAAGCCATCACATTATCTTGTCCTTCTTTAGACATTGATACCTCTCCTATTCGAAAGCGCTCAACATTCACCACGGCTTGGTATGCAGCATCAATCGTCGACAATGGATCTCTTGACAATAATTGTTCACGAAGGACCCATACATATTGTCTAAACCAATTAAAAAATAATGAAGATAATCTTCATCTCTATTAGTAGTGACTTGTGTTGCAATATCACAAGTACACAGGACACAACGACATCTTGGTGTCTTCATATATGTGATCAATTCATCCCATATTTTATTAAGCCTTCCAAAGTACATAGATACATGTTCATATTTTCCTTGCTTGCACTCGCTCAGAGAGGACTTGAGTTGACAAGTTCTGGTTCCACTAACCACACAAAATCTATTCTTCAAGTGCGTCCAGAGTGTACTTGCATTATCATAATCTCCCAGTGTTGATCTGATAGAAGAATCTAAGGTATTAGTAATCCATGAAACAATCATAGAATTCACAACACTCCATTCCTCCACCTGATCGTCATCTCCAGTAGGTTTCTTCACTGTTCCATCAACAAAGCCAAACTTACGTTTTGCTTTCAAAGACCTTCCAATGACTCTAGCCCATTCATCATAGTTAGGTCCCTTCAATATGATCGGGGTAATAATAATACCCGGACCATCACTAGATCCTAAGTAATAAACTGGATCTTTCTTCATCGTGTTCTTTGATTGTAGCTCCTCATCATCTTTTCCCATCGCTCAAAACTAGTTTTAGGGTTTCTGTTTTTTTTTTTTCGGTTGAAAAGAAGTTTTAAGAGTTTAGGTTGAAACCAGGCTCTGAGGCCATGTTGATTTCTTAACAGGATCGTATATCCCTTTTATCATTCATATCAACCTATTTATATAGGTTACAACTTAGTCGGCATTGCCTTGACTACCAAGGAGTTTACATAGATATCAAACTCCTAACTTTAGAAAGATATATATTCCCCTAATAAAATCCTATAGTCACACCCAAGTAACAATATGAAACAGATCTAAGACATGATGGAGAAAATTCTAAGTATTATGATTAAGAGATGAACTATTACACATGAAAATACAAGCAAACCCTAACTCGGAGAATAAATAACTTTTTCTCTCTTGAGTTTCTCAGAGAAACTCTAAAAATAGATCTGTCCCTCTTACCATGGCCTCTAGTCCCTTTTATAGGGGTTACGTAGCGGAGGACAGCTAATAAATCCCCTTATTTCGGATTTAATAATGAGATACTATCGCACTGTCTTGTAGTCACCGCGCTTGCTTTCACATGTTTCGTGTGACTTTCGTGACATCATTACGTATGTCAGTAGCGACTTATTGGGTTTATGCTTTTCGCCCTTGAAATCACGTTGCTAAATGATTCTCTCGCGTTCTCATTAGTTGAGCGATATTTTGTATCCACACATGAAAGGTCACGAATACATATCAGAATTAGTGCGGTGTGTAACACGAACGCAAATCAGGAGGAAACTCAAAATGCCCCTGTATAAGCAGGAGTGACGGATTTCTCAAAATCCAGGTGGTAATAAATCAAGAAACTCCGTTCCTCTTCGTAATGAACGCAAAATCACTTTTGGTCTGATAAGTGTAGTAAAAACGTTCAAGTACTACCATTAGGATTGTGCCACAAACTTCAGCAAAAAGAAATTGCTTCCTGTAGAGCTTAAGACAAACTATGAAGTACTGTGGGCCGAGAAGATATTGATTGAAATTTGAAATGGGCTTACTTCTTAATTGTTCCAATAGGTCCAATATACACATGTTATGCCATTATTTGCTGAGAACTTGTCAATTTCTGTTAACTGGGAATAAGTTTCTCGCTTTTCAATTTGATAAAGGTCAATTTAGCAGACATTATTGGGAATCATAGTTCATTGCATAGCATGCATGTTATGTAACCTCGAATCTGTTAAGATTGTCGGCGCTCAAGGACTTATTAGTGAGCTCATGCTATTAGAACTTTTGCTGAAGAGGTCTGTGGCCTTAGTTCAAGTGGTTATTGAAAGCTGTACACCTGAGCAATGCCGTGAGCCAAACACAGATCTCAGAAAGAGATGGATGAAGAAATTTAGTGAAAGGCTATTAAAACTCCAAAGACCAAGCTGCTGCACCTATCTGAGTCTAGTGTAATAACTATATCTGAAGGATGGTAATTTTAGCTTTTTACTACCTATTTGAAAGTTTTCTTCACATTTGAAGTAGTTTTATTTATTTTTTGGTTGATGTCCAAATTAAGAACTACTTTAACTTCACCTGAAAATAAAATAAAAAGAACAAGAAAACAAGAAGAAGCTCTAACACTTATATTATATATATAGCTTTATTATTACTGGATTCTGGAGTCTCATCATATGAGACTAATCTTATTTATCAGACTACATAGACGTTGATCGAAGATTACATAGACGCCGAAGAAGTTGCATTCAGAGGCACACAATATTCTTTCTTATTGCTCAGTTGACACACACGTTCCTTGTAACAGTGAGTGCATGAGGTGATTCATCAAGTGCAAGCCATTGGTCAATAGTAAAGAGCTTCTGAGCACAAGAAGCATTGGGACCTGTAACTATAACTTGAACGTAGTCAACATACCAACCACTTTTTTCCTTGGTTCCATCTGAAGTAAGCGTTATTCCACAAACAGGCCCCGGTAAACATTTACCTAAAGCACTGGAAATATCAAGGTTACCATTTTCGAAATAGTCATGATCTGGTCCCATTAACCCACTGTCCCCCAGATTTGGGATTTCAACATGATTACCATCTGAGTCGTAGAGTTGTAGTGATATGTTTGAATCTGTTCCTGCATCGGTCTTTGTCCCAGTTTTTGTTTATTTTGTGTAAACACAATCATTCTGCACGAAAGAAACAAAAAAACTCAGAATCAACCAAAAGTTATGAAGAAAATGAGACAATAGACAAATCGTTGGTTGCTAATATTTTATATATAACAATTGATTAAAAATATGGACTTTTGTTGGGAATGGCCGTCTTACAGAAGATTGTATAGGGACATTCTGCTGAGCGGAAGATTGTTGTGTAAGAACAGCAAACGAGAATAGGAGAGAGCCAAAGAAGAGCAAAGAGAGACTATTGACTGCAAAGGCCATTTCTTACTATCACAGTGGAAATTAAAAAGTGTTTGTGTGAGTGATGTGATGGTTCTTGAACTGAAGTCTGGTTGAGGTCTTTTTATAATGTGAAATTAGTAGATAAGTCTTGGATAACGAGAGTTTGGTATGGAACTTAGGTTGCAATGCTAGCTGCATGTTATCATCGCTTAAATTAATCCGGGAGTTAGTGATCATGCATGATGCATGCGGTCGGTTTGTAACTTGTTAAAGAACAAATATGGATAGAGCCAACAGGATTTGACGCGAATTCAAGGGGAAGTTATGCAAAGAAATGACTCCGATGACTTGCATTCATTATCTTTATGCCACTAAACCCCATTTTTGAAGCTCACTGGGGAAAAAGAAGAAGCTCAAATACTTATAAAGTTGGCTTTTATTTACTTGGAGAGTGCGTTATATTCAAATAGATTAAAGGCCAATATGCATGCCATTAGTCCAACAGGTTGTTTATTTTTGTTATTTTTTTCCCATCAACATACTCGTAAATCTGACTCATCTAAATTCGCTCGTTGCATCAGAAAGAGGAAAATATTTGGAACCCTTTATCCAACTAATTAATTTCTCCTTCTTAATACTTTCATGTAAAGAGAAATTAATTAGCTGATGTCACTGTGGTTAAGGAAGATATGGAAATCTCTTCTACGAGCTCCTTTCATGAAGATCATCCACTTATCTACTGCACGCTAAGTGAATTACTGTTTAATATATGGCAATCATGTTTCTAAGAATAAGATTACTGCAATAACAAAAAATAATAATGCCATAATCACTCTTTAATTAAGGGTGCATTTCACTAGTTTACTGCATTCCATCAACGTATGGGCATCATCCTTTAGATGGCCTATACATATAAAAATGATCTGTCGTTGAGAACTGGGTGTAAATGAGTTACATCCTGTGCAAATCATCGTTACTCAAATCTATTTATCATCTCTGCATCATATATATATATTTTTTTTCAGTATTCTTTGGTTCCCAGTATTGCAACACTGCTTTCTAAACTTACCTGATTATTCTTTCTAGTCGAACGATCGAATTAAGAAGTAAGCCCATTTCAAGTTTCAATCAATATGTTCTCGGCCCACAGCACTATAGTCTGTCTTAACTCTTTAACTCTTAATATCTACATGAAGCAATTTCTTTTTGTTGAAGTTTGTGGCAGCGCATTGACATTGTGTTTCAACCGATTAATTTTATCATCCTGGTATTGATGGTGGTTTTTAGTTTAGGGTTAAAATCGTAAAGCGCTAAACCCTAGCAGATATTTAAAACAAGCATTTACTAGGCACATTTAATAAAAAAAACTTTTAACATGTCTCTAATAATTACCGGGGTATATTTTTCAAATTAGGGTTACGACAAACCAAACCCTAATTCCCCCGTGCGCCAATGGAAAATCATGCCAGCCACGCCTAGCCCAAGCTATCTGCGCCATGCCAATCGCACCATGCCATGGCCCTAGCTATGCTAGCCACATCTCGTGTGCCAATGGCAAATCATGCCAGCCACACCCAACCGCGCCAAAGCATTCCAACCATGCTAGCCACACCCTTGTGCCAATTGAAAATCATGCCAGCCACACCTATCCCAAGCTAGCCGCGCCATGGCCCTAGCTATGCTAGCCACATCTCGTGTGCCAATGTCAAATCATGCCAGCCACACCCAACCACGCCAAAGCATGCCAACCATGCTAGCCGCACCCTTGTGCTAATGGAAAATCATGTCAGCCACACCTATCCCAAGCTAGCGCGCCATGCCAATCGCACCATGCCATGGCCCTTGCTATGCTAGCCACATCTCGTGTGCCAATGGAAAATCATGCCAGCCACACCCAACCGCGCCAAAGCATGCCAACCATGCTAACCGCACCCCTGTGCCAATGGAAAATCATGCCATCTTGACCGCGCCATGCCAATCGCACCATACCATGGCCTTAGCTATGCTAGCCATGCCATCCTGTTGGCCTTCTCCTCACGGCCACTAAAGTGAAGGCATGCAACAATCAACGGGTTCCCTTCAATCCCAAGAGCAAATCCTGGCCATCTAAGGTCCCCTCACAACCTTTAGCTTAAAACCCTAGCTTGGTTACGCGCCTAACCCAAGCTAAACGCTCCATGCGCCCATGGCTACTCCTTGGCCCCACATGCCAAGACCGCACCTAGCGCCCATGGCTACTCCTTGGCCCCACATGCCAAGATCGCGCCTAGTGCCCATGGCTACTCCTTGGCCCCCACATGCCAGATCACGCCATTCACCCATGTCTACTCCTTGACCTCACATGCCAAGACCGCGCCTAGCGCCCATGGATACTCCTTGGCCCCACATGCCAAGATCACACCATGCGCCCATGGTTACCCATTGGCACCGCATGCCAAGCCGAACCAAACCTAGCCAAGCTAGCCGCGCCATGCCAAACGCACTTTACCTTGGCCCTAGCCATGCTAGTCACGTCATGACAAGCCAAGCGCCCTTACCTTGGCCCTAGCTATGCCATACGCCCATGGAAAACCCTTGGCCCCTCATGCCAAGTCTAAACACGCCCTAGCCGTGCCACCCACCTGGCCTTCCCCCACGGCTACTAAAGAGAAGGCATGCACCAATCAACGGTTGCTCTTAAAAACCGGGAGCAAATCCTGGCCACCCAAAGTCACCTCATGACTTTGGCCCAAAAAACCCTAGCTTGTTCACGCACCTGACCAAAGCTAGCTATGCCATGCGGCCATACAAACACCATCCCCACGCGCCCAAACCAAACCGCGCCTTTCAAGCTAGCCGCACCAAGCCAAGCGCCCTTGCCTTGGACCTATCTATGCCATGCGACCATGGAAAACCTTTGGACTCGCGCGCCAAGCAAAACGACACCTAGCCAAGCTAGCCGCATCAAGCCGAACACCCATGCCTTGGCCTTATCTATGCTAGTCACACTATGTCAAGCCAAGCACCTTTGCCTTGGCCCTAGCCATGCTATACGCCCATGGCAGATAATTGGCCCCACGCGCCAAGTCTAAACGACACCATGGTCGCACCTTCTTTATGCAACCACCAAAACAAAGGCATGCGGCCATCAATGGCCACCCTTGAAACCCAGGAGCGAATCCTGGCCGTCTAAAGTCACCTCATGACTTTTGGGTCCGAAACCTAAGTTTGGCCACGCCAAACCACGCTATGCCAACGTTATTCCAACCTAGTCGTGCCACCACGATGGCCCTCGCTACTAAAACTAAGGTGTCCAATACACCTCTCAAGATGCAAAATCTTAACCTCCGAAGGTCACCAGGCTAGCAAGTTCCCCGAGCTCGACTTGCCAAGCCACAACAACGTATTACATGTTTTCCAAGAATATTCGAGACATCAACACAAACTGGGGGATCTTTTTTAGGTATTGGTTTAATGGTCTACAGCGTGCGGCGTACACTACGCCCCTCATAAGGAAGTGTCATAAGAGTGAGGCGCCTTGTAAATACGGGAGTTATGTGGGAAACGTTCATGGGACATAAAGACGTGAGTTAACAACCTTTATGGAACATCAATTCCATAACGTTAACAGTTTCATGAAAATCAATTTCATGCGTTAACCACTTTATGGAACAATCAAGTCCATGCATACGGTTACCACCTCCTCCCATTTACTCCCCACTCCTTAATGAGACCAGGGTACGTTTCTACTACGACTTGTATAAATAGGTCTTACCTATTTATATTTGGACAACAAGTTCATTCGGACAAGACAACACTCAGAATACTTACCTGTTATCTCCCCTCGTGAGCTCTCTCACTTTTCTGAAAACAAGTCATAGAAACCCAATTGCTCTTCAGAATCAACAATTCTGGTCTCACCACTCTCCTTGCTTCCCTCCCAAAACCAACCCATTCTCATCCTCTTTGTGACCGAAGCAAGTCTGGAACGACCATTTCTTGGTTTAGGACGGACTTATACAGATTGATCTCTCGAATCTAAAGTACTCTCTTGCAGTATATTGTTTATGGTTTAAATTTTTTCTCATTTTCACACCCGCAATTACCAAAATCATTAGAAACCATTTTCACCTATAAATAATTAGTGACCACAGCGGGAAGATTGATCTATCGTTTACAATATCAACTCTAAACTCCTGATTTATTTTCCCGAATGTTAACCCCAATATGGTGGAACTCAGGTCCGGAGCGGCTGCTGAAAACACCAGCACATAGCACATTCCTGATGTTAATGTATCTCCCAATAACGTCGTTACATCACCTACTGACTATGGCAACTCCTAATACACCCCCTCAAGCGTAACATCGCCAATCACCAGGGCCAGAGCCGCCGCCGCCTCTAGTATCTCTGCACTACCCTCTAATCACGGTAGCGAAAACACATCTTCGGGCGTTACGCCACCAGTCACCAGGGCCAGAGCCGCCGCTGCGATTCCTCGCGCCACGTCTATCATGGCACCTCCAACCGCAACCAAGGTTCCAGCTACCCCACCGACGGGACGAGATACCGGAGGGACCAGGGGAATCCGTCCTTATGTCACCATCGCTGATTTGATGGAACGACATGAGATGCTTCTTAAATCTCAGACGGATATGGTTTCAACACAGAAAAAAGTACTCATCTTTATGAAGACCCTGACAGAGCGGCTACCACGTGAATCGCGTCCTCCAGAGCCGTTTAGGAATGTCTCCAACAACCCCGACGCTAGCACCTCAGCGGAACGCGCCTCCACGAACGAGGAAATTTGCGTTAGAATCTCAGTGGAAAAAAATCATCCATCTAACTTCGTCACGCGGGAAGATTTGGAGCAACTTCTCCGCAACCGAATCAAAAATGATGAACTGGACATGCATCAACAACAACCCCCTACCCATCCTAAATGCAAAGAATTCCTCTCCCAAGGGGGTACTCCTCTCCTCAATTCACCTTGTACGATGGTACCGGGAATGCACATGACCATGTTTCCTGTTTCTTGGAATCCCTAGGTGAGCATGAGTATAATCACGTTCTTTGCCTAAGGGAGTTCTCAAAATCACTTACCGGAAGGGCGTATACATGGTACAATAGCATCCCGCCAAACAATATTCCCAACTGGAGCAGCATGGTCACAGTGTTTTACAGGAAGTATTTCTTCGTGTTTGAACAAGTCACTTTCTCAGACCTTGGGAGAATGTACCAGTGGGATAACGAACATCCGAACAACTTTGTCAAAAGGTTCAGGGTTCAAGCACTTGACTGTCACAACCCAAACGTGATTGAACAATAACTGGTAAACGCTTGCATCAATGGTATGGTTCCTATTTACCATACTTTGCTAGAAAAATTGCGCTTTCAAACATTCTCCGAACTCCATGAAGCCGCCAGACGATCCGCAACGATATCACCAGCATTACTGGAGATAACTAGGTTAACCCGAGTTGAAGATGCCCGTGAGACTCGTGGGAATAGACGCCTCACCAGCAAGAAATTTAACGTTGGCTCACCCTCCGTGAACATAGTGAACGAAAGAGGAAAAAGGAAGGCCCCAGCTACAGGTCACCAGCCAAAACATGAAGCATCGGCGCAACGGGAGGCCCTGCCATGGAAGACTGCCACTAAAACTCCCATGCATCATCATGAAACTAAAGGGAATACTCTCGACTTCCTGTTTCTCATGGAGGAGGTAATCGACCTCCTGGAGGATTGGGTTCAAGATGATGTTATCAGACTGCCACCTCCCAGACGTCCACCAACTGATGCCGAGATGGCGAACCCCAAGTACTGCCATTACCACAGGTTCGTTCACCACCCGACCAGTGATTGCAACAAACTAAAGCATATTTTCAAATAAAAAACGAGGGAGTACATCGAGACCCACTCCCAATAAGAAACTGCGGGTCTTCTGGGGAATCCGTGCATGAGACTGTACAATCCATGATGCAGCATGTATGCGAAATTCTTTATCTTTCCAAGGTGCAACGCTAAGATATTTTCGCAGCTCTCAATCGCGTCATATCCGGCAAATGACTTTTTCTCTCCCCGAAAACCACGTCAGGGACACAAGCTTTCCAAACAAGCGGAGCCAAAGGGGAGAACTTGGGACTGCTGACCACGTCTCGTTTAAGAGGTATCGAACTTGACAACACACTCATAGACATGGCCTCTGACCTCAACATCGTTACTTTCAAGACGCTAAAGGCAGCAGGATTTACAAAACAAGACGCTACCCGTTCCCCGTCTGTGATTAAGAACCCGAGAGGAGAAACTTTGAACGCGCATGGCTACATCAACCTCGACATTAAGGTGGGAGACGCTGTAACGCATAGAAAATTCCACATTGTCAGAAAAATGGATTATGACATAATATTGGGGCGTCTGTGGGTACTCAACAACAAAGAAAAACTAGATGTGCATCCTCTACCGATGTCCTTGCCTAAAGGAGTTTCCAACGGCTCATCCCACTGGTTATCGCATCAACGAACTACTAAAGGAACCCAGATGTCCGAAAGAGACCTGCTGGCGCTAGCTCATGGATTTCAAATGCAAGTAAGTATGAATGAGCGACCTCCTCTACACTCATTCATTCCTTCCCCCATCCCGTCATGGGGACTTGACGCAACTATCGACATGAAAGCTATCAAGAAATTTAAATGGGGAGCTAGGCCATTTGAGCACTTTGCGAAAAGCTTGGAAACTTCCATTGAAACCAATGAGGCCAAAACTCAAACGGTTGCGCGACATCTGAACCCGTTTTCAATCGGAGATGTGGTGGTCAAGGAAACTCGTTTCAAGTTGGGAAGATGATGGTAAAACTGGCTATTCATATCGATTCGCCCGACGGGAGAGAAGATGAACTATATCTGGTGGCGGACATACTTTTAGGAGGATATTGCAAGCTCATCAACGCCGACGCACCTGAAGGCGTGATAATTCACTCGCGATGGCTCAGGGCCTCCACTCCTTAAAATGTTGTACTTCCCAGTCACGCTCCCTTTAGTATTTCCTTCAATAATTTCTCTTGATATTTGTATTTACCCAAGATGAATACACCGTTTATATTCTTTCTTGGAATTTCTTTTTCGTCAAAATAAATAAATAATACATCTCTTTCCGAATAAGTTCTCCAGATATCAGAGAAATACATCAAACTAACCCAGAAAACCATTACCCATCATATTGTAAACAAAGTACCTCATTCAATCATTCAAAAAAAAAATATAGACAAGCGGAACGTTAACTGGTGAAGAAAAAAGTAAAGAGGAGTCTACAAGGACATCAGGACGACTAAAAAACAAGAATAACGAAGGGGAGGAACTAGACCTCGAAGGATGGAACCCGGGTCCCCTTGGTCAAGGCCATCTTCAAGCACTTTCCCCAACAATCTCTCGGGCAACAAAGATCCCATTCAACGGAATTAGAAATAGCAACCTCAGCGTCCCATCCTGAAGCAACCACAACAGTAACGGTGTCCACTTCGACGACCGGTCCAGCATACACCACTATGACCCCTCCAGTATCACCAACAACACCTCCGGCACCAACTTTAAAGGCTACTTCATTTTCGACAGATGCTCATTCGAAAGTTTTCTCATTGACCCCTCGAAGAAGATTTTTCGATTCATCCGCATCAAGACCAAAAACCATTATGCTCTCCTCCAAAAGCTTCAAATGCTCGATCTTCCGTTGCTTCGACCTAGGAGAAGTTCGACTCGCCCTACAACTGGACCGAGGAAAGGCTTTGCCGCACCGGGACTTCTCAGCACGCCAAGGTCCTCCTTTCTTTCCCGTCCCTCCTCCATGCTCACCGAACCCAAGAAATTCCGAACACACACCTTCACTTCATGGAGGTAAGTAGAAGGAAGGTCCTGGATGACATCACCAACTTCACGTAACATGGATTCAATTCTAGCCAGTGCCTCCTCATGAGAAGAGGACCCAATTCTGAAAATCTTCTCCGAAGAGTTGAAGACAGGGCTGTCCCTGGAGGATCCTATCATACACTACAAATAACGGGGAGAATGATCAAGTTCCATCCTATCTATGCACGTATAAGAAATAGTATAAAAAAAGAAGAAGAAGAAAACATGAGGCGATACCTGTAAAGAGGATGGACGAGGACAAACTACCCTAATGAAGAGCTTAAGGTCGTCTTTTATGCACGACAATATGACGCAACCTCAAAAGGGAAAGTTTTTGTACCGGACGTAAGTTAAGGCATGATATCAGATCCTAATTAAACCCCATGCCTGCCTATGGTGAATAATTATGGTTGGTAAGAAAACGTGGAATAACGTGCTCGTGGTACACTAGAGTGTGTTTTCCCCTCCCACCACCACTAAACTTCGGAAAAAAATCCGGTAGCATCACAAACCAGAAGAGGAAGAATTTTCTGGTCTAATCAAATAAATAAAGAGGCAACCAAGCCCCTGAAGTCACGCCAGGCCAAGACATAACTCTATTGCCATGACCCCATCATGCCTAGCCGCCTCTGCATGCTCCACCATGCCATTGCCGTGGTCCGGACCATGCCACCTCTCGGCCCAAGCCATCCACCTGCTCCGCCCTCTAGGGACGTGCCCCCTTTGCCGAGGAGAGGACTACCAACACGGAAATCCAAAACTCTCTTTAACACTTAAAAGGTTAGTCGGACTCTCATGACCATCTTTGCAATGATTTACGTTGTCTGTCACCATCATATGCTTAACCCGCAACAAGGCACTTGTTCCGAGATAAGCAGGGGACTTAATGTTGATGGTGGTTTTTAGTTTAGGGTTAAAATCGTAAAACGCTAAACCCTAGCAGTCATTTAAAACAAGCATTTACTAGGCGCATTTAATTAATAATAATAAAAAAAGATTTTAATATGTCTCTAATAATTACCGGGGTATATTGTTCAAATTAGGGTTACGACAAACCAAACCCTAATTCCCCCGTGTGCCAATGGCAAATCAGGCCAGCCATACCTATCCCAAGCTAGCCGTTGCATGCCAATCGCACCATGCCACGGCCCTAGCTATGCTAGCCACATCTCGTGTGTCAATGACAAATCATGCCAGCCACATACAACCGCGCCAAAGCATGCCAACCATGCTAGCCGCACCCTTGTGCCAATGGAAAATCATGCCATCCACACCTAGCCCAAGCTAGCCGCGCCATGCCAATCTCACCATGCCATGGCCCTAGCTATGCTAGCCAAATCTCGTGTGCCAATGGCAAATCATGCTAGCCACACCCAACCATGCCAAAACATTCCAACCATGTTATACACACCCTTGTGCCAATGGAAAATCATGCCAGCCACAACTAGCCCAAGCTAGCCGCGCCATGCCAATCGCAACATGCCATGGACCTAGCTATGCTAGCCACATCTCGTGTGCCAATGGAAAATCATGCCAGCCACACCCAACCGCGCCAAAGCATGCCAACCATGCTAACCGCACCCCTGTGCCAACGACAAATCATGCGAGCCACACCTAACCCAAGATAGCCGCGCCATGCCAATCGCACCATGCCATGGACCTAGCTATGCTAGCCACGCCATCCTGTTGGCCTTGTCCTCACGTCCACTAAAGTGAAGGCATGCAACAATCAATAATTACCCTTAGCGCCCATGCCAAGACCGCACCTAGCGCCCATGGATACTCCTTGGCTCCACATGCCAAGACCACACCTAGCGCACATGGCTAGTCTGTGGCCATACATGCCAAGACCGCGCCTAGCGCCCATGGCTACTCCTTGTCCCCCACATGCCAAGATCACGCTATGCACCCATGGCTACTCCTTGGCCCCACATGCCAAGACCGCGCCATGCACCCATGGCTACTCCTTGGACCCACATGACAAGACCGCTCCTAGCGCCTATGGATACTCCTTGGCCCCACATGCCAAGATAACGCCATGCGCCCATGGTTACCCCTTGGCCATGCATTCCAAGCCGAACCAAACCTAGCCAAGCTAGCCGAGCCATGCCAAACGCACTTTTCCTTGTCCATAGCCATGCTAGTCACGTCATGACAAGCCAAGCGTCCTCACCTTGGCCCTAGCTATGCCATACGCCTATGGAAAACCCTTGGCCCCTCATGACAAGTCTAAACACGCCCTAGCCGTGCCACCCACCTGGTCTTCCCCCATAGCTACTAAAGAGAAGGCATGCACCAATCAACGATTTCCTTTCAAACCCAGGAGCAAATCCTGGCCACCCAAAGTCACCTCATGACTTTGTCCCAAAAAACCCTAGCTTGGGCATGTACCTGACCAAATCTAGCTATGACATGCGGCCATACAAACCCCGGCCCGACGCGCCCAAACCAAACCGCACCTAGCAAGCAATCCGCACCAAGCCAAGCGCCCTTGCCTTGGCCCTATTTATGCCATGCGACCATGGAAAACCCTTGGCTCTGCACGCCAAGCCAAACCACACCTAGCCAAGCTAGCCGCACCAAGTCGAACACCCATGCCTTGGCCTTAGCTATGCTAGTCACACTATGCCAAGCCAAGCGCATTTTCCGTGGCCCTAGCCATGCCATATGCCTATGGCAGACCATTGGCCCCACACGCCAAGTCTAAACAACACCCTGGTCGCACCTTCTCTATGCGGCCTCTAAAACAAAGGAATGCGGCCATCAATGGCCACCTTCAAATCCAGGAGCGAATCCTGGCCGTCTAAAGTCAGCTCATGACTTTTGGGTCCGAAAACCTAAGTTTGTCCATGCCAAACCACGGCATGCCAACCTAGTCGTGCCACCACGATGGCCCTCATTACCAAAACTAAGGTGTGCAACGCACCTCTCAAGATGCAAAATCTCGACCGTCGAAGGTCACCAGGCTAGCAAGTTCCCCGAGATCGACTTGCCAAGCCACAACAACGTATTACATGTTCTCCAAGAACATTCAAGACATCAACACAAACTGGGGTATCTTTTTTGGGCATTGGTTTAATGGTCTACAACGTGCGGCGTATACTACGCCCCTCATAAGGAAGTGTCATAAGAGTGAGGCGCCTTGTAAATACGGGAGTTATGTGGGAAACATTCATGGGACATAAAGCCGTGAGTTAACAACCTTTATGGAACATCAATCAATTCCATAACGTTAACAGTTTCATGAAAATCAATTTCGTGCGTTAACCACTTTATGGAACAATCAATTCCATGCATACGGTTACCACCTCCTCCCATTTACTCCCCACTCCTTAATGATACCAGGGTACGTTTCTACTACGGATTGTATAAATAGGTCTTACCTATTTCCATTTGGACAACAAGTTCATTCAGACAAGACAACACTCAGAATACTTACCTGTTAGCTCCCCTCATGAGCTCTCCCACTTTTCTGAAAACAAGTCATAGAAACCTTGCTCTTCAAAATCAACTATTTTGGTCTCACCACTCTCCTTGCTTCCCTCCACAAAACCAACCCATTCTCCTACTCTTTGTGATCGAAGCAAGTCTGGAATGACCATTTCTTGGTTTAGGCTGGACTTGTACAGATTGATCTCTCGAATCTAAAGTACTCCCTTGCAGTACATTGTTTAGGGTTTAAATTGTTTCTCACTTTCACACCCGCAATTACCAAAACCAGTAGAAACCATTTTCACCTATAAATACCTGGATTCTAACAAGTTTTAGAATTACTGCATTCTCTTTGGCTGCTACCCTTTCTATATCAGAGTCAGACTCGTTGATGAGGTAATTAGGGTAACACTTGTCAATGCTTGTCTGTTTCGTTGAAACACAATGTTCATCTATATTCGAGATTGAAAAATCTTTCTCTTTAATAGATTTTATAGAAACTGAACTTTTGTTTCTGGTGATGCGTTTATTAGAGATATCACAGTTGTCCATAAAGTCAGATTGCTACAAACACAGACTTATGAGGTCTTAAACGTGTTTGCCTGCTCTGGTGGAAAATGATCTCTGTGCTACAATTAGTTATGTTTAATAAGTTGGATAAAAAATAAATAAATATCATACAACAAAAAACGACTCCCACATTTTACACTCGGTCCTCAAGAAACTCCACCTAGGGTGTGATCTCGTAACCAAAAGCCTAATCGGTGGAGGGATAAAAGATCGCGAAAACAAATGATTGTTGGTAAAACCGGATAGGAGGAGCCCAACCTAACCCATTAGGAATGCGCTTCCTTGAAGGGACAATCAGAGGGAATATAAGGGACATCACCCTCCACCCAGGGAGATGAATTGTGTCAAAGACGACAATTTCGGGGCTATTACTCACGGGGGCACTTAGACCTGTCACACTGTCGTGCGAAAACATCCTGCAGTGGCAATAAGACGAAAAATATGATAAGGCGGGATCCATGGACTATTGCTTGAGAAAGTAATGGTCGCCTGCGATTTCGTTGCCCGACCAAAATCAATCCCTTGAGGAAAACATAGGATCTATTAAATAGGGGAAGGCTAAATAAGACCTTTACTTAGGGAGGCATAATAAGACCTCGAAAGAAACCCTAATTAAAAAGACCTATACAATGTTCATTATTATGCAAGTGAAAATCTCGCAGAGGAAATACAAGGTCCAGATAAAGCGTATGGAGTTTACATACAGAATGTAAAGGTGGATATATTACATACGAAGAAAAGAATGAAAAATTTAAACAAACATCGAGAAAATATAAGAGAATTACAACAAGGTAGAGAGCGAAAGAATCAACAGAGTTGAGGCAGGTATGAACCAAACTTTCCATATAATATTGTATTTTGAGATGAATAAAAACATATCATAGTCAAAAGGACAGCATATCGCCCTAATTTATTATTCTAGTCCCTTAATATTTGCAAATGAGCGCAATTACGTTAACTAATCTTTGAGTTAGGATGAATTCACTTAAATTCCCCATTCAAAAGCCAAAAACAAAGAAAAGTATGGGAATACAAATTAAGAATGCAAGTGTTATTCGCCTTTTCAGTCATAATTAAAGATACATAGGAACACTGTAAGTCATGAAAAAATAGAGTTATGTACATCCTAACATAATTAGTAATATTGGATTAAATACTGAATTGATTGGTTATAATGTTTAAGATAGGATATGGTAGTGCTTTGTTTCTACTTATGATCAAATGAAGGAATAAAATATACAACACAAAGTAAGAAAGAAGAAAGAACTCTAATAAAAAAGCAATGTCCCCTGGGAGCGCCCAGATAATTATCCAAGAAAAATGGCTGCATATACAACTAAAGGGGAAATGAAAGCGGATAATCAAAAAAAAAAAAAGTTTCATCTTACATCTAACTCTTCTGAGGAGACTGGACAATGCGAGTTTAAGAAGGAATGGGGCGGACAGGACTATCAGTCTCTACATGCGATATAATCTGAATGGTCCTATTATGGCGAACATTATCGCCTTCAGTGTTAGCTGCACTCCCACAAAATTTCTCCGCCCTGACAGGAGAGGAAAGCAGGGAATGTCTATCTTCATAGATTCCTTTACCTTCGTTGCCATTCAAGTTGTCATCCGCGGAATGATCTTATTATTATTCATCTTCTCCTCATTCTTATTCTTCGTCTTCTTATTCGCCCTCTACTTCCTCTTCTGTGTATTCCTCATAATCACTGCTGGAGATATCTTCTACCTCCTCATTTTTCGAAACCTCAGTAAACTTGAGATCAAGCAGGGGATGCCCGTACTTGTTGCAGATCTGATCAGCAATGGATCAAGAATACTTGTTTCGCTCACGCAAAACATTCTTCTTGGTGTTGGCAATAGAAACCATCATTTTTCGCTTGAGCTTGGAATATTTGGAGTTCCTTGAAGAAAATGCCAGCTTCAGTGAACCTAGGTTTTTAAAAAGGTCATCAATATCAATCTCCTGGAGGTGAATCTTCTCAATCTCTGCAAAGAAGAGTAAAGGAGATCAACATCGCGTATGAATGGAACAGTTAGAAATATTACATTCGCCTACTGAGACAATCCGCCAGGACAACTTTCTTTTTGAGAAATAATCGCTTTAAGGGTTCTAGCATGCTCAATTTCCAAACTATCGCACTTCGCTGCTTCAACCCTAGCATTTTCAACAACACGTAAAACCCATTCGAAATCTTCTATCACTCTCGACAAGCAAGCGAGAACGGATCATGTTCTGTTGTGCAATCAAAGCCTCATTCTCGCCTTTAATCTGATCCCTATCTACATTAGCGCAAAGAATATCCTCCTGAACTTTCTCTAAAAGTTGGGTACCCTTAGTAACTATTTGGTCCTTCCGGTTAGCAAAGCATCTCTTTTCTCCTTTAAATCCTTAGTTGTACCCTTGTGAGTGTGAAGCTGGGTCTTAAGAGTTTCATTGACAGATAACGTTTTCCTATACTCAAATTTTAGATCCTCATATTTTAACTTGAGTTCCTTCATGCTATCAATTCCTTAGTCAAACGTTTTCCTAGCATAGAATTGAAGTGCTCTAAGAGGATCAAATCTTTAACAGGGAAGTTGACTGCTTGGTTGGTAGGTTGAAAACCTATGCAGGCAAATATTATTAATGGGAATAAAAACAAGGAAAAATCACGCGACAATATTCAAGCGCGAAAATAATGGAAAACTTACCCAGGAGTTGGGAATTCCTATTTCGAAGATTAACCACAGCAACAGTACGGGTTTGAACTTTGGAAATCTCGCTATCAAGAATACGGATTCTCTCGCGTTGGTCTCGAATCTTAACCTCAGATTTGTAGTGATCCTCCAAAAGAATTAAGTTTCGTCGAAAATCCTGAATTATCATTGAAGGGTTATTAATACAAGTCACGACAACCATCCAAAACGAGTTGATCAACAAAAAGGACTTACCTAAAGTTCAAAGGCGGAATGAAGCTCCGGACTTAGAGCAGAGGAAACATCACACCGAGAGTCATAATCTAAAGAAGGTTTAATACAAAGCTTCACCATCGCGCTACACACATGAGCAAGAGCGTGATCAATGATGACTGGTAGAGCGGAGCTGAAGATATTTTAAAGAATTCCAGCCTTCGCATAGCCATCATTAAGGGAGAAGGCCTTGAAATCCAACCTATACCTGTTATGAGAAGAGGACGAACTCGTGCCTGCATGAGGCAAATCCCTAGAAGATCTATTGAGGAAAATATCATTTCCAAGAATTCTTAGATGAGAAATCGAGTGAGGCTCTTCAAGCGATACAGACGCATCAATTGAGAAACTGTTTAGACAAAGGGTCTGATTGGATGGAGGATTCAGTTGAAGCTCTTTAGCCTTTGGAGTATTTTTTTTCTCCCCTTAGAAACAAATTATTTTTTTAGGACTTGTAAGTGAACTTTGATCCTTTTCCTTCGCCTTGGAGCTGAGACGAGCTTTCTTGGATTTGGGAGCCTTACTCACAGAACTAAAGGAATCATCCCGAGACTCTCCCTGCACACACCAAGCGAGTTAGAAAAATATTTCTTACTATGTTGGAGCGCGAGGACTTCTTTTTGAGCTATTCCTTCTTCTCCTTTATCTTCATCTAAAATTAACAACATTCATAAGTGAAGCTCCAAGATAAAGAAACGAAATGCGAAAATGAGAATAATTAGGTCCTCAGCTTCCTCAGGCCAGTTAAAAACCCAGGGGTTATAGTCGGGGAGCTGAAAAACTTCAAGAGGACCCGTGCGATTGGATTTGTATATTCCCCTACCCCAAATATAAGGACCCTCAACGATGAGTGGGAACTATTAGAGCACAGCTCGGTTGAACCCATCAAGCGTTGGTATGTCAAGTTTAGTTGTCATATTTTAGTGAATCCAAACTCATTAAATAGTCGCTTGATTATATACTAGAGTCAACTTCGTATATGTTAGATTGAAAGTATTAGGATAGGAGACTTACAAGTATTACATAAGACTTGAATAATATGAATAAGTATGGTGCTACAACAACAACATCATCCTTCCTCTTGAGGTTAGTAATATTTGACTTGAACTGTTTCATTCCCTAACGTATCTTTCAAGTCGTGCATATTGAAAACATAACTACGAAGTTGTGTATGATAATCTAGTTAGACATAGTATTAAGGAATACAATATGAGGTTTATTACTTAACCATTAAACTTTGTATATAAGACATCAACATGATCATATGAATGCTATTGTGATTATGTATGGGTATGAGTGAAGATTTCATCCTAGGAAATAATGTTTTACATTCGTTTAAAGGAAATAAGTTCATAAACTTGTTTTGTGAATCGAAAGGGAAATCACTAGGCTTATTGGCATTGTTATTCATTGCAAATCTATTTTGAATTACCAATATGTGTGTTTAGTATAACCTCTCATAAACTTGTTTATGTATCTTGGTAAAACTATTCACAAAGCCTGACTGATGTATTGATATGAGTTTTATTAGTGAAACAAATCTTAAGTAATCACTCAAGATGGTACGATCGATGGATTGTTAATAACAACTTTTATCTAGTCATTGGGGAACCGATCCTAGTAAGAGATGTATCAAATTTACAAGAGGGAATCGATCCTTGTAAGAGGTGCAACACGTTTTTAGTAGATGGGGGAACCGATCCTATGAACATGTGCAACAAGCTTGTAGTTTTGTGGGGAACCGATCATATTGACATGTGCAACCGAATACCGGTAGTTACCATAAGTTATGGGGAATCTTATTACCTAGTCAACAAAAATTTGGTAACTAGTGTGACTATGCACAGTACTCACATGGAGGTATAGCCGTGAAACCCATAATTGGTGATATGATAGGATAATCAATCGCATAGTTCATGGAATTCAGATGAACCAATTCTAAATTTGTTTGGGGGTTATTTGATTATTGGTACTCAGGTTTTGACCCAAACCTGGGTTTGGTCTAACATTTGTCCAGGCTTTGCGTTTGGTCTAAAGACCAACGTTGACCTGCGTTGACTCCATCAAGTGATGACATATTTAACTTTTGACTTAATTAATTTTATTTGCACCCTCCAAAATAATAGTATATTCTTATTACATCCCAACTCTAAATTAGGATTTGAGATGATCTTACTTGATACAAGCTCGTGATTTTCTATTTTTTTCTTGACCTAAAAAATACAACGGATGCTTAAAACCCGGTTCGCAAAAAATGAATTCTTTCAATCGGAAGATACACATCACAAATTGTTCAATAACATACCTAAATTTCAATTTCTTGTGGATGCTGCCTATATGAAGCTGTTGCGATGAAGATTTATTGATTACGGTGATGTTTTTGGCTTGCTTCCACTATCAATGACGTGATATGGAGATGATTAATGGAGTTGGGCTTTGGAAGAACAGTGACTATCGAGATGGGTTGAGCAGTGATGATGAACTGGTGGTGATGTATGTGGTTACGAATGAGAGGTTGTTGTTTCCTTGCCTCATGGAAGTTGGGCTCGATTTAGATAATTGGGATTGGTCGATGATGATGAAGAGAGGATGACGGTGGAGGCCGAGTAACAATGTAGAGAGATGATGGAGCTCGAGGTTATAAAAATCATGGAGAACTATTTTCTGCCATTAATGGCGATGGAAATCCATGGAAGAGTTTCTAGTGGATATATCATTCAAAATAAGTCATAGAGAGATAATGGGTTTGTCGAGAAACGAGGTAGTAGAACCACCAAATTTCTTACTGTAAAAATTAAAATGCAGTGAAGAGTGGCTCGTTCAGGCATTTGTACAAGCACATTGTGTGCGTTTTTTCTGGTGATTCAGATGTGAGATTATTGGTTATTACTATCACCACTATATTTCCTTCACTGCATTCGACACCAAACCATTAAATCATTCATAAACATCACCGTTCAGTCATCATCACCAACAATGACACTATTTCTTCCATGTTTGCTTCAAAACTCGCCATATAACTATTACCACCAACTCCATCTTCTTTCATTTCACCTTTAACCCTTGGAAAATCAGAATCAACCATAACTTGTAGCGATAGAACAACAACCACAGATAACCCATTGTTTCAAACATCACCAGATCCCTTTCTCTTGCTGATTTTGTCTCAACATTTTACCCAAATTAACCATATCTCAAGCTACTTCTTACCACTTGCTCTGTCAACTGAACTTCACCTTAACCAACAACATATGCACCACTGCAATCACGTTTCTAAATCCTTCCAAACCCACCACCAGTACCGCAAAAATGTTTCAAACAACAAAAAGTAAAACCCGTTCTTCTCTAATATGTATCGGAGACGTGATAAAATGATTTATAATTTGGGTGGAATATGTAATGATTTATAATTTTAGGGGCCACATAAAAATTAATTAAGTCAAAAGTTAGACACATCATCACTTGACGAAGTCAACCTGGGTCAACGTTGGTCTTTAGACCAAACGCATAGCCTGGACAAAAATTAGACCAAACCCAAGTTTTGGTCAAAACCTGAGTACCAAAAACCAAATAACCCGTTGTCTGGAAGTGTGGCTAATCGTTTCCAAGATTGTAAGTATGAAAAAGGACTTGCAAAGTAAAGATGTCGACATACTTTAAACATGTGCAATAACTCTTATCATTAATTGTTCAAAGATATCCCTTAATAGCTAAAGGAGAATCCCAGGATCGAAATAAATTGAGAATCTTTTATTTAAGGTTTCTTAGTTTTTGTATGCTATTTAATATCCAGCAATTAAATGCATATTTTTAGAAAATAATAATTAGTAATGTGCATTTACTAATTCTAGATTTTTTTATTGGGATTTCTGTAAATATTTGGACAGTGCATTTCCAGGAGTTGTGAAAGCCGATTTTGTGTTTATTGCATATCTTTGAGAATATTCGGTTTTGGAAATTCCTTGGTGTCCAAACTTCCATGTCTATAAATATTGAAGTTTACATTTTCTAGCAAACTAATCCTTAGAGCCAGCAAAACTACCTCAGTTGTGTTGTTACTGGTGGAGCCTCCTATTCGGAGAGGAAAGTAACCTAATTAGGAGAAATCTCTTACGACCGCTCAATTTAAATACTTCTTTGGGATTGAGAAGATATATTAGTACCGTTGGTGGGAAACTAGATAATTGCGGTTTATTATTAGTTTTCGATTGATTTGATTGACTAATGGTTTTTGAACTTTTATTGCACCTAGTTTGTTTATGCTTTAGAGTCTTCTCTTTTGATATAAGATTCACTCAAACTAGATCGAAGTATCGACGGGGATCTTTAGATTATTTGTAGATCTAAATACGTCTTGTGATAATCCAACGTTAATAGACTTTGTTCTGTGTGTGATTGATCACAAGAGATTCAAGTTGATTGTATGCAGGTGCTGATTGAAGATTAAAGAATATTTGAAGACAAGAAGATTTTTTGGGTTCATAAACTTTGGTGTGCACAATACTTGTTTCGGATGGAAAGGGATCCAACTATAATCAGTTTATCTTTATGATAGATTAGATTGATTAGTTGAGTAGATCGGCATCAATACAATTCTTTGTGATTAATAGTATTGATTGCATAGTCTAATAATTACTTCGACAGTTGTTGAGAGATTGATCTAAGGACCCGACAAAAGAGTTTATTGGTTAAACGGAAGAGCCTTTGTCAAACTCATATCACATTGATTGAAAAGAGTTGTTACCACTACAACAAATATTGGGATTAGCAACTCAGATTAGTAACAGCTTATCAGCTATTGGGAATTTTCAGCAATAAAAAATTCGAAATAGTTTGAAACTGTTACGAAACTCGTAACTGTTTGATTCAGTTGCAATTTGCAACTAAACCCACTTGTACGCGTGCGAAAAACTAGTGTGGTTGCCTACACTTTAAAACTGACTTACTATTCAGCTCATTCAGATACTGGAAAGTCTGACTAGGTTATCTTATGTCTATTATTATTATTATTATTATGAGAAATGCCACACAGGCTTTTATTAAGAAAAACATGAGTCAAATTACAAATATTTAGCTGGAAGCCGTGCAACAAGTTGCGCTCCAACTCAACTTGTTATTATTATTATATATATATATATATATTTTTTTTTATTATTATAATTTTTTTTTAAAATTATTTAATATTATTACATGAAACTAGTTGGAAGCCTAACAAGCTAGGATCCAACGACATACTACTACATTAATTGAACAGGTTGTTGTGCTAGCCTACCAGCGAGCCTCATGGGTAACCTTGCCAAAGGGAGCCGAAGCGGGAGGGGGGGCGAGATTGTGTCACAAGGGGGGCAAACTAACACTACCTTCCATATTAATTCCTGCAATATTACGCCATTGGGGACTTGAACCTGGGACCTCCTGGAACGCATGAAACTTCGGGGAACGGGGATGACCAGCTGAGCTAGGGCCCGTTCTTCAATGTAATTATAATTATTTTTAAAATAAAATTTTCAATGTAAAGAAAATAATTTATTAATTATTACATGAAACTAGTTGGAAGCCTAACAAGCTAGGCTCCAACGACATACTACTACATTAATTGAACAGGTTGCTATGCTAGCCTACCAGCGAGCCTCATGGGTAACCTTGCCAAGGGGAGCCGAAGCGGGAGGGGGGGCGAGATTGTGTCACAAGGGGGGCAAACTAACACTACCTTCCATGTTAATTACTGCAATATTAGTTCGGGGAACGGAGATGACCAGCTGATATAGGGCCCGTTCTTGTTATTATTATTATCGATCACTTCATTCTTTCTCTCCCTCTTTATCCCTTTTATCGCCCCCCTGTGAAACCCTGATGAAACCCTAATATTGAAGTTCGTTATTCCCTTTTATGCTGCCACTACTATCATTATCATCAACATCATAAACCCCCAAATCCTTTTCACTTTTTTCTTTCAAAACCCTAGAGATTTCTTTCTGTCTGCAGAATCCCTAAACTCAGAACCTAATGGTCGTCGTCGGGAAGATTGGGTCAGATTCGAGTTTGATATCTACAACAAGGTGGTTGAATCAGATAGGTTTTGGATAGAAATTGAAATCCAAGAACTAGGGTTCTGTTCTGGTTCGATTTTGAAGAAGAGGGAAAATAAGATGTTATGATGGAAGCGTAGATGGGTTTATTGTGATGTCGAGAAATCAAGATGACAAGATGACATCGGTGATGGAGGAGAAGTTCTGATGCAAACACAAAAGAATTACATCATTGATGGTGTTGATTTTTTAGATCACTGGTGGTGATTGGAGTATGAATGGAAGTTCTAATAGGTTAAGGAGATTGGGTTTTTCCCGATTTCAGTACACAATTAGGTTTAAAGGGATGTAAAGATAATGGAGTTTATCTAGAGTTATTGGAGCAGGAATTGGTGGTATATGATGTGATGCATGAAGATTTCGCCTTATTTTTTTGTTTTAATTTTCCCACTTAAGTATGAATAGGATTTTTAAGTGTTGTTAATGGTTTTCTTTCTATTTTTTATGCAGGAAAGACACTTATATTGTATTCTTGGAACTTGTGGATCCAGAAGAGGTACTTCGATTTCGAACAGCGAATACATTTTTGTTCTTACAATACTATTTGATTTCTGATGTTTTTGTTTTGTTTCCTTGAACAATAGTGTGGAGAATGAATATGGTATGTCTGAGTTATGTAGATGATGAGTTTGAATGTGTTTGTATGGTTGTGACAGGGATACTAGTGTTGCTTCAAGGAAATGATATGGGTAGTTGTTGGTTTGATGGCTCAGAAGATGCAGGTTATGTTGGTATACCAATGAGTGAGAACAAGAGACTGATATTAGAGAGTTGGTGGTGGTGGCTTGACTTGAGACAGATGGTTGAGCAGAATGTATGAATGTCAAGCTGCAGAATGAAGTGATATCCTTTAATTAAGGTCTGTTTCAACTTTACTTGTTAGATTTTTCATAATTTTAAGTTGTTGATAGGAATAAAAAAGTGGTTTGGGAGAATAAATTGCATAAAGAACTGTATGGTAATTTTACAAGGATCTGTTGGTCCTTTTATTACGAGAAACAATGGTAGTATGCATCCGCTTGAGTGACTAGTTTTGTATAGATTCTGTTCTTGTGAAGGTTGTTTGTTTTAGTGAAACATGCAATCTTTTAGAGTGAAAATTTGTTTCATTGACTTGTTATGCACTAACTAGTAATTCCTTGTTAAAAGTTGCTTTAACACATGCTCGTGATTCCAGGTTGAGGAGGCCGAGAAGGGACTAATGGTGGATTTGTTCATGTTTCAGCCCACATGGCTGTAGCACTCATTCTAATAGATTTTGCCATTGGGAAGTAATGTATGCAACCTTACGAATTTATGTAATAGTGGCTGGTACAAACAATTGAGTATATCGAACGGGGATTTCATATCTAATATTTTCATACTTTTTCTTTTATGTTCCAGAATCTAATCTTACCTATCTTTTTGGTATGATCTGAACTATATCATATTTGTATACCAAAAGATGCCCCGTTGGTGTCAGTATCTGCATACTTTCTTATGCCATCTTCAATACCATATCTGTGGTAGACACGATTTCTTATAAAGTTATCTGATGGGGGTTATAAGAAGCATTTTAACCTGTAAAATAAGTTCTAAATTTGTGGATACATCTTGTTGTTCCCCTTTTGTTGGATTTTCTGAGTAGATATAGAACACAAAGTTCAACTACATGGAGTGGAGGGGTTTTTCTGTGTTTTCTTTATGCTCCTATATATCAGTGGTCGAGTCTTTAAGTCGGTTAGGGAAAGTTTGTTCGGTCAACCTTGAAGGTGAATTGATCTATAGCTGGCCAGTTCTCACTGCTAGAGTATCTGTTCTTATTGATATTTCTCTATCTTTGTTCCTTATATTCGAGCATATAGTTACTTATAATTAGCCCGAGGTTTGTTCTTGCGCCATAACTAATCGATGTGGTCAGTTTTTGGATATCTGTTGTTACTTTTGTTTTGGTTTCTTATTTGCTGATTTAATTTTTCTTGACCTTAAAGTTAAAAATAATAGTTTAATCATTATCTTAATTCAGGAACATAAATTTCTAATTGGAATTATCCTCATGGTGCCTGTTTATGCATAAGAATCAGTATGTGATCTCACAACTTTTATTTGAGAAGCTCCCTTTAATTTTGGATAACGTTGAAGGTGTGGGAATATTTACTGCATTTTTTTGTTGTATAAAGCCATTGTTCTGTCGTCAAGTTAAGATGTGCACTTGTTTGTAACTTCAGTTGTTGTTGTTGGAGTGCTAAGCTTAGGAATGTCGATTGGAATAACTAGATTCAGCATTTCACAATCCACATGTCTATTAGGATCAGGTTGTTTGTAACTATAAATTGGCTTCATATAGGAGTGTCAATCTAGTTTATGTATCTCTGAGTCCATGATAAGAATACTACAATAGTATGAAACCTGTGTCGATGCAGTTTGAATAATGAAGAGTTGATTATTGTTAGGATTTTCTTCTGTTTGTTTAGACGATCATTATACACATGAAATCGTCCATATTATTTATCGAAGCATTTTTGTCAACTATCGTTAGATTTTACTTATTGAAGCTTCATCTATTACTCTCGTGCTTCTCAAAATGTTTATCTTCACAAGTGGTGAGGATAGTATAATTAAATTTATGGAAACACACGGCCAAATCACTTCCAACATGCCTCTCTTAGAGGTAGCATATGAAGATGGAGTTGTTAGGCACCCATTTCCACTAAATTGCTTTTCAAGTGGGTGGTACCTTGGTATCAGGTTGTAAAACTGGCATTGTTCAATATGTACGTTTTTTCTTGATGAATGTTGATGCACTGAGGTTATATGTATTGCTGTTGTGTTATTCTTTGGGTTTGCTGATGAGAATGTATTTATGTTGTTTTGTTCTTTTGGTTTGTTGATGGAAATTCTTGTAAATTGAGCTGATGTTATTGAATACAATATGTGCATTGCTAGCAATTATTTTTGAACTCTTTGGGGTGTATGGAGAAGGGAGGTTTGAATGGAAATATGGGTATGTGATCCTCTCTCTCGTATTTTAAGAATTGCACGTAATTATCCTCATTCGTTTGGTCTTAGTATACCCTTTATCTAGTTCAGTTATAGCTTGTGTCCATTCATCCTCGTCTACATTTATTTGGACATTATTACCTTTGTTTTTGTTTCAATTTTTACATATTCTTCCAATATGCATGCATGTATCCCTATCTAGCAGTTGTTCTAAATTTCAGTAAAACATGGGACCTTTATTGCCTTATACAGTTTTATACTATTATTAAGGAGAAGTTGGAACCTAGTTGCTAAGTTTTTGACGTTCAAATCAATTGTATTTATAACATGGTGGCAAGGTGCTGTTGCGATTCCCTTCTCCATAGGTGTTTTTAAAGTGTCTTTTGATCAATAACTGAAAACAAGTATTCAAGATTACATCATCTCTATTGATTTCACATTCTTTTCTTTGATATATATGATGCATCTTGGTTTACTTCTGTGAATGGGGGAGAATTATTCTCGGTCATGGAAGCTATCATAATCATGTTTGATGATATTTTTAAGGATCCATCTCAATATTATGTAGCATGTGGAGAATTTATGATTGTTCAGACTTGAATTTTGGGAAAAAGAAACCAATGAGTTTCCTTGTGGTAGTTGCATTTATTTATGAATAGAAATTATCCTAGTGTTCTGAGTACTATCCATATATCTGATCATGTGTGGTTAGGGCATATGGATGCTCATAATTTTTCTTATTACAATCGGCACGTGCAGGGTAAATTAGTACGTATTGAGTTTTATCAGATTAATGTTTTGCAAGGTGCAAGAGAAATTGGTGCACCCAAAAAAATCTAAGGATAAACTTGATAAATGAGTGGTCTCACAGGCTTGATGTCAAAGAATAGGAAGGAAGTTTAACAAATCTCTTTTGAAAAGTTCAAGGTTCTTCTTTATGTTTATTATTTTATTGTATGTCATTCTTTTGATACTACACACAGAATTTGTATGTCATTGGGACTTCAAAAATGTTTCTAGCTATACTTAGTGATTTTTTTCTTACTTTTTATGTGTATGGAGTCCATCATGGTATGTTATGGTAAATTAACATTAAGAAAGAATACTTTTTTGGATTAATTTGATTTCTAATTAAAGAGGGGTGACTTGGTTTCGTTACTGGTTTTGACCGGTCAAAACCGCTATTTTTTTGCCTTTGCAAACAATTCGCAACTGCTACAATCTGTTACGATCTTTCACTTCGCAACAGGTAAAAAACAGTTGCGTCCATCCAATTTGCAACAATTTAGAACATTTGCGAACTTTTGACATTGTAACAGTTTCGAACTGTTGCGACTGAAAATTTGCAACGGCAATGAAGCCATTGAGAAAAATTGCAACATCGACTTTCGTATCAGAGCTAAACTGTTGCGACCCCATTTTGAAACTTCCCACTACCGTTGCTAATCGCTAAATTTGGTGTAGTGTACCGAACAGATTTGTTGTTCGTTTATTGTTTGGAATACGAACCAAAGGAATTATTCCAAGTATGTGACTTATTACAAGTTGGAGGTGTAGGATTACCGAGGGAACTAGGTGAACTATAGGTTTAGTTGCTTGGTCTCAACTATACGAAGTTGATTTGATTTTGTATAGCATCTTAATTATGAGAGTATTCAATTCTGGACTAGGTCCCAGGGTTTTTCTGCATTTGCGGTTTCCTCGTTAACAAAATCTTGATGTGTCTTTTACTTTTCTATTTCCACAATTATAATTATTTTATTATAATTAGAATTAGAATTAAAATACACAAACGTTAATTCCTATTTTTCTTGATAGACAATCCCTAGTGTTTGGTTAAGTCCGAACCTATTATCAAGTAAACATACTTCGTTGTTGTATTGTCTCGATCTTGTATCCATGGACGATCACACAAAGTGTGAACCGATTAGTTGTATTGTTTCGACTCAGTCCATAGATAATCACTTTCGGAAAATGACTTATAGGTGGAAAAGTTTTAGATTGAGGTATATTTGGGTACCCTTGCCTTTTAAGGAACTTCCTCCAGTTGGGACCGCTCGAAAAACGAGCAACATCATTAGAAACGCTATGAAAATCAACATACCTCATAATTTTCTTATCTTTATATCCGGCTTACAGGAAGCCTTATAATCGTGAAGAATATACCGTGGACTCCTTCTTTGAGCACCATTGTGCCAGCAACAAAACGAGAGAACTCAACCAAAATCCTAATAACATCGCCACATAGCTGAAATATAGCCCGAGGAAGTTCCAAGCGCGTCAGCGCGAAGTTTTTCCAACAAAACAATAATCCTGTTCCCACTCCACTGTTCAAAAGCGATCCAATCCCGATCTAATGCAGTAGAATAAGTCGAAATTGGAGGGACTATAAGTTTAATCCCTTTGGGCTCCAATTCCTTCTGAAATCATTAGTTATCCTCCGATTTCCTTTTACCCGCTCTCGGTGCCATTAGTATGGGAATATTGAATATGAAGAAAATCTAATCAAGAAGATCATGGATTTAATTAGGGTTTTAAATCAAGAAACTTTGATGATCAGGATTTTGATCAGATCGATCAATAACAAAAATGACAGATATAACATAAGAGGGTGGAATCAAAACCGTAAAATCAAATTAACCACCTTGATCAGGAATTCAACAAGGGAAAATATATGTGGATATAAGAATTAGCAGCAAAAGTATCAGGAGAAGGAAGTTATAAAAGATGAAAGAGAAGATACACTAGTGGAAAATAGAAGTTCCGCGACCGTCAGGACAAGTCATATATACGAGTTAAACGACCTGTTTTAACGGTCTCTGATAGGGTCGCTGATAAAGCATCTTTTTTTTATATGACCCTCAGTCGTGGGTTTTAGAATAACGACCGATTTTAAGGGTTACGAGGTATAGACCCCCAGCCGTGGGTCGTAGATTTAAATTATAATATAAAAAAAATATGGATTCAGAATTGCTGAAATGCCTAAATGGCTGATCTGAAATAATCTGACTGCATCAAAGTCAAGTCAAACTAAACTCAAATTAAAGTCAAGTCAAATGGAACTCACATAAAGTCAAGTTAAACTCAAAGTTTGACTCAAAATTATCTCAAATTGAGCTTAAATTCAATTTACAAACCAAAATTATTCAAGTTCAAAGTATGGAAACTTGGACATTATTGAACATCAAATTCATTTACATAGCTTCACCTTATAAAATAGAGGGACCAATTCACCTTATAACACCTTCAGTATCCTAAGCAATTAGCCAATTTCCAACATATTTGGTACTTCCAAAATGTAGTCACAACTCTATCGTAACTATTGAGTGAACAAATATGAACAAAATAAAAGCACAGACCTGCAATTTTGTCATAAAAATTCTTTGATCAAATTGGTGAATCTTCCATCACCAGGAGAAAATAAACACCTCTATCTAAGGCTACTTTAGCTGTTTGGTACTCCTTTAGCTTAAAAATACAGTGCTGTAAACAGAAATAGAATGCCACAATGACATCAAAAGCTAAGCATAATATCCTTGCTTCACACATTTAGTAAGCATTTCTTACTTATGAGATTTTCAGAAGTCCCCCTGCAATCAGTCTCTACTATCATCCCACTGTCATAGCATAAAGCACCAGCAGTGGTGCCGGTGAGGGTTTCTCCTATAATAAACAAGGAAGAATGTCAAAAATCTGATGCCAAAACCCATTCTCGAGTAATACATACAACAAGAAAAAGAATCACTAAAACATTACAATTTCTGTTTCAAGCACTGCAGCTTTCACGTACTAGACCAATATGTAAGAATGTTTATGTGCGGGTGAAATATTCCAGTCCTAGAGCATTTCCATAAAAGGAATATAATGTTACCCACCAGGACACGTATAATAAGCCAAGTAACTCTCTAACATAAGCCATGGAAGAGATACCAAGAGGTGCATCAGAAAACCAAAACCAAACGAATCGAAGAAAACAATATTAGAAGAAAAATAGAATGAAATTCAAAAAATGACTTCCTTACCATCGAAGGAATGCATGTTCGTAATGTCCACCTCTCAACCAAGTATTTTTGATGGATCTTCACCATTGACCTAAATGAGTGCAACGGAACCTTTTGAGTTTCCTAGCCAACTAAATGAAATATAAAAATGAGGATGGGAATAAGAAAATATGCATAAAGGTCAGTAACATGTGGGGATATTTTAGGCTGATAGGAAGCTTCAAACAAACCAGGAAGTCTCACTGAGAACAAGAAGACTTCTCACTGAGAATGGGAAGGCAAAAATATGCATAAATGTCAGTAAGTTGTGAGGATGTTTGAGGCTGAGAGGAAGCCTCAAACAAGCCCGGCAGTTTAACTAATACGAAGAATATTTTAAGCCTAAGAAATCAAACCTTAAACTCCAAGGGGCCGTGAGTCTTGGCTGATGTAAGCACATCATTATGCAACACACAAAAGAGATGATAAGAAATTATCAAGTGGAGTTTGTTGAGCAATGATTCATTGGGTTTGGTTTTGTAATGAAGATAGAAGAGGAAAGACCTCGAATGAGAACAAAGGAAAGAGGACAGCGAAAAATAAATATGCCAGTAATAACACAAGAGGATGGAGAAAACATAGGCCTATACCGACATACAATTATACCTCTAAAGATGTAAGCAGATACGTGCATGGTACACTAACATTTGAAATGAAGCAGTCAACAAAATAAGGCACATGTTGTACTACTATTTATAATTCACTTTTGAGAAGCAAAAGAGAAGGCATCAAATTTCAGGCATAAATCATAAGATATATGATACAAGCATCTCAAAAGGGGAATATTGTAATAATCTTACCTGAAGTAAATTGGTGTTGCTGGTGGTGATCGTAGTAGTGGTGGCAGCGGAAGAGGATGTTGGTGGTGACAGAAATTAAAGGAGGAAACTTGAGAAGATATGTTAAAATCAAAAAAAATGGTGAAATTGAAATTGGAAAACTGAAAGTTAATTTGACAAAGCATATTGAGAAATAATTTCTTACCTTAAATTTCTTTACTGTATTCTCTTGTTCAACCTACACCAAATTACCAGTAAAATCAAGAGCTTTAAAAATTACCGTAACCTTAATACCAAAAGTTAAATTTCTGTAATTGAAGACTATGAAGAAATATGAGTCATAGATAATTACCCAATTAACCGCCAGAGGATTTTATAATTAAAAGCACGGAGTACCATTGGAATATATTATTTCAACATAAACACAAACTCAACAACCACCCAAACTGAAACAACATAACTCATGATATCGGAAAATTCCATATACCCCAAATTGAAGAACAAAAAAAACCCAGAACCGATAAGAAGTGCAATTTTCTAATTGACCAACTTCTGCTTCATCGCCACCACCACACCATCCATCATGAATCATTATAGTAACTGGTTTTCGAAACTTTTACTAGGAAAATCCAGAGATTGAAAATTCAACTTAACCCTAATATTTAAAATTAAAATTTTGAAATCGAAGATGATGAAGAAGTCATAGATAATTACCCCAATGAATCGCAAAAATTATTTCATCACCGACTACACAGACTACCGATGAAATCGATTATTAGCTTGAGGGTATTGACTTTTGTTTCACCTTCCGGATCTGGATCGAGAAAAATAAATCGATTCTTTGAAGAAGAAGAAGAAGGTGATGGAGGTCGATCGAGAGAAAATATTTAAACTTGCCGAGGAACAAAAACAAAACAAGAGAAACATGGATATAGAGATGAGTTCGCTCTGAGCTACTGAAGAGGTAAGAGAAAGAGAGAATAAAGATACTAGAAGATAAAAGATAAAGACGAGTACAGATATACATCGATAAGAACGAAGAGGGATATCATCCAAGCCAGTCTTTTTACTAAGAAAATCGTGACCATATAAAATGTGGGGCCCAGAATCGATTATCAGATCCACATCGCAGGTTAGGGGTCGTTTAGCCAGTAGTTTTATATTGGAAAAATAGTAAATAAATTTTGCAATTCAGAGACGGCTAAGTATCCTCTCAGAATTTTTCCTGTTTTTTATTATATCAGAGACAGCTTTGAAGGGTCAACGGTCAAACAACAGTCTATTGGGGGTCTCTGATGTGGGTAGCTAAACATCCATTTTCCACTAGTGATAAGGTAAAAATGGAAGTGGGAAAGCATGATAAATGGTCGAATTTTTTTTATCTCTTATTCACATTTATTAGAAAACTAACAGAAAAAGGAAGTTACCGGTAAAAAGGGAGAAAAATTAAAGACGTGTCAATCAATGAAGAATGTAGCCAACACGTGTAGGCGATTGCACAAGAATCGCAGAATAATATCGGTGGATCTAGATAATACCAAAGGACACGGTTGATGCGATAGATTATATTTCTCTCACCATTCTTTCATTTTAAAGATCAGTGCGAGAAGAGGCAAAATGTGGATACAAAATATCGCTCAATCAATGAGAATACGAGAAAGACACTTAATAGCATGATATCAAAGACGAAGAGTGTAAGTCCATTGCGTCACTACTGACGTATGTGATGACGTCAAAAGAAACATGTGAATGCAAACACGATGACTACAAGATGGCGCGATGGTTTCGCTCTTATCAGATCCTAAATAAGGGGCTTTTTTAGTTGTACCCCATTATCTGTATTAGGTGTCCTCCACTATGTAACCCATATCTAAGGGGAACCCATTGTACTGAGAGATCTTTTTGGAGAGTCAGCTTGAGAAACTTAAGAGAGAACGTTATTTGTTCTCCAAGTTGGGATTTATTTCATTTGTATCCGTAATTGTTTATCTCTTGAATAATAATACTTAGGATTTCCTCCATCGTATCTTAGATCTGTTTTATATTGTTACTTAGGTGTGACTATAGGAGTTCCTATAGTTACGGTTACTGTTCCTAATGAATGCAAAATCACATTTGGTCTGGTAAGTGTAGTAAAAAAGTTCTAGTCTTCTTCTCCTAATAAGATTGTGCCACAAAAACAAATTGCTTCTTGACTTGTAGACCGCTAAAGACAAACTATAGTAGTGTAGGCCGAGAAGATATTGATCGAAACTTGAAATGGGCCCATGTTTTCCGAAATTTTTCTTTCGTTTGTATTGTCTTTGCTCTTTTTTGTTTTCAAGCAAGCATTGGATTTTCTCTGTTAGTTGAGAGTTCAATGTATTTTTGAAGGGCTAAGTGGTAAAATGCCCCAAAATGGACCCCATGGTTATGAAAATGTCCCGGCCGTTAGTCGAAAGATTAAAATGCCCCAAAATGATATCGAAATGCCCCAAACCGTTAAAGTTGTCGTTACACATGGTTATGTGGTCAAATTCAAAAGCATGTGGTCCGCACGCGTGATAAGATGACATTTATACCCTTAGCCCAAAATGGTGACTGTTTTAGCTTCCAGGGCATTTTACCATCGTGTACTAAACAGGTTACACGTGGCACAAATTCAAAAATGGACGGTCGCACATGAGGATGTGTTTTACCGAAATGATAGTTATTTTTCACAAAATGACCAGCGTGTCCTATTAACTAGGATTGCGACACATATGCCATCAATTCAAACCAACGGCTACAGATTAAGTGGACATTAATTAAAACCATATATTCATTAAAAAAATTTGTTAACTCATGAATTAAGAAATAAAACCATGTTCTAAATACATACTTATTAAATAAAACTATAGATTCATAAACAAAAGACAGATACAATTCTTAAACATAAACTAGCTAAAATTCTTAAACATAAACTAGCTATTAGTATATCTGCCATTAAAACTTCATAGGTCTAGAAATGCTAAAAAAAAACATAATTGAAAAGGATCCCAACAACTGACATTACTGATATTTAGAGTTAGGCTTTCTGACCCTTTTTGATGATGGTTCAGTAATGTTGATTGTTTGGCTAGAAATCTTAATAGGACCATTATAAGTCTGGTTAAAACAAGCAGTAAAAGGTGTAGAAGAAGTTGGCACATTCCTTTTAGCACCAACATCAGCTGCAGTAGAGGAGGATTGTGCAGTTGTCTTGCCATTTTTCTGGGAACCAGCTGAAGAAGAAGACGATGTAGTAGCAGCTGTTTTTCCCTTTGACAATGGTGGTATATCAGAAGATTTCTTTGATGCAGATGTTGTTGTAGTAGTTGGTGCAGACAAGGCCTTCCTCATCTTCTTTGTTGGTGCAAAAGTAACACAAAATTCATCTCCATTAACAAAACACTCCATTCTTACTCCTTTTTTCTTTGGGTTAGAACCAACTGGAGGACCTTGATAGGTAAGGATGTTATGATCAAGACCTTTACCTATGCTGCATTTTGTTACTCTTTTGCGCGACTTGTTCCTCTCCGTCCAAGACTTCTTCCTTTTGACACAAGGTCTTCCCTTATCTCTCAATCTGTGTGGATGCATGATGTTGATATTTGTCTGCAAACAAAAAAAAAAATTTATTAGAAATGCACAGTCTAATAAAATTGGCTTCATCTGGTTTTCCATTATTCCAAAATGAAATAAACATCTCTTTTGATTCACACTTATCACCAGCATCCCCATTTTCATCATTAAATAAAAACAATTCAAGTTTATGATCCATACCTTGTTCCCTTACCAATCTTCTCTTTAGCATAGCCATGAATTTGTCTCCATTTGTACCAGCGTTACAATCATAACAATACAAGTCCTTAAATCTTCCACCTATATCAGTTATCCAGAAATCCCTATCTTCACTACCCATTATGAAACATTAAACAAAAATAAAACAAATCAATGAAACATTTAACAAGTCCCTACGCAGAGTTCAAGTTACATTAGTCACCTAACTAGTGTAAATGCAAGTCAGGGAAACTTCAAGTTACATTTCACTGCAAATAAATATTGAAGAGAAACTTATACAATTCAAAACATCCACTAAAACTTATTGTCAAAACAACACAAAATGGTAGTATGTAATCTATCGTACTTGCTGCAAATGCAGATGAATTTCCAGATTTCAAATGCCATGAAACAGATTTAATATGCTTATTGCATTTCATATCTACTATACACATTTCAAATTCCATGAAACAGATTTCATAATGTATTCAAATATTTTAGTAGTTAAAGTGACCCGATCGTTCCGAAATTTTTACAACACTGTAATGATTCATGTTACCACAACATATTAAAAATTCAACAAATTCTAAGGGTTCATTAAAGATATGTACATATGACAACATGACTGCTTCCCATCCCGATGTACAGGAATTCAGTCATGATTCTCCCGTACTTTAGGGTATCTAAAATGATCAGATATTCTTGAAAATTTTACATTAAGTTTAATACATTGAACTAAACAACATACTAAAGTTTCAGCTATATCCGAAAACGGGTAAAGAGAAAACGTTATGACCAGTTGATGGTCCAGGTCTGCAATTCAGCATAACATGGTCCTGGTTAGCCTACGTCTTTAGGTTCTATACCATGTCCGATCGCCTTCAAAATTTTATCATATCATTATTGCTTAGTGAACTATCACCTACAAGAGAATTATTAGATTCCAACGGTTCAATCTTAATATATACACTGAACAACAAACCGAAAAATCTAAAGTGTACCAGGAATGTACTTGGATAGTTTTTCTTATTAAAACGATCATGGTAAATTTGAGATTCATGAAGACTCAACAAAGGGAAATCAAGTAACAAGTAAATAACAACAGTCCAACACCAATGAAATTAACCCATAATGTTAAGGGTTCAAAGTAACGAGAGTTTAAAATGATAACTAGCTAAGTGGTCGATAACTCGACTATTACGACAGTATAAGTGTCATCCAAGCCACTGAAATTACTTCAATCAACAACACGCACCACTAAGTTCACATGGCCAGGAGTCAGGAAACCTATATAATGATTAGCACCACTAAAGAACCGAAAGTGAGAAACATGATAAAGAAATCACTAATTACAATCTCTGAACCATCCAAATCTAAAACTGGAATGTAAAATACAAATAAGAGCTTTTTGTTATCATAGTATTAGCAGACAAGTCCCAAAGATCAAACTAATCATAACTAACTGTTATACCCTCCTGTACATACATAGAGAAATATCCCAATTGAGTATACATGGGAGATACATTCCATACAAAAATCATATAAACATTGAAAGATATTAAACCCTAAATCATACAATCATTTTTCATCTTCTAAAAATTCAAAAACCCAACATTTTAATCCCTAATTTCTTTTTATTCAAGACCTAATTAGAGTTATTGAAACCCTAATTTTGTTTCCATGAAACCCAATTTTGTTTCCCTGAAACCCTAGTTACCACTGTGGTGAAACCCATTCTACAACTAATGAAACCCTAATTTCATTTCTACTCTACCATAATCGCAGATACCTGCAGAGCAAGGTTGGGTTTTGAAAACCCCAAATCGTAAAACAAAATTAGGGTTATATGTTACCTGTTCTTCGCTGCAACTTCACGGTTCTTCCCCGATCTTATCTTCTCTGTCTCATCTATCTTCTCTTATCGATCTGCTTTGGCCCTTGTTCTTCCCTCTCTCTCTCTCTATCTCTCTCGGTCTCTCTCTCTCTCTTTCTCGGTCTCTCTCTCTCGGTATCTGTTTGCCGTTCTGTGTTTTGATCATTCTGTGGCTCATCGAGAAGATAAGAATTGTGGTACTCGCACGAACCAAACGTATGGAATCAGACCGGTGCTATTTCTATCGAGGGCATTTTGGGGCATTCATGTAACAGTTGACCGGTCAAAAAAATTAAAATGCCCCATTTTGACTACTATAGGCAACTTTAACGGTTTGGGGCATTTCAATATCATTTTGGGGCATTTTAATCTTTCGACTAACGGCCGGGGAATTTTCATAACCATGGGGTCGATTTTGGGGCATTTTGCCACTTAGCCCATTTTTGAATCAACTGAAATTCACTCTAGGTTTCTCTCTAATCTTGAATATAAACCCTATCTAAGAACATCCATTTTGAAAATAAACCATAATCATACAGATATCACCATCGTTAGAAGCTACTGTATGTCTAATTCGAGAACAAAAAGATGTTTTAGTTGTTGTAGGAGGCCACATTGATCGAGCAGTGGGTCCTGTTGCTGCTGTTTTAAAGGGATTCGGCAATAACAACATCAACAGATCCGGGGGTTATCGTTTGAGCAGTGGTGCAATCAGTGATGGCTGAGATGTTCAAATAACAATGGAAATGGAATTGGGTCTGCTAGTATGTATCAAACGAAGGAGCATTAGTTGGTTACAGTACACACGGTGTTGGGAGGAATTTATGTTAGCTGAGATAATCAGAGAATTATAAAGTGGTCTTGATCTGTTTGAGAAATTATCGCAATTAACTCAGTTGGGAGATGAGATTAAAATGGACAGAAAAGAACAACTGTTACAATAGTCGAATGGTAAGGAATTTGATTAAATGGCTGCTGGAAGTTGCGTTTAAAAATAGAGATATATAGAAGATGAAATTGCTGTTGTGAGCGTAGGGGCGAATAATGGAAGTTGGAACTGATGCTAATAGCGGTTGATTTGAGTAGACTTGTTGGTGCTACACATAGACGTGAATGGAGTTGGAGTTCACAGCTATTGAAGCTGTGAGAATAGGTCGTTGCTGTTGGTAAATGGCCTAATAGAAGAGACTTGAAGTTTGCCGTGGATAGGCGGAGATGGGGTTGTTATTCAACTGAATGGATTGGTTGTAGTGAAATCTTTTTCGTCATTTTCCTTACTGGCTCACTGGTTGATTTTTCTAAAGGTATCTTTTTCGTCATTTTCCCTCGAAATCCAGTCACTGTTTTCTCTTTTCTTCTATTTAGTTCTGTTGAACTGATACTGTAGTGAAAGCTTGTCATTCCGACTTAAGTTTTATTAACTACCTTGCTTAATTGGGTGCATGCCACTTGCTGACTTGCACGTTAGTTGCTTGTATATGTAACGCGGTAACCGTCGGGATATCCTCAATCCTCATTTTGGTAAACTCCATTGTGAGTCTAACGGAAGGTCATCGACTTGCAATTTTACTATGCGCAACGTGTACGTGTGACTTGCATTTAGAAGAAAATGGAGGTGTGAATAGTGATGCACCTATGTAATTGGTTGTTGTTGATGGTGGTTTTTAGCTTAGGGTTAAAATCGTAAAACACTAAACCCTAGCAAACAGTGACGTCACAATATTTAAGTGATAAAGCATTTACTAGGTGCATTTATTGAAAATCCTTTAATGTGTCTCTAAATAATTACCGGGGTACCTTTTTCAAATTAGGGTTAGAACAAGCAAAACCCTAATTCCCCTCTGTGCAAATGGCAAATCATGCCAGCCACACCAACCGCGCCAAAGCATGCCATCCATGTTAGCCGCACCTCTGTGCCAATGGCAAATCATGCCAGCCACACCAACCGCGCCAAAGCATGCCATCCATGCTAGCCGCACCTCTGTGCCAATGGCAAATAATGCCAGCCACACCAACCGCGCCAAAGCATGCCAACCATGCTAGCCGCACCTTAGTGCCAATGGAAAATCACGCCAGCCACACCAACCGCGCCAAAGCATGCCAACCATGCTAGCCGCACCTCTGTGCTAATGGAAAATCATGCCAGCCATACCAACCGGGCCAAATCATGCCAACCATGCTAGCCGCACCTCTGTGACAAAGGCAAATCATGTCAGCCACACCGACCACGCCAAAGCATGCCAACCATGCTAGACGCACCTCCGTGATAATGGAAAAACATGCTAGCCACACCCACCGCGCCATGCCAAACACATCTCTCCATGGCCCCCCATGCCGCGCCACCATGCTGGCCTTCCCCATGCCGTTACCAAAGTGAAGGAATGCAATAATCAATGGTTTCCCTTCAATCCTAGGGGAAAATCATGGCCGTCTAAGGTCACCTCACGGCCTTTGGACCAAAACCCTAGCTTGGTCACGTACGTAGCCAAAGATAGCAACGGCATACGCCCAAGGCAAACCCTTGGCACCACATGCCAAGACAAACGCCCTTGCCTTGGCCCTAGCCACTCCATGAGCCCATGGAAAACCCTTGGCCACACATGCCAAGCCAAAACCACACCTAGACCATGCTTGTCGCGCCATGCCAAACGAACTCTACCTTGGCCCTGGCTATGCTAGTCACACCAATCCACGCCATACGCCCAACGCAAACCCTTGGTCCCACATTCCAAGCCAAATGCCCTTGACTTGGCCCTAGCCACACCATGCACCCATGGCAAACCCTTGGCCCCACATGCCAAGACAAAACCACACCTAGCCCAAGCTAGACGCGTCATGCCAAACGCACTCTTCCTTGTACCTATCTATGCTAGTCATACCACACCAATCCAAACGCCCCTACCTAGGCCCTAGTCATGCCATGCGCCCATAGAAAACCCTTGGCCCCAAGTGCCAATCCAAACCAAACCTAAAAAAGCTAGCCGCGCCATGCCAAACACATCTCGTCATGGCCCCCCATGCCGCGCCACCATGTTAGCCTTCCCCATGAGGCTACCAGAGTGAAGGCGTGCAACAATCAACGGTTGCCCTTCAATCCCAGGAGCAAATCCTGGTCGTCTAAGGTCACCTCACAACCTTTATCCCAAACTAGTTTGGTCACGTACCTAGCCAAATCTAGACATGCCATACGCCCAAGGCAAACCCTTGGACCAACATGCCAAGCCAAACGCCCTTGCCTTGGCCCTAGCCACGCCATGCGCCCATGGAAAACCCTTGGCCCCACATGCCAAGCCAAAAACACACCTAGCCCAAGCTAGCCGCACCATGCCAAACGCACTCTGCCTTAGCCATAGCTATGCTAGTCACACCACGCCAAGCCAAACTCCCTTGCCTTGGCCCTAGCCGCGCCACCCTGCTGGCCTCCCCTACGTGGCCACCAAAACGAAGGTGTGCAACAATCAACGGTTTACCTTCAATCCCAGGAGCAAATCCTAGCCATCCAAGGTTACCAGACAACACATGGTAACCTTTGGCCCGAAAACCTAAGTTTGGCCACGCCAAACCATGCCATGCCAACGGCATACCAACCTAGCTGCGCCACCACATTGGCCCTCACTATGCGACTACCAAAACAAAGGCGTGCAACAATCAACGGTTGCCCCTCCTCTCAAGATGCAAAATCTCGACCGTCGAAGGTCACCAGGCTAGCAAGTTTACCGAGCTTGACTTGCAAAGCCACAACAACATGCTACATGTTTTCCAAAAACATTCGAGACATCAACACAAACTGGGGGATGCTCACTAGGGTATTGGTTTGGTGGTCTACAACGTGCGGCATACGCAAATACCCGTTTCAAGATAGTGTAATAAGAATAAGACGGTTAGTAGATGCAGGAAGCAACGGTGAAATGATATTTCATTATGCAACATCAATTCCATCAATACCAGGCGTTACCACCTCTTCCCATTTAACTCATCCATTTTCTTTTCTTATGAGGCCAAAGTACGTTTCTTTTTAGACTTGTATAAATAGACCTACATATTTCCACTAGAGCACAAGTTCTTGGTCAGATGAAAACACCACACTCAGAAAGGAAGCTCTTGCTAGCTTTCTCAAAGCTCTCACCTTATGATACAAGTCAAGTACTACTCTTCTAGAATTATTCTGGCCTCAACACTCTCTTCGCTTCCCTCCCTAAACCAACCCTTCTCCTCCACTTTGTGACCGAAGCAAGTCTGGAACGGCCATTTCTTGGTTTAGGCCGGACTTGTACAGATTGTCTCTCGAATTTAAAGTACTCCCTTGCAGTACATTGTTTAGGGTTTAAATTGTTTATCACCTTCACACCCGCAATTACCGAAATCAGCGGAAACTATTTTCACCTATAAACAATTGCATAACCTGTTATGCATATACAAAATTTGTTGCATAACTTGTTATGCAGTCCCGATATGGTTGTATAACACGTTATGTAGCTTATTTTTTTTGCATAACTTGTTATACAGTCCCAGTCCAGATAATGGTTGCATAACATGTTATGCAGCTACTTTTTTTTAGTATTGAAACTAACAAAAAAAAAAAAGGCTACGGAACACGTTATGCACCTATAATAATATCTGCATAACATGTTATGCAGTCGAGAAAATGGATGCATAACCTGTTATGTATCCGAAAATATGACTGCATAATGCATATTATGCATCGAGAAAATTGTTGCACAATCTTTTATGAATCGAGAAAATAGATGCGTAACCTGATATGCATCCGTAAATATGGATGCATACTGCATTATGCATCAATTGTTTTTATGTACGCACTAAAATCAACCAAAACAATGGTTACATAACTTGTTATAGATGCATAATTTTGTTATGCAGTGGAGAAAATGGTTGCATAATTCGTTATGCGTCTGCAGAATGTTTTATGCATCTTTTTTGGTGGCTGCATAATGGTTATGTATCAAGTTTTCGAAAATTTGGTTAAAATGATGATCACCTTCGATTTTTTCGTGAAAAGCAAAAATTTGATATTCTTGTTTGTACTCGTTGCATAGCTCTCTTAAAAAGATTTCCAACGATATAAAATTTATAAAATTTCAAGGCACGGATTTTTATATATGATATATCCAAGTTGCATTCCCAATTATACCCATGATGCATAACCCGTCATGCAGATGCATAATCCGTCATGCAGATATTTTTAATAATTTCATATAATTATGGGTGTCACGGAACTAAAAATTAATTGTGGGCCTAATAATGAGAATATTATTATTTTTGGGCATGCGCCTAATTCTGCCTATATATTAAACATAATGAAACGCACCCTTAATTAAAGAGTGATTATAGCATCATTATTTTTTATTGTTTTTGTTTGTGCAGTAATCTTATTCTTAGAAACACGATTGCCATATATTAAATAATAACTCATGTAGCGTGCAGTAGATTTGTGGATGATGTTCATGAAAGGAGCTTGTAGAAGAGATTCTGAAATTTCTCCATATCTTCCTGAGGTAGAGAAACCAATATATTCACTCCTTTGTTCTCCACTTCTCTATTATTATCTGGCATTAATATCACTAAATTGCCCCATTGATGCGCAATAGGACAGATATTTAACGGCTTTCCCCACGGAAACTTTAAATCTGTGAATGGGATCTTCCACCAAGATGTTAACATTACATCGCCATGAACGTACCCGTTGTACAACTCTCTCCAATCAATCAGGGACCTTATGTACTCATCTTTCACTCTTTTGGCTCCTTCTGCTATCTTTCGTACCAAATATGCATACGGCTTCTCAACGATTTCTTTGTACGTTGCCATTCCATAGCCATTAACAAGCGCATTACCTATATATGATGGTGGCAACCGTGGCCTTAAACGAGCTCGTATGTTTACTGGGAATAAAAAAGTTGAAGGCTTTTCTGAATTTTCTTTATTGAACTTGAGTAATGCCATGCAGCGCCATGTATGCGCTGCAACGACGTTGAAACTAGTGATGACACCAGAATTGAATTCATCCCCGTTTGTGTCACTAATGCAAGGTGATTCCATTGCTTTCTTTTTCAAGTTTACAATGTCTTCCGCTGTTAAAAGAAGGTTTTTACGTTGAAGATTATCTGTTTTTGATATGAAAATCGACGGTGTTGATGCATGTAAGGTACTACCTAGATCAATCAACTCGATGTGCTTTTGGGTGACACAGGGTGGTGTCCGAGCATCTAAAAGGTGACGGGTATTGATAGGAGGGTAAGGTAGATCAGGACATTCAGGACTATCCGCAGACATAGATGCTAAATGTTCCATGAAAACCATGCATCCAATTCCATCAAATGCTGTGTGGTTATAGACTAACGCCAGAGAAATTCCACCGCACTTGAATGAAGTCACCTATCAAAAATTCTACACCGAGTAAGTTGATCTACAAAAATAAAAAATACAGACTTATATGCATGCATATGCATGGGACAAGGTTACATTTAAGTGAAATTTTGAAGAGGATTAATTCACCTGCATCATAAAAAGAGGATGATCTTTGGGCCAAAGCTCATTCCAATTTTGAGGCGCAAGTTGTTCAAAAGCAGGATTGGGGCACTGTAAATCTCCAACCTCTTCTAGTGACAACTTGCTAGATGCCGTAATGAAACCGGCTCCGGCAAAATTACAATCAATTTCAAGACGTCCTTGTTTACTGTCCCATTTTAACCTTCCAGCTAAAAAATCATAATGTTCTGCAAGTAATCTTTTCAATCCAAATTCAAGTTTCTTGGCGATTAAATCAGGTGGGAAATTTGGAGCAGCACTAAAAAAACCAATTGCACCGCAGTATATATTAACAGATTGATCTATATTTGATAGAAACATAGACCTTCTTTCAGTTACCTCCACTGGAACAACCATTGAAGCATTTTGCAATTCAACCTTGAGATCGTCATGGGGAGCTATTCTAGGTATGGATTCCAACATTTTTTTCCACGGACCCGAATTTGTATTTGCTTTCACACATTTTACAACGTGTAGTAGGGCAAAAATGGAGCCACATTCCGATGGTTTTGTTTGAAATGGATACGATTTGGACAATGTTTTGCTTTTAAGAACAAATGAGCTTGAGTTTTGAAGGAAGTGAGTCGGGGAACATACTTGATGGATTAGGGTTTCCATGAGTCTTGGTGATGTGAAGACTAGCGAGAGACGTAGTAACTTATATAGAGAGAGTTTTGGGAAATATTGGTAATTGTTGTTAGGAGGTGTGAGTTGATACTCGTACTCGTACTTGGATATGATATATATGTGACCCTAGCAATGTATATGGTTAAATCTGTCACAACTCTCTGATTTACCCACAAGACCCGTGCATTCACCGCACCGACAGTTTCTCCCAATTTTTATCCCAAGAGGGGAATGGACGGCTCATGCCGCGTTCTTATCTTTGAGATCGTTAATGGAATAAAACGGGCCCAGCCATCTACTAGAGACAGGATTTTTGGTCGGTCAAGCTAGCATTTTCCGACTGGTTGAGCGTTGAGGGGTAAAGTTTGATTAGTCAAAAGTTATACAATAGTCAATTTTATATAAATCAAATTAATTTTTTTACCGGTGAAGAAATATGCATGGATTTTTAAGTTGCAAAACTTATACATTAGTTAGATGGAGGCTAGTGTTGATATAGATACTATTACGATGAAGAAGCGTGTTGATAAAAGATATTTCAGAAATAAGGACAAATTCGCCCCCTTTCAAAATATGGTGATTTGGTTAGTGGATCAACAAGTATCGTTGACGCAGTATGAAGAAGAGTTGGGATCAATTATTGCAGTTGACGCAGTCAGTTAGGATCAACAAGAGAAGTTGACACTACGTGTCATATATGGAAGTCGAGTTAACTTGAGAAGCAAGTTGAGCCGGTTGCTGGTTTTAGAATTTTACTATGTTTAGAGTTTCTTTGTATTTCTAAAAGCGTGCCTTTTAATTTTATTAGGAAAGTGCTTTGAGTGATCGTCAAGTTTGCGAAACTATAAGTAGACTATTGAGCTATAAGCATTGTACACCAAAATTATTATCGATGTAGTCGTTTTATTGCTTTCACGTTTGTGCTCTTCTCTCTCTTGCTCGATCCTATAAAATATACTTCAAATATCCTGAATTTCCTCCGATGAAACGTTTTGGATCACTTTTCAGACCCTTTTTCTTTTTTGTTTCGTTGTTCAGGGGTTCTGGCCTCATAGTCTCATTGTGTGTCTGCTTTTCATTCTTTTATTAACAAAAAAAAAAAAAAAATATCTTCTTCGACGCCCACTTTCGCTTCCCCATTGTGCTTTGGATTTTTGCAGCAAATGGAGACCGTTGTTTTCTCTCTTCTTTCCTTTTGTTTGTTTAAGGGATAAAAGTAGATACTAAAGGATAAGGAAATGTAAATGTATGTGTTAGGTTAATGAGATAGTTTCTCAAAACACAGGTGTAAATTTTGAATCAAAACCAAATTCACATTGCTAATAGGGGTACCACTCTACCATGATGTGTGCAGGGCCGTATCTGAAATTTCGATGACCTTGTGCGAAAGAAAACATAACGCCTTTTTATTCAAAAAAAAATAATCACGCATAAATAAATTCTACATTGAAACGAAGTAATTTATGCCGCACAACTTAAAGAAAACGTATGGTAAAAAGTATTAGGAAGTTGGGAACTTTCCATCGGAAAGGAAAACAAAACTTGAGGACAAAACTATGTCAATTAACACTGAAATAAAATTCGAGGACTAAACAGTCTAAACTACATCCAAAAACAGATTAACAACTGATTTTTCTCTTCTCTCTGTTTCAATTTTATTTTGAAATGCCTGATTTCCTTCTAGGGTTTTTGTTAATTTTAAGAGAAGTTCATTCATCCAAAATGATCTTTTTTAGTTCAATCCAACAGAAAAAAAAAATGAATCAATTGGCAAAATACTGCATAAAAATTCAAAGAGCAACTCAACCAAATTGTGCGCCTTAACCAGCTGATACGCCTTTTGCGGGAGCACACCCTGCCACCCTTCGGAACCGGCCCTGGATGTGTGAATCAGTCACCATTAGTTCGAGTAGACTATTCAAGCCTCTTACAACAGATTTTAGTTAGTTGAAATTGCTTTTATTGCTTCTAACCAACTATGTCATAAATTTTTCCGTCTCGTATAATCAAGATCCAGGTTGTATAGTGTAGGGTAAAGTCACCATTTATTGCCCATGTTTTGTTTCAATCCCACGTTAATTTATAAGTCCCACGCATTGATTTATGACTGATTTAACAAACAAAGATGAGATAAACTGTGTACAGAAGTATAGGCCATTATCTATATCTAACAGAAGTAAGTACAAAGATTTGCAGGTTCACTATCTAGACCTAACTGTATGTTCTCTTCCCCACCATGTTGTTATAAAGCTGATGATCACAAATAGAAAGTATAGTATACACTAGTAGGTAGATTATGTTCTGCATATTCTGTGTAAGAGAGTAAGACACACTTGCAAATGTCAGTTGACAAGACCATGTGTGGAAAAGAAAAAGACCGTATAACTCACCGAATATATCAATAATGGCAGCATTCAATATTAGGTGGTACCTTGGAGGAGGAAACATAGTAGTAGCACCATGATGATAGAAACATCTACAGGACTACAAAAAAAATGAAAAATCATCCCAAGGGATCAGAAATTACTAGAAAAACAGAGCAGAACATGTTTTGATGGACCTGATGATACAACTCTAATTGTCTCCAAGTCCAATATAGTGTGTAGATTTGGAGAAAAAATAGAAAACAAATGCAGGATACAAATACGACAAATAGTTTGTTGAAAGTTCTGGTTTTAAATGGTGTTACGTATTGGAGGAAAAAGCGTAGTTTCTACACTAGACCCACAAAACTAGAGGTGTAAAATGTGTCGGCCCGTACATCCCAGCTCACGAAATCACGTGCTTAGCGTGTTAAGTGCCGTGTTGTGCTGTGGTAGAGATTATGTCGTGCCGTGCTAGAAGGTGTGTAGTGTTGGGCTTGCCTGAAAAATAAATGTGTTGTGATGTGCTGTGCTATTCCTGACACCTTTATTTTATATTTTCCGATACAAATGTTTTCCAGATATTTATATTTAGGCATCATATGTGTTATTATGAAAATAAGTCAACGTAACGATAATGAAATGTCAATAATTGGCTAGAATAAAGGTTCTTTTGTGAAATATACATAAAATGTGATGTATTGTGCCATGTTGTGTAGTATTTTATACACATTATGACGTGTTTTCTTAACGTGATGTGCCGTGCCTTGCAACGTGATGTGCTGGCCTACTGTGCCGATTAGCCAAATCCATCCCGTCCCATGAAACTGACGTGCTGTGGCGTGCAGGGATAAGGGGTGTCGGAAGTGTATTAAAATACAAGAGTTTCCGGCACGTGCGTACACACGTGCTTGGATCAATAGTATTATTAGGTTTCTCTTGAGTCTGTACACTCATCTCTACTTCTCCGTCTACTCTGCCATTTTCTCTCAAAACGGCTTCTGTCTCTTCGTCGCCACCACCATGAATCACCACATCATCACCACTAAGAAAGGAAAACAAACACAGATGTAAAACAAATGTCAGTCAATCAGGTCAGCGTCACTCTCAAGGGTTGAGGGTTAATTTACATCGAAGACCCAACTAATTCTTCTAGGCTATATATATATGCAGAGATTTCCCATAAGTTGTAGATTTATTCATGGGTTCACAAAATTGTTAAACACTTTTTTTTTTTTTTGGATACGGTATTTTGTAGTTGATTCTCATCAAAGTTCTCTTAGAGATCCAACAATGGTGAAATGTTAATTTTGCCATTATCATCTCATCTCATCAAAGTAAAATTAATTATTAATATGCCCCCTGATTATTTTATTTTTTTGGAAGCACAAATATTAGGTTTGTTTAGGGGTAAAATAAAAATTTGCCCATTTTTGCCATGGCCTATTACATTTTTACCCTCGAATTATATTTTCATTTTCCATTATATGGTGTAAATATAAGGGCATACTTAGAACTATTTTTTGCAGCTTCAGCTGGCTACAGTAAAGGGAGTTCCCTTTATATAATATAGAATAGATAAAATTACCCTTATACAAACTTAATAACTCTAACTATCTATTTATATTAACAAACTTCAATCAAAAAACTAAAAACAAATCCATCAAAATCAAAAACTAAAACCTAATAATTATCGACGACAAACAAATTAGAGTGATTAAGTTAAATCCCTTTAATCTGTTCATTTTAAGAGGGATTCATCAATGATTTAACTATGAGTCTCTAAAATTTCTCATTAAATTTTTCTGAAATCTAACCAGAATCTGTTGATATAAGCAATAACGTAAACTGAGTGTTGTTGATGTTCCCCATAATCGGTAGATATGGTGCACCTACATTAACCGATTATGGGTTTATGTGATGAACATCAACCACAATCGGTTTACCTAATGAACACATCAACCGATTCATTAATCATGTTTGAATGTTTGCACAAACCCTGAAATTTTTATCTTTATATTGTAGAGCATGAAAATACGAGTTGAACGCAGAAGAAAATGAGGTCATTTCGCATTGGACGAAGAAGTTATGAGCAAAAAAGTCGAAGAAATGCCCAGATTTACAATCGGTTTACGTATGCATTTATGTAAGCTGATTCTAGCGAGAAAAAAACACAGAATAACTCTTGAATTTTACAATCGGTTTATGTTCTAAGTCTTATAAACCATTCCTTTGATGTATGAATCATAACATTAACATTCTGATCCATAAATAGACAAAACGGACACCCACTTGTGTAAGGTCGTATAGGCTAGTGCATTGATAGGCTGTAAGTATGGTCATCCATAACTGTAGGTTGTCGTTTCTAGTTGACAGAATTCTTAAAATTTTGTATTATCAAATATTATTACATAAAGTGGCTACCACTTGTACTACCACATATGGTGTAAACTAAGGGTATGTTTGGCACAGAGGCAGTTGAAGGGTGTAGTGCAGTCAAGCGGAGTAGCACTACACCATTTTAAGGGATTAGCAACTCATATTAGCAACAATACTAGTGTCGTTGTTAATTTTCAGTTGCTAATTTTTCGCAACGGCAGATTGTTGTTGTTAAATTTGCAACCGCAAAATGTGGGTTGCGAATAGAAACTGTTGGGTGTTTACGCGTGCGGTTAGGCCGTGTGCTGGTAACACCTTAGTTTGATATGTTGACTTGACTTGAAGTTTGTTAGATACGTGTGTGGGATCCTTTAAAACCCTAGATTCTAGTAGTAACCCTCTTTTCCCTCTCTCAATCCGCTGATGCTTCTTCTACTGCTTATCTTCTTCGTTAAAAAAAATGGAGATTCATCAACGAAATCCTTCAAAAACATTAGATTTTCTCTATTCTCTTCATCAACACTAACTATAAACGAAGATTCACCAACAAAATCCATCAACAATATCATTTTGTTCCGAATCGATGAAGAACAGTCGATGAGGATCATCAACAATAGTCAGATTACGTCTCTTCTATTGTATGTTGTTGGTAAGGGAAACCCAAGTTTTTTTCGGTTTTAATTGATGCTGGTGGTAATTTGAATTTAGGGTTTTATCAAATGGGAATTTCAGGGGTTTATATTTCATCTTGAAGAAACCCTTATCTAAAATTTCAGTGATTTAGTTTTCCGAATCATTTATATTCGATTTCAGTTTTTATTGATTTGATCTTTTTATTGATTATTCTGTGTAGAGAAAGGTGTTGAGATATGATGAAGATCGAAATAAATGGAAAGAAATAGAAGTTAGATCGTTAATATCTAGGTTTGTTGGTTTTTTGATTGATTTTTGTTTTATTTGATATGTTGATTGATCTGTGAGATTTAATTTAGGGTTTCTTTTATGATTTTGATAACGTGGTGGTTGGACAGTGTAAGAGTCACACTAGGGTGGGGATTAACTATCCAGGCTACACAGATGATGAGATAGTACCCAAAAAATAGCATTACGCCAACATTTGCAGCGGCTGCACTATTTATAGATAATGCCAGGTGGGATGGAATTAAAGATGGGAAAGCATTACACGCAAGAAGGTAACTCTCGAACCAAGATGAGCCTAAGTTGCTAATTAACTCTCGAATACTCGTTTAACATAAACTATCTACACTTATGGACCCATCTGATACCAGAGATTCAGTGCCTTCACAAATCCATACATACTGTTGTTTATAAGTGAAAATAGTTTCTGCTGATTTCGGTAATTGCAGGTGTGAAGGTGAGAAATAATTTAAACCTTATACAATTTACTACAAGGGAGTACTTTATATTCGAGAGATCAATCTGTACAAGTCCGTCCTAAACCAAGAAATAGCCTTTCTAGACTTGATTCGGTCACAAAGTGGAGGAGAAGGGTTGGTTTAGGGAGGGAAGCGAAGAGAGTGTTGAGGCCAAAATAATTTTGGAAGAGTAGTACTTGACTTGTATCATAAGGTGAGAGCTTTTAGAAATCTAGCAAGAGTTGCCTTTCTGAGTGTGGTGTTTTCTCCCGACCAAGAACTTGTGTTCTGGTGGAAATAGGTAGGTCTATTTATACAAGTCTAAAAATAAATGTACTCTGGCCTCATAAGAAAAGAAAACAGATGAGTTAAATGGGAAGAGGTGTTAACGCCAGGTATTGATGGAATTTGATAGAATTGATGTTCCATAATGAAAGAGTGTTTCACCGTTGCTTCCTGTATTTACTAACCGTCTTATTCTTACACTACAAGAAAACTAGTGTATTGCAACATGTTCATCGTGTGCCAAGAACCCCTATTTCATGCGACAAAAGCCTTTTGCCACATCAAAATATTTTGCCACACCATGTGGAAACAACCTGTGTGACAAAAAGTTATTGTCACACCTTATGTATACTGTAGCAAACGGTGGGTTTTTAACCACATCAAACTGTGAGGCAATAATGTGCAGCAAAAGAGTATTTTGTTTATATATATATACTTTTTTTTTTTTTTTTTTTTTATATATTTTTATAAAAAAATATTTTTCCACACCACTTGGATGCTGCTGTAGTCGTATTTTGCAACATCATATGTGTGGCAAGAGGAACTGTACTCCAACAATATTTCTGCAGCAAAAGCCTATAAACAGAATTGTTTTTACCATAGTTTTCAGACCATTGTTGTGGTATATGAATCATAGACAGTAATGTAATATCTAAATCCATCATTTCATAGACAAAAATTGATTCGGAACAAGGAATTCAAATTTCATAAATATAAGTTTGTTACAAAGTGCAGTGATTACAACTTTTATGTTAGAAAAAAGACTAGATAAACTAAATTTACACAATCTCAGACTAATATCATGCCAGAATCGATCCACTTGCACTAGGCCAAATATGCGATTTAGTGACGGTTTTAAAATTTTTACCATGACGGTTTTTGAAAAAAGTGTCACAATATATTCCTGGTCAAGTATAGATGACGGTTCCTGAGGCGACCGTCATAAATTAGAGCTACAAATCGTGGCAGTTAGACTAAAGTGTCACGAAAACTTCTTACTCTGACGGTGCTTATTATAAACCATCACAATAGACCTAAGCTACGGTGACACTTGTGAACTGTCACATATATTCATTATATAATGACAGTTTGTGTCTGAACTGACACAATAGCCCATATAATGACGGTAGGTGACTAACCCTAACGATAGCTTGGAATTTGTAGTGACGGTTAGGTGACTAACCCTCACCATAGCTCATAATGATATTTTCCTATCAAAGTCGCTGCAAATTGTGCAATCATGTTTAATACCCGATAATCTATCTAGGGGTAACGGAATCAGTATTTTAAATCCTAAATATTATTGATAATAAAATTTTGACTATATATACTTATTGGTATATATATAAACATATATACTAACAAGATCATTTTGACCATTTATACTTCCCGGGAAAGTGGATTTGTTGGGCACCTAACGGTCCTAACCCATTCTTCTGCTTACAACGTTGCCAACCACTTCATTTTCAAATACCTGCTGGGATTTTGACTATCTGACATGCCATATATACCAACCGAATGGGATACATTTTTTTTTGGTGTCTTATACAAGCTCTGTTAACTTTTTTTCCTGTCAAAATAGGCTCAAATTGTGCAATCATGTTTAACGATTAATACAGATAAATACATTTGAAACATTCTTGACATAAATACATACTACAATAAGAACATTTTGACTATACATACTTACTGGGCATATATAGACAACCTCCGACGGCTTAAGGTGGCCGGCGTGTCTGTTCTTATTTTAATGATATCTTGCGATCCAGTGGTTGGATTATGTTGAAAGTTTTATATGTCAGACTAAGTTGTATGGTGGAAGTACCGTAAAAATTTCAGTAAGATCGGGTCACGTGTGCTACATGAAAAATTGATAAACTTAGACTGAAATGTGATGAGTTAAAAATCCTGGACAGCCAACGGTTCGTTGTGTTTTCTCAATATCCGTCTATCGGATGAATCTGGAATTAGTGTGAACTAAAGCTACTTCATGATCTGTATGACTTTTCAAAATTACTTCTTGACTTATGCGGCTAGTCGAAATCCAAACCGGAAGCACAAAGAGAAGTCACAAAAACACAAAGAGAAAGCACAAAAAACACACAAATTATCGAATTCATTTTTAATTTTCCCGATTCATTATTATACATTTTTTGGATTTTTTTATATCATAATGTCGATAACAATGTCCTAAATGTTTTAATATTTTTTTGGATTTTTTTTTCATGTCCAAGGTTGATAATCAATCGAATACATGAGTTCGTAGTAGCACAAAGAGAAACACAAATAAGCTCAATCCGTATGAGCATAACAAATACAATCTCAACCGTCAGATTGTTTTCTCAATCCGTATGAGTGGATAAAACGAAATCTGGTTCGTCCATCATCTACACTCGGATTCACATTTTTTTTGTACACGTGTATATGGAGAACCGTATCCTGTCGTTTACACCTCACTAAAATCTTACTTACAAGTGTCTACATCCAAACACATGCGCTTTAGAACAAATATCTTCATCGTCTAAAGAAAAACAACTTCAGTTGTTGCATAAATCCGAAAAGAAGAATCCATCCCCTCAGTTGGAACCGTATCACCCACCTGAAATCCTAAATCTTTCAATTCTTCCTTTAAGAAACAAACCATAGTAAATAAAACTTTGCTGCACATTCCTTTAAGAAACAAACAATAGTTAGAATTGTTAGCGGCAACAACTTGAAGAGATACAAATTTCACTCGTGTAAGTTGAACTTTCTTACTCAATTGTATCTTGCTTTGCATTTGTAAACAGTGATGACCCAATGTTTTGCATTTAAGTATTTAAATGGACCTTGGTTTTTCGATAAGATTAATTGTGGGTTTGTTTTTGTTTCATGAAGTAAATCGTGGGTTGCTTGTTTTTCCTACTACCGGATTACATGCCAGAATGGCAGAATCAGAGATTCCAAAGGTGGTGATGGGGTCGGTTTATCTAGTTTAACTCGGTTAATTAGTCGGATTGTATCAGATCCAGAAGCCCAAATCGGTCTCCATCTCTTACACCCGCGAACACCCGGGTTTGATCTGAAATCTGTACAGTCAGTTCTATTTCTTTTACTGTAAATCCAATTATCGATTTGTTCATACCACAATCAATCGACTTCGATCAAATGGATTGATATTTTCGAAGAATTGATAGATTTTTAAGGGATTGAAGTTACTCTGTTCTGATTTTTTTTCTTTCTTTATTGGGTTTTTAAATGTGAGTCGAATACGGGTCATCGTGTCGTAACATGGGTTTTTTCTGTTCTAAAAACAGTGGGTGATTAAATGAACTTTGAACTGATAATATGTTTATTTTATTGTAGTTGAAATTATTCTATGAATCGTTTGATTGATTATCTAAAAATGAACCTCATGAGGTCTAATTCAATTCAGTAGCGTCACTCTCATGGAGCTAGGTTCATACAGTAGCGTCATTAAATTTCTTCGTTTTCTCGTACTAATCAGCTAAGTTTCGGATTTCTTCTTTTAGATCTAATTCATTCTTGATTAATTCATTAAGTTTCGGATCAATTAACAGATGGGTGTGTTTCATTTTTAGAATGGGTTTTTGAAGATGAACAGATGGGTGTGTTTAGATCCGAAGAATTAGAATGGAAGGGTGATTTGGAAGATAATTTTGAATGGGAAAAAGGTGGTCAAAGACACAATTATAGCAATTTAGCTGATTCTATTCAAAATTTAAAAATTTCACCCGAATTTTCGGGGAATAATTTGTTGAGTAACCAAGATTTTTCAAAATATCAAAGTATGATGGCTCATCATGACAAATCTAAGAGGCGTGGGCGCGTGGCAAATTTAGGAGGCGTGGAAAAAGAATAGACAAGAAAAAAAGGGAGCATGGGACAAAAGATAAAGTGTGGTCCGACATTTTCTCATTTGGTGGGGTCGGATAATGTGGACAAAAGGCAAAGTGTGGTCCGACATTCGAAGGCCTAAGTCCCACTGCTCAAGGCAACGACTTTAAATTTGTGCAATATAAATCATATAGTGCCCAATTCTTTCCCTGTGAGTGTGAGCTTGAAATTTTCATTTTTCAATTTATTGTTCAGAAGAAAATTAATTAAATATTATAGTCTTTGTTTGACTATTAAATTTGATGGTTGTTGATCTTACCGAGAAATTGGTATTTTTTATCCGTTTTGCAGGGTGATGGAATGTTTTCAGCTTTGTTAAATCAACTTCAAGCTCCTCTGATTTCGTCTTTGCTTGTAATGCATCAATCTTGTCTGCTGGTCAACGACTTCCGAAACTAGTGCATACTGAAATTTATATATTAAATTTTACAAAAATTCTAAACAAACAACCAAAAAAACAACACTAAAACAACCACACACATAACCACAAATATGATTGTGTACATCTAAAAGCGCCCATAGATCCTCTCTCATCTCTAATATACTATTCTTATATTAGTTAGAAATTATTTAAGACAATGATCACATTCCATAGCTCTGTCGAGAGAGATTACAAAGACTAGTAGCAAGAGAAAAATGATGATCAACTGATCGTATCTCTATCACCTAACACGGTCAATCATGGTTTTTTTTGTGTTATGGATGTTTGTTGCTAGTACGGTCAATTCAGGGTCTTTTTGCCTCAATGGATTGAGCTACAGTGATGATCAAAATGGTGTACAATCAAATAAAATACTTATTGTTAATTTATTTCTCGTTTCGTTCTTCATCTAATATATCTCTATCTGTTCTACTCAGGTCCAAATTATACGTTCCTTCATGAAGCAACGTCAGCCCCAGCTATATCATATTACCATTACATTATAATTGGAGGAGGAGCTTCCGGTTGTCCACTAGCTACAACTCTTTCGTCGAAGTATAATGTCCTGTTAATAGAAAGAGGAGGATCCCCTTATGGAAATCCTAACATAACCAATTTGAGTTCATTTCATAATAGTACTCTTGCAGACCTCTCTTCAAGTTCCCTTTCTCAGCGTTTCATATCTGAAGATGGTGTAAGTAATTCGCGGGCACGAGTTTTAGGCGGCGGAACTTCCATAAATGCTGGATTTTACTCGCGCGCTGAGCGGAAGTATGTTAAGGATTCGAGTTGGGATGATAAACTAGTAAATGAATCTTATGAATGGGTGGAAAAACTCGTCGTATTCAAGCAAAAAGTTGAAGCTTGGCAATCTGCAGTGCGAGACGGATTGCTAGAAGTTGGTGTGTTACCTAATAATGGATTTACAATTGACCATGTTAATGGCACTAAAATTGGTGGTACCATGTTTGATCAGACCGGGCATAGACATACTGCGGCGGATTTGCTTCGATATGCAAATCCTAAAAGGCTCACTGTTCTTCTCCATGCTACTGTCAGTAGGGTTTTGTTTAGATCAAAAGGTACGAATAGCATCTAGACTCACTTTCACCATTTTGATAGAGTCGATTAAAGTTATGAAGCCTATGCTCATGTGCAAAAATGTATCTGCAGGAAAACAAAATCCAGTAGCTTATGGAGTGATATTCACTGATACATCCGGTATGAAACACAAAGCATATTTGAAACAAGAAGGGTTAGGATTCATGAAGAACGAGATCATATTATCAGCCGGTGCATTGGGAAGTCCTCAATTGTTAATGTTGAGTGGTGTTGGACCAGCTGATCACTTGAGATCCCTCAACATTACAGTTGTGGTTGATCAACCTCTTGTTGGTCAAGGGATGTCTGACAATCCTATGAATGGAATCATTTCGTCCCTTCTCCTGGGACAGAGGTTGAGGTATCACTCGTCCAAGTTGTTGGTATTACTGAGTTTGGGAATTACATTGAAGCAGCTAGTGGCGGAAATTCTACTGTATTTAATGGTGGGATCATATTTGAGAAAGTCATTGGTCCATTATCCACTGGCCATCTTGAGCTCAAAACCAAGAACCCAAATGCCAACCCACTTGTCACTTTCAACTACTTCAAAGAACCCCAAGACCTCCAACGGTGTGTTAATGGTGTTAAAACAATTGAGAAGGTAATAGCATCCAAGGCATTCTCTAAATTCAGGTACGACAACATTTTTATTTTATTTTTATGAGAAGGAATCGTTAATTACATTGTAAGTCTTCCTAACATATTCGTCACCCCCTGATCAACTTTTTCAACAAACCTTTTGATCATGTATAAACAGGTTCGACAGTATCTCCTTCCAGACTCTACTCAACCTAACTTCGAGTTTTCCCATAAACTTGGTACCCAAAACTGGTAATGACTCGACATCATTGGAGCAGTTCTGCAAAAATACTGTGACGACTTTATGGCACTATCATGGAGGATGTCAAGTTGGTAAGGTTATTGATCAGAATTATAAGGTTCTTGGTGTTGATTCTTTGAGAGTTATTGATGGATCGACATTCATCGACTCTCCTGGCACAAATCCTCAGGCTACAATTATGATGCTTGGAAGGTATAATCTTAACTAAAATTTTAATTAACTAAATTCATCTTACACTATCACGGGTTCCATATTGATCGTTTGGTTAATAAATTTGTCAGCTATTAATTAACCTCTTTTATGTACGTATGATAATGTAGGTATATGGGAATCAAGATTCTGAACGAGAGACGGTTACAACTAGATGGAACTACGGAAGGACGTAACTAGATGATTGAATTAATTAAGCTGTATACAGAAGTAGTATACGATAAAAATCGTATCAATCTTTATATTATGTATCATCGCGTATGCGTCTACATTTGTTTTGTTTAAAGTTAAATTGTGGAGTATGCTACCATTTGCTGTTCGGTGGACCGTCTGGAAATAAATCTAGATATTTGAATCAGCTGATTGTCGCGGTTAAATGCACTCTTTATACATACTTGGGCTCTCGCTAGTACTCAAATATGTCACTGGGATGCAATAATTGGCAAATAGCTAACTGCATTTTTTTTTTGTATTTTTGGTTCCTTATGTCACTATTCTAGTCTCATTTTGTTTTTAATAAAACTTGCGCTTCTTTCGTCAGCTTTCGAATGGTGCGACTACGTTTCGGTTCATTTTCCATGGTGACCACCTAATATTGAATGCTTCCATGCATTATTGATTTTCGGTGAGGTTATACGGTCTTTGCTTTTCCACACATGGGCAAGTGTGTCTCACTCTCTTAATAACACAGAATATGCAGAACATAATCTACCTACAAGTGATCATTTGCTATATAACATGGTGGGGCTGAGAACATACGGTTAGGTCTAGATAGTGAACCTACAAATTAATCTTTAGACTTACTTTTGTTAGAGCAACTGCAGTCATACGACTATAACTAAAGACTAAATACCAAATGAAAACTAAAAAAATGGGGCGTAGGTATAAAATGCGCTCGGGTGGGACGTAACTTTAATTTACGTCTGATGTCGGGCGTAGCCTAAAATTGCGTTTGGTGTGGGGCGCAATATATAAAACCGCCCGATGGACAGACGTAATCACAAACTACGCCCGACGGGGCGCAAATACAAATTACGCCTGGTGAGGCTTTGGTGGGCGCAAATAAGACAGTACGCCAGATGGGGCGTAACTTTAAATTACGCCTGATGGGATAAAGTGTTCTCACGGGATATAGTTTACTACCCAAGCACCATTGATAGTTCGTAGTTGTCATTTTGGATCACCATTTGAGAGTTTCCTCCAAGGGAATTGATAAGCTACGAACTGTGTCAAGTTTGATTAACTAACCATCTATAATCACTGTATGGGATCCGTGAGGCTTGACTGCGCATTGTGTTTCTTTTTATTTAGTATCATTCCTCTTCAACTATGATATGCAATCATTTTCTGGTTTGAGTTACATTATCAGTTGTCTACACACATTTCTCCATTTTCAATGACGTTTACTTACTGTCATCATTGAAGTTTCAGGTCTAGTTGGTGATTGAGTGCAACTTTGCTTAACAGGCTAACGAGAATCTTAGAAGGAAGCTGAAAGAAGCTGCTTGTATCAACAAGAAATTGGTGGAAGGATGGGGCGTAGATTTAAATTACGCCCCATGTAGTAACAGGCGGAGCTAATAATTGCGCCCGAATTCAGGCGGACTTTAAAGTTACGCCTGGTTGAGGCGCAATTAAAACCTACCGCCTGGTAACAGGCGCAAATGTAAACTACGGCCCATCGGGCGTAGATTAAAGTTACGTTTGAAACAGACGAAGCTATTATTTGCGCCTGACTACCGAGCGCAAATTAAAATTACGCCCACTTGAAACGCAACTAATATTTGCGCATGATGTCAGGCGTAGTCTTAAATTACGCCCGACCAAAACCAAACTATCGACCAAATTTAGTTTGGTTTTGGTTATAGTCTGGTATTTGATCGATACTCCTCTCCGTAGCGTCTGGGTTTTCGACCAAATTTTTATTTATAGTCGATGATTGTGGTTGCTCTTAGATATAGATAATTAATGACCTATACTTTTGTTCGGCAGTTTAGATGGGAACAACTTCCATGATTGAACGATTGAAATCTAATGATCTAAAACTCGAAACAGAAGTGAATACGGATTATAATGTGTGTTTAACATTTTCATGAACCAATAACTGATTTCATCTTCAATGCATTTAGACATCTTTCATGTTGGAATCTTGCAACAATAAACAGCTCGTTAGATGTAAAAGATTAAAAAAATAGAAAATAACTCTATCACAAATAACTTGACGAGGGAAGAATCACATGTTCAACAAGTTGTCCTTAACACATTAGTTCGCGGGTATACTCGAGATGAGTAATGCTAAACCCCTCACAGCGAAGATGTGTCCAGGATAAAACTGCCCGATATAGATCGTGTAAGCACAACGCAAGCTACCCATACTTGAACTTAGCAACATGGATGGAAGTAAAACGTATGGAGAAACCCTAGAGTGAAAAAAGAATTTTCGGTGTAATAGAAAACAAAATTTCGAGTTGTATTTATATGAAAGGATACTTGCGAATCAAGTTAGGTTTTGGTTTTCTTCAAAAATACGTAAAAAGAATTTACCATAAATAAAACTCTTAAGAAAGTATTTTTGGAATCATTTTCCTAAAGTAGATGGTTAGTTAATCACAGCCAAAGAGGTATGCCTAAAACCTATTATTCAGAATTACTTGGTAACTATGATTAGAAATAACTTCCCTGAAACTAGGATAGTAGAAAGTTCCACTCAAGATGGTATGCTCGTATTCAATTATTATGTGATGTATTGTAAAGATGACTTTGGTAATATCAAAATCAGTAACTTAAATTTCTTAGATTCTCATTTAATTACAATCTCTCAAATTAGAAAGCTTGTTGATGAACTGGGATTCCATTATAAGATTTATATTTGTATAGTCATAGTGAAATTTAGTTATCCTATGATATATTATTTCTGGCAGTTCATTAGTCTTATATCTTGGAACTTCCAGGGATTAGGCAAACACGACACCCAAAACAGCTTGGTGGACACTTTAAACAAGGAGAATCCTGATATTCTCTTCTTGTCGGAAACCAAGCAACAAAACAAGGAAATGATTACCATACTAAAACAAAAGAATGTCTATAATTATCATCTGGTTTCTCCTAGAGGAAGCACATGAGGTATTTGTCTCTTATGGAAAAGTAATGTAGATTTACAAATTAAAGATTATGCCTTTAACCACATAAATGCTATGATCACAAACCAACAGAATGATAGTACCTGGACTCTCACTTGTTTTTATGGGAGTCCATATAGGCCACATAAACTGTATTCTTGGAAAATTATCGAAGACATGTCTATTAATATGATAACTCCATGGATAGTCATTGGAGACCTAAATGTAGTTCTTCACGAAGAAGAAGAAAATAGCAACTTTCCGTTTAAAAGAAAGGAGGCTAGAATATTTAATAATTTTATAAACAATTGTGAGTTAATGGACTTGGGATTCTCTGGTTACACCTATACTTGAAACAATCATAGGGATGTTACGGAAAACATAGAACAAAGACTTGATAGGGGTTTGGTTAACTCTAAGTGGAACAAAAAATTCCCAAATTCAAGCATAAAACATCTAGGACCTCTGGCCTCTGATCATGTTCCAATTAGATTAAACACTTACAATCATTGGAATGAAGGGGATACTCCCTTCAGATACTTTGGGGAGTGGATGAAACAAGAGGACTGTAAACCCCTGATTCAGGAGAATTGGGATCTCAGAGTGCAGGGTTCTCCGGCACATAAAATAAACAGAAATCTTGCTTCTGTTAAATGCATTCTAAAGCATTGGAATAAACATACTTTTGGTAACATACATAGAAATATTGAAATTATTAAGAAAGAATTAGATAAAAAAATCAAAGGTTTGGTTACCCCAACAAATCTACTGACTTATGTAAACTTAGAAAGGATTTAGCTATGTGGTAGGCCATAAAGGAAAAATTCTGGAAAGACAAAAGTAGGGATCAAAACATATCTCTAGGGGATAAAAACACTAAGTATTTCCATAGTAAGGCTAGAAAAAGGTTTCGTAGAAACAGAATTGAAATTCTTAAGTCTGAAACAAATGAATGGCTAGACAACAGAACTGATATTGCAGATTGTATAACAAAACATTTTCAACAAATATCTACAACTGTTAAACCTGACATAGATCAAAATATGATAAATCTTATTCCTACTTGCATAAATCATAGTGATAATGTTATGTTGTACATCAATCCTTTAGAGACTGAAATAAAAAATGTTCTTTTTTCGATGGATCCTGAAAAAAGTCCTGGCCCAGATGGCTTCCCCCCAAATTTTATCCAACAAAATTGGGACATCGTTGGGCCTGACTTAGTCAAAATGATCCAAACTTTCCCTGTTTCTGGGAACATCTCTAAGGAGATGAATGCCTCTTTCATCTCCTTAATCCCTAAAACTCTAAATCCTACCACTCCGGCTAAGTTTATACCTATAACATTGGCTAATACCACTTATAAAATAATCTAAATTAATGGCAGGGAGAATGAAAAATCTCCTTGAAAAAATGATTTCTCCATTTCAATCTGCCTTCATCCCTGGAAGGCAGATCTCAGAAAATATAACTATATCACATGAAATTATCCACAAGATGCAAAAATCCAAATCAAAAAAAGGATTTTGGGACTAAAAATTGATATGTCGAAGGCATTCGATAGATTCGAATGGACTTTCTTGCTTCAAATAATGACTAAATTTGGCTTCAATGAGAAGTGGTGTAATCTGATTCACCAATGAATCTCTACAAATACTTTATCAGTCCTCAATAATGGGTCTCCTACTAAGTTTTTTAAACCAACTAGAGGCTTGCGACAGGGGGACCCTATCTCTCCTTACTTATTCTTGTTCTGTATGGAGGCTCTTTCCAGAACAATTACCCATACTGAGAATACTGGTTTGATAAAAGGTATCAAAATTGTTCACAAAGCACCTTCATTTAGCCACTTATTGTTTGCCGAAGTCTTCTTACTTTTCTGTAAAGTCAGTGAGAAAACTTGTCATAATCTGGTTAAGATGTTTAAAGACTTTGGTTTGGCTTCGGGCCAACTAATAAACCTAAACAAATCAAGGTTTTGTTTTTAGCCCGAAAACTGAAACATGCATTAGAAAAAAGGTAAAACAGTTCTTGGGAGTAAAGGCTATTCCTCTAAATGATAAATATTTAGGCTTTCCTTTATTCACTAATAGATCTAAGATCACTTGTTTTGCACATTTTATTGAAAAGATGGAACATAGAGTCCAAAGTTGGAATGGCACTAATCTGAATAATGCCGGAAAAACAGTAATGATAAAGAATGTAACTTCATCGTTGTATGTTTATCAAATGAACTTTTTTAAGATACCGGTAAAAGTTTGCAACAACCTAACCAAAATTCAAAGAAACTTTTGGTGGGGAAAAAATGAAAAAGGTCTAAATGACCAAGGTAAGAAAGGAGTTTTTCTTAAAAATTGGGACTGTATTTCTAAATCCCTCGAAGAAGGGGGTTTGGGGATAAAAAAAATTAAACATTTCAACATAGCTATAATAGCTAAAATGGGATGGCGGTTGAAAGAACAACCAGATCTCTTTGTGCTACTATTCTTAAAGAAAAGTACTATCCAAACAAGGATATTCTCCATATAAACACCATCCATAATAGAAGGGATAGTTGGATCTGGAAAGGATTGTTGACTGGTATTCAACAAATAAAAACTAATAGATTTTTGGGAGGTAGGAAACGGCACAAATATAGATATTTGAGAGGATTTTTGGATTCTAGACACCAAACCCCCTTACCATAAACCAAACTTGTTAACTGAAAAGTGGGATAAAGTCAACGATCTCCTAACTCCTTCTAAAGAGTGGGATGTTTCCAAGTTAAAAAAGTGTTTTGAAAACAAGTTTGTTGAAAAAATCAGGAATTTAAGAATTCCTACTGTGGACAGAGACGACATCCCACATTGGAACCTTAATAGCACAGGAAAATTCACAGTTAAATCGCTTTACAACCATATCAACTCAATAGGAGATCCAATCCAAGATTGGAACATCATTTGGAGAATGAACATTACTCCTTATGTTAAGATATTCATTTGGAAAGCAGCGCACTCAATACTGTCCAATAGTATGAGATTCGTTGTTGTAATTCCAAACATTAACACATCCTGCAAGTTGTGTAACAATGGACAAGAAACCTTAACTCACTTATTTCTGGAATGTAATTTTGCTGTCCAGGTGCATCTTAACTTTGATATGATGTTTATTTGTAATGGTACTGCTACTTTTCATGATTGGTTGAATAATTGCTTTGAAAACCCGAATAGAGGAAATTATGGTATAGAATGGAAGGTTTTATGTAGTGTCACTATTTAGCATATTTGGAAGGCGAGATGCAAAATAATTTTTGAAAAAAAAAGCCAAAACAGTGTTAACATAGACAAAAATATTGTAAAATATTTGAACAACTACTTGACAATGAATAACCATGGGCACAACATAATGCAAACTCTTTATTATAACCCCTTGAATGATGAAACGCTGAAAGTGAACAAGACGGAGGACAAACAAAAACGAATGGATATAAAGATCAACATAGCTATAACTATGATGAATTGTGATGCTAAGTCGGGAATTGGGATGACTTTGAGTGATTTCAATGGAAATACCAAAGAAGATAGGGGAATGTATTCCACAACAATAACAATAGAGCAACTGGAGATAGAAGGAGCTGAAACATCTTTCAAATGGGACACAGAGTGTAGTGGACATACGATTACTTTCAGAAGTAATTCAGAACCTACTCATTTGTTGCTTATAGGGAAGTATGCAAATGCAAGACAACAAAGATACAAGATCAGTGGGGATTTCTGCAACAACACTAAATTCGACATCAATTTCGTAGTTAACTCTTTTGTTCTAGTTAAGAGATCAACTTTAATTTGGGCAGCTAATATTTCAACTTTTTGTAACAAATTCTCAATTAAACATGCTTGGACAGGCTATGCCTTGTGGACAATCTTAACTTTTTTGAATAGTCAGAATTGGAATCAATGTGTAATGGTTCACATAACCTTAAACTATGGAGATCATAGAATTATATCTCATGTAACATGAGGGAAACCTCTTTTTCTATAAAATAAAATAAAATAATAAACTCACCAGGCACCAGCAAATTATGTTTAGTCATTTTGACTCTGAGAAATCTTTCTAGACATGGCAATAGGTTTTGAGTTAGCGCTACATTTCATTAGGTTGGCAGGTGGGAAGTTCTGAAGAAAGATGTGGAACAAAATCTAACCCACATCATTGTTGAAAGTGATGCTAAATCTCTCATCGACAAATTTTTAGCTGGAAATTTTGAGGGAGATGCTAGGATGGATGCCATCTTTAAAGACATTTTCTTCTTTTCTTCTAAACTTCTTGCTTGTATTTTCATCTTCCAACCTAGGACTTGTAATTCTGTTGCTCATGAGCTTGCTCTTTGGGATAAACAAAACAATCTCTCCATGTACTGGTCTACACCCCCTGTTTGGATCCTTTCAACAGTTGAGGAGGACCATTAGCTATTTTGAGAGCCTTTTCTTAAAAAGAAAAAAAAAAGTGGTACACATTGTATTATCTAAAGTCTAGCTTTTATGTTTGCAGAACACATGTTACCTTGCCGCTGAGCTAAAAAATGATGCGATGCCTAACCGTTCTCCTAACAGAGTTAATTGTTTTTTTTATCAATTAATTGAATGCGGAAGATATTAATTTGTTGGCTTAATTTGAAATCCGTAATGAATCGGACTCGACGTATATAAGGTAAAACCGGTCTATAACGGTCCATGTCCACCCCTATCTATCATCTAGTTTAGTGAACATTTTGACATTAAATTTGGAGAGTGACATGGAGCGGAAATGATTAGTTGACCGTGGGAAAAATCGGAAGAAATCACGTGACACTAATAAGGGTGGGACCCACTGATGATCCCGGGACCCATACCCTATTAGTGCCACGGGATTTCTTCCAATTTTTCCCACGGTCATTGTAGCACTACTCAACATGGAATCAATTTTGGGGATACCGGATCAATTTTTAAGTGGGGTATTATATCCGTTGTCCAATGCTTTGACGCCAGATCTATTAATTATTATCGTGGGTATGGTTGATACAACAAACAATTCCCATATTTACATGGCTTCAGTGTTGTGCAAAATTATTTCGAAAAAGTAATAATAAAAACATAAAGTATAAACGAACCGAGAGAATAACTACCCCAAAAAAAAACCCACCTCTCACAAACCACTCATGCACGTCTCTCGAGGGTTGTTCCCACTGGGACCTACAAATAAAAAAAAATATGTGAGAGGCGGTTTTAGCTTGGTTTTTTCTCTCAGTCTGTAGAGAACCATTGTTTGTAATAAAAAATCAGTACTTGCATGCAGTTGCTATTTGGGCCGACTGATCGGAAGGCCCGAAGGCCTGAAGGAAGGGAGTCCCTTTTATGACCACTTTTTTGTAAAATGAAACCTAACACAATTGTCCAATTTGATAAAAAGATTGGATTTGTTGAGGCTTTTTTTGGCGAAGCCTTTTCACATAATTCCCTATGTATCATAATTTTCCTAATGCATCATATTTTTTAGGGTATAATTGGAAAGAAAACTTTAATATAACATATCTAAAAATCCGTGCCTTGGAATTTTACAAATCTTATCTCGTTGGAAAGATTATGAAAAAATCTATGCAACGAGTACAGACAACAATACCAAATTTAGAGTTTTTACGAAAAATTCGGAGGTATTTATCATTTTAGGCACAATTTTAGAAAATTATGTATATGTTTGAGGAGAATTAGAGGTGAAACATGGAGATATAAGAGGAAGAGGGAGAAGAAGAAGAATCTTATTAGGGGATAAGCATAGAACCATTACATAGTTTCCTTTATATATAACCCTAGGAATCTAGATGGACCGCACATCCATGGGACGTAGGCCCTGTAACACTCCCCCTTGTGCGGTTCAATAACAAAGATTTATACATAGAGCTTCACATGTAGTTCTTCAAATGTTTCTCTTCTTGATGACTTGTGCCGAAGTCCATTGCCTCATTAAAACTTTGACAAGGAAAGAACATTGTGGGACAAAACCTTGGTACAACTCTCCACATGTAGTACATCACATGTTATCTCGTACTATACATGTAATTCATCACATGCAATACGATCTTCAAAGGTTGACGAGTCTAAATTAATTGCCTCGTTAAAACTTCGCCAGGAAAAACCCAGAGGGATAAAACCTGAACTAAAAAAAAAGAGTACAATATTAATTAACCTTAGAATATAGTTGGATGCGTATACATTGCCTCATTAAAACCTTGATAGGGAAAACCTACTAGGATAAAACCTTGACGAAGGGAAAAGAGTACAACATGACAGATATAGGTAAAGGTGAACCATTGTGGATGATCACTTTTCTCCGTTGAAGTTGACTAGTTTCTTCACAACTCCTAAGGAAGAAAATCTTCGTGGGAAAGACAATAGCCTTAGCTGGGAAATTACATTTCCGGTGTTTGTTGTTGTCTCATTAAAAACCTTTCCGAGCAACAAAACCCTGTGGGAAAAAGTAACCTCGGTGAAGGAAAAAAGTTCAACACTCCATTAGATGCTCCCCCTGATGTCAGACAATTTTCATTAGTCTAATGCAGTCAAAAGGAGTTTATCACACTTTACTTTGGTGACTTGGATGTTTATAGAACCATGTTGTTGATTCTGGAAGTTACGTTGCATAACGGACTATCGTGTTTCATTTCTTTGATTCAGATATTTTCAATAATATCAACGCGATCTTTATGTCTTCAACGTTCAACATACTTGATGCTTTTAGTATTGTCTCGCTAAAAACCTTGTCGAGTAACAAAACCTTTTGGGGAAAAACTATTCTCGATCGAAGGGAAAAAGAGTACAACACAGCTTCAATTTCGAAGTAAATTATTTCCACATCATATCCTTGGATCCTCCCCCTGATGTCGGCATCTCCCCTTTATTACTTTCAGAGTTGTTCCAGACAGTTCCTTTAGTCATGTATTTTTCGAAACTGAATATTGGTAATGACTTAGAAAATAGCCTACCATATCTCCCCCTGATTACTTTCGTTGGAGAAGAGATTATTGTTCCTTCATAATCAACAACTTTTGGATTTCACTTTCATTAGCATTCCTTTTTATGTCTTTAAGGGATAAAACAAATATATGCCAATGGTTACTTTTAAGTACATGATTACATTCACTATACCAATATTCCAATGACATTACGTTGGCGCTGAGCTATATCTAGCTGACAAGTTCACTGAGGATGTAACATTTGGCCGAGTACATTATGCTAAGTACAATAATGCGTCTATTATACTTAGATAAGGAAAGTTCATCTCCCGACACAACTTCGTCATCTTCCTTTGGAAGAATTTGTCATTTGTGTACATTTAAAACTCGACTAATCATTGGAGTGCTAGAAGGATGCATGTCCTTGTTCATTTTCCTGACAATGGACATATACAAAATGGTGGAATAATATACCACAAGCTCGGTCTTCTAGTTCAGAATATAGATAATTAAGATCGAGATTTCCTAGGATTTTCATCTCAAATTCAGATTTTAAATAGCTTGTATAATTTCTTATTCTATTAAGAGTACTTATCATGTCCATATCGTTGACATAGATAGCTATAATTTTGAATTAGGAACTTATTTAATACGCATGGCACAAAGACGTACTTTTTTATCCCTTCCCAATCAAATAGTCACTTAGACGGGTATACCACATCCGCCTAATTGTTTAAATCAATAAGTGAGTGTTCCAGTGTAACTGCAAACACACTCCGTGGTTTAGAGTCATTCTATCTCTTAATTCTTTCGGAGATACGTAACAACCACATACATACGCCGCATTTCAAGTCTTTTTGAAATTACCAAGCTAACTAAGTAGCGAAACACTATAAATTTCATTACAAGAGAACAATTCTAGGGCTTTGTGAGAAACCTCGCGCCACAAGGAGAGTCTTTATAATTTAAGACTACTTTCTTCTCATTATGCTTTATGACAAATTAATTATGTATGTCCAATAAGCTTTACACTTGGTTGGTTAGCACTACCACACCAAATACCCGTATATTTGCCAAAGAACTAAGTTCTACCTGAATTGTGTAAGCCAAATATGTTATTTATTTGAAATTAATCAAAATAAAGCATGGTTCGATCTCATTGTGCTCTACTTCTGGAACAACTAGTTATGGATTATATCATCATTGTGAACGCATGATCCTTCCATTGACTCATGTGCATTCTAATAATCCATCGGGATTTTATCTTTCTCTAGAATCATTTAAAAATTCGGAGCGTCCTCCAGTATTGATTCATGGATATAGTCAGAAACAATCAAATGAGATGATTTCATTAATGATACAAATTAGGTTGTGCCTTAATCATCTACTTCCTTTTTAGGTGAGCATTGATCGAACGTGGTGGTCTCTCCATCTTCCTTTATGGATCCACGACCTCAACTACACTTCCACCAAGTGTAGTTGCAACACCTTAGTCTATGGTGCACCCCATACTGAGGATTTCTAACCTTGCAGGAATATTTGCAACTGGTATGTGTGATCTTGTCACTTTAGCGTCATCAGTGTATATTCTGAAAATTGATTATTCTTTGTCACTTCACATTTACATTTTTGGAGTACAACAATCAATATGAGACACAGTGGGAACACAACACGACAATTCCTGTCGTTCCCTTAGAAAATACTTTTTTTTATATCCCCCTAACGACGAGAAGACTGTTTCATTAAAGTGATAACCTGGAAATCTAGTAGTAAGAGATCTCCCGCCAAAGGTTTTAAAATGCGGATAATTGTTGAGAGTAAATATCTTACAAAATTACTTAATCATTTTCATTACCCATCATAGTACGATGTGGAGTCGTAAGGGCACATATATAGTGAAACCAAAATTGCGTAAGAATACGAATGTCAGGATTAAATACAGTTACCAACTGGTACACAGAAAAGGTTGACTAATATTGGGTTCTAAAAACGAATCATATAAGATGCGTGTAATATTGCATATCCCCAAAGCAATAAAAGATAGGTTGGTAAGCATAACCTATTCCTTAGGCACCATCTGTAACCTTTGATGTTAGCCATCGCGAGATCATTGGGTATAAGATGCTTTACATTGATCCTATTAAACATGCAATATTCATCAAGTCCTTTTGATGTAAATTTTCTAGCATTAACAAGGGTGGTGAGCCTTTGCACTTTTCATTATGTAATATGTGCTAGAATTTTTACAAAAATTAAGCGCATCGTTTGTTGTGAGCAATAACTGATTCAATGCATCGAATCATCCATCAGATCCATAAATTACTTGAATGGTATGCATTCTGCATGGATATATGTTCACTAACAACACTTTATTTCTTTGAAGAATGAGGTATTTACCATTTGCATCTAAGTAAAACAGGGCGGTCTCAATCATGTTTTGCTAAAGAAAGACTTTGTAAGATGAGTGACGTGCTTTGTTACTCTAAAGCATAATGGGGAGAGGTAGTGAAAATATAATAACTTTAGAAATCACTGATTGTTATAGATGTCGTAACTTCGCATTCTATTGGTTCGTTGTCTTGTACACTCGAATGAAGTGATGCCCGTGTTAGTACTTCAAAAACGGAACATCGTGTCACAACTAATGTGCCTTATGGTTATGTCAAAGTCTTTATGATTCAATCCCAATCAGTTCATTGTTAGGGTTAATATGAATTCAGTAACTGAAGTTCCAGTGATTTACAATTCACTAGATTGACACATTAATTTTCTAAGGCTATGTTTCCTTCCACATTCATTAGAAATAGTTTATAGATGCAATCAACTTCATTCTCACTGTAAGTTTACAAAAAGCTAGGTAATAGTTCATGCATGAACAACCTTTGGTGTGATTATCCCTTAGTATATACAGAGCTTAGACATTGAGTCTTGAGATATTTAATAAGTGGTGTGGCCTTATTACGTTACAAAAGTCAGATTCAACTCAATTACTTTAGAATGAACATATGTTACGTTTCATCCAAATATATCTCAAGTGCTTTAGAGAATTTATGTCTCATGGGAATGATGTACTTTTCATTCCATAAGTGCATACGTTGGATCTAGTTCAACTGAATAAGATATTCAATTGGCCATGCAAAGTTCTTATTGCCATTAAAGTTGATGTGAAAATTAGTTGTTACTATTATACACACGTTACATTGTATATATCAACACCTATGACCAGGTGCATTTCTAACTATTTCATTTATGATGGGAGATAGAATTACATCTTAGCTTCATCCTATATTCAGCTGATACATGTACTTTGGTGTCAACTCTACTAAGAAAAAGTACATCGTTTTTTCATGATATATATGTTCCTTTTCACATGCTTTATATGAGTCATTATGTTTAACCCATATTACTTCGGGGTTCTTTCCATTTTCAATTTTGCTATATTTGGCTTAATTTGAGAAAGTTCTTTATCTCAATAGGCCAAGAGAATTTCACTACACATGTCAACCAATTACTTAAGGTTGAATAGATTACTAAATATAGTCCTCTTGTGGTCATAATTCAACATATACTAGTTCGTTAGTATCATGGATGAAGTAGAGAAATGAAAATTTTCTGACTCATATCTTCTTTTGTGAGTTCTTCCAAAAAAATTAGAATACATGTGATTTAATTTGAACGTATCATTTGGCACTACTGACAAATTAATAGTCCAGCAGTGGATTACATTCCACGGAACATTCAAATTTAGGGGAAAAAAATATCAAGTATGCAATAGTGGTGCTCAAATACTTTTAAACCCCAAATAAATACATTGGAATTGAGTTGGTACAACCAATTAAACAAAAAATAAACATCATTCAACTATAGCCAATATCATATTCAAGAGAATAAAATAACAATAAAACCAAAATTCTTAATGGTCGAGATCAACAATCATAGTTTAAGTTGACCGTTTATATGATATGCACTTATCTTAAGACAAAAAAAAACAAACAAAAAAAAAACAGAACTATACATGTTCTAAAAACAACTAAATAGATAAGCCCAACAAATATTCAATGTAAAAACACGCATTAGTTGGTTACATACCTCTATTTTTGGTTCCCGTTATATATACCCAAAACCGGAAGGGGCTTTGCTCGCGCGCGTCCTAGAACCAAGTCCAAACCTAACAGGAACAAGCCAGCTCAGAACATGACTGGATCGGAACAACTCGGGAACAGGACTGGATCGGACGGGTTGGAACGGCGACGAACAGAGGAAGACGGGTTTACAGAGACTCTTCGTTTTCCATTCCCATGGACAAGACCAGATCTGGATGAACGCTTTTTCGCCTCTTTCCCCACAAGAGACAGCAACGGATGAAGCTGGGATTAGATTCTCTTTCACCTCTTTTCCCATGGATCTTCTTTCCTTCCTCCTCGGATTAATTATATGCGGAATGGTATATACATATCATATAAGACAAATCAAAATCAGTATATTAATGAGTTATTTTCACCACAGATATAATAGGGATTTGTACGCAGTAGGATCAAATCAATTTGTTGTGGATTTGTATACATATAGTAACTTATATAGGACAAATCAAAATCAATTATTATAAAATTCAAGATTGATCATACGCAGTGTTGTTATAAAGTTCAAGATTGAACATACGCAGCATCTTATAAAATTTAGGTCAATTAATATAGGGTGCACAGACATATCAAATTAACTTTCATCAAGGATTTGGCATTAGATATGCCGAAATCAAAGACATGGAAGGGAAAGAAAAAAAAAATAGACAAACTTATCTGATTTCAATTCCAGCGATTTCAACATTAGCTTGACGACATGAGTTATCATCCATGTAAAAAAAATAAAATAATCAATCAATCCGATATAGCTCCGCGGTAGAACATCGTGGTGATAACGTGTTTGAAGAGAATTAGAGGTGAAACATGGAGAGATAAGAGGAAGAAGAAGAAAAATCTTATTAGGGGATAAGCATAGAACCATTACATAATTTCCTTTATATATAACCCTAGGAATCTAGATGGACCGCACATCCATGGGCCGTAGGCCCTGTAACAATATATTTATTATGCAAACCACCACAAATGATACATAATACTTTATGTAGCCATATTTTGGTTTATGCATCAACTAATTTTCCGTTGCAACTAATAAAATGATATGCTCCCTATGTTTCAAGAAAAGTGATACTTTCACTTTAGGCATGATTCTCGAAAATTGAATGCATATTATGCAAACCACCACAAAGGATGCATAACACATCTTGCAACCATATTTTGGTTTATGGATCGACTAATTTTCCGTTTCTGGAAAAATGATAGTTTCACATTCCGTTTCAGAAAAAGTAATACTATCACTCCGTTTCAGGAAACTTTTTCTGAAACAGAGCGAAAGTATCACTTTTTTTTTGAAACGGAGCGAAAGTATCACTTTTTATATAACGAAGTGATAGTGTCACTTTTCCTGAAACAAAGCGAAAGTATCACTTTTTATGAAACATAGTGATAGTATCACTTTTCCTGAAATAAGGCGAAAGTATCACTTTTTCTGAAACGGGGCGAACGTAGTCGCAGACAAACCCCATCTTCAGATTCTTCTTCGGTCGGCCCTTCCATCGTGGCAACGTTTGTACTAGTACTACTCTCCTCCGTACACCGTATACATGCCGGATTGATACTAACAACTATGACCGTTGTGTCGGCATTGATAAAAAATTATATGTTAACCTTATAACATGGCTCTAGTGGGTAAACACAAAAGTTATGGGTAGTTCAAATGGAGCCACTTGTCTTTTCAAAAAAATAAAAATGGAGCAATATTACTCTGAACTGGAACAGTGACCCACTTGCGGCCTGGTCACATTTTTTAGCAGTGACACTTTTTTTTTTTTAACAAAAGAAGAACTTCTATTTGTTTGGTCTAATGCTTTTAAGCCCGAGCGACTATTGTTGTGGTGCTTATTGGGCCGACAGACCGGAAGGCCCGTAAGAAGGGAGTCCCTTTTATGACCATTTTTTTGTCAATTGAAACCTAACGATTTGAAAAATAGATTGGAAAACCAATTTCTCCTGTTCAACCGTTACACATGAAAAGACTACAGTACCCTTGTACTTAAAAACAAGTTTCTTCATTGTCCTCACCTGAGGCACCTCTATTTATTTTTACCATTATCATTGTCACCGACAGCCCTTTGCAGACACCACCAACACCCACAGTTGTGCTGCCGTTACAACCAGAACCACCACCGCCACCTGCACCACCTCCAGCGCCGCCACAACCACCAACTCCGTCAAAACTCCCATTCTACCGTAAAAACTTCCATCCATTCTCAAACCCTTCTCATATAGTTACCCCCACCATCACTACCACCACCAGTAGCACCTCCATCACAATACCTCATTCCCACCATAACCAACACCGCCATCATTCTTCCACATCCTACACCGTTCGTTCCTTCACCACCAATGTATTTAGCACCGCCATCACCACTACCACAAGAGAAGCGCCATAACCAATGCCAGCACCATAACCTGATAACCACCAGCACCACGGTTTGTTGTCTAATCTCACTGGTTGTTACAACTACCACCACTGCTGCTACTACAATCAGCATCACCTCCTCCAATACTACCAGCACCAAAGAAGCACCTCCGCCACTCCCACCGTCACCGCTCTAAGAACATAACCACCATAGTTCTGAATCGTTTACTGGGAATTGGTTTTCGTTTCCTGAATCTGCCGGTTGGTTCAAAATTAAACATTCGATGAGCTTAATCAACTAAAAATAAAATCAAAGGATCAAAATCAAAACATTTGGTTTCCGTTTTCTGAATTGGTTTGACATCTTTCAATAGATTGAAATTGAAATCATATTTGTGTGCAAGTCAGCTTCTTGTCTGGATCTTGAAAAAAATACGATTCAATCGATTATACCTTTTAAAGGAACTTGCAATAATAAATTAGTATCACTAACCCATTTAAATACTGATACATTTCAGGTCAAACATACAACAATCTCATCTTGAAATCGATAGCTGCAGGGACGGAGGCTCATAGAGACAAATGGGGTCTCCAGCCCCCACTTGTTTCTCAACCTCAGTGTAAAATCAACTGGATTTTCAGAATTTTTTCTCTGCTATGGGGGAAAATTTGATGGAATTATGAGCATTTTTTCTCATTAAGGGGATCAAATACATAAAGTTTTGTTAGGGATTTTCTATGATCCCTCTCAAAATTTTGTTTGGCTCCGTCACTGGATAGATGCCTTGCCTAGACAGAGGGCTTAATGGCTGCAAAGTTAAACTATTCTTCTTTGCTGTTGAGATCGTACATAGACAATTTCCGGTTACCAGTTACCACTGATCAACACGTGTTAACATTATCTCAAGAAAATCGTTAGAGTGCTTACATATCCGTTGGATATGCCAACACAAGTGGAATCTTTGGAAAGTCGGAATTGACTTTCACAGAAAATTCCCTGAATGAAAGTTTATGTTATGCGGTGTTGTTTTCTAAGTGTTGAGGGCGTAATTAGTCGAATCACAAAATAGACAAAAATAGTTCTGAATTATGATATCACATTATGGTAGTGAAATACAATTTTGGAGACAAAAATCTGGAGATCATATTACAGAAATGGATAATAATACTAAACACTTTCACATGATGGCAAATTATAGAAGATCAAGAAATAGAATTGAATCCCTGAAAGACAATAATGATAATTGGTGCACTGGGAGATCATATATGGAAGTCTTGCTCAACCAACATTTCATTCAGATCAGCACAACAACCTCCCCAAATATCAATGATAGGCTCATCAATCTAATTCCATCACAGATAACTGAAGCTGACAATGTTCTTCTTACAAAGATACCTGATGCAGATGAGATTTACTCCACTCTCAAATCAATGAAACCATGGAAATCTCTAGGCCCAAATGGTTTTCCACCTGGATTCTTTCAGTCACAGTGGGAAATTGTAGGTGAGGATGTTACAAAGATGGTGCAAAGATTTTTCAACACAGGAAAGCTTCTTAAAAGTATGAACAAGACAAATATCTCGCTTATTCCAAAGGTTAATTTTCCTCAAAAGCCAGCTGACTTCAGGCCAATTTCTTTGTGTAATACAACATACAAGATAATATCAAAAATTCTTGCTACAAGAATGAAGATTCACATGGACAAGATTATATCTCCTATGCAGTCTGCTTATGTTTCAGGAAGACAAATTTCTGATAATGTTTTCTTGGCACAAGAATTGATTCATTGTATGAAGAGAAAAAAATGGAAACAAGGTTATATGGATTTAAAGTTAGACATGTCAAAAGCTTTTGACAGAGTTGAATGGGTATTTCTCAGTAGGATTATGCTTCAAATGGGTTTCAACACTACTTGGTGCAATCTAGTGGAGGAATGTATTAGTACTACAGATATTAGTATCAAATTGAATGGTGCTTCTTGTCCTCCTTTAAAGCCCACAAGGGGTCTCAGACAAGGTGACCCCTTGTCACCATACTTATTCCTTCTAACAATGGAAGTTTTTACAAGATCCATAGCAGAGGCTGAGTCCACAAGTAAAATTCAAGGCATAAAAATTTGTAGAGATGCACCACAAGTAACTCACCTGCTATTTGCAGATGATTGTTTAATCTTTACCAAGGCAAATCTCTTTAATATCAACAATTTATTGGATTTCATCAAGGAATTTAGTGAAAGTTCAGGACAACAGATAAATTTTTAGAAATCAGCTGTCTATTTCTCCAAAAATGTTCATTCAAGGCACTGTAGAATATTATCCAGAAGATTGAAAGTTCAGAATATAAATATGGATGAAAAATATATGGGAATTCCACTGTTTCTGAACAGAAGAAAAACTAGTTCTTTTTCCAATATGGTAAGGAATATGAAATGCAGGCTTTCAAAGTGGAAAGGAAAGTTTGTAAACCATTCAGGAAGAACAACTCTTGTTAAACATGTTCTTAATGTTATGCCCCTACATCAGATGAGAACTTTTAAACTCCCAGATAGTACCATTAATGATTTAGAGAAGATTCAAAGGCAATTTTGGTGGAAAAGGAAGAATGGTAAAGGGGTTTATACAGTTTCTTGGAAGAGTCTTTGTAGAGATAAAGATGAAGGTGGTTTAGGATATAGAGATATGAAATGTTTTAACCAAGCATTGCTAGAAAGATCTGCTTGGAGAGTGTGTAAAAACACTTCTCATCTCTTGTCAGTATGTCTTAAGGCAAGATACTTCCCACAAGATTCTTTTTAAAATGCCTCAAACAAGAAAAATTCTTCATGGGCATGGAAAAGCATGTATGGAAGTCTAGAGTTTGTCAAAAGATATAGCATGTGGCAAGTGGGTGATGGTAAAAAGATTAAAATTTGGTCAGACATTTGGATTCCAGGTACTGAAGAAGCTCCTATGCCATCATAGAATAATGAACATGTGATGCATACTTATACACTAGTCTCTGACTTGATCAATTCTCATACTATGACTTGGAAAATTGACATTGTTGTTTCCATCTTTGATAGAGATACTGCTAACAAGATTCTTCAAATAAGGATACCTAGACATGTTGAAGATAATCTGGTCTGGACTTTGACCAACAATGGGGTATTTACTGTTAAATCTGCTTATTATAAACTGGTGGAATTGAAACATAATTCTGCACCTTCTGCTGTTCATAACCAGCTGGTTATTGATGCAAAAATTTGGAAAGCACTCTGGGGTCTAAAGACAATGTCAAAAATAAAGATTTTTCTTTGGAAGTGCCTAACAGACAATGTCCCTACAAGTGAAAGAATCTTTAGGCATACAAGGGGAGAAGTCAGTATTTTCCCTTTCTGTGAAAAAGATTGGGAAACTACAAGCCATATTCTCATGCACTGTTCTTTCACCAAAACTGTCATCAATTCTGTTGAAGGAGGTCTCAGTTCTACTCACAACTATAATAATATCAAGTCATGGATTATCAGCTGGTTCAATGCCCAGTCTACAGTTTCAGAGAACTGGATTCTTAATATTGATTGTGTTGTTTGGGAGGTTTGGAAGGAGAGGTGCAAGACTGTTTTTGAGGGAAGTAAACCAAACTCTACAACTGTTACTAAGAAAGCTCAGAATCTGATGAACTTGGTTACAGCAGATAACAACAGAAACAATGTTCACTTATTAGCTAAAGCAGCTGATATAAATAGGAAATGGATACCTCCAGAGAATCCTTATATTACTATAAATTGTGATGCTTCTTATAAATTACATTTTAAAGATTGTGGCATTGGACTAATCTTAAGGAATTTTGCAGGTAAACATCATCACTCCAAGTGCATCTACAACAATGGATATATAGATGATGAGGAGGAAGAGTGTATGACGGCATTGGAGGCAGTGGAATGGGACAAAATTCTCAATCTGGAATGCTTTATTCTGGAGACAGATTCTTCAAATGTAGCAGCAACAATCAATGGTTCCAACACCCGCATTAGTTGGGAACACTTAATAATAATCAGAGACATTCAATTTTATCTTAAAAGTTTTCGATCCTGGAAGGTTTGGCATGTAATAAGCGAATGCAATAGTCCTGCGGACACACTAGACAAGCATTCTAGGAAATTTAGGATTTCTAATTCATGGCATGGAACTGTACCGGCAATTATCTGTACTCAGTTAGAGGAAGATAGGAGAAACATTTCTCCAAACTTCCACCCTTAATCAATAAAAACTTTCTTTGCATCAAAAAAAAAAAGAAAAAAAAAACATTATGGTAGTGAAATAATGACGAATGATAATTTGTACTGGAGTTTCATGACCAGCTGCTTAGGAATTTTAGGTTGTTTGAACTTTGAATTTGCATATGCAAAATGAGTACAAACGTCGTGTAGCCATTTTTGATTGTTGAACCATTTACGTTACTCTGTAGTATGAAAAAACACCCATTTAGATAAGTAGTCTTTAAAAAAAAAAAAAAAAAAAACTACCAATACAATTTATGATCATTTAAAAATTCTTCTCTCTTCGTCTTCGTCTTCCTCTTCCTTTCTCAAACAAGAAAAAAAATAAAAAACCTAGAGCAGTCTTGCTCATATTTGGTCCTTTTGGACTAGATCTGAGCAAGGATTTGTTTTCTTTTAAAGTTTTTGGTAGTAGATAATTGAATAAGTTGTTTTTACATCATTTTTTGTGTCTATTGACATATTTCTTCGTCGCTTTGAGACGATTTTTCTTCGTCGTTGCGGGGCGAGTTCTTCAAATTTCTATGGCTGGTTCGTGGCTTGTTATTCTTGAATCAAAAACATCAACGATTCATCACGACATTTCTTTGAATCTACATCCGTGTTCGTGTGGATCGACAAATTTATGGACAAAGTACTCATTTATATTAGGATCATCTCTTATCGAAGAAGAAGAATATATGAAAATTAAATGGTCGGATTTTATTTCCGGATATACCATCATCTCTCCCTTATACAGAAATTTTCTTTGGATATTTTTGTTATTTATCGCTCTTTCTTTTCGCAATCTATTGGTAATTGATGTCCTTATTTATATTAGGGTTTTGATTATTTTATATTTTGATGTTTTTGTTCTTGTAAGCGAATATGTAATCACAATTTTGATTTAAATGAATTAAAATATGTTGATTATCCAAAAAAAAAAATAGTCTTATTTGGATTCATTTCATAAATTAGTCATTAACTAATTGCCATCGTGATGTTAAAACTGGTTTTGGATTAATTGATTTTTGCATTCAAATGTGATGCTGTACAGTACAGAGCGTTTGTCACTTTTGTTGCCACTGACAATTTAATTTGGTGGCGACCGTAGAGATAAGAGTCTAAATACATACATGTGTTGGTTTTACGTCAACGCCATGCGCCGTGCCATTATAGCACAGGTTATCCACTAAACAAACTGTTAGAATTGTTGTTGTTTTTTTCAATCATTTTTGCAGGGATGGAAAAGCAAATTGGTTGTATCTGTCTTCGGAAATCTCAAAAAAAAAATCCCATTACAACTAGGGATGTCAATGGGAACCCATTACCCGCTACCTGGAACCGGACCCGCCTAATTGGGTCCGGTTCTGGGTCCTAAAGTTGGACACATTAGCAACTTAGGACCCGACGGGTAATTACCCGATTGAACCCGAATGTTAACGAGTCCAAACGGGTAATACCCGACGGGTATCCGCGGGTAATGGGTACCCGTTTATTTAACCTTTTAATCATATTTTTAGCAAAATTATAGGTATTTTGCAAGTTTCGGCTTTGAATTTTTTTGATTTTTGATTTTTTTTCTTACATTTAATCCTTATTATGTATTAATAATATTATTAAAGTATAATTCCTCTTACTAAAGAAATAATAATAAATTTTTATAAAAATAATTTATATTCAAGTTAAAAAGAGAAAGAAATTAAGATTTTAAGATTTTTTAATAGTTTTTTTAATACCCAACGGGTACCCGGGACTTTAAACGGGTCCAGTTTAAGCCAACACATTATGGAACCGGCCCCGGAACCGTTAGGACCCGAAACCGATGTTGATATGCCGGGTCCGGTTCTGGGCCATGTACTACCCGGGAGGACCCGGACCCGTTGATATCCCTAATTACAACGGTGTTTTGTTTTTATTCGGTCGGCCCTCCCCACCGCGATAACGGTGTTCTAGTAGTTTATACCACAAACGATTTCCATAGCTTCACAGCAAGTAATGATTTGGACCATTTTGACGGTTGTGCAAAATTATTTCATAAAAACTAATAACAAAAGATAATACTTACGCACATTTGTTATACAGGCTGGATTGATACCAACAAATCTATTGGAAAAACTGGGTTGCAATAGAAGATGAACTAACACAGGAAGAGATTGTTGTACTCCAAACTTTCAAGGCTTATACGATTTCTTTTAGATAATTATTTCTACCCTCCCAATAAATTGGCGATTACAACAGGTATGTGAAATAATGCCTTCAAGATACAATGGAAGCCCTACAAAAGAAATTGAATTCAAGGTTTGTACACCTTGATCCAATCAAGAACACATGTAAACAAAATTTCTGATGATGCTTTAGAAGGGGAGAAAATAGAAAAGGTTTTTCTGATGATATCTAAAACGAGTTTTGGAAGATGCTATTTATAGAGGTTTTCTCATCTGTTGGGAATAAACATCTTTTCACCAACAGGTTTCTCTTCACCACCAGACATCAATGGCGTATGTTGGACAATGACACCATCATATCGAGTATCCCCATCATCGCTGTGTCCCCATGTTTGCAATGACACCATCATATCGAGTATCCAACACATTCAGGCCTCTGCTCTTAAGTTTGAGAGTCTTAACAACACGATAAGATCGATCTTCTTCAATAACATAGCCCAACAAGACAAGACAATCGGATTAAAGACAAAAAAAGATTTCTTATGGTTGGCCCGTCAATTCACAAGTCATTTTTAGAGAGATTTTGCTACAAACTAGTTTGTTTTGTATGGTCATGGCAAGTGGAAATTTGCAACCAGTAGTATTAATTTTGCCATGCAAAAGAAAGATCCGTACCGTAGTACTCCAATTGTAATAAGTCGCCATGTGCGGTATAATGCTATATATGGGGCCGATACCCATGGTCCCATACTAGCCAACTGCCAACCCCCAATCCAACTGTTTCCTTCCTCCCTCCCACGTGAGTCTGCCAAATTAAATGAAAAAATCATTAAAAACAGAATATCCCACATGTGTGGGCTTACACATGCGATAGATTTACCTTTTTAACCTCAGCGTTTAAATGAGCGATACGTCAGCTAGAGATCCGATGAGCGACCAGTTATCTAGTATATTGATGAGCGACACATCACCATGAATTCGGCGGACAAATCATTTCCTTAATATTTGAAATGACATTTTTACCTCCGTTTAATAGAAAAATTACTAAAAAGAACTTATACGCAGAGGAGAAGAAGTTTTAAATCCTTTTAATTAGAAACAATTAGCTTTACTCATCCAATTAAGAGTAAGGGTTTTTAACAATAAGGCCAAGCACTATGATAGAGGCCATCTCTTCCGTATCCCTCAAATATAGGGAAGGGATATGGGTCACAAGGAAGTCCCATTATGATGTCTTTTTATCCCTTCCCTATAGTTTCCATGTGAATAGTGCAAAACGGAAACTCAGTTTCCGTTATTTTTTTACATCGGGTAAATTGTATAGGTTAAACCGTTAAAGGATAATTAATAGAAAAAATAAGGAGATAAAAAGGGTTAAAAAAAAAGTTTTAGTAATATAAAAAAGTAAAGAAAGAGAAGTGTTACTGTAAAACTGTGAAAACCAGAAACGAATACTCAATATCCGTGTCAAATGCAACGGAAAAATTGAGTTTTCGTAAAGCACAATTTTACACGGAAACTGAGTTTATGTGTCATTTCCCTTCCCTACTACCCGGATTAGATCTGATCCAGTTTGACCAGTAGGGAACGGATATCCCTACTTGTGTATGGATATGGGAGCCCATGATAGTTGGAAAATCAGATTTTTCCTTACATATGAGGGATAGGGAAATGGGGCACCATAGTGTTTGGCCTAAGTGATTTTAGAATGTTCTAACATTTTTTGAGAGGAAAAATAAAATAAAACCCAGATCTATGGAGCAAGGTTCAAGAATGGTGGTTTTTATCATACAAAATTATAAAAGACCCATCAATTACTCCTGTATATCATCTAAATTGAAAGTATATCCCCAATTTTTATGAATCTCGGGCTTACATTAGGCTGTCAATGGGTACCCATTACCCGGAACCGGAACCGGTAGAAACGGGTAAGGTTCTGGGTCTTATAGTTGGACCCATTAACAACTTTGGATCCGGCGGGTAATACCCATCGGGTACCCGCGGGTAATAGGTACCGGTTATGCATCATTTTATTCATCTTTTTATTAAAATTATAACTATTTTTCTAGTCCGGGTTTTGATTTTTTTTTGATTTTTCATTTTTCCTCAAATTTAAGCTTTATTTAGTACATAAATAAATATATAATAATAACATTTTATAAAAATAACTTAGATCCAAGCCAAAAAGGGAAAAATATCAAGTTTTTGAAGTTTTTTTTATAGTTTTGTTAATACCCAACGGGTACCCGGAACCGACGGGTACCCACAATTTTTAACGGGTTCGGTTCTGGGTCCAAAAATTTAAGAACCAGACCCGACTTTTATAAGTAGGGTCCGAGTCCGAGCCTAGTGATACCCTGGAGGACCCGGACCCATTGACACCCCTAGTGTAAATGTTGGGAGGAAATTTTGACCTCTTGATTCCTCTATGTAAATAGTGTAAAAAAATTGCCCCTTTTAAATGAACTTTCTCTCGACTTCTCCATGTACAAGGAAGAAAGAGAGTCCAAATTCCGAGTCCAAATTCGGTCATACTTCTTTAAAGAATGTATATTTAACATATTCTTCTGATTTGTTGATTATTTAACTGATGACCCTACTACCTTTCATGTTTGGAATTTCGGCCCTCATTACATAACTCCCAAAATTAAATCAATGTTGGAAATTGAAATGTTACGTGCACACTCGTTAAGGAGTGTGCACAAATCCGGACTCAAAGAAAGCTAACCAGTAAACTCGTGTGAAGCAAACGTGGGGATCTAAAAGGAAAATATCGTCACATGTCGCTCATCTAAATGCTAAGAGTAAAAAAGTAAATCTATCACATATGTAAGAACTTCTCCAATTGTGGATGTGGTTATTTCATGTGTCAACATTGTCTTGACTTTCTCTTGGTAAAAATTCTCCTACATGGATATAAATTCTAGGAACTAAAAAGTTTCATCTCCAACCCAAATCAATCTTAATTTTTTGTTTCTTAAATGTCATTTAATAATTGGTTAACAATCATTCTATTTTTATTTTATAACTTATTTCACCAACATGAAAATGACAATGTCTTCCCAAATTTAAGCCACATCACTCCACATTCATTTAAGAAATTAGGGTTGGAGAAGGATTTCAGATAAAATTGATGTGGATTTAGATATTTATCCTCACACACATTCTATTGGAAAAGCTCTAAGCTCACACATGTAGAATATTGTGTATTTAACATTTTTTTTCTCTCACTAGGATAAATCCCTTAATTCTAATGTCATGGGCTAAATCCCAAACGAATTAGTGAAAATGAGAGGATTGGGAGATATTCCCAATTCGTTGGATGTTGTGGGTCTAAATGGTGTTACGTATTGGAAGAGAAGACGTAGTTACAAAAAAAAATGTGGTTGAAGAAATAATTAAGCCAAAAAAAGGTTAGAACTTAGATACCAAACCTCACCATGTGTGGATCTTAATGTCAACCGTTAACTTTTAACGGCTGATATTTAAAGAGGTAGATGGTGGCGTTATACGTCTCCAATTATGTTTATTTTTGGTAGGAATGTAGAGACTTGTAAGGAAAAAATATCATCAAAGTATTAAATTTAAATTCATTATCGTTTGGGTTTTAAGTTGAAAATGACACAAATATGATAGTGTCATCTAAAAGCGCTCATAGATCCTCTCTCATCTCTAATATACTATTCTTATATTAGATAGAAATTATTTAAGACAATGATCACATTCCATAGCTCTGTCGAGAGAGATTACAAAGACTAGTAGCAAGAGAAAAATGATGATCAACTGATCGTATCTCTATCACCTAACACGGTCAATCATGGTTTTTTTTGTGTTATGGATGTTTGTTGCTAGTACGGTCAATTCAGGGTCTTTTTGCCTCAATGGATTGAGCTACAGTGATGATCAAAATGGTGTACAATCAAATAAAATACTTATTGTTAATTTATTTCTCGTTTCGTTCTTCATCTAATATATCTCTATCTGTTCTACTCAGGTCCAAATTATACGTTCCTTCATGAAGCAACGTCAGCCCCAGCTATATCATATTACCATTACATTATAATTGGAGGAGGAGCTGCCGGTTGTCCACTAGCTACAACTCTTTCGTCGAAGTATAATGTCCTGTTAATAGAAAGAGGAGGATCCCCTTATGGAAATCCTAACATAACCAATTTGAGTTCATTTCATAATAGTACTCTTGCAGACCTCTCTTCAAGTTCCCTTTCTCAGCGTTTCATATCTGAAGATGGTGTAATTAATTCGCGGGCACGAGTTTTAGGCGGCGGAACTTCCATAAATGCTGGATTTTACTCGCGCGCTGAGCTGAAGTATGTTAAGGATTCGAGTTGGGATGATAAACTAGTAAATGAATCTTATGAATGGGTGGAAAAACTCGTCGTATTCAAGCCAAAAGTTGAAGCTTGGCAATCTGCAGTGCGAGACGGATTGCTAGAAGTTGGTGTGTTACCTAATAATGGATTTACATTTGACCATGTTAATGGCACTAAAATTGGTGGTACCATGTTTGATCAGACCGGGCATAGACATACTGCGGCGGATTTGCTTCGATATGCAAATCCTAAAAGGCTCACTGTTCTTCTCCATGCTACTGTCAGTAGGGTTTTGTTTAGATCAAAAGGTACGAATAGCATCTAGACTCACTTTCACCATTTTGATAGAGTCGATTAAAGTTATGAAGCCTATGCTCATGTGCAAAAATGTATCTGCAGGAAAACAAAATCCAGTAGCTTATGGAGTGATATTCACTGATACATCCGGTATGAAACACAAAGCATATTTGAAACAAGAAGGGTTAGGATTCATGAAGAACGAGATCATATTATCAGCCGGTGCATTGGGAAGTCCTCAATTGTTAATGTTGAGTGGTGTTGGACCAGCTGATCACTTGAGATCCCTCACAATTACAGTTGTGGTTGATCAACCTCTTGTTGGTCAAGGGATGTCTGACAATCCTATGAATGGAATCTTCGTCCCTTCTCCTACAGAGGTTGAGGTATCACTCGTCCAAGTTGTTGGTATTACTGAGTTTGGGAATTACATTGAAGCAGCTAGTGGCGGCAATTCTACTGTATTTAATGGTGGGATCATATTTGAGAAAGTCATTGGTCCATTATCCACTGGCCATCTTGAGCTCAAAACCAAGAACCCAAATGCCAACCCACTTGTCACTTTCAACTACTTCAAAGAACCCCAAGACCACCAACGGTGTGTTAATGGTGTTAAAACAATTGAGAAGGTAATAGCATCCAAGGCATTCTCTAAATTCAGGTACGACAACATTTTTATTTTATTTTTATGAGAAGGAATCGTTAATTACATTGTAAGTCTTCCTAACATATTCGTCACCCCCTGATCAACTTTTTCAACAAACCTTTTGATCATGTATAAACAGGTTCGACAGTATCTCCTTCCAGACTCTACTCAACCTAACTTCGAGTTTTCCCATAAACTTGGTACCCAAAACTGGTAATGACTCGACATCATTGGAGCAGTTCTGCAAAAATACTGTGACGACTTTATGGCACTATCATGGAGGATGTCAAGTTGGTAAGGTTATTGATCAAAATTATAAGGTTCTTGGTGTTGATTCTTTGAGAGTTATTGATGGATCGACATTCATCGACTCTCCTGGCACAAATCCTCAGGCTACAATTATGATGCTTGGAAGGTATAATCTTAACTAAAATTTTAATTAACTAAATTCATCTTACACTATCACGGGTTCCATATTGATCGTTTGGTTCATAAATTTGTCAGCTATTAATTAACCTCTTTTATGTACGTATGATAATGTAGGTATATGGGAATCAAGATTCTGAACGAGAGACGGTTACAACTAGATGGAACTACGGAAGGACGTAACTAGATGATTGAATTAATTAAGCTGTATACAGAAGTAGTATACGATAAAAATCGTATCAATCTTTATATTATGTATCATCGCGTATGCGTCTATACATTTGTTTTGTTTAAAGTTAAATTGTGGAGTATGCTACCATTTGCTGTTCGGTGGACCGTCTGGAAATAAATCTAGATATTTGAATCAGCTGATTGTCGCGGTTAAATGCACTCTTTATACATACTTGGGCTCTCGCTAGTACTCAAATATGTCACTGGGATGCAATAATTGGCAAATAGCTAACTGCATTTTTTTTTGTATTTTTGGTTCCTTATGTCACTATTCTAGTCTCATTTTGTTTTTAATAAAACTTGCGCTTCTTTCGTCAGCTTTCGAATGGTGCGACTACGTTTCGGTTCATTTTCCATGGTGACCACCTAATATTGAATGCTTCCATGCATTATTGATTTTCGGTGAGGTTATACGGTCTTTGCTTTTCCACACATGGGCAAGTGTGTCTCACTCTCTTAATAACACAGAATATGCAGAACATAATCTACCTACAAGTGATCATTTGCTATATAACATGGTGGGGCTGAGAACATACGGTTAGGTCTAGATAGTGAACCTACAAATTAATCTTTAGACTTACTTCTTTTAGAGCAACTGCAGTCATACGACTATAACTAAAGACTAAATACCAAATGAAAACTAAAAAAATGAGTTCAGTCAGTGGTGAGACGTTACGGTGCTGGAATAAATTTGGTGGAGCGATGTATAAGAGTTCGTCTGATATGGGGCGTAGGTATAAAATGCGCTCGGGTGGGACGTAACTTTAATTTACGTCTGATGTCGGGCGTAGCCTAAAATTGCGTTTGGTGTGGGGAAAAATATATAAAACCACCCGATGAAGAGACGTAATCACAAACTACGCCCGACGGGGCGCAAATACAAATTACGCCTGGTGGGGCGCAAATAAGACAGTACGCCAGATGGGGCGTAACTTTAAATTACGCCTGATGGGATAAAGTGTTCTCACGGGATATAGTTTACTCCCCAAGCACCATTGATAGTTCGTAGTTGTCATTTTGGATCACCATTTGAGAGTTTCCTCCAAGGGAATTGATAAGCTACGAACTGTGTCAAGTTTGATTAACTAACCATCTATAATCACTGTATGGGATCCGTGAGGCTTGACTGCGCATTGTGTTTCTTTTTATTTAGTATCATTCCTCTTCAACTATGATATGCAATCATTTTCTGGTTTGAGTTACATTATCAGTTGTCTACACACATTTCTCCATTTTCAATGACGTTTACTTACTGTCATCATTGAAGTTTCAGGTCTAGTTGGTGATTGAGTGCAACTTTGCTTAACAGGCTAACGAGAATCTTAGGAGGAAGCTGAAAGAAGCTGCTTGTATCAACAAGAAATTGGTGGAAGGATGGGGCGTAGATTTAAATTACGCCTCATGTAGTAACAGGCGGAGCTAATAATTGCGCCCGAATTCAGGCGGAATTTAAAGTTACGCCTGGTTGAGGCGCAATTGAAACGTACCGCTTGGTAACAGGCGCAAATGTAAACTACGGCCCATCGGGCGTAGATTAAAGTTACGTTTGAAACAGACGAAGCTATTATTTGCGCCTGACTACCGAGCACAAATTAAAATTACGCCCCACTTGAAACGCAACTAATATTTGCGCATGATGTCGGTCGTAGTCTTAAATTACACCCGACCAAAACCAAACTATCAACCAAATTTAGTTTGGTTTTTGGTTATAGTCTGGTATCTCTCCGTAGCGTCTGGGTTTTCGACCAAATTTTTAGTTATAGTCGATGAGTGTGGTTGCTCTTAGATATAGATAATTAATGACCTATACTTCTGTTCGGCAGTTTAGATGGGAGCCACTTCCATGATTGAACGATTGAAAGCTAATGATCTAAAACTCGAAACAGGAGTGAATACGGATTAAAATGCGTGTTTAACATTTTCATGAACCAATAACTAATTTCATCTTCAATGCATTTAGACATCTTTCCTGTTGGAATCTTGCAACAATAAACAGCTCGTTAGATGTAAAAGATTAAAAAAATAAATATAACTCTATCACAAATAACTTGACGAGGGCAAAATCACAGGTTCAACAAGTTGTCCTTAACACATTAGTTCGCGGGTATACTCGAGATGAGTAATGCTAAAACCCTCACAGCGAAGATGTGTCCAGGATAAAAATGCCCGATATAGCTCGTGTAAGCACAACGCAAGCTACCCATACTTGAACTTAGCAACATGGATGGAAGTAAAACGTATGGAGAAACCCTAGAGTGAAAAAGAATTTTCGGTGTAATAGAAAACAAAATTACGAGTTGTATTTATATGAAAGGATACTTGCGAATCAAGTTAGGTTTTGGTTTTCTTCAAAAATACGTAAAAAGAATTTACCATAAATAAAACTCTTAAGAAAGTATTTTGGGAATCAATTTCCTAAAGTAGATGGTTAGTTAATCATAGCCAAAGAGGTATGCCTAAAACCTATTATTCAGAATTAATTGGTAACTATGATTAGAAATAACTTCACTGAAACTAGGATAGTAGCAAGTTCCACTCAAGATGGTATGCTCGTATTCAATTATTATGTGATGTATTGTAAGGATGACTTTGGTAATTTCAAAATCAGTAACTTACATTTCTTAGATTCTCATTTAATTACAATCTCTCAAATTAGAAAGCTTGTTGATGAACTGGGATTCCATTATAAGATTTATATTTGTATAGTCATAGTGAAATTTAGTTATCCTGTGATATCTTATTTCTGGCAGTTCATTAGTCTTATATATTGGAACTGCCAGGGATTAGGCAAACACGACACCCAAAACAGCTTGGTGGACACTTTAAACAAGGAGAATCCTGATATTCTCTTCTTGTCGGAAACCAAGCAACAAAACAAGTAAATGATTACCATACAAACAAAAAAAAATGAATGTCTATAATTATCATCAGGTTTCTCCTAGAGGAAGCGCAGGAGGTCTTTGTCTCTTATGGAAAAGTAATGTAGATTTACAAATTAAAGATTCTGCCTTTAACCACATAAATGCTATGATCACAAACCAAGAGAATGATAGTACCTGGACCTCACTTGTTTTTATGGGAGTCCATATAGGCCACATAAACTGCATTCTTGGAAAATTATCGAAGACATGTCTATTAATATGATAAATCCATGGATAGTCATTGGAGACCTGAATGTAGTTCTTCACGAAGAAGAAAAAAACAGCAACTTTCCGTTTAAAAGAAAGGAGGCTAGAATATTTAATAAGTTTATAAACAATTGTGAGTTAATGGACCTGGGATTCTCTGCTTACACCTATACTTGGAACAATCATAGGGATGTTACGGAAAACATAGAACAAAGACTTGATAGGGGTTTGGTTAACTCTAAGTGGAACAAAAAATTCCCAAATTCAAGCATAAAACATCTAGGACCTCTGGCCTCTGATCATGTTCCAATTAGATTAAACACTTACAATCATTGAAATGAAGGGGCTACTCCCTTCAGATACATTGGCGAGTGGATGAAACATGAGGACTGTAAACCCCTGATTCAGGAGAATTGGGATCTCAGAGTGCAGGGTTCTCCGGCACATAAAATAAACAGGAATCTTGCTTCTGTTAAATACATTCTAAATCTTTGGAATAAACATACTTTTGGTAACATACATAGAAATATTGACAATATTAAGAAAGAATTAGATTAAAAAAAATCAAAGGTTTGGTTACCCCAACAAATCTATTGACTTATGTAAACTTAGAAAGGATTTAGCTATGTGGTATGCCATAAAGGAAAAATTCTAGAAAGACAAAAGTAGGGATCAAAACATAGCTCTAGGGGATAGAAACACTAAGTATTTCCATAGTAAGGCTAAACAAAGGTTTCGTAGAAAAAGAATTGAAATTCTTAAGTCTGAAACAAATGAATGGCTAGACAACAGAACTGATATCGCAGATTGTATAACAAAACATTTCAACAAATATCTACAACTGTTAAACCTGACATAGATCAAAATATGATAAATCTTATTCCTACTTGCATAAATCATAGTGATAATGTTATGTTGTGCATCACTCCTTTAGAGACTGAAATAAAAAATGTTCTTTTTTAGATGGATCCTGACAAAATTCCAGGCCCAGATGGATTCCCCCCAAATTTTTTCCAACAAAATTGGGACATCGTTGGGCCTAACTTAGTCAAAATGATCCAAACTTTCTTTGTTTCTGGGAATATCTCTAAGGAGATGAATGCCTCTTTCATCTCCTTAATCCCTAAAACTCTAAATCCTACCACTCCGGCTGAGTTTAGACCTATAGCATTGGCTAATACCACTTATAAAATAATCTCTAAATTAATGGCAGGGAGAATGAAAAAGCTCCTTGAAAAAATGATTTCTCCATTTCAATCTGCCTGCATCCCTGGAAGGCAGATCTCAGAAAATACAACTATAGCACATGAAATTATCCACAAGATGCAAAAATCCAAATCAAAAAAAGGATTTATGGGACTAAAAATTGATATGTCGAAGGCATTCGATAGATTCGAATGGACTTTCTTGCTTCAAATAATGACTAAATCTGTCTTCAATGAGAAGTGTTGTAATCTGATTTACCAATGCATCTCTACAACTACTTTATCAGTCCTCATTAATGGGTCTCCTACTAAGTTTTTTAAACCAACTAGGGGCTTGCGAAAGGGGGACCCTATCTCTTCTTACTTATTCTTGTTCTGTATGGAGGCTCTTTCCAGAAAAATTACCCATGCTGAGAATACTGGTTTGATAAAAGGTATCAAAACTGTTCACAAAGCACCTTCAGTTATCCACTTATTATTTGCCGATGTCTGCTTACTTTTCTGTAAAGTCAGTGAGAAAACTTGTCATAATCTGGTTAAGATGTTTAAATACTTTGGTTTGGCTTCGGGCCAACTAATAAACCTAAACAAATCAGGGGTTTTTTTTAGCCCGAAAACTGAAACAGGCATTAGACAAAAGGTAAAACAGATCTTGGGAGTAAAGGCTATTCCTCTAAATGATAAATATTTAGGCTTGCCTTTATTCAATAATAGATATACGATCACTTTGTTTGCACCTTTGATTGAAAAGATGGAACATAGAGTCCAAAGTTGGAATGACACTAATCTGAATAATGCTGGCAAAACAGTAATGATAAAGAATGTAACTTCATAGTTGTATGTTTATCAAATGAACTTTTTTAAGAAACCGGTAAAAGTTTGCAACAACCTAACCAAAATTCAAAGAAACTTTTGGTGGGGAAAAAATGAAAAAGGTCTAAATGACCAAGGTAAGAAAGGAGTTTTTCTTAAAAATTGGGATTGTATTTCTAAATCCCTCGAAGAAGGGGGTTTGGGGATAAAAAACATTAAACATTCCAACATAACTATGATAGATAAAATGGGATGGCGGTTGAAAGAACAACCAGACTCTCTTTGTGCTACTATTCTTAAAGCAAAGTACTATCCAAACAAGGATATTCTCCACATAAACACCATCCCTAATAGAAGGGATAGTTGGATCTTGAAAGGATTGTTCACTGGTGTTCAACAAATAAAAACTAATAGCTTTTGGGAGCTAGGAAACGACACAAATATAGATATTTGAGAGGATTTTTAGATTCCAGACACCAAACTCCCTTACCATAAACCAAACTTGTTAACTGAAAAGTGGGCTAAAGTCAACGATCTCCCAACTCCTTCTAAAGAGTGGGATGTTGCCAAGTTAAAAAGGTGTTTTGAAAATATGTTAATTGAAAAAATCATAAATTTAAGAATTCCTACTGTGGACAGAGACGACATCCCACATTGGAACCTTAATAGAACAGGAAAATTCACAGTTAAATCGCTTTACAACCATATCAACTCAATAGGAGATCCAATCCAAGATTGGAACATCATTTGGAGAATGAACATTACTCCTTATGTTAAGATATTCATTTGGAAAGCAGCACACTCGATACTTCCCAATAGTATGAGAGTCTCTGTTGTAATTCCAAACATTAACGCAACCTGCAAGTTGTGTAACAATGGACAAGAAACCTTAACTCACTTATTTTTGGAATGTAATTTTGATGTCCAGGTGTGGATGCATCTTAACTTTGATATGATGTTTATTTGTAATGGTACTGCTACTTTTCATGATTGGTTGAATAATTTCTTTGAAAACCCGAATAGAGGAAATTATGGTATAGAATGGCAGGTTTTATGTAATGTCACTATTTAGCATATTTGGATGGCGAGATGCAAAATAACTTTTGAAAAATAAAGCCAAAACAGTGTTAACATAGCCAATAATATTGTAAAATATTTGAACAGCTACTTGACAGTGAATAACCATGGGAACAACATAATGCAAACTCTTTATTATAACCCCTTGAATGATGAAACGCTGAAAGTGAACAAGACGAAGGACAAACAAAAACGAATGGATATACAAATCAACATAGCTATAACTATAATGAATTGTGATGCTAAGTCGGGAATTGGGCTGACTTTGAGTGATTTCACTGGAAATACCAGAGAAGCTAGGGGAATGTATTCCACAGCAATAACAATAGAGCAACTGGAGATATAAGGAGCTGAAGCAGCTTTCAAATGGGACACAGAGTGTAGTGGACATACGATTACCTTCAGAAGTAATTCAGAACCTACTCATTTGTTTCTTATATGGAAGTATGCAAATGCAAGACAACAAATATACAAGATCAGTGGGGATTTCTGCAACAACACTAAATTCGACATCAATTTCGTAGTTAACTCTTTTGTTCTAGTTAAGAGATCAACTTTAATTTGGGAAGCTAATATTTCAACTTTTTGTAACAAATTCTCAATTAAACATGATTGGACAAGCTATGCCTTGTGGGAAATCTTAACTTTTTTGAATAGTCATAATTGGAATCAATGTGTAATGGTTCACAGAACCTTAAACTATGGAGATCATAGAATTATATCTCATGTAACATGAGGGAAACCTCTTTTTCTATAAAATAAAATAAAATAATTAACTCACCAGGCACCAACAAATTATGTTTAGTCATTTTGACTCTGAGAAATCTTTCTAGACCTGGCAATAGGTTTTGAGTTAGCGCTACATTTCATTAGGTTGGCAGGTGGAAAGTAACTTTACGACTACAACTCAAATAGCACTGTGACTTCAAGTGAATTCTCTCAAAAACTTTTCCCACACCATTCGCATACAATCATGCAGTGGGATGCTATTATATACAACTATTTTTGGGTCCTCTTGCGCAAAGTTCTGAAATCTCGAGCAAGATAGACTGGAACCAAATGAACATTGCCGATATGTTGTCCATGAGTCCATGAATATTAGTGGTTAAGTCGAGGTACTAAATCCCAATCAGAAAATGGGCTATATAGCCAAAAGTACACTTTTTTGGGTCAAATGGACTGGTAGACATTATGTCTGGGTCAAATAGACTGAGGAATCTTTTAATTGAAACTGTCGGAACTACCCTTTTGTAACTGCACGTTCTCCCTATCTCTTCAACAAAACCATGCTCTCCCTCTCTGAAAACCACCGTCCTTCTTTATCTTCTCACAAACCAGAAGAGAAAAAAATTCCTTCATCGTCTCCCCACACCATCTCCTCACCATAAATAGTAGCAGAAAATGATTTCATCCACTGTCTCCTAAAAATCATCACTACAAAAAATCAGTTTCGTCAACATCACAACAAGAAATCAGTTTTATCAATAGTATTTACTCAACATAAACACCGTATTATGCAAACAATACACTACAGAATGAGAAGTTTCTAGGGTTTCCAATCGATTGATCAGTTCAGTGTATTTGAAGAATCAGGGTTTCAATCTTTCCACATGATGTCTCCTATAACTCGTAAGATTTGAAACCCTAACTCTGATTTTTTTCTTATTTTCAGAATTGCATGATTAATTTTTTCAATTGGTTGTTCTTATTTTAATTTTAGCAGGTTAATTTGTTGAATTGTTTGTTTTATTTTTATTTCAATGGATGTGTATTTGATTTAATAAAATTGGTTTGCATCTGGTTATTTGAGTTTTTTAAATTTAATGAATGAAATTAGTTGTGGTGTATGAGTCTGGTTAATTGATTTTTTTCAATGTTATGAATGAAGTTGAATGAATTTGGTTTTCATGTGATGGAACTGGTTTCATCATGTTTAAACCTTAGATAGAATTATTTCAGCAGGTTTTTACCTAGTGAAACTGGTTTCATCCAGCGGTTTTATTATGTAGTGTATTTTGTTTTAGCAGTTTAAACCTTGGATGAAATTGTTTCAACAGGTTTTTACCTGGATGGAACTGGTTTCATCCAGTATTAATATGTAGTGTATATTGTTTTAGTAGTTTAAAAATAGATGAAAACAGTTTCATCCAGGTTTAAAGATATTTCCTGTGACGAATATTAGTAACACTGGATGTAACCAGTTACTACTATTATGTCGAATAGTAGTATGCATTGTATTTTACCTAACTAAATAGTAGTATGTTGTTACGTCCTATGTCGAATAGTAGTATGCAGTGTATTTTCCGGTTCCAGCTTCTGCTTCCACTGGATGATTCTAGTTTCATTATGTGTTGCATTTGGATGAAACACAGTTTCATCTTGTGTTTCCCACTATTGACATGTCGTCAGAGCAGATTTGGTTTGTACATCCCGTGTTATTACAGGATAAAATTGGTTTCATCATTAGTTGATACAGGATGAAACTGGTTTCTTCTTGTGTTGCCACTAAATGACACATTACATCTTGAGTTATTACTGGATGAAACTGGTTTCATCCGTTTTAAACTCGGATGAAACTGGTTTCATCATGTTTTAAAGTGGTTTGAGTTTGTCTCACACATTTTTAACAAGGATGAAACTGGTTTCATTGTGTTTTAGTTTTGGTAGAATTTGGTTTTACCTATTTTAAACCAGGATGAAACTGGTTTCATCCCATATCGGGGGAAAGGTAGAGGTTTTTACTTAGAAGATATCTTTGATGAAATTGGTTGAGAAGATTTTGACTTCCTTGATTTAAATTGTCTCATACTAAAGATTGGTTTATGGGGGTTAAATCTGTCATCAAGTATGTGATATGTGTAGTTTATGATCCTATCCCACATTATGGTTTTTGTGTTCAGTACCAATTGTGTCTCAATATAACTCTTGTTGATAATACTTCACTGATGCTCATGACTCAACTTTGCAGTATGTTGCTACTTTACGAGAACAATTGGAGCAATTGTCTGCAGAAACTACAGAGGATGGTTTTGTTATTGTTTGATTCTTATATCTATAAAGTTAAAAGACTGGACAAGAAATACATATATGTACGTTTTTGTTGAGTATCTCCTAAATCCAAGTTTGCTAGATACTGTTTAGAATTATAACCTATTCTACAGCACCCACGAATTATAAATATTATTCATCTTGATTTTGCAATTAAATACTTTTCCTGTAGATTCACCCTTTTGGTTGATAATGCTTAGAGTTGGGTTGGAAAACGAAAACGGAACTATTTGTTTTTCATGATTTGATATCCCTTTACCCGTTGTGCAGGACATCCATGTTCTTTGTTGTGCATGGTATAGTGCTCTGTCATTAAATATTTTGAATTGTATGTGTGGGTCATTAGAAACCGATGGAACAAATAATAGGTTGGGTGATCATAAACATTAAATGCTTAAGCCTTTGTTCAAAAGATTACTCAGGACTATGCTGTAATGCTTAGGAACCCCAAAATATTACCTTCCTGCCTCTCCACACTTGCAACTACTTGAAATTCACTGCTAGCAGAGAAACAAAGGATTACAGTGTCAAAAAATAACTTTTTAAGAAAAATGAAATATTGTATATGCCTTTTTACAGCTTCTAGTTTTGTTAGTACTTAACTTGTGTCAACTGGAGCTACAGCTGGTGGTGCTCTTTTCTTAATTGATGATGATGGGCCTGATATGCACTACATGGTAATGCTTTCATTTTCTTTTTCGAGAGCAATCTACTATACTACTCGATCCAAGATGGTTACATTGTGTTTTTGGTACACCTTAAAGTTACTCTTTTTTATTTGGGGTGGTGGTGGTGGTGGTGTACTCTGTTTTTTGCTCTGTTTTTTTCTCTGTTTTTTACTCTGTTTTTTACTATACAGCCAAAAGTGGAGAAGATGGAAAGAATTGAAGCAACGATGGAGAGTTAAAGCTGCTAATGTAGCAGAAGCAATAACTGCAGTAGCAGTAACAACAACTGCTGGACTACATAATTTTTTTTGAAGTATTGGTTTTGTTGATGTCTACTTCATTGGAGGAGCTATCTCTTGGAAAGAGTCGTGTAATTGCATCCCCTAACTCATAGATAATTATTTGAAGAATATAGGGACATATTTGTCTCTTCAGGTTAATAAATAAAAAAACGTTCTGGGTCAAATATACATTTTGGCTAAATGAACAGTATTTTTCTGTTTTTTGGTTATATAAACAGTATCTAAAGCTAAGAATCTATTTCACCCAGGAATTTTCTGTTTTGGTCTTTTTGACCAATTTTGTGAATCCCAATTTGACAAATTTAAGATGTTATGTTACCAGGAGCCAACCCATGGCAATAATAGGCGGTTGCTACCCTGCCGGGCTGGCTCCCAAGCCCAATTTTGCCAATCCTAAGCCATTTTATCCATATCCCAAGCCTAAATTTTGTCTTTTTCCTACCCTAACAGCCCCGTAGGAATTTTTTTGGCTTCGCCTCTGGTTATGTAGGACCAAAAATAATATTATAATGAATTGTTTTTGGGACCCGATTATTTTTGGGGGGGCATAGTTTTTTAAGGCACCCTACCCTTCAATGTTAAGGGCAGTCCTAAAAATCCTGAGATTATTATTTCTCATTACCCTGATTGAAGATGACCCTAACCTAATAACTGCAATTAAATTAATCTAATACAAAAAAAAAGCATCTAACCTAGCCGCACAAAAAAAAAAAAAGTTTTTAGGAGTAAACTGTTCTCCTCCCTCCTGTTCTTCGCTTCTTCCCCATTTCAACATCGATTAATCGTCGATTCATAAAATTTTATCATAGATTAATCAATCGAGTATAAGAATGATTCTTCGAAAGCAAACCCAAAGACACCCAGGAAAAGGTCCCCCATAAGGACATCTAGCAAATCAGCCAAGTGAATTGGAGATTCACAGGGAAGTGGAACCGGAAGGTGAGACAAAATCGTCCCTGATATTTTAATGGAAAAGATCCGCAGGTAGTTTGAACCAAACCCATTAGTATTAATTTGATTTTGATTCGTTTAATTGAATAGAAATCATCAAAATAGGGTTCAAATGTAAGTTACAGTGCTGAGTTCAGTTAGGAGTAGTTTCAAAAAAAACCTGGTTTGTTAACCGAACTTCCTGAAAGGAAGAACACGAAGAACAGTTCGGTTGAATAGGAATTAACACTATGTAACCGAACATAGAGTTCGGTTGTTTCGCATATTTTTCGAAAACCATCTCCTAACTGAACTCTGCCCATTTTACAAAACCAAAATAATTTTCCTTGCAACTGAATTCTCCTAATTTAGTCACTATGTTAACCGAACTTTGTCAAATATTTTCGGTTGGTTCACAAAATGTTTTAAAACGATTTCGTGACCGAACTCTATAGATTACCAAAAAAAAAAAAAAAAACCATTGCAACCGAACTGTTGTAATTTTCCCACAATGTTGAATTCTGAGTTAACCGAACTATGTTAATTTTGTTCGGTTGTTTCGCAAATTTTTGGAAAACCATCTACTAACCGAACTCTATACATTACAATGTAACCGAACTCTTCCCTAGTTTCATATAATTAGGAGTTCGGTTGTTTCGAAAAATAGCTGTACCAACCGAATTCTTCCCTGGAACAGAATTCTATTTTAGAGTTGCGTCTGATTTTGTTAATCATTTATCGGTTAAGCTAATATCTTTTATTTTTTTGATTAGGGACATAGGAACAAAATCAATTCAACCTTCACTGGAAGAATTGAGAACGCCCACTCCTCGAGGAACTGAGAACTCCCACTCCTCTAGTAAAAGGGGTCATTTCACTTTTCCTCTTACCCACCACTTTTGCATATTCTCTGACTTGTTTTTTTGTTTCTTTGGTTGTTGGCCTACCTTTGCCCTTGCCTTTATTCAGTTCTTGCACATTATCCGAAGTGTGGGGATAAATTATTGGCCGCATGTCATCCCAAAATATTTGCCTTTCGAGTTTGTTCATGTTCCGGTACCTCTCGATAACGATTCTTCCCATTTCATTGTCACCAAACTATTCTCCGACATCGCCCTTTGGAGGAGGAAAAAAACTTAAGTGTTGCCAATGTGAATCTATATCGCTTAAAGGGATTATGCCATGTTCATACTTAGCTATCATGTGGCGACAAGGGAGCCCCATAGACTTCATCATGTTGCAAACACACACATCTTCCATCTTGGTTCCCCATATGTCGATCAAATTCACCTCAACCATTAACCTCTTAATGCAAGCATGAGAAACATTATAGTGGAGTCCCTTGAAAAACCGAAGGTCCTCCATTTTCTTGATGTTACCACCTTTGTCTACAATCTTTTTGTATTTCATGATGCGGATTTTTTGAAACTTCTCTTTAATTCTCTCAATATCGCGGTTGAATTAAACCCCCATAGCGTTAAAAACAACCACAAAATTATCAACACATCCAAAGAGATTTTTCTTCAACCGGTGGTGAGCCGATTCTACCAAACTTGTCGCTTGATTCCCAAAGTTTTTATGGTGGTTGGTAAAAGCATAAACGAAGCGCTCTTTGTGCGGTTCCCACCATTGCTCTACCACATACGTCACAATATCCTCCGAAAATTCGGGGCTAGACCAATGTTCAATAAATTTGGCAAGATTTAGATTATACTCTTCTTCGGTGAGAGACCAAGTCAATGTCTCCCATTCCCTAGAGAAAGCAACCCATTTAACGTGATTTATGGTGTATTGTTTATCGAATGCCTCTTTTAAATCCTCATGTTCATCTTCCGGTAGCTTACTAATCTATTCAAATGCTTTCCTCTTAGGTGGACAAAGTTGAGGCTTGCACTTATTCATCACATTGCACCATATATGAAATGTACAAAGCATATTATGTGCCAATGGAAAGACTCTCTCTATTGCGTTTATCAATTCTAATTCATTTTCCGTCACTATAACCTCGGGGATATCATCATCTCGGTAGATCGCCTTCAATTGTTGTAATGCCCAACTATAACTTGGTTCTTGCTCGTCCTTTATAAAACAAAAATCAATGGTAAAAGGTGACTTCGTCGACGTACGACCAACAATGTTCAACAATGGCATCTCGTATTTGTTTGTCTTGTAAGTGCAATCCATTATAAGAACTTCATAGAAGCATTGAGCAAGTTGAACACTCTTTGGATGAGCAATGAATAGATGAGTTATTTCTTCTCCCGGACCTACCTTCTTTTGAACCGCGTAGCCTTTCTCTTGAGCCAACAAAAATAATTGTTGCATGACTTTTCAATGCTTCCATTCATTCCTTTTAATTTTCTCAATTGCCATTGTAAATGCTGGGCAAAGATGATACGTTATCCTTGTTATCATCCTTTAATAAGCGAAGCATACCAAGTGGTGAAATATGCATTCTCCTATATTTAGCTATTTTCTCCATTTTTTGAGGAGTGAGCCTTGCGGCCATTGCAAGTCCTTCAAGATACTCCGGACGAGGGTGGTTGTGATGACCTACCACCTTATCCATAGATAGAACCCATCCTTTCCTTTTTTTTTAGTTACTAAAAACTAGCTTGAACGGATATTTAGTATTCTTTGAGAACGTTGTGTTCTTCCTCGTCATCTTTCCTTTATACTCATAACCCTTCCTCTTGTGACTAGCATCCGTATCTCCACTTGTCTTACAAACCATTTCAAAACTAGTTTTGCTTTCTTTTTCATTCAAAACTAATACGCACATGACTCTCTTGGCATTCTCTCTAGCCCAATTCTTCGCATCAATAGTTTCATCAAATACCAAATCATTGACATAGTGATGGGATGTATCTTCGGACAACATATAAACCGGAGAAGGTTAATCATCCACTGGTATAGGTTGGCATTCAATCTACAAGAAATGTAATAACATCAATTGCAATCACAACAGAGTTCGGTAACAACATAATTTGATCGCGTAAAACGAACTCTAGGTTCAATTAAGAAAGAAAGATGAAATGTAACCGAACACATAAATTGTACATAGTTCGGTTACCATTTATTTTACCTAGGTCACCGAATATAACTCTGGAACTGTTGATTTTTTTCGGTTAGTTATGCTCTTGGGATTAAGTTTGCGAAATAACCGAACTTATTAAATTTAGTCTACTCTTATATTTTGTATAGTTCGGTTAGATAGTTGGTTTACTTGCAGTGTGTGAACAAACCGAAATTTGTACACTAAGTTAAATCTTAATTTTACGTCAAGTTCGGTTTCTTAATAATTGCAAAGCAACCGAACTTTGTACACTAAGTTAAATCTTATTTTTACGTAAAGTTCGGTTTGTTATTGATTGTGAACCAACCAAACTTTTTACCCTAAGTAAAATATTATTTTACCTAAATTTCAGTTGGTTATTTGGTTGCGAAACAACCGAACATTACTCTGGAATCCATCAAACTTCCATTAATATAGAGTTCGGTTACCTGCGTGTTTGGCTAAAGTAACCGAACTACACTTTCAGATTGGTATAGGTTGGCAATGAATCTATAAGAAATAGAACAACATCAATTGTAATCACAACAGAGTTCGGTAACAACATAATTTGATCGCGTAAAACGAACTCTAGGATCAATTAAGAAAGAAAGATGAAATGTAACCGAACACATAAATTGTACATAGTTCGGTTACCATTTATTTTACCTAGGTCACCGAATATAACTCTGGAACTGTTGATTTTTTTAGGTTAGTTATGCACTTGGGATTAATTTTGCGAAATAACCGAACTTATTAAACTTAGTCTACTCTTATATTTTGTATAGTTCGGTTAGATAGTTGGTTTACTTGCAGTGTGTGAACAAACCGAAATTTGTACACTAAGTTAAATCTTAGTTTTACGTCAAGTTCGGTTTGTTAATAGTTGCAAAGAAACCGAACTTTGTACACTAAGTTAAATCTTATTTTTACGTAAAGTTCGGTTTGTTATTGATTGCAAACCAACCGAACTTTTTACCCTAAGTAAAATCTTATTTTATCTAAAGTTCGGTTGTTTAATTGGTTGCGAAACAACCGAACATTACTCTGGAATCCATCAAACTTCCACTAATATAGAGTTCAATTACCTCCGTGTTTGGATAAAGTAACCGAACTACACTTCCAGATTAGTTCGGGTATCTGTTCTTCTCATATTGTAACCGAACTACTTTAAAAATTTACATTTGGTTTGAAAATTACGAGCAATTCAACCAACATTAGCTAAGTTTGGAGCATACCTAGATACTCAAATGCTCTTCCTCCGGTTGTAGTTGATAAAATCCATCATTTTCATCTTGAGATTGAGTTTGGGGAAGAATACATTGACCATCTAAGAAATAACTCATATCCGGATCATTGTGAAGATTAACAAATACTCTAGGAGATGATGGAGATGAAGAATCAGATGAGCTTTCATCACTTGAATACCCAAACTTAGTGAATTGGAAAAAAAAAATTCCATGGTTTTCTCCTTCTTCTTCTCTAAATTTACTCTCTAAAAAATTCTAATTCTTTTTTTAATTTTTAATAACCCATCTTTTAATTTAATCTAACTAATTATTTTTTACTTAATGATTTCACAAATCATAACCAAAACATAATCAAAAGGGTAGTTTAGGTATTAATAAAAAAATATTGATAAGGGCTGACCTACCCTAAATAAAACAATGGCCCCCCAAATAAACAAGGGTCCCCAAAAAATGATTCTTAGGATATGTTTGGCACACCAGAATTAACAATGCAAGACATTGCCAATTACATTTAATTGTAAGGGTTATTTAACGGTTGGTACCCAACAAATGTCCAGCACCTAGCTTTGGTACCCAGTATTTGAAATATTAAGGGTTGGTACCTTGACTGGAAGTTGACCGTCAAAATTTTCATTTGACCAATATTTATTTTATTTTCTTTAATTATTAATTATTTAGTTTTTCCTTTTACATATTTACCCTTCCAAACCTCATTTTCTTCCTCTTCTTTATTTTTTCATCGAGAATTCATAAACGAAAATGGCAATTGCCGCTAGACTACACCGCCGACTCAAATAGTGATGTCAGGGACACTTTCAGATCTACATGCAAATCCCAACGCCAGATTTGCATTAACTACTTGAGGGATGATTAATTGCAGTAGGAGAAGGTTTATTCCATGAATTTGGAAGGACGGGAAATCCTCACAGATTGATCGTTTCTAAAGTAATTTTTGAGGAACTCATTGTTTTACTCACTCTACAACATCCCCCTTGAAGCAACAGTTCCGTTTCCCGCAAACCCCAATTCTAAGAAGAAAAAAAAAATCGACGGAAAGATTGAAGATCCTTGAGACCTTCATCATCTTCCCGTAAGGAATCCTACATCAAATCAATTTTGTTCATCTTCATTACCTTAATTGTCTGTAGAAGTAACAGTTTATTTAACACCAATTATGGTGTAGCTGCTGCCGTTAACTGTGAAAATAAATGGTCCAGATATTGAGGTACGTATTAAGAGTTTCAAGAGGTTTGGGAAATTGGGTTGTGGATTGATATGAATTTGTGAGAGAATTTGGTGAATTTTCTTACAATGAGCGACTTTGCCATCGATATAGGGGGTTGGATGGATGAGATTTTGAATGTTTCGGAGTCCTAGGCTGATACAGAAACTTGGTTTCTTACTAAAACTCGATTTTTTCTAGTCCGGCCACTCACTTTCACTGTCCAGTTACATGTAAACGCCGCATAACCCTCCTTGTTATCGATTTGATTGATGACTACCAAACTTAACTGTGCGCACCTACTCCACCCATGTGGCAAATCAGCTGAGTCCGGAACTTCTAGGTACATCAATAGGTTATGATATACGTTGTTTCCTCTGGGAAACATCACCAGACGCCAATTATAATTTCCAACGGTGAAAACTCCTGAAGTTCGAAGGGAAGAAGACTAGGGTAAAATTGTCAAATTAAATAGAATTTTAATAAAAACATTATAAAATAAAATAACAACTAATCTAACATAGTCAACGTTTTGACTAAACGGTTTCCAACTGTTCAAGGTACCAACCCTTAATATTTTAAGTATTGGGTACCAAAGGTAGGTGTTGGACATTTGGTGGGTACCAACCGTTAAATAACCCTAATTGTAATTGTAATGTCATGCATTGGAACTTCATGTAGTCCAAATGGTTGGCAAGAAAATAAAATGGATGTATTACAAAGATGGAATTATAGCTTTAAATCTAATTATAAGAAAAATTAAAAATTATTAATAAAAAAAATTAAAAATTAAAAGCATTAATTTGTGGCCAGCTAAGAAATGTGATTTTCTTTTTCACATATTAGCGGTTGTTATACGGAAAAGGGTTGGAGCCCAACTTGTGGCCAGGCATCCTAATAGTTTCTTGAATATTTCAATCGGAAAATAAAATAAAAAATGTAATAAAAAATAATAAAAAAGAAAAAGAAGTTCTTTTGAATGATGATAAAGAATTCAAGAATAATAAATAATAAAATCAACAAAAAATAAGAAAAAATAAGAAAAAAAATAAAATTGAATATTTAATAATAAAAAATAAAAAATAAAATTTTGAAAAGTATATTAATAAATGATAATATATATATATACATATATTAATCGTAATGAGTCTACTTTTGTCGAGCTGCAGTTGAAGTACCCAACATCGCTTCCTCCTTCCATTTTATCTAAACCTGCCACGAGTGAGCCAGTCATCGTCGTGTCTAAGGCAGTTCTGAGCACCATTAAGAGCTTTCCTAAGGGTATTTCTTGTGGTCGAGATGGTTTGCGTGCACAACATTTAATTGATACACTGAGCGGTGCTGCGATGGAAGTTTCAGATGAGTTGGTATGTTAGATTACATGAGTTGTCAACCTTTGGCTGCTGACAAATACCCCAGTGTTTTAGGTGATTTCATTTCTAGTGCACCCCTAACACCATTATTAAAACCAGGGGTGGGCTTAGGCCTATCGTGATTGGAACTATTTGGTGCATGTTGGTTTATAAGGTAGAAGCTTTCTCTGTTAGCAAGGCCATGACCTCTTACTTAGGAGATCACCAATTTGGTGTTTGTGTACCGGTTGGGGGTGAGAGTATCTTACATGCTGTTAACAGGTTGTTGGAGTTCAAAGGCCAATCAGATAAGATGTCAATGTTGCTTATTGAATTCTCTAATGCGTTCAATATGGTATGCAGATCACATCTCATCTAGGAGTGAAAAGGCGAGTGTACCCAAATATACCTCAAGCTAAAACTTTTCCTTCCTATAAGTTATTTCTCCGAAAGTGATTGTCTATGGACTGAGTCGAGATAATGCGGTTCAAACTTTGTGTGATAGTCTATGGATACAAGATCGAGACAATACAACAACGAAGTATGTTTACTTGATACAAAGGTTCGGACTTAACAAAAATCAATAGGATTCACGTATCAAGTAAATAAGAATTAACGTTTGTGCAATTTACTTTAATTATAATAAAACAATTATAATGCAGAAATATAAAGTAAATAACACAACAAGATTTTGTTAACGAGGAAACCGCAAATGCAGAAAAATCTCGGGACCTTGTCCAGAATTGAATACTCTCAGGATTAAGACGCTATATAAAATAAACCAACTTTGTATAGTTGAGACCAAGCAACTAAACTTATAGTTCACCTTGTTCCGTATGTATTTCCACGCCTCCAACCTGTAAACAAGTCACGTACTTGTACCAATTCCATTGGTTCATATTCCAAATAGTAAAGGAACAACAAATCTGTTTGGTTTCAACTCTCTTCAACCAAGTGATATGAGTTTCACTAAGGCTCTTCTGTTTATCTTACCATAAACTCCTTTGCCAGGTTCCAAGATCTATCTTATGTTCAATCACCAAAAGGTAATCGTTAAGATTAATCCAATCAACACTCTTAATCCAAAGAATTGTGTTGATGTCGATCTTCTCAATTAATCAATCCAATCTACCACCAGGATAAACTGATTATTAACTGGATCCTATTTTACCAAAACAAGTATTGTGCGCACCAAAAATTATAAAACCAAGTCTGAATTCTTCTATCTCTTTTTTGTCTTCAAATCTGTTTGGGATCAACTTTCTTCAACCAAGTGATATGAGTTGCGCAAAGGATCCCTTGTTTATATTAACATAAACTCCTTTGTCAGGTTCCAAGATCCATCTTATGTTCAATCACCCAAAGGTAATCGTTAAGATTAAGCCAACAACACTCTTCAACCAAGTGATATGTGTTGATTCCGATCTTCCTCAATTAATCAATCCAATCTACCACAAGGATAAACCGATTATTAATTGGATCCTCTTTTTCCCAAACAAGTATTGTAAACACCAAAGATTGTAAAAGACAAGTTATAAATCTTCAATATCTTCTTTGTCTTCAAATCTTCTTAGATCTTCAATAAACACTGTACACAACTACTTAAATCTCTTGTGATCAATCACACATATAACAGAGTCTGTTAACAATGGATTATCACAAGATCGTCTTTAGATCTAACAACATTCTAAAGATACCTGTCGAAACCTTGAACTAGTTTGAGTAGATATTATATCAGAAGAGAAGATTCTCAAGCATAAACAAACTAGGTGCAATCAAAGGTCAACCAATGTTAGTCAATCAAATCAATGTGAAAACTAAATATAAACCGCAATTATCTAGTTTCCCACCATCGGTACACACTAGAGCTTCTCAATCCCAGAGAAGACTTTAAACTGAGCGGCCGTAAGAGATTTCACCTAATTAGATTACTCTCCCCTCCGATAGGCGGCTACACCAGTAACAGTACAACATAGGAAGTTTACTGTCACGAAGGATTAGTTTGCTAGAAATGCAAAATCCAAGTATTTATAGACAAGGAAGTTTGGATACCAATGAATTTCCAAAATCGAAAATATTCTCAAGATATTTTTCCATATTAACCCAAATTCGGTTTCCATAATTCCTGTGAATGCACTACCCAAAATAATGATCGAAATCTCCTTGGAAAATCCTTAACTAGAAAATGCACATTAGTAATTCTTATTTTCCATATATAATTAAAAACCTTAATTAAAAGATTCTTAACTTATTTAAATTCGATCTTGAAATTTACTTCCTTCTTAGCTGTTAAGGAATATATTTGAACAATAAAAGAATACACATTAATGCGTGTGTTCAAAGTGTGTCGACATCTTTCTCTTGCAAGTCCTTTTTCATACTTACTCACTTGAAACCGATTTACCACACTTTCACGAACTATGTGATTGATCAAGTAACACTCAATAATAAAACATGGGTGTATGGTTCTACTAAAAAAGTTTCGGTTCTACCTCTATGTGAGTATTGTGCATAGTTACACTAGTTTATCGAAATTCGGCTGACTATGTACTAGGATCGGTTCCCCACATATATTTGGTATCTAACTTGTATGCACTGCAAATGTCCATATGATCGGTTCCGCCTTTCCTAAAAACGTGTTACACATGTTCATAGGATCGGTTCCCCTTTCTTCTATAAACCTTGATGCACCTCATACAAGGATTGGTTCTCCCTTGTGATGTACTGCACCTATTACTAGGATCAGTTCCCCTCTCCCAAAATTTGGTCAGACACTCACAAACCCGATCATACCCCAGGTGATTACTTAAGATCGGTTTCACATATAAAAGTCATACCAATACATAAGTCAGGCCTCATGTGAATAATTTTACCAAGAACAAAAACAATTCATGAGCGGTTATACTAATCACACATATTGGTCCTTCATAAGATTTTCAATGAAGAAAATCCCCAATAACGCCTGGCGATTTCCTTTTCGGTTCACAACACATATTATGAACTTACTTCCTTAGAACACATGTAAATATTGTTCCCTAGGATGAAATCCTCACCTCATACCCTTACATAATCACAATAGCATTCATACGATTATGTCAATGTCTCATATACAAAGTTTAATCCTTAAGCAAGAAACTTCATATTGTATTCCTTAATACTATGTCTATCTTGAGTGTTCATGGTTCGTAGTTTTATGTTTATAATATGCACGACTTGAAAGATATGTTAGGGAATGAAACAATTCAAGTCAAATATCACTAACCTCAAGTGGAAGGATGATGTTGTGGTTGTAGCTCCGTACTTCTTCACTTATTCAAGTCATCGCATTACTTGTAATGTCTCATCCTAATACTTTCAAGCTAACATATACGAATTTGACTCTAGTACATTTAAATCAAGCGACTCTTAAATAAGTTTTGGTTCACTAAAATATGACAACCAAACTTGACATACCAACGCTTGGTGGGTTCAACCGAGCTATGCTCCAACAAGGAGGTACGACTTCATTGTCCAGTTATTTAATGTTAGGTTGAATTTTGCTACATCAGGCCTACTAGACTTTATTATGATCGTTATATTTTGTTCTCTACTATCGGTGTCCAATAAGGAGACCCCCTCAATCCCTTATTATTTTCTTTGAATCTACATCCCCTTGTGAAGTCTATTTCTTATCAATATGATCTTGATCTGCATGCATGATATTTGGATAATTGCACTATTATAAGGGACATGCATGAGGTTTCCAAAGCCTTCAGAATCATAGAATCTGAGGGGTCAGGTAGGGGTTTACATCTCAATATAAGGAAAACCGAGGTCTTTTGGCCTTCTATTGATCCCAAAAGTACCACGGAAGGTGTTTTCCCTATTCATATTGGTATACCCATTCATGGTGTTAAGCCTTTAGGGGACTAGTGAATTTGGATATGAAACTTATTAGTGACATGGTGTCGAGCAGGGTGAATAAAACTGTTCAGCTGATGCCCTCCTTCAAAAAAATGAAATACCCCTAAAGTGAGATGCTTTTACTTCGAAATTGCATAGGTTTGTCCAGATTATATTTCGCAATGCGTACTACCAACCCGGCAGCACTGCAACATGCCACTGATCTTTTTGATGATCATTTATTTCGATATTTGAGACTTTTAATCACGGGAGATGGGGTTGGTCTTAGGCCTTTGCAACAGAGATTATTTACTTTTCCTATCAAAGATGGTGGATTAGGTATTTACACTATAGAGGATACACGTACATATTGTTATCTTGCCTCCCAGAGTCAAACTGTTTCAGTGTAAAAAGTGATTCTTGGTAGCTTATTCCCTACAGATAAAGGTTCTTCTTATCAGATGGCTATTCAGAACTTCATCCAGGTATGTTGGTTACCTTATAATTATTTTGTTGATGATACTGCATCCCTAACCCCCATGCATTCCCTAGCAGTTACTTATTTTGACGCAGTTAAGAAGCAAATCCACATCCAATTTTCTATATACCTGCAAGAGATTCCATTCTGTGGCAATGTAATCGTATTAAGCCTGCTCATGATTATCTATTGGATGTCCCTATTAGTGGGATGAATCAGTGTCTTGGGCCAAGGAAATTTATAGTTGTTGTTTGTTACCTCCTTGGTATTCCTTTCTTTGTTGAGGATGGTTTATGCCCAAGCTGTAATAGACCCATGGATATTTTTGGCGATCATGTACTCCATTGTTCCAAGGATGTTAGTCTCAAATTTTGACATGACCTTGTTCAGGATGTAATTGCTGATATTTTCTATAAGGCGGGTATGCCTGCACATAAAGAGGTTTCCCTTGGGTTTTTTTTCCGGATGATAAAAAAGACTTGAGACCTTCATATATTATTGTTTTTATTTGGGAAAATGGTCAAGATGTTTGTATGGATGTCACGGGTGTCTCTCCCTTCACTGGTGAAGGTACACGTGCTTTCATCCCAGGTTAGACCATTTTTTATGATATTTCGCGTAAACACACTAAATATTTAGACAAGTGTTTTTCTCATGGTTATGGTTTGGGTGTTCTTGCTTTCTATGCCTTGGGGGAGCTTAGTGAGGTTACTTTGTGTTTTTTCAAGAGGTTAAAGAATTGTTTTGCTAGTTTTGATGCTAAGAGTGGTATAGGGAGTTCGTTTTTCATATATTGGGTGTTTCTATTCAAAACGGTGTTGGATCCCAGCATGTTGCTAGGTTACCCACCAAAACTTTGTACGAATCATATGATTGATTTAAAATTTATTTAAAACTAAATAAAATAATAATAATATAAGATTGCCTACCCGCCAACTTAGTTGTAAACTCTAGGGAGAATGATTATTAATAAGATATTATGCAAAAATAAATTAATTAAAATATAGACATGATCATGTGAGGGATGCTCTATATGATGTATTATGGCAAGCGGGTATTTCAGCGAAGAAAGAAGCGTTCGTCAATTTCTTAACAAACCCACTTGAGGGAAGATCCAAACTCAGGCCAGCAGATGTTCTTATTTTTGGATGGGCTAATGGAAAGCATGCATGTGTTGACCTTACTGGGGTTTCTCCGTTAGTAGGCATTGGACATGGCACCTTTATAGTTGGCCAAGCAGCACTAAGGGATGCCTCAGGTAAGATAGCGAAGCATGAGAAAGCATGTATTAATAATGGGCATGCTTTTATCCCCTTTGCTTTTGATACTTTTGGGTTTTTGGCTCCAGAGGCGGTTGGACTCCTCAAGAGAGTCCAGAAGGTTATGCACAGTAATGTCATGACCCCGGGTTCGAGAGAGTTTATTTTTAAAAGGATAGGTTTTGCAATTCAAAAAGGGCTTGCGGCGCAGCTTGTTGCTCGCTTGCCTGCTATGTGAGTTTTTATTTTCTTAAATTAAAAATATTTTTTTCGAAAAACTGATAAATAAAATAAACGAAAAAATTTGAAAAATAAATAAAATTGAACATTTAATAAGAAAAGAATTAATAATTAATAAGATAATTAAAATAACAATAAAAAATTGATAAGATAAATAAAATAATAAACTGAAATATAAGAATAAAAATTAATGCTGAACATTTGAACATTTAATAGTCAAAGAATGATGTTTAAAAGAAATAAAATGAAAATATATTTGATTATGCAAATATAATAAGCAGTCAATATTGGTCAACTGTATAGTTGGAGGGCGTAGTACATGGCCGCATTCAATGCATACCTCAAGCGGTGAACATTCATTGTAGCCCTTTGAAGATATTAGGAACTATGTACCTGCATGTATTTTCTACGTTGTGTGGTTGGATCCATGCCAAACACCCAACATTTGAATACAATCCTTGACTACTCCATTTGACTGCACTACACCCTCCAACTACCTCTATGCCAAACAGACCATGTATCGATGCCAAACACCCAACATTTGAATATAATCCGTGACTATATCATTTGAAGACGAAGAACTACTAAGGGGAGCTTGTGTAAATTCTTCTATAAAAGGTATGTAGAGACTTGAACTCATCTATCACTTGGAAAGTCTAGTTCTACTCTATCTCCTATATTGACACATGAATCGTTTTACGATATAGTTTTCTATTATACACATTTGAGATTTAGAGCTGAGTATATCTCGCTTACATATTTCTCAAAATATGTGTTGGCAAGCTTTCGCTTTAGCCATGTTCATCTTTACTCGTGACGAAAGTCATGTTGACATTTCAATAACTTGAAAATTGCTTCGATGCTAATAGTGTGTGAAAACGGCTATTGTCATTATAGAAGTATGTTTCAATGATTGGAATGTATAGTTGATAATGTAACCATCTTTGGATATAAGCATATATAGTGTGTTCGTATATTAGTGTATAAATCCATGAACTGGGAGCAAAGTTTATGCATATGTGTGTATACGAAATTGGTGAAGGATACAAGATAAGTATGCATACCCATACGCATACTGGTGGAAGTTCTTGAACCGAGAATTTCTGCTGAGTTTGGAAACTTAACAAACTCAAAATCCGGTTGCGTAAGTACGTATACCCGTACGCATATTTAAGCTGGTTATTTTATCAAATCGGTCTGTTCATGAACTTATACATTTACATCTTAAGGAATGCAATCTTTTCAAACCGTATCTATAATGTTCATGATTGATTCAAGTGAATCAAACCGATTTTGCTTCAATTCTGTTCTTGTATAATTTATGAGAATAAAAAAATTGAACAACTCTTTAACTAGTATCATTTGAGTCATTTGAACTAGTTATGGTTAACTTGAATAAGGTTGATATGAGAGTAATCATATAGCTAACCTCGGTTAACTATTTGTGAACCAACATGGTGTACACGTTTAGGTACGGCTACATAAACCTAAATGAGGGTACATTTCATTTGTGTGTAACAAGCTGAGCTCGATCTAATGGTTGAAAGCTATTAGCTTGGTCGAATAAAGGTTTTTCATCTAATGGTGATTATTGAATGCTTTGTTAGCAAGGTAACTTGGATTGCAAACCCTGATTTGAAAACTATATAAGGGAGAACTCTGGCAACTGGGAGTCGATTCTCCTTTAACCTTAGGTTCCTAGTTGCATACTCTAATCCTAGGTTACTATTTTCAAATGGGATTGCAAACCCTAATCCCCACACCTCCGGTGTGTTACTAGTTGCATAACTAGAGTCGATTCTCCTTTAACCTTAGGTTTCTTCTCGAGACCCTGTAGGTTAACGACTTGAAGACTTCATTGGGATTGTGAAGCCAGACCCAACTATTCTCTTTATAGTTGCGTGACCTGATCTTGTTGTTTCTATCGTGTTGAGTACAGTTGGAATAATTGGCTCGAGAATTTATATCTTCGATAGGCAAGATAAAGTAATCAAAAACATCTTCGTCTCATCGTTTGTGATTCCACAATAACTTGTTTCACTAGTAGATTAAGTTTATTATGAAGTGATTGATAATACTAGGATGTTCTTCGGGAATATAGGTCCGGTTTATCAATTGGTTCATGCTCACCTTGATTTTATCAAAAGACGGAACAAAAACTCTTGGGTATTTTTGTGGGAGACAGATTTATTCAATCCTATAGAATTTTTTGTGTGAGACAGATTTTTTATCAAGTCTTCGACTTTGGGTCGTAGCAACTCTTGGTTGTGGGTGAAATCAACTAAGGGAATCAAGTGCATAGTATCCTGCTGGGATTAGACATGTAAGTAGAACAACTGTACCTTGAATCAGTGTGAGATTGATTAGGGTTCAACTACAATCCACTCTGAAGTTAATTCGTAGCAGGATAATGTTTGTAGCGTCTTAATACAATGTGGTGTTCAATCTGGACTAGGTCTTGGGGTTTTTCTGCATTTGCGGTTTCCTCGTTAACAAAATTCTGGTGTCTGTGTTATTTCTTTTTCTCATTATATTTTGTTATATAATTGAAATATCACAGGTTGTGCGTTAGGATCAATCAATTAGAATTTCCAACCTCTGGATGTTGATTTACATTGTTGACACTTGAACATTGGTCTTTGGTACCGTTCAAGTAATTTCTCTTATATTCAATCAGGCTCGCAGATTTTTATTTGTTGATTGCAGATTGAATTAAGAGTTAGAGATATTAACCTCTTTGATATACTTTATTCTAGATTGAGTCTGACTGTCTAGTTGATTCTCTACAAAGTGTATTGAAGTAAGTCCTCTCAGATTGCCAAACGAATTGTCGGGTGTGGTTTTTGTAGCCCCGCATTTTCACTGAGGCCAAGTACTCATTTATTTTTTGGAAAGCTTGCTCGCATTCCGTGGTCCACATAAACCTGTTTCCTTTCCTTAGCATATCGAAAAATGGTTTGCATTTGTCCGATGATCTTGCTACGAATCGTCACATGGATGCTAAGATTTCATTTAGTTTTTGTACTCCTTTTAGTGTTTTTGGAGATGGCATCTCCATTATTTCTCTCACCCTTTCGGAGTCTACTTTTATTCCTCACTTAGTTACCAAGTATCCTAGGAATTTTCCCGAGGTTACTCCGAATGTGCATTTTTCTGGATTTACTTTCATGTGAAAGTTTCTCATGGCTTCGAATATCTCCCTTAGGTCTAATAGGTGGTTTTTCGCCTCTTTGCTTTTGACAAGCATGTCGTCCACATATACTTTTAGTATATTTCTAATCCATGGTTTAAATATATTTTCTACCAATCGTTGGTATGTTGCCCCCGCGTTTTTTTAGTCCGAAAGGCATCCTTGTATAGCAATACAAGACTCTTGGGGTAAAGAACGCAGTATGCTCCCGGTCTTCTTCTACAAGGGTGATTTGGTTATAACCATAGTAACCGTCCATGAAGGATAGCCTCTGGTGACCTTTGGTTGCATTGACCAGTTGGTCAATATTTGGCAGCGGGTAGCTGTCCTTGGGGCATGCTTTGTTGAGATTGCTAAAGTCGATACAAATACGCACGCCTCCGTTCTTCTTGGGAACAATCACCATGTTGGATATCCACGTGGGATACTTGAATTCTCGTACGAATCCTACTGCTAGGAGTTTTTCCAACTCCTTGTTCACTACTTCCTGGTAGATATATGCCACCTTGAAGATATGTTGCTTGAATAGTGGCATTTCTAGTTTGAGCCAAAGGTGGTGGGAGACCAAATTCGGGTCAATTCCTGGCATGTCTTCCATTGACAATGTGAAGACATCTGTGTAGTCCCGTAGTATCCTTTGTAGTTGTTGTTAGAGCACTGCTCGATCAAACTCGCATGTGTTTCTATCTCAAAGCATGTTTTTCAATATTAGCTAGTGATCAAAACTATAAAGTCTTGATTTCTAGTCTACTATATCTAAGGTCTCGTACTAGGATAGAAAGTGTAGTTGATCTCAAGAACTCCATGGCGATCATTATACAAGACGAAGGAATACTCAAGGAACCAGTGGATCTTTATCGACTAAAAGGTATGTGGAGACTTGAACCTATCTATCACTCAAAAGTCTATATACTCTATCTCATATCTTGAGACAAAAGTCGTTTTACTATATAGACTAAGAATATGCACATGTGACATTTCGAGCTTAGTATATCTCGCTTATCTGTTTCTCAAAATGGGTGTTGGTAAAGCTTTCGCTTTAGACAAGTTCATCTTTGCCTAGTGACGAAAGTCATGTTATGTTTCAATCATTTTGGAAATCGCTCTGACGAAAAATAGTTTGTGAATAACAACTATATAACGCCCTATGAGAATGTTTCAATGATTGAAATGAGAGTTTAGACTATATAACCATTGGGGGATATAAACATTGTTGTGGCAAAACATATATGTATAAGTCCTTATCACTTGAACCGAAGTTTGCGAACTTTGTTGATCAAGTGGAACTGTAACGTGAGTAGTAACTCAGTCCGCGAACCCCTTCCGCGAACTGGCGTAGTTCTCGAACCCAAGAATTTTCGCTGAACTTCTAGCTCATGTGCAGTCCGCGAACTGACGGAAGATATCGAACCCGAGAATTTCTGTTGGAGTTTATAACTTCAACCGGTTAGCTTGAGTTCGCGAACTCAAGAGGTTATGTCTGAAAACGGTGTTCGTAAACTTATCTTAAATTACTAAGGAATGCTTTTGCAAACCGTGGCTTTATAGTTCATGAAATGATTCTAGTGAATCACATCGTTTTTGATTCAATTGTGTCTCTTGTAGTACTTGAGATCTCATAACAATTGAACAACTCTCTAACTAGTTCATTTGAGTCATTTGGACTAGTTATGGTGAAGAAGAATATGGTTGATATGAAAGTTATCATTTGTCTAACCATTTGGTTGACTAATATTGAACCAACCATTGTACAAGTTTGGTTACGGTTACACGAACTCAAAACGTCAAGTACATGTGTGTATGGCAAGCTAAGTTTTCGATCTAACGGTTGAGATATATTAGCTTGTATCTAATCAGGTTTTCATCTAACGGTGAATATTGAATGCTTTGTTACTAAATTAACATTGATTGCAAACCCTGATTTGAAAGACTATATAAGGGAGAAATCTAGTCGTTGGAAAAACTAACCCCCACACACTTTTATTGTGTGGTACTAGTTTTCTCTAATCTAGAGTCGATCTCCATTAACCCTTGAGTTTTCTCTCTAAATTCGGGTTAACGACTTAAGACTTCATTGGAATTGTGAAGCCAGACCAATACTACTTTTCTTGTAGTTGTGTGATCTGATCTTGCTATTTCTATCGTTCGAGTACAATTATAATAATTGACTTGAGATTTTTATCTCTGATAGGCAAGATAAAAGTAGTCACAAACATCTTCGTCTCATTGTTTGTGATTCCTCAATAATCTTCTTCGCTGCGTCGATTAAGTTTATTGTGAGGTGATTGATGAAACTGAGTTGTTCTTCGGGAATATAAGTCTGGTTTTATCGATTGGTTCTTGTTAAACTTGATTTATCAAAAGAAGAAACAAAAATCATAGGTTTATTCGTGGGAGACGAATTTATCTATTACCTGTAGACTTTTCTGTGTGAGACAGATTTGTTTGCCAAAGTCTTCGACTTTGGGTCGTAGCAACTCATGGTTGTGGGTGAGATCAGCTAAGGGAATCAAGTGCGAAGTATCCTTTTGGGATCAGAGGCGTAAGATCATAATTGTACCTTGGATCAGTATGAGATTGGTTGGGGTTCAACTATAGTCCATACCGAAGTTAATTTGGAGTAGGCTAGTGTCTGTAGCGGCTTAATACAGTGTATGTTTAATATGGACTAGGTCCCAGGGTTTTTCTGCATTTGCGGTTTCCTCGTTAACAAAATTCTGGTGTCTGTGTTATTTCTATTCCACGTTATATTTTGTTATATAATTGAAATAATACAGGTTGTGCGTTGTTCAATTGATTAGAATATCCGACCTTATTGGTTGTTGATTTAAATCGATTGACACTTGGATATTGGTCTTAGGTACCATCCAATTTATCTCTCTTTGATTAGACTCGCGAATCTTATTTGCTTGAGTAAATCAAATCGAGATATTGAGATAATAACTCCTTGAGTATTTTCTATTGATTGAGTCTAGTTGATTCTCTAGAAAAACAACTCGGAGTTGTCCATACAGATTGCTAATCGAAATATTGGGTGAGGTTGTTAGACCCCCGCATTTTTAGTTGCATCTCCTCGTCCTCTTCTATTAACTTCCCGATGTTGATCATCTTCGGCTCCGTCTCCGTTCCGATGTTGATTTTCTTTGTTGGTTCCACCGGTGAAATGGTTGGTTTTTGATGTTATAGATGAGTGCATTTCTGTAATTGTCATTTGGTAGAGACGTCCGCTTCCGGGGTGGCAGAGGTGCTTGCTTCTTTAATTGAGGGGGCTTCGGGGACTTTGAAGCCTCCATATTTTTCTTTCATTTTGCTGTATAGCAGCTCTTTCTTCATTACGTATGACTTCCGCTAGATTGCATAGCCTTGCGCCTTGTTGGTCTCCTTTGATTTCCATTTTACCCATGGGTGTTGGGAATCAAAGGTATTGGCGATAGGTCGAGGCCGTGCCTCTTAAATGATGGACCCAAAGTCGTCCCATACTGACGTTGTATGGCGAAGGTTCCTCCACAACATAGAACCTTGTATTGGTTACTAAGGGTCCTACGCGTACCTTCAAGACAATTTCTCCTTTTTTTTTTCTAGAGACTACTCTACTAAAACCGTTTATTGTGCAAGTGGATGAATCCATTTTCTCAGATGTCAAACCCATACATAAGTAATGTTTGTAGAACAATACATTTAACGAGCTTCCCTCATCAATAAGGACCTTCATAGCATTCCATCCATGTATTGGAAGAGTGATCACAAGTGGGTCGTTGTGCATATCAAATTCCTGGTTGACGTCTCTTGCTAAGAATATTAATGGCGTAGCCATCCATTCTTCCCATGTGCTAGTAGGTGGTCCACTTAGATTGAACACCTCATGGGAATCTAGCTTTCTTCTGTTCCGAGCCAACTCAAGGATGTATTCGAGTTTCTCCTCTTGGCCTCCGTTCGAGAAGGTGATCATGTTAATACATTTTGCCATCCTATGGTAACTCCACCCTTTTCTTGTGTATTACCTCAGTATCGGCTGGTTGTATCTACACATACTCCTTGAACTTGCATTCATATATGAATTTCGTAATCGTATTCCGCAGGTGATAGCATGTGTCAGTTGTATGCTTGTAGTACTAATGGTACTAACAGTACTCCTTAGCATCCTTTGTTTTATTCAGCGATTTTTCCCTAGTGATGGGGGTAAGGAAAGCCCGGTTTGCTCCTTCATTGCTTAGAATGTGGGAGAACGTTGTGTTTAGCTTTGTGTAGACTTTATCTACAAACTTTTCTTTTCCTTTTCCTCTACGTTTACCATCTTCGAATTTCAATATTTTGTCTCGAGAGCTGGTTCTGCCCCCGGCCTCATTTTTCCTCTTAGGTATCTCTCGAATTGGTTCTAGAGAGTTCGTTCGTTGCGGAGCTGATGTTGCCTTTGTTTGTGCTCTGGGGTTATCCTTTTAGATTTTTTCAAGCCTGATGTAGCGATCCTGGAAAACCCTAAGCTCTCCTTCGGAATCGAGGGATCGGTAGTGAAGCTCCACGAAGATAGCTGAGGTTCTATCAAGTCCGTAATTATAACAATTAATGCTAATTTCTGGATTGACTTTCCCGATTGCTAGGGACGTCTTTTGCCACCTGTTTGTGTACTGCATCAATGTTTCTCAGGGTCCAATAGCTAAAGCAAATAGCCTATATAATCCTTCCTTTGTTGATTTGTTATACATGTATGTCTCGAAGAATACCATAGACAATTTCTCAAAAGAGTCAATTGAGTTTGCCGGTAAATTATCATACCACGCCAATGCTGATCCTGTTAAGCTTGGAGGGAAGTACCTACAAAGTACTACCTCATTTCTTTCCCAATGGGTCAGGACACGAGTGTAGTACCATAGGTGGGTTGCGGGATCAGAGGTACCATTGTACGCCTGAAACAAAGGTATTGGGAACTTTGGAGGGATATGCTCCATCAAGATGCGAAAGGATAGCGGAGATGTTGTTGTTTCATGGAGTACCTCCTCCAGCCTTCCGCCTGCGTGGCTTGTTTTCAATCCTTGTATTTCTTTTTGTTAGAGCACTCCTCGGTCGAACTCGCATGCATTGTTATCTCAAGCATGTTTGACAATGTTAGTGATCAAAACTATAATTCTTGATTTCTGGTCTACTATAGATAAGTCTCGGACTAGGATAAAAAGTGTAGTTGAGCTTAAGAACTACATGGCGATCATCATACAAGACGAAAGGCTACTCAAGGAACTGGTGGAACTTTATCGACTAAAAGGTATGTGGAGACTTGAACTTATCAATCACTCAAAAGTCTACATACTCTATCTCCTATCTTGAGACAAAATTCGTTTTGCTATATAGACTTTGATTATACACATTTGCTATTTCGAGCCGAGTTTAACTCACTTATATATTTCTCGAAATATATGTTGGTAAGCTTTCACTTTGTCCAAGTTCATCTTTACCTAGTGACGAAAATCATGTTATGTTTCAATAACTTGAAAATGGCTTTGACGAAAAATGGTTTGTGAATAACAACTATATAACGTCCTCTAAGAATGTTTCAATGATTGAAATGAGAGTTTAGATTATATAACCATTATTGGATATAAGCATTATATCGAAACACATACATGTATAAGTCCTTACTCCTTGAACCAAAGTATGCATACTTTGTTCCTCGGGAAAACCGGAATAGAGTCAGTGAACCCAGTCCGCGTACTGTCGAAGGTTCTCTTCCCGAGAAAATCTGCAAGAGTTTGTAAACTTTTACAAACTTATTCCGGGTACTCAAGTCCACGTACCTATTCCATGTACTTCAGTTGGTTATTTTCTAAAACCGATTATTTGTGAACTTATACTCATACTTATATTAATTAAGGAATGCAAGTTTGCAAACCGTGGCTATACAGTTCATGAATCGATTCGAGTGAATCAAATAATTTTTTATTCGATTGTGTCTTGTATACTTCTATAAGATCTAAGAAATTGAACAACCCTCTAACTAGTTCATTTGAGTCATTTGAACTAGTTATGGTAAAGAAGAATATAGTTAATATGAAAGTGATCATATGGTTAACCATTTGGTTAACTATTGTTGAACCAACAAATGTACATGTTTGGGTATGGTTACACAAACCTAAAATGTGCTTTTCATTTATGTGTGACAAGCTAAGTTTCGATCTAACGGTTGAAAGATATTAGCTTGGTTGAATCAGTTTTTTCATCTAACGGTGAGTATTGAATGCTTTGTTACTAAGGTAACTTAGATTGCAAACCCCGATTTAAAAACTATATAAGGGGAACTCTAGCAACTGGAAAAACTAATCCCCACACCTCATGTGTGATCCTAGTTGGTTTAGCTAGAGTCGATTCTCCTTTAACCTTAGGTTTCTTCTCAATACACTGTAGGTTAACGACAAAAAGACACTACAAGAAAACTGGACTTTAGCAACTATCTGGATACAGTTGGTACAAGACTGATTTTAGTGGATGGAGCGTTACAGCAACCGACATGGCAACATATATGCTATGTGGTTGAAGGCTTATTTGCTAAAGATGTGTACCAACTATGTCGCTGGAACAGATATCTATCGACAACAACAAGGAGACTCAAACCATAGTTAGCGCAATTTTCTTGTAACTATGGAATTCTGTTGGTAGAGTAGAAATATATTGTTGCTAAAACAGTTAATCCACCAAATAATTCGCTGTTGAAGACTTATATATTGTTGGTAGAGGTGGTCAGTTATAAAATATTCAGCAGCTAAAGGATTTGACCCACTGTGTTTTAGTTGTTGAACGCGTCGGTTCGGGAATGTACCACTACATAATTCAACGGAGATGAGTTTTTTCCACTGGAATTTAGTTGCTCAAGAATTTAAACTTTTGTTGCCTTGTATGGACAAGAATTTCAGCCTCTCATTTTTCAGTTGGCTGAAGGGTGTTACTATCCCTTCAAGATGGTAAAGGTCTCTAACCCCTATTTGTTCAGTATGCTCAAGAGTGTAACCACCTCCTTTTAGCTAGTCAAGGTATCTAACCACCGTTTATTCAGTTGGTTCAAGGGTGTAACCACCGCCTCCTTGGATGGACAAGGTGTCTACGCACCACATTTATGGCTTGTTTGGGTATTTTGTGTTGTTGGTCAAGGGTTCCACCGATTTCAAATTATGTTGATAAAGGATTTAAGCCTATGTTGTTAGTTTGCAGATAAAGGATTTATGTTAATAAAGGGTTTCAGTGATTGTAATATTTATGGCTTGTTTGGGGTATTTTGTGTTGCTGGTCAAGGGTTTCAGAGATTGTAAATTCTGTTGATAAAGGATTTAATCCTTTGTTGTTAGTTTGCAGAGTTGATAAAGGATTTAAGCCTTTGCTGTTAGTTTGCAGAGTTGATAAAGGAATTACGCCTTTGCTGTTAGTTTTCAGATTAAGGGCTCAAACGACAAGCAATCCCATCCCATCACTAGTGTTGTCTCTCAAAGCCTCGTCCCGATCCAGATATTTTTCAGTACAGTAATTCTAATTATAAATCATAAAAAATATAACATTGCTAATAGTTGTATCATTAATTAGTATCCGAAATATTTCCAAAAGAGATGATTGTTTTTCATCCCAACATTGTCCCAAGACATTTACAACTCAAAATACGACTCCAAGAGACATTTACATCCCAAAATACGACTTGAAGAGATATTTACATCCGAAAATATAACTTCACATCCCAAAATACATCCCAGGACCCAAAATACGGCAAGAACATATTGTATACGCCAAAACAAAATCCCAAAAAAACTTCATTCCCTAAACGTTAGTTCTATGTTCGACTATACTGTGATTTGTAAACCACTTTCATGTGAAAACAGGAATGATTAAGTGAGTACTTACACTGACATCCATGATATATCAATCAAAATGCTAATACTCCTCCATGAACTCGTCATCCTCCATGTTACCATTCACAAGTCCTTCATCAGCATCTTCCCTATCCATATCCTCACCAACGCCTTCCTCTTCCTCATCTAGTGCTTCCTCTTCCTCATCCAGTGCATCTTATGACATGGACTCACGACCCAAACTCACAAAAACCTCATTTAACAACTGCATCACTTTAATACCTTTGTTTTTGGACTGTTTCTTCAATCGTTCAATCTCCTTTGCTTGTCTTGCTCTTTCAGAGTTAGCGGCATCCAGCTTTGTACGCATTTCAGTGAATTGTTCCTCAGTTTTTGAATAATAGCACGCAGAACTAACCTTATCACGACACCTTATTCTACCAGATCTCAAGGAAGGAAGATTTGCGTGATATATGTCTTCCACTGACATGTCAAGTTCTCATCTTTCCACTTGATCTGGCATTTATTTCATTTTTCCCTACCATATCAGTCATCAAATAAATTAGCCACCAAATAGCAAAGCAACTAACAGAACAAAATGTACATACTAAAAAGATTCAAATATATTGAAATTACGAATATCCAAACACTAATTTAGTCCATACACACATTTCTCCGAGAAAACCCACAGATTCTTCATCTACAAAATTTTAGAGTACATTTTGCAAAAAACTTAAATTCATCTGCAAGCCCATGTATCACAGATGTTCTGCAATTAGATTATTCTAATTATAAGTGTGGCCAGTCTAGTGCATGCAACATTCCTATGTGCAATTCAAGTAATAGTGTTCCACAGGTAAGAGTCTTCAAAATAGGCCATATATAAGAATATAGAAAGCAACCCAAGTTCACTGTGGAACGACAAATATTTTATGGACAGTACAGACCGGCTGCTCGAAATCAAATTTTCTATTTTAACAATCAATATTCATTCTACGAAAACATAAAACTATACCTTGATAGTTTCACAGGTAGGATCGGTAGACTTCTTAAACTTATGAGTCGCATCAAACATCGTGATTGGATCAGTGGGTTCTCCATGTAACACCTATAAAAACATAACATAGGATAAGAACCTAGTGAAACACATAATACAAACTATAAGAAAATAGAAATCTACTTGGCTAAAAAAACGGAACGCAAACTGCTGAAGATAAGTTTACCCTGTTATGCATTATCTAGGCAAAACTCATCGGACCATTATAATGCTTCAGGACTTGACTCTTTCTGGCTGTTCTTGCTTGATCGGATTTAGTCTGTTACTCCAATATGAATATTGCAAGTTAATTTCAGTTTTAGACTTTATGAAATAATGAAATCTTAACCAAAGATGATAATTACCTGAAACTCCTCCATTTTGAACAAATTGCACATAGATGTCCAGTCCTCCATGTTAGTACAGTTCTTGGGCGGGTTCGCCAGTGCCTTGTCATAATCCTTGTCACATTCCAACCTATAGTGTTTACTCAAGGAAGATCTGTATCCATTGTATGTAACCCTCATTTTCCTCCTTAACAATTGTTCTGTTAAGTCATCATCAGGCTCAAGTTTGAAGTGATCCTACAGAATTAAGAAAAATTATTGTTATGATATCAAATTAACACTTTGAAAACAGGGAAGAAAGAAGACGTAAAATAGGTTATGTTGTTTTATTACTCTCACTAGCTGAACCAACCTCTTGACATTCTCTTCAGGTACATCTTTGAACAAACGCGCTGTAAGGGGGAAGTTCTCCCGCTGCCTTACCCACATACCAATATCCAAGTTAAACAGACAAAGACGCAAACCCACAAACTGCTGCTTGGGATTAAGAAGAATTATAGGTTTACTATCACCGAACTTCTTTCTTTGAAAAAGCTCAGGCAGGCTAGTTGGACCCCTCGGATCTGTTCACATTAATTATTTCCGACATCAGACAATATTGAACTAAAATAATGAATAATTATGATAAAATAGACACGAAGTGAAGTTACATACTATAAGCCAATAATAAAGATAAATAGAAATGAAGTATAATTACATACTATAAGGCCTTGTTGTCGCCACTTCATCTCCTGCTGGGATGGACTGGTCATGGATATTTGACGCCCCTTGTGATGGATGTCTACAGTGGTGCTGCCTGGTGGCAAGTCCCAAGTTGTTAGGTAGTGAATTGCACCGATATCTAGATACTGATCGGCTAGAAAATCCGTCTTCATCATTTGGTTGTCCAGCTGCATTTATGTCTGAAGCTAGCTGTCGCGGACTGGACAAGGATCTAGAGAGTGAAGGAGCATGTTGGTCTTCTTCAGCTGACTTCTTCCTTGTGTCATGTACAGCTTCCTTGTTTCGCATAACAGTTGAAGCATTCTCCCCTTCCAGTATTAAGGAACGTCTCACACGATTCTGCACTTGAGGTGCGTTTGGAGCTACCCGTCGGTTAGATGGAAGAGATAACGGTGTAGCAGCAATTCCAAGTTTTCGTTGGGAGTATCTAGTTGGGGTACTGCCATTTTCTTTCTCCCTTGGAAGATCTATTCCATGCATGTCTGTTGTTTTTCTCCCTTGCGAATTAATTCCACTTGATTCTGCAATTAACCACTTACATAATTTAGCAAATTAACATGAAGTAACTGCGAAAATGTGAAACAAATGTATATATTCATTTACCGTTTGTTGTCCTAGAACTTCGTGTTAATCCCCCTCTAGCTCTTCCTAATGAAAACCTATAAAAAAAAATGAAAAGGTGACTACAACATAAACAAGAAAACATGAATTAAATACTTATCCATACTCACTTCTTGTGTTCCATACAACGATACACAAAATCCCAAATTATCTTTGAACAAAGTAGAACAGAAAATGTGGAAAACAAATGTAAATATATATTTCATTACCATTGGTTGATGGCTTCTGTCTTTCCACTGGACTTCTCTCTGGCACAAAATTGTGGAAGGGATCCACTCGCCCGCTATATCTTTGTGAGAATCCTCCTCTAGATCTCCCCATCGTAATGACTACAGCAAAAAAAACATTAAAATTAAATGGAGAAAAAGTTATCAAACCATTTAAATTGATCAAATTAAAGAAAAATATCAAATGAGCCATTTGAATATGGAACTTTGACAACTTCTAATTCGCAAATACTGAAAGAAATGCTTTACACAGTTGATTCAACATAATGGGCAACTTAAGCATCTAACTTGATATGGGTGAAGCCACTTTAGTGTCTAAATGTTAACCCAAATACAAGTTTAATGAAGGATTTTACATGATATAATGAGAATGATTCATTAAATCACCTACTCATGCATTCAAATCCACATTGGGGGGACATAAAAACTTCAGGTAGTGCTCACTAGCTAAGCATTAACCTAAAACCTAATACTTGCAAGCACCATGGATTAAATTAGCATGACAAGAAACCCTAATCAACCAAAAATTAGCTAAAAAAACTAACATCCCCCACATCATCCCATACATCAAACAAAAATCAAATCCATGAAAAACAATCAACAGATACAACAGAAAAAGTAAAACTCAATAAACTTATGTTGATAACCAAAAAAACAAAAGGAATCAGAGAATACCCAAATAAAACATACCAAAAATCAAAAAATCCTCAGGCCCAAATACCGAAATATCAAAATCAACATACCCACAACTCAAAAGAAACCCTCTTGTTGAATTTGTATCTTTGTAAGGACTACAACAAATTTCAATCGATCTAGAAAAAAATTTAAACCCTAGAACGGTTTACACACAGAATCCCGAGCTAAAATTAATCTCCGAACAGGGAAAAAAACAAAATCAAAACACATGCATCCAATATCTTACACTAAAATCAATATCTAACACATGCATCCAATATCTAACACTAAAATCAAAACTAGATGAAAAAGAAACCTTGAGATTGAAAAGAGAAAGGGTTTTTCCAGAAAAAAAAAAAAAAAAAACCCTAGAACTTGTAATCAAATTGATAAAAGTGAAATTAAGATAATGGGTTTCTTCAAACTCACCGAGGGATTGAAACTCACTAACAACGGAAGGTTTTTTTTTTCCTTTTTCAAACTCAACAACTCCAAGCTCAGAAACAACGGATGAAGATGGGGTTTCGGAGAAATAGAGAAGAGAGAGAAGGGTTTCAGAAGAAATGGTGAGATAGAGAAGAGAGAGGAAGAGAATAGAGTTTTGAGAAGATAAGTTCTAGATTTACTAAATCTTTTAGTTTGGGCAAAAATATCCATGAAGTGGCTTAAGTATTTTGAAATTGGGTAGAAATAGCTCTATCCCAATTTTCTCTTTTAATCGGGCGGGAGGATTCTCTATAAAATGATTATAACCTAAACACTTTCCCTCCGAATTTTTTTTATTTTTTTTCGGTTAGGGTGGAAAAATCCTTAATAAAATATTTCTTATTTTGAATTTGGGTTGAAATATCTTTTAAAAAAATTGCATAAAATACGATAGATTATAAGGATAGCGATGTTGGAAATTGGGTACCGGAGGAATGATTACCTGGAGTTTGGATATCACAGATTCAAAGATTATTAGAGTTAGACCTGAGTTTCTCGTTCAGATTAACTTGATGAAAATATATCAGAATTTAGCACCACGGGTTCAAAGATTTCTAGGATAAACTGAATACGAAATATATCCGAATTGAATTTCACAGGTTCAAATATTACTAGTGTTAGACTTAAGTTTCTCTCTCGTACGAACTGAATACGAAATATATCCGAATTGAACATCACAGGTTCAAATATTACTAGTGTTAGAATTAATTTTGTCTCTCGGATGAACGGAATACGAAATATATCATAATTTAACATCACAGGTTCAAATATTACTAGTGTTAGACTTAAGTTTCACTCTCTGATGAACGGAATACAAAATATATCAGAATTGAACATCTCAGGTTCAAATATTACTAGTGTTAGACTTAAGTTTCTCTCTCTGATGAATGGAATACGAAATATATCAGAATTGAACATTCCATGTTCAAATATTACTAGTGTTAGACTTAAGTTTCACTCTCGGATAAACTGAATACGAAATATATCCGAATTGAACTTCACAGGTTCACATACTACTCGAGTTAGACCCGATTTTCACGTTTGGGTGAAATGAAGAGGAAATATATCAGAATTGGACCTCACAGGTTCACATACCACTCGAGTTAGACCCGAGTTTCACGTTTGGGTGAACTGAAGAGGAAATATATCAGAACTGGACATCACGGGTTCAAATATTACTAGTGTTAGACTTAAGTTTCACTCTCGGATAAACTGAATACGAAATATATCCGAATTGAGCTTCACAGATTCACATACTACTCGAGTTAGACCCGAGTTTCACGTTTGGGTGAACTGAAGAGGAAATATATCAGAATTGGATCTCACAGGTTCACATACTACTCGAGTTAGACCCGAGTTTCACGTTTGGGTGAACTGAAGAGGAAATATATCAGAATTGGACCTCACAGGTTCACATACCACTCGAGTTAGACCCGAGTTTCACGTTTGGGTGAACTGAAGAGGAAATATATCAGAATTGGACATCACAGGTTCACATACCACTCGAGTTAGACCCGAGTTTCACGTTTGGGTGAACTGAAGAGGAAATATATCAGAATTGGACATCACAGGTTCAAATATTACAAGTGTTAGACTTAAGTTTCACTCTCTGATGAACGGAATACAAAATATATCAGAATTGAACATCCCAGGTTCAAATATTACTAGTGTTAGACTTAAGTTTCTCTCTCGGATGAACGGAATACGAAATATATCAGAATTTAACATCACAGGTTCAAATATTACTAGTGTTAGACATAAGTTTCACTCTCGGATAAACTGAATACGAAATATATCCTAATTGAATTTCACAGGTTCACATACTACTCGAGTTAGACCCGAGTTTCACGTTTGGGTGAACTGAAGAGGAAATATATTAGAATTGGACCTCACAGGTTCACATACCACTCGAGTTAGACCCGAGTTTCACGTTTGGGTGAACTGAAGAGGAAATATAGCAGAATTGGACATCACAGGTTCACATACCACTCGAGTTAGACCCGAGTTTCACGTTTGGGTGAACTGAAGAGGAAATATATCAGAATTGGACCTCACAGGTTCACATACCACTCGAGTTAGACCCGAGTTTCATGTTTAGGTTAACTGAAGAGGAAATATATCAGAATTGGACATCATAGGTTCAAATATTACTAGTGTTAGACTTAAGTTTCACTCTCGGATAAACTGAATACGAAATATATCCGAATTGAACTTCACAGGTTCACATACTACTCGAGTTAGACCCGAGTTTCATGTTTGGGTGAACTGAAGAGGAAATATATCCGAATTGGATCTCACAGGTTCACATTCCACTCGAGTTAGGCCCGAGTTTCACGTTTGGGTGAACTGAAGAGGAAATATATCAGAATTGGACATCACAGGTTCAAATATTACTAGTGTTAGACTTAAGTTTCACTCTCGGATAAACTGAATACGAAATATATCCGAATTGAACATCACAAGTTCACATGATTACTCGAGTTAGACCCGAGTTTCACGTTTGGGTGAATGAAGAGGAAATATATCGAATTGGACATCACAGGTTCACATACCACTCGAGTTAGACCCGAGTTTCACGTTTGGGTGAACTGAAGAGGAAATATATCAAAATTGGACCTCACGGGTTCACATACTACTCGAGTTAGACCCGAGTTTCACGTTTGGGTGAATGAAGAGGAAATATATCAGAATTGGACCTCACGGGTTCACATACCACTCGAGTTAGACCCGAGTTTCACGTTTGGGTGAACTGAAGAGGAAATATATCAGAATTGGACATCACAGGTTCAAATATTACTAGTGTTATACTTAAGTTTAACTCTCTGATGAACGGAATACAAAATATATCAGAATTGAACATCATAGGTTCAAATATTACTAGTGTTAGACTTAAGTTTCTCTCTCGGATGAACGGAATACGAAATATATCAGAATTTAACATCACAAGTTCAAATATTACTAGTGTTAGACTTAAGTTTCACTCTCGGATAAACTGAATATGAAATATATCCGAATTGAACATCACGGGTTCACATATTACTCGAGTTAGACCTAAGTTTCACGTTTGGGTGATCTGAAGAGGAAATATATCAGAATTGGACCTCACGGGTTCACATACTACTCGAGTTAGACCCGAGTTTCACGTTTGGGTGAACTGAAGAGGAAATATATATCAGAATTGGACATCACAGGTTCACATACCACTCGAGTTAGACCCGAGTTTCACGTTTGGGTGAACTGAAGAGGAAATATATCATAATTGGACATCACAGGTTCAAATATTACTAGTGTTAGACTTAAGTTTCACTCTCGGATGAATGGAATACGAAATATATCCGAATTGAACTTCACAGGTTCACATACTACTCGAGTTAGACCCGAGTTTCACGTTTGGGTGAACTGAAGAGGAAATATATCGAGGTGGACCTCACGGGTTCAATTGGACCTCACAGGTTCACATACCACTTGAGTTAGACCCGAGTTTCACGTTTGGGTGAACTGAAGAGGAAATATATCAGAATTGGACAACACATGTTCACATACCACTCGAGTTAGACCCGAGTTTCATGTTTGGGTGAACTGAAGAGGAAATATATCAGAATTGGACATCATAGGTTCAAATATTACTAGTGTTAGACTTAAGTTTCACTCTCGGATAAACTGAATACGAAATATATCCGAATTGAACATCCCAGGTTCACATACTACTCAAGTTAGACGAGTTTCATGTTTGGGTGAATCTGAAGAGGAAATATATCCGAATTGGACATCACGGTTCACATACCACTCGAGTTAGACCCGAGTTTCACGTTTGGGGTGTGGACTGAAGAGGAAATATATCAGAATTGGACATCACGGGTTCAAATATTACTAGTGTTAGACTTAAGTTTTCACTCTGGGATAAACTGAAAATACGAAATATATCCGAATTGAACACGGGTTTCACGGGTTCACATACTACTCGAGTAAGACTAGAGTTAGACTTAAGTTAAGTTTCACGTTTGGGTGAACTTTTGGGTGAAGAGGAAATATATCGAATTGGACATCACGGGTTCACATACCACTCGAGTTAGACCCGAGTTTCACGTTTGGGTGAATCTGAAGAGGAAATATATATTACTAGAATTGGACATCACGGTTCACATATTACTCGAGTTAGACCTAAGTTTCACGTTTGGGATGAATCTGAAGAGGAAATATATCACAGGTTCACAGAATTGGACATCACAGGTTCACATACCACTCGAGTTAGACCCGAGTTTCACGTTTGGGTGAACTGAAGAGGAAATATATCATAATTGGACATCACATGTTCAAATATTACTAGTGTTAGACTTAAGTTTCACTCTCGGATAAACTGAATAAGAAATATATCCGAATTAAACCCGAGTTTCACAGGTTCACATACTACTCGAGTTAGACCCGAGTTTCACGTTTGGGTGAACTGAAGAGAAAATATATCAGAATTGGACGTCACAGGTTCACATACCACTTAAGTTAGACCCGAGTTTCACGTTTGGGTGAACTGAAGAGGAAATATATCAGAATTGGACATCACGGGTTCAAATATTACTAGTGTTAGACTTAAGTTTCACTCTCGGATAAACTGAATACGAAATATATCTGAATTGAGCTTCACAGATTCACATACTACTCGAGTTAGACCCGAGTTTCACGTTTTAGGATGAATTAAGAGGAAATATATCAAAATTGGACATCACGGGTTCACATACCACTCGAGTTAGACCCGAGTTTCACGTTTGGGTGAACTGAAGAGGAAATATATCAGAATTGGACCTCACAGGTTCACATACCACTCGAGTTAGACCCGAGTTTCACGTTTGGGTGAACTGAAGAGGAAATATATCAGAATTTGACATCACAGGTTCAAATATTACTAGTGTTAGACTTAAGTTTCACTCTCTCATGAACAAAATGCAAAATATATCAGAATTGAACATCCCAGGTTCAAATATTACTAGTGTTAGACTTAAGTTTCTCTCTCGGATGAATGGAATACGAAATATATCAGAATTTAACATCACATGTTCAAATATTACTAGTGTTAGACTTAAGTTTCACTCTCGGATAAACTGAATACGAAATATATCCGAATTGAACTTCACAGGTTCACATACTACTCGAGTTAGACCCGAGTTTCACGTTTGGGTGAACTAAAGAGGAAATATATCAGAATTGGACATCACAGGTTCACATACCACTCTAGTTAGACCCGAGTTTCACGTTTGGGTGAAATGAAGAGGAAATATATCAAAATTGGACATCACAGGTTCACAAACCACTCAATTTAGACCCGAGTTTCACGTTTGGGTGAACTGAAGAGGAAATATATCAGAATTGGACATCACAGGTTCAAATATTACTAGTGTTAGACTTAAGTTTCACTCTCGGATAAACTGAATACGAAATATATCCAAATTGAACTTCACAGGTTCACATACTACTCGAGTTAGACTCGAGTTTCACGTTTGGGTGAACTGAAGAGGAAATATATCAGAATTGGACACCACAGGTTCACATACCACTCGAGTTAGACACGAGTTTCACGTTTGGGTGAACTGAAGAGGAAATATATCAGAATTGGACATCACAGGTTCACATACCACTCGAGTTAGACCCGAGTTTCACGTTTGGGTGAACTGAAGAGGAAATATATCAGAATTGGACCTCACGAGTTCACATTACTCGAGTTAGACCCGAGTTTCACGTTTGGGTGAACTCGAAGAGGAAATATATCGAGAATGGACATCACGGGTTCACATACCACTCGAGTTAGACCTAAGTTTCACGTTTGGGTGAATGAAGAGGAAATATATCGAATTGGACCTCACAGGTTCATATACCACTTGAGTTAGACCCGAGTTTCACGTTTGGGTGAACTGAAGAGGAAATATATCAGAATTGGACATCACAGGTTCAAATATTACTAGTGTTAGACTTAAGTTTCACTCTCGGATAAACTGAATACGAAATATATCTGAATTGAACATCACGGGTTCACATACTACGCGAGTTAGACCCGAGTTTCACGTTTGGGTGAACTGAAGAGGAAATATATCGAATTGGACATCACGTTCAAAGGTTCACATACCACTCGAGTTAGACCCGAGTTTCACGTTTGGGTGGCTGAAGAGGAAATATATCAGAATTGGACATCACAGGTTCACATACCACTCGAGTTAGACCCGAGTTTGACGTTTGGGTGAACTGAAGAGGAAATATATCAGAATTGGACCTCACAGGTTCATATACCACTCGAGTTAGACCCGAGTTTCACGTTTGGGTGAACTGAAGAGGAAATATATCATAATTGGACATCACAGGTTCACATACCACTCGAGTTAGACCTGAGTTTCACGTTTGGGTGAACTGAAGAGGAAATATATCAGAATTGGACATCATAGGTTCAAATATTACTAGTGTTAGACTTAAGTTTCACTCTCGGATAAACTGAATACGAAATATATCAGAATTGAACTTCACAGGTTCACATACTACTCGAGTTAGACCGAGTTTCACGTTTGGATGATCTGAAGAGAAATATATCGAAATTGGACATCACATGTTCATATTACTCGAGTTAGACCTTAAGTTTCACGTTTGGGTGGTTGAAGAGGAAATATATCGAATTGGACATCACGGGTTCAAATATTACTAGTGTTAGACTTAAGTTTCACTCTCGGATAAAGCGAATACGAAATATATGAATTGAACATCACGGGTTCACATATTACTCGAGTTAGGCCGAGTTTCACGTTTGGGTGAACTGAAGAGGAAATATATCAGAATTGGACATCACAGGTTCACATACCACTCGAGTTAGACCCGAGTTTCACGTTTGGGTGAACTGAAGAGGAAATATATCAGAATTGGACATCACAGGTTCACATACCACTCGAGTTAAACCTGAGTTTCACGTTTGGGTATGATTTGAAGAGGAAATATATCGAATTGGACATCACGGGTTCACATACCACTCGAGTTAGAGTTAGACCTAAGTTTCACGTTTGGGTGAACCGAAGAGGAAATATATCGAATTGGACATCATGGGTTCAAATATTTCTAGTGTTAGACTTAAGATTCACTCTCGGATAAACTGAATACGAAATATATCATAATTGAACCTCACAGGTTCACAAAGATTACTAGAGTTAGACCCGATTTTCACGTTTTGGGTGAACTGAAGAGGAAATATATCGAATTGGACATCACGGGTTCACATACCACTCGAGTTAGACCCGAGTTTCACGTTTGGGTGATCGAAGAGGAAATATATCATAATTGGACATCACGGGTTCAAATATTACTAGTGTTAGACTTAAGTTTCACTCTCGGATGAACTGAATACGAAATATATCCGAATTTAACATCACAGGTTCACATACTACTCGAGTTAGTCCCGAGTTTCACGTTTGGGTGATCTGAAGAGGAAATATATCAGAATTGGACATCATGGGTTCACATACCACTCGAGTTAGACCCGAGTTTCACGTTTGGGTGATCTGAAGAGGAAATATATCAGAATTGGACATCACAGGTTCAAATATTACTAGTGTTAGACTTAAGTTTCACTCTCGGATAAACTGAATACGAAATATATCGAATTTGAACATCACAGGTTCAAATATTACTCGAGTTAGACCCTAGTTTCATGTTTGGGATGATCTGAAGAGGAAATATATCGAATTGGACATCACGGGTTCACATATTACTCGAGTTAGACCGAGTTTCACGTTTGGATGATCTGAAGAGGAAATATATCGAATTGGACCTCACGGGTTCACATACCACTCGAGTTAGACTTAAGTTTCACGTTTGGGTGATCTGAAGAGGAAATATATCGAATTGGACATCACGGGTTCAAATATTACTCGAGTTAGACCTAAGTTTCACGTTTGGATGATCTGAAGAAGAAATATATCGAATTGGACATCACGGGTTCACATACCACTCGAGTTAGACCCGAGTTTGACGTTTGGATGAACTGAAGAAAAAATATATCGAAATTGGACATCACGGGTTCAAATACCACTCGAGTTAGACCCGAGTTTCACGTTTGGATGATCTGAAGAGGAAATATATCGAGAATTGGACATCACGGGTTCAAATATTACTAGTGTTAGACTTAAGTTTCACTTCGGATGAACGGAATACAAAATATATCGAATTGAACATCCGGGTTCAAATATTACTAGTGTTAGACTTAAGTTTCTCTCTCGGATGATCTGGAATACGAAATATATCGAATTTAACATCATGGGTTCAAATATTACTAGAGTTAGACTTAAGTTTCACTCTCGGATAAATCTGAAGAATACGAAATATATCCGAATTGAACATCACAGGTTCACATAATACTCGAGTTAGACCCGAGTTTCACGTTTGGGTGAACTGAAGAGGAAATATATCAGAATTGGACATCACAGGTTCACATACCACTCGAGTTAGACCCGAGTTTCACGTTTGGGTGAACTGAAGAGGAAATATATCAGAATTGGACATCACAGGTTCATATACAACTCGAGTTAGACCCGAGTTTCACGTTTGGGTGAACTGAAGAGGAAATATATCAGAATTGGACATCACAGGTTCAAATATTACTAGTGTTAGACTTAAGTTTCACTCTCGGATAAAATGAATACGAAATATATCCGAATTGAACTTCACAGGTTCACATACTACTCGAGTTAGACCTAAGTTTCACGTTTGGGTGAGCGAAGAGAAATATATCATAATTGGACATCACAGGTTCAGATACAACTCGAGTTAGACCCGAGTTTCACATTTGGGTGAACGAAGAGGAAATATATCGAATTGGACATCACGGGTTCACATATTACTCGAGTTAGACCTAAGTTTCACGTTTGGGTGATCTGAAGAGGAAATATATCGAATTGGACATCACGGGTTCAAATATTACTCGAGTTAGACCCGAGTTTCACGTTTGGGTGACTGAAGAGGAAATATATCAAAATTGGACATCACGAGGTTCAAATATTACTCGAGTTAGACCTAGAGTTTCACGTTTGGGTGAACTGAAGAGGAAATATATCAGAATTGGACATCAAAGGTTCAAATATTCTTAGTGTTAGACTTAAGTTTCACTCTTTGATGAACGGAATACAAAATATATCAGAATTGAACATCTCAGGTTCAAATATTACTAGTGTTAGACCCGAATTTCACGTTTGGGTGAACTGAAGAGGAAATATATCAGAATTGGACATCACAGGTTCACATACCACTCGAGTTAGACCCGAGTTTCACGTTTGGGTGAACTGAAGAGGAAATATATCAGAATTGGACATCACAGGTTCACATACCACTCGAGTTAGACCCGAGTTTCACGTTTGGGTGAACTGAAGAGGAAATATATCAGAATTGGACATCACAGGTTCACATACCACTCGAGTTAGACTAAGTTTCATGTTTGGGTGAACTGAAGAGGAAATATATCAGAATTGGACATCACAAGTTCAAATATTACTAGTGTTAGACTTAAGTTTCACTCTCGGATAAACTGAATACGAAATATATCCGAATTGAACATCACAGGTTCACATACTTCTCGAGTTAGACCCGAGTTTCACGTTTGGGTGAACTGAAGATGAAATATATCAGAATTGGACATCACAGGTTCACATACCACTCGAGTTAGACCCGAGTTTCACGTTTGGGTGAACTGAAGAGGAAATATATCAGAATTGGACACCACAGGTTCACATACCACTCGAGTTAGACCCGAGTTTCACGTTTGGGTAAACTGAAGAGGAAATATATATCGAATTGGACATCACAGGTTCAAATACTACTCGAGTTAGACCCGAGTTTCACGTTTGGGTGAACTGAAGAGGAAATATATCAGAATTGGACATCACAGGTTCAAATATTACTAGTGTTAGACTTAAGTTTCACACGGATTCGGATAAATTGAATCACGAAATATATCCGAATTGAAGTGTTTCGTTTGGGTTCAAAGATTACTATCGAGTTGGACCACGGAGTTTCACGTTTGGGTGATCTGAAGAGGAAATATATCGAATTGGACATCACGGGTTCACATATTACTCGAGTTAGACCCGAGTTTCACGTTTGGGTGAACTGAAGAGGAAATATATCAGAATTGGACATCACAGGTTCAAATATTACTAGAGTTAGACTTAAGTTTCATGTTTGGATGATCTGAAGAGGAAATATCGAGAATTGGACATCACGGGTTCAAATATTACTAGAGTTAGACTTAAGTTTCACTCTCGGATAATCTGAAGACGAAATATATCAGAATTGAACATCACGGGTTCACATATTACTCGAGTTAGACCTAAGTTTCACGTTTGGGTGAACTGAAGATGAAATATATCGAATTGGACATCACAGGTTCACATACCACTCGAGTTAGACCCGAGTTTCACGTTTGGGTGAACTGAAGAGGAAATATATCATAATTGGACACCACAGGTTCACATACCACTCGAGTTAGACCCGAGTTTCACGTTTGGGTGAACTGAAGAGGAAATATATCAGAATTGGACATCACAGGTTCAAATATTACTCGAGTTAGACCGAGTTTCACGTTTGGATGATCTGAAGAAAAAATATATCAGAATTGGACATCACAGGTTCAAATATTACTAGTGTTAGACTTAAGTTTCACTCTCGGAAAAACTGAATACGAAATATATCAGATTTGGACCTCACGGGTTCAAATATTACTCGAGTTAGACCCGAGTTTCACGTTTGGGTGAACTGAAGAGGAAATATATCAGAATTGGACATCACGGGTTCACATTACTCGAGTTAGACCCGAGTTTCACGTTTGGGTGATCTGAAGAGGAAATATATCAGAATTGGACATCACGGGTTCAAATATTACTAGTGTTAGACTTAAGTTTCACTCGGATGAACGGAATGCACGAAATATATCGAATTGAACATCACGGGTTCAAATATTACTAGTGTTAGACTTAAGTTTCTCTCTCGGATGAACGGAATATGAAATATATCAGAATTTAACATCACTGGGTTCAAAATATTACTAGTGTTAGACTTAAGTTTCACTCTCGGATAAATCTGAAGACGAAATATATCGAATTGAACTTCACGGGTTCACATACTACTCGAGTTAGACCCGAGTTTCACGTTTGGGTGAACTGAAGAGGAAATATATCGAATTGGACATCACGGGTTCACATACCACTCGAGTTAGACCCGAGTTTCACGTTTGGGTGAACTGAAGAGGAAATATCATCGAATTGGACATCACGGGTTCACATACCACTCGAGTTAGACCTAGTTTCACGTTTGATGATCTGAAGAGGAAATATATCATAATTGGACATCACAGGTTCAAATATTACTAGTGTTAGACTTAAGTTTCACTCTCGGATAAACTGAATACGAAATATATCCGAATTGAACTTCACAGGTTCACATACTACACGAGTTAGACCCGAGTTTCACGTTTGGGTGAACTGAAGAGGAAATATATCAGAATTGGACATCACAGGTTCACATACCACTCGAGTTAGACCCGAGTTTCACGTTTGTTTGAACTGAAGAGGAAATATATCAGAATTGGACATCACAGGTTCACATACTACTCGAGTTAGACCCGAGTTTCACGTTTGGGTGAACTGAAGAGGAAATATATCAGGATTGGACACCACAGGATCACATAACACTCGAGTTAGACCCGAGTTTCACGTTTGGGTGAACTGAAGAGGAAATATATCAGAATTGGACATCACAGGTTCAAATATTACTAGTGTTAGACTTAAGTTTCACTCTCGGATGAACGGAATACGAAATATATCAGAATTGAACATCCCAGGTTCAAATATTACTCGAGTTAGACCCGAGTTTCACGTTTGGGTGAATCTGAAGAGGAAATATATCAGAATTGGACATCACAGGTTCACATACCACTCGAGTTAGACCCGAGTTTCACGTTTGGGTGAACTGAAGAGGAAATATATCAGAATTGGACATCACAGGTTCAAATATTACTAGTGTTAGACTTAAGTTTCACTCTCTGATGAACGGAATGCAAAATATATCAGAATTGAACATCCCAGGTTCAAATATTACTAGTGTTAGACTTAAGTTTCTCTCTCGGATGTACGGAATACAAAATATATCAGAATTTAACATCACAGGTTCAAATATTACTAGTGTTAGACTTAAGTTTCACTCTCGGATAAACTGAATACGAAATATATCTGAATTGAACTTCACAGGTTCACATACTACTCGAGTTAGACCCGAGTTTCACGTTTGGGTGAACTAAAGAGGAAATATATCAGAATTGGACATCACAGGTTCACATACCACTCGAGTTAGACCCGAGTTTCACGTTTGGGTGAACTGAAGAGGAAATATATCACGATTGGACATCACAGGTTCACATATTACTCGAGTTAGACCGAGTTTCACGTTTGGATGATCTGAAGAGGAAATATATCGAGAATTGGACATCACGGGTTCAAATATTACTAGAGTTAGACTTAAGTTTCACTCTCGGATAAATCTGAATACGAAATATATCAGAATTGAACATCACAGGTTCACATATTACTCGAGTTAGACCTAAGTTTCACGTTTGGATGAACGAAGAGGAAATATATCAGAATTGGACATCACGGGTTCACATATTACTCGAGTTAGACCCGAGTTTTTCACGTTTGGATGATCTGAAGAGGAAATATATCAGAATTGGACATCACAGGTTCAAATATTACTCGAGTTAGACCCGAGTTTCACGTTTGGGTGATCTGAAGAGGAAATATATCAGAATTGGACATCACAGGTTCACATACCACTCGAGTTAGACCCGAGTTTCACGTTTGGATGAACTGAAGAGGAAATATATCAGAATTGGACATCACAGGTTCAAATATTACTAGTGTTAGACTTAAGTTTCACTCTCAGATAAACTGAATACGAAATATATCGAATTGAACATCACGGGTTCACATATTACTCGAGTTAGACCCGAGTTTCACGTTTGGGTGATGATCTGAAGAGGAAATATATCGAATTGGACATCACGGGTTCACATACCACTCGAGTTAGACCCGAGTTTCACGTTTGGGTGAACTGAAGAGGAAATATATCAGAATTGGACATCACAGGTTCAAATATTACTCGAGTTAGACCCGAGTTTCACGTTTGGGTGAACTGAAGAGGAAATATATCGAATTGGACATCACGAGGTTCAAATATTACTAGTGTTAGACTTAAGTTTCACTCTCGGATAAACTGAAATACGAAATATATCCGAATTGAACATCACGGGTTCACATATTACTCGAGTTAGACCCGAGTTTCACGTTTGGGTGAATCTGAAGAGGAAATATATCGAATTGGACATCAAAGTTCACATACCACTCGAGTTAGACCCCGAGTTTCACGTTTGGGTGATCTGAAGAGGAAATATATCGAATTGGACATCACGGGTTCAAATACCACTCGAGTTAGACCCGAGTTTCACGTTTGGGTGATCTGAAGAGAGGAAATATATCGAATTGGACATCACGGGTTCAAATATTACTAGTGTTAGACTTAAGTTTCTCTCGGATGATCTGAATACGAAATATATCAAATTGAACATCACGGGTTCAAATATTACTAGAGTTAGACTTAAGTTTCTCTCTCGGATGATCGGAATACGAAATATATCAAAATTTAACATCACGGGTTCAAATATTACTAGTGTTAGACTTAAGTTTCACTCTTTGATGAACGGAATACAAAATATATCAGAATTGAACATCACAGGTTCACATACCACTCGAGTTAGACCCGAGTTTCACGTTTGGGTGAACTGAAGAGGAAATATATCAGAATTGGACATCACAGGTTCACATACCACTCGAGTTAGACCCGAGTTTCACGTTTGGGTGAACTGAAGAGGAAATATATCAGAATTGGACATCACAGGTTCAAATATTACTCGAGTTAGACCCGAGTTTCACGTTTGGGTGAAGAAATATGAAGAGGAAATATATCGAATTGGACATCATAGGTTCAAATATTACTAGTGTTAGACTTAAGTTTCACTCTCGGATGAACTGAAGACGAAATATATCGAATTGAACATCACGGGTTCACATATTACTCGAGTTAGACCTTAAGTTTCACGTTTGGGTGAACTGAAGAGGAAATATATCGAATTTAACATCACGGGTTCACATATTACTGAGTTAGACCCGAGTTTCTCGTTTGGATAAACTGAAGAGAAAATATATCGAGAATTGGACATCACAGGTTCAAATATTACTCGAGTTAGACCCGAGTTTCACGTTTGGGTGAATCTGAAGAGGAAATATATCAAGAATTGGACATCACGGGTTCACATACCACTAGAGTTAGACCCGAGTTTTCGTTTGGGTGATCTGAAGAGGAAATATATCATAATTGGACATCACAGGTTCAAATATTACTCGAGTTAGACCCGAGTTTCACGTTTGGGTGAACTGAAGAGGAAATATATCAGAATTGGACATCACAGGTTCAAATATTACTAGTGTTAGACTTAAGTTTCACTCTCGGATGAACGGAATACGAAATATATCAGATTTGGACCTCACGGGTTCACATATTACTCGAGTTAGACCCGAGTTTCACGTTTGGGTGAACTGAAGAGGAAATATATCAGGATTGGACACCACAGGTTCACATACCACTCGAGTTAGACCCGAGTTTCACGTTTGGGTGAGTTGAAGAGGAAATATATCGAATTGGACATCACGGGTTCAAATATTACTAGTGTTAGACCTTAAGTTTAACTCGTTTGGATGATCTGAAGACGAAATATATCGAATTGAACATCACGGGTTCAAATATTACTAGTGTTAGACATAAGTTTCACTCTTGGATGAAACTGAAGACGAAATATATCCGAATTGAACATCACGGGTTCACATATTACTCGAGTTAGACCGAGTTTCACGTCCGGATGATCTGAAGAGGAAATATATAAGAATTGGACATCACAGGTTCACATACCACTCGAGTTAGACCCGAGTTTCATGTTTGGGTGAACTGAAGAGGAAATATATCAGAATTGGACATCACAGGTTCACATACCACTCGAGTTAGACCCGAGTTTCACGTTTGGGTGAACTGAAGAGGAAATATATCATGATTGGACACCACAGGTTCACATACCACTCGAGTTAGACCCGAGTTTCACGTTTGGGTGAACTGAAGAGGAAATATATCAGAATTGGACATCAAAGGTTCAAATATTCTTAGTGTTAGACTTAAGTTTAACTCTCTGATGAACGGAATACAAAATATATTAGAATTGAACATCCCAGGTTCAAATATTACTAGTGTTAGACTTAAGTTTCTCTCTCGGATGAACGGAATACGAAATATATCAGAATTTAACATCACGGGTTCAAATATTACTAGTGTTAGACTTAAGTTTCACTCTCGGATAAACTCGAATACGAAATATATCAGAATTGAACATCACAGGTTCACATATTACTCGAGTTAGACCCGAGTTTCGTTTGGATGATCTGAAGAGGAAATATATCGAATTGGACATCACAGGTTCAAATATTACTCGAGTTAGACTTAAGTTTCACATTTGGGTGAACTGAAGAGAAATATATCGAGAATTGGACATCACGGGTTCACATATTACTAGAGTTAGACCCGAGTTTCACGTTTGGATGATCTGAAGAGGAAATATATCGAATTGGACATCACGGGTTCAAATATTACTCGAGTTAGACCTAAGTTTCACGTTTGGATGAGCTGAAGAGGAAATATATCGAATATTGGACATCACAGGTTCAAATATTACTAGTGTTAGACTTAAGTTTCACTCTCGGATAAAATGAATACGAAATATATCCGAATTGAACTTCATAGGTTCACATACTACTCGAGTTAGACCCGAGTTCCACGTTTGGGTGAACTGAAGAAAAAATATATCATAATTGGACCTCACAGGATCACATACCACTCGAGTTAGACCCGAGTTTCACGTTTGGGTGAACTGAAGAGGAAATATATCATAATTGGACATCACAGGTTCACATACCACTCGAGTTAGACCCGAGTTTCACGTTTGGGTGAACTGAAGAGGAAATATATCAGAATTGGACATCACAGGTTCACATACCACTCGAGTTAGACCCGAGTTTCACGTTTGGGTGAACTGAAGAGGAAATATATCAGAATTGGACATCACAGGTTCAAATATTACTAGTGTTAGACTTAAGTTTAACTCTCTGATGAACAAAATACAAAATATATCAGAATTGAACATCCCAGGTTCAAATATTACTAGTGTTAGACTTAAGTTTCTCTCTCGGATGAACGGAATACGAAATATATCAGAATTTAACATCACAGGTTCAAATATTACTAGTGTTAGACTTAAGTTTCACTCTCGGATAAACTGAATACGAAATATATCTGAATTGAACTTCACAGGTTCACATACCACTCGAGTTAGACCCGAGTTTCACGTTTGGGTGAACTGAAGAGGAAATATATCAGAATTGGACATCACAGGTTCACATACCACTCGAGTTAGACCCGAGTTTCACGTTTGGGTGAACTGAAGAGGAAATATATCAGAATTGGACATCAAAGGTTCAAATATTACTCGAGTTAGACCCGAGTTTCACGTTTGGGTGAACTGAAGAGAAAATATATCGAGAATTGGACATCACAGGTTCAAATATTACTAGTGTTAGACTTAAGTTTCACTCAGGATGAACTGAAGAGGAAATATATCAGAATTGAACATCACAGGTTCAAATATTACTAGTGTTAGACTTAAGTTTCTCTCATGGATGAACGGAATACGAAATATATGAGAATTTAACATCACAAGTTCAAATATTACTAGTGTTAGACTTAAGTTTCACTCTCGGATAAAATAAATACGAAATATATCCGAATTGAACTTCACAGGTTCACATACCACTCGAGTTAGACCCGAGTTTCACGTTTGGGTGAACTGAAGAGGAAATATATCAGAATTGGACATCACAGGTTCAAATATTACTCGAGTTAGACCCGAAGTTTCACGAAGAGGAAATTTGGGTGACATCACGAGGTTGAATACCAGAGAAATATGGGTGAGCTGAAGAGGAAATAATTGGACATCACGGGTTCAAATATTACTATAGTTAGACTTAAGTTTCTCTCGTTTGGATGAACTGAAAGAGGAAATATATCGAGTTAGAATGTTTCACGTTTGGACATCAAGAGGGTTCACATATTACTCGAGTTAGACCCGAGTTTCACGTTTGGGTGAACTGAAGATATCCAGGGTGGAAATATATCGAGTTAGAATTGGACATGGTTCAAATATTACTAGAGTTAGACCCGAGTTTCACGTTTGGATGAGACCCGCGTTTGAAGAGGAAATATATCGAATTGGACATCACAGGTTCAAATATTACTAGTGTTAGACTTAAGTTTCTCTCTCGGATGAACTGAATACGAAATATATCCGAATTGAACTTCAGAGGTTCACATACTACTCGAGTTAGACCCGAGTTTCACGTTTGGGTGAACTGAAGAAAAAATATATCAGAATTGGACATCACAGGTTCACATACCACTCGAGTTAGACCCGAGTTTCACGTTTGGGTGAACTGAAGAGGAAATATATCAGAATTGGACACCACAGGTTCAAAGATTACTCGAGTTAGACCTAAGTTTCACGTTTGGGCGAACTGAAGAGGAAATATATCAGAATTGGACATCACATGTTCAAATATTACTCGAGTTAGACCCGAGTTTCACGTTTGGGTGAACTAAAGAGGAAATATATCAGAATTGGACATCACAGGTTCACATACCACTCGAGTTAGACCCGAGTTTCACGTTTGGGTGAACTGAAGAGGAAATATATCAGAATTGGACATCACATGTTCAAATATTACTAGTGTTAGACCTAAGTTTCACGTTTGGATGATCTGAAGAGGAAATATATCGAATTGGACATCACGGGTTCAAATATTACTAGTGTTAGACTTAAGTTTCACTTCGGATGAAATGAAGACGAAATATATCGAATTGGACATCACGGGTTCACATATTACTCGAGTTAGACCCGAGTTTCACGTTTGGGTGAACTGAAGAGGAAATATATCGAATTGGACATCAGAGGTTCACATATTACTAGAGTTAGACCCGAGTTTCACGTTTGGATGATCTGAAGAGGAAATATCGAGAATTGGACATCACGGGTTCAAATATTACTAGTGTTAGACTTAAGTTTCACTCTCGATGAATCGGAATACAAAATATAGTTCGAATTGAACATCCCAGGTTCAAATATTACTAGTGTTAGACTTAAGTTTCTCTCATGGATGAACGGAATACGAAATATATGAGAATTTAACATCACAAGTTCAAATATTACTAGTGTTAGACTTAAGTTTCACTCTCGGATAAAATAAATACGAAATATATCCGAATTGAACTTCACAGGTTCAAATATTACTCGAGTTAGACCCGAGTTTCACGTTTGGATGAACTGAAGAGGAAATATATCGAATTGGACATCACGGGTTCACATACCACTCGAGTTAGACCCGAGTTTCACGTTTGGGTGATCTGAAAAGGAAATATATCAGAATTGGACATCACAGGTTCAAAGACCACTCGAGTTAGACCCGAGTTTCACGTTTGGGATGATCTGAAGAGGAAATATATCAGAATTGGACATCACATGTTCAAATATTACTAGTGTTAGACTTAAGTTTCACTCTCGGATGAAATGAATACGAAATATATCCGAATTGAACTTCACAAGTTCACATACTACTCGAGTTAGACCCGAGTTTCACATATGGGTGAACTGAAGAGGAAATATATCAGAATTGGACATCACGGGTTCAAACATTACCACTCGAGTTAGACCTAGAGTTTCACGTTTGGGTGATCTGAAGAGGAAATATATCGAGAATTGGACATCACGGGTTCAAATATTACTCGAGTTAGACCCGAGTTTCACGTTTGGGTGAACTGAAGAGGAAATATATCGAGAATTGGACATCACGAGTTCACATACCACTAGAGTTAGACCCGAGTTTCACGTTTGGATGATCTGAAGAGGAAATATATCATAATTGGACATCACGGGTTCAAATATTACTAGTGTTAGACTTAAGTTTCACTCTCGGATGAAACTGAATACGAAATATATCCTAATTGAACATCACGGAGTTCAAATATTACTCGAGTTAGACCCGAGTTTCACGTTTGGGTGAATCTGAAGAGGAAATATATCGAATTGGACATCACGGGTTCAAATATTACTAGTGTTAGACTTAAGTTTCACTCTCGGATGATTGGGAATACGAAATATATCGAATTGAACATCACGGGTTCAAATATTACTCGAGTTAGACTTAAAGTTTCACGTTTGGATGATCTGAAGAGGAAATATATCAGAATTGGACATCATAGGTTCAAATATTACTAGTGTTAGACTTAAGTTTCACTCTCGGATAATCGAAGACGAAATATATCTAATTGAACATCACGGGTTCACATATTACTCGAGTTAGACCTAAGTTTCACGTTTGGGTGAACGAAGAGGAAATATATCGAATTGGACATCACAGGTTCACATACCACTCGAGTTAGACCCGAGTTTCACGTTTGGGTGAAATGAAGAGGAAATATATCAGAATTGGACATCACAGGTTCACATACCACTCGAGTTAGACCCGAGTTTCACGTTTGGATGATGCGAAGAGGAAATATATCGAATTGGACATCACAGGTTCAAATATTACTAGTGTTAGACTTAAGTTTCACTCTCGGATGATCTGAAGACGAAATATATCGAATTGAACATCACGGGTTCAAATATTACTAGAGTTAGACCTAGTTTCACGTTTGGGATGATCTGAAAGAGAAAATATATCGAATTGGACATCACGGGTTCAAATATTACTCGAGTTAGACCCGAGTTTCACGTTTGGGTGAACCGAAGAGAAATATATCGAATTGGACATCACGGTTCACATATTACTCGAGTTAGACCCGAGTTTCACGTTTGGGTGAACTGAAGAGAAAATATATCGAATTGGACATCACGGGTTCACATACCACTCGAGTTAGACCCGAGTTTCACGTTTGGGTGAAGAAGATGAAATATATCGAATTGGACATCACGGGTTCAAATATTACTAGTAGTTAGACTTAAGTTTCTCTCTCGGATGAACTGAAGACGAAATATATCCTAATTGAACATCACGGGTTCAATATTACTAGAGTTAGACCTAAGTTTCACGTTTGGATGATCTGAAGAGGAAATATATCGAGAATTGGACATCACGGGTTCAAATATTACTATTGTTAGACTTAAGTTTCACTCTCGGATGATCTGAATACGAAATATATCCGAATTGAACATCACGGGTTCACATATTACTCGAGTTAGACATAAGTTTCACGTTTGGGTGAAGAAGAAGAGGAAATATATCGAATTGGACATCACAGGTTCACATACCACTCGAGTTAGACCCGAGTTTCACGTTTGAGTGAACTGAAGAGGAAATAATTGAACTTCACAGGTTCACATAATACTCGAGTTAGACCCGAGTTTCACGTTTGAGTGAACTGAAGAGGAAATATATCAGAATTGGACATCACAGGTTCAAATACCACTCGAGTTAGACCCGAGTTTCACGTTTGGGTGAACTGAAGAGGAAATATATCAGAATTGGACATCAAAGGTTCAAATATTACTAGTGTTAGACTTAAGTTTCACTCTCTGATGAACGGAATGTAAAATATATCATAAGTGAACATCCCAGGTTCAAATATTACTAGTGTTAGACTTAAGTTTCTCTCTCGGATGAACGGAATACGAAATATATCAGAATTTAACATCACGGGTTCAAATATTACTAGTGTTAGACTTAAGTTTCACTCTCGGATAAACTGAATAGAAAATATATCCGAACTGAACTTCACAGGTTCACATATTACTCGAGTTAGACCTAAGTTTCACGTTTGGGTGAACTGAAGAGGAAATATATCAAAATTGGACATCATAGGTTCACATACCACTCGAGTTAGACCCGAGTTTCACGTTTGGGTGAACTGAAGAGGAAATATATCAGAATTGGACATCACAGGTTCACATACCACTCGAGTTAGACCTAAGTTTCACGTTTGGGTGATCTGAAGAGGAAATATATCGAGAATTGGACATCACAGGTTCAAAGATTACTGAAGAGTTAGATAAGTTTCACGTTTGGATGATCTGAAGAGGAAAATATATCGAAATTGAACATCACGGGTTCAAATATTACTAGGTTAGACATCTCTCTACTGAAATACTGAAATATATCAATTTACATCCGAGTTTCAAATTTTACTAGTGTTAGACCTAAAGAGGAAAATATCGAAATATATAGAATTGAACATCACGGGTTCAAATATTACTCGAGTTAGACCCGAGTTTCACGTTTTGGATGATCTCGAAGAGGAAATATATCGAATTGGACATCACGGGTTCAAATATTACTAGAGTTAGACCTAAGTTTCACGTTTGGGTGAATGAAGAGGAAATATATCGAATTGGACATCACGGGTTCAAATATTACTAGTGTTAGACTTAAGTTTCACGTTCGGATGAATGAATATGAAATATATCAGAATTGAACATCACGGGTTCAAATATTACTCGAGTTAGACCTAAGTTTCACGTTTGGGTGATCTGAAGAGGAAATATATCGGGATTGGACATCACGGGTTCAAATATTACTCGAGTTAGACCCGAGTTTCACGTTTGGATGAATCTGAAGACGAAAATATATCGAATTGGACATCACGAGGTTCAAATATTACTAGAGTTAGACTTAAGTTTCACTCTCGGATGATCTGAATACGAAATATATCCGAATTGAACATCACGAGGTTCAAAGATTACTCGAGTTAGACCCGAGTTTCACGTTTGGGTGAACTGAAGAGGAAATATATCAGAATTGGACAGCACAGGTTCACATACCACTCGAGTTAGACCCGAGTTTCACGTTTGGGTGAACTGAAGAGGAAATATATCAGAATTGGACACCACAGGTTCACATACCACTCGAGTTAGACCCGAGTTTCACGTTTGGGTGAACTGAAGAGGAAATATATCAGAATTGGACATCACAGGTTCACATATTACTAGAGTTAGACATAAGTTTCACGTTTGGGTGAACTGAAGAGGAAATATATCAGAATTGGACATCACAGGTTCACATACCACTCGAGTTAGACCCGAGTTTCACGTTTGGGTGAACTGAAGAGGAAATATATCAGAATTGGACATCACATGTTCAAATATTACTAGTGTTAGACTTAAGTTTCACTCTCGGATGAAATGAATACGAAATATATCCGAATTGAACATCACAGGTTCACATACTACTCGAGTTAGACCCGAGTTTCACGTTTGGATGATCTCGAAGAGGAAATATATCGAGAATTGGACATCGGAGGTTCACATATTACTCGAGTTAGACCCGAGTTTCACGTTTGGGTGAACTGAAGAGGAAATATATCAGAATTGGACATCACAGGTTCAAATATTACTAGTGTTAGACTTAAGTTTCACTCTCTGATGAACAGAATACAAAATATATCAGAATTGAACATCCCAGGTTCAAATATTACTAGTGTTAGACTTAAGTTTCTCTCATGGATGAACGGAATACGAAATATATGAGAATTTAACATCACAGGTTCAAATATTACTAGTGTTAGACTTAAGTTTCACTCTCGGATAAAATGAATACGAAATATATCCGAATTGAACTTCACAGGTTCACATACTACTCGAGTTAGACCCGAGTTTCACGTTTGGGTGAACTGAAGAGGAAATATATCAGAATTGGACATCACAGGTTCACATACCACTCGAGTTAGACTAGGAGTTTCACGTTTGGGTGAACTGAAGAGGAAATATATCAGAATTGGACATCACAGGTTCACATACCACTCAAGTTAGACCCGAGTTTCACGTTTGGGTGAACTGAAGAGGAAATATATCAGAATTGGACATCACATGTTCAAATATTACTAGTGTTAGACTTAAGTTTCACTCTCGGATAAAATGAATACGAAATATATCAGATTTGGACCTCACAAGTTCAAATATTACTCGAGTTAGACCCGAGTTTCACGTTTGGGTGAACTGAAGAGGAAATATATCAGAATTGGACACCACAGGTTCACATACCACTCGAGTTAGACCCGAGTTTCACGTTTGGATGAACTGAAGAGAAAATATATCAGAATTGGACATCACAGGTTCACATACCACTCGAGTTAGACCCGAGTTTCACGTTTGGGTGAACTGAAGAGGAAATATATCGAATTGGACATCACGGGTTCAAATATTACTCGAGTTAGACCCGAGTTTCACGTTTGGATGAACTGAAGAGGAAATATATCATAATTGGACATCACGGGTTCAAAGATTACTAGTGTTAGACTTAAGTTTCACTCTCGGATGAAGCGAAAAGAAATATATCTAATTGAACATCACGGGTTCAAATATTACTCGAGTTAGACCGAGTTTCACGTTTGGGTGATCTGAAGAGGAAATATATCAAATTGGACATCACAGGTTCAAATATTACTAGTGTTAGACTTAAGTTTCACTCTCGGATAAATCTGAATACGAAATATATCCGAATTGAACATCACGGGTTCAAATATTACTCGAGTTAGACCCGAGTTTCACGTTTGGATGATCTGAAGAGGAAATATATCGAATTGGACATCATAGGTTCAAATATTACTAGTGTTAGACTTAAGTTTCTCTCGGATAAACTGAATACGAAATATATCTAATTGAACATCACGAGGTTCACATACTACTCGAGTTAGACCTAAGTTTCACGTTTGGGTGATCTGAAGAGGAAATATATCAGAATTGGACATCACAGGTTCACATACCACTCGAGTTAGACCCGAGTTTCACGTTTGGGTGAAATGAAGAGGAAATATATCAAAATTGGACATCACAGGTTCACATACCACTCGAGTTAGACCTGAGTTTCACGTTTGGGTGAACTGAAGAGGTAATATATCAGAATTGGACATCACAGGTTCAAATATTACTAGTGTTAGACTTAAGTTTCACTCTCGGATAAACTGAATACGAAATATATCAGAATTGAACATCACAGGTTCAAATATTACTAGTGTTAGACTTAAGTTTCACGTTTGGATGATCTGGAAGAGAAATATATCGAATTGGACATCACGGGTTCACATATTACTCGAGTTAGACCTAAGTTTCACGTTTGGGTGAACTGAAGAGGAAATATATCCAAAATTGGACATCACGGGTTCACATATTACTCGAGTTAGACCCGAGTTTCACGTTTGGATGAACTGAAGAGAAAAATATATCGAATTGGACATCACGGGTTCAAATACCACTCGAGTTAGACCCGAGTTTCACGTTTGGGTGAACTGAAGATGAAATATATCAAATTGGACATCACGGGTTCAAATATTACTAGAGTTAGACTTAGGTTTCACTCTCGGATGATCTGAAGACGAAATATATCCTAATTGAACTTCACAGGTTCACATACTACTCGAGTTAGACCCGAGTTTCACGTTTGGGTGAACTGAAGAGGAAATATATCAGAATTGGACACCACAGGTTCAAATATTACTATTGTTAGACTTAAGTTTCACTCTCGGATAAACTGAATACGAAATATATCGAATTGAAACATCACGGGTTCACATATTACTCGAGTTAGACCCCAGTTTCACGTTTGGCTGAACTGAAGAGGAAATATATCTGAATTGGACCTCACAGGTTCACATATCACTCGAGTTAGACCCGAGTTTCACGTTTGGGTGAACTGAAGAGGAAATATATCAGAATTGGACACCACAGGTTCACATACCACTCGAGTAAGAACCGAGTTTCACGTTTGGGTGAACTGAAGAGGAAATATATCAGAATTAGACCTCACAGGTTCACATACCACTCGAGTTTGACCCGAGTTTCACGTTTGGGTGAACTGAATAGGAAATATATCAGAATTGGACATCAGAGGTTGAAATATTACTAGTGTTAGACTTAAGTTTCACTCTCTGATGAACGGAATACAAAATATATCAGAATTGAACATCCCAGGTTCAAATATTACTAGTGTTAGACTTATGTTTCTCTCTCGGATGAACGGAATACGAAATATATCAGAATTTAACATTACAGGTTCAAATATTACTAGTGTTAGACTTAAGTTTCACTCTCGGATAAACTGAATAGAAAATATATCCGAACTGAACTTCATAGGTTCACATACTACTCGATTTAGACCCAAGTTTCACGTTTGTGTGAACTGAAGAGGAAATATATCAGAATTGGACATCACAGGTTCACATACCACTCGAGTTAGACCCGAGTTTCATGATTGGGTGAACTGAAGAGTAAATATATCAGAATTGGACATCACGGGTTCAAATATTACTCGAGTTAGACCTAAGTTTCACGTTTGGATGAACTGAAGAGGAAATATATCGAATTGGACATCACGGGTTCAAAGATTACTCGAGTTAGACCCGAGTTTCACGTTTGGGTGAACTGAAGAGGAAATATATCAAAATTGGACATCACAGGTTCAAATATTACTAGTGTTAGACTTAAGTTTAACTCTCTGATGAACAGAATACAAAATATATCAGAATTGAACATCCTAGGTTCAAATATTACTAGTGTTAGACTTAAGTTTCTCTCTCTCGGATGAACGGAATACGAAATATATCAGAATTTAACATCACAGGTTCAAATTTTACTAGTGTTAGACTTAAGTTTCACTCTTGGATAAACTGAATATGAAATATATCAGAATTGAACTTCACAGGTTCACATACTACTCGAGTTAGACCCGAGTTTCACGTTTGTGTGAACTGAAGAGGAAATATATCAGAATTGGACATCACAGGTTCACATACCACTCGAGTTAGACCCGAGTTTCATGTTTGGGTGAACTGAAGAGGAAATATATCATAATTGGACATCACAGGTTCACATACCACTCGAGTTAGACCCGAGTTTCACGTTTGGGTGAACTGAAGAGGAAATATATCAGAATTGGACATCACGGGTTCAAATATTACTAGTGTTAGACTTAAGTTTCACTCTCGGATAAACTGAATATGAAATATATCCGAATTGAACTTCACAGGTTCACATACTACTCGAGTTAGACCCGAGTTTCACGTATGGGTGAACTGAAGAGGAAATATATCAGGATTGGACACCACAGGTTCACATACCACTCGAGTTAGACCCGAGTTTCACGTTTGGGTGAACTGAAGAGGAAATATATCAGAATTGGACATCACAGGTTCAAATATTACTAGTTTTAGACTTAAGTTTCACTCTCGGATAAACTGAATACGAAATATATCCGAATTGAACTTCAGAGGTTCGCATACTACTCGAGTTAGACCCGAGTTACACATTTGGGTGAACTGAAGAAAAAATATATCTGAATTGGACCTCACAGGATCACATACCACTCGAGTTAGACCCGAGTTTCACGTTTGGGTGAACTGAAGAGGAAATATATCAGAATTGGACATCACAGGTTCAAATACTACTCGAGTTAGACCCGAGTTTCACGTTTGGGTGAACTGAAGAGGAAATATATCAGAATTGGACATCACGGGTTCACATACTACTCGAGTTAGACCCGAGTTTCACGTTTGGGTGAACTAAAGAGGAAATATATCAGAATTGGACATCACAGGTTCACATACCACTCGAGTTAGACCCGAGTTTCACGTTTGGGTGAACTGAAGAGGAAATATATCAGAATTGGACATCATAGGTTCAAATATTACTAGTGTTAGACTTAAGTTTCACTCTCTGATGAACGGAATACAAAATATATCAGAATTGAACATCCCAGGTTCAAATATTACTTGTGTTAGACTTAAATTTATCTCACGGATGAACAGAATACGAAATATATCAGAATTTAACATCACATGTTCAAATATTACTAGTTTTAGACTTAAGTTTCACTCTCGGATAAACTAAATACGAAATATATCCGAATTGAACTTCACAGGTTCACATCCTACTCGAGTTAGACCCGAGTTTCACGTTTGGGTTAACTGAAGAGGAAATATATCAGAATTGGACATCACAGGTTCAAATACTACTCGAGTTAGACCCGAGTTTCACGTTTGGTTGAACTGAAGAGGAAATATATCAGAATTGGACATCACAGGTTCACATACCACTCGAGTTAGACACGAGTTTCACGTTTGGGTGAACTGAAGAGAAAATATATCAGAATTGGACATCACAGGTTCAAATATTACTAGTGTTAGACTTAAGTTTCACTCTCGGATAAACTGAATACTAAATATATCCTAATTGAACTTCACAGGTTCACATACTACTCGAGTTATACCGAGTTTCACGTTTGGGTGAACTGAAGAAGAAATATATCATAATTGGACACCACAGGTTCAAATATTACTAGTGTTAGACTTAAGTTTCACTCTAGGATAAAATGAATACGAAATATATCGAATTGAACTTCACAGGTTCACATACTACTCGAGTTAGACCCGAGTTTCACGTTTGGGTGAACTGAAGAGGAAATATATCAGAATTGGACATCACAGGTTCAAATATTACTAGGGTTAGACTTAAGTTTCACACTCTGCTGAACGGAATACAAAATATATAAGAATTGAACATCCCAGGTTCAAATATTACTAGTGTTAGACTTAAGTTTCTCTCACGGATGAATGGAATACGAAATATATCAGAATTTAACATCACAGGTTCAAATATTACTAGTGTTAGACTTAAGTTTCACTCTCGGATAAACTAAATACGAAATATATCCGAATTGAACTTCACAGGTTCACATACTACTCGAGTTAGACCCGAGTTTCACGTTTGGGTGAACTGAAGAGGAAATATATCAGAATTGGACATCACGGGTTCACATACTACTCGAGTTAGACCCGAGTTTCACGTTTGGGTGAACTGAAGAGGAAATATATCATAATTGGACACCACAGGTTCACATACCACTCGAGTTAGACCCGAGTTTCACGTTTGGGTGAACTGAAGAGGAAATATATCAGAATTGGACATCACAGGTTCAAATATTACTAGTGTTAGACTTAGGTTTCACTCTCGGATAAACTGAATACGAAATATATCCTAATTGAACTTCACAGGTTCACATACTACTCGAGTTAGACCCGAGTTTCACGTTTGGGTGAACTGAAGAGGAAATATATAATAATTGGACACCACAGGTTCAAATATTACTAGTGTTAGACTTAAGTTTCACTCACAGATAAAATGAATACGAAATATATCCGAATTGAACTTCACAGGTTCACATACTACTTGAGATAGACCCGAGTTTCACGTTTGGGTGAACTGAAGAGGAAATATATCATAATTGGACATCACAGGTTCAAATATTACTAGTGTTAGACTTAAGTTTCTCTCACGGATGAACGGAAGAAATATATCAGAATTTAACATCACAGGTTCAAATATTACTAGTGTTAGACTTAAGTTTCACTCTCGGATAAACTAAATACGAAATATATCCGAATTGAACTTCACAGGTTCACATATTACTAGAGTTAGACCTTAAGTTTCACGTTTGGGTGAATCGAAGAGGAAATATATTAGAATTGGACATCACATGTTCACATATTACTCGAGTTAGACCCGAGTTTCACATTTGGGTGATCTGAAGAGGAAATATATCGAATTGGACATCACGGGTTCACATATTACTCGAGTTAGACCCGAGTTTCACGTTTGGGTGAACTGAAGAGGAAATATATCGAATTGGACATCACGGAGGTTCAACATACCTCGAGTTAGACCCGAGTTTCACGTTTGGGTGAACTGAAGAGGAAATATATCAGAATTGGACATCACGAGGTTCAAATAGTAATAGAGTTAGACTTAAGTTTCACTCTTGGGATAAACTGAATACGAAATATATCCTAATTAAACTTCACAGGTTCACATACTACTCGAGTTATACCCGAGTTTCACGTTTGGGTGAACTGAAGAGGAAATATATCATAATTGGACACCACAGGTTCAAATATTACTAGTGTTAGACTTAAGTTTCACTCTCGGATAAAATGAATACGAAATATATCCGAATTGAACTTCACAGGTTCACATACTACTCGAGTTAGACCCGAGTTTCACGTTTGGGTGAACTGAAGAGGAAATATATCAGAATTGGACACCATAGGTTCACATACCACTCGAGTTAGACCCGAGTTTCACGTTTGGGTGAACTAAAGAGGAAATATATCAGAATTGGACCTCACAGGTTCACATACTAATCGAGTTAGACCCGAGTTTCACGTATGAGTGAACTGAAGAGGAAATATATCAGAATTGGACCTCAAAGGTTCACATACCACTCGAGTTAGACCCGAGTTTCACGTTTGGGTGAACTGAAGAGGAAATATATCAGAATTGGACATCACAAGTTCAAATATTCTTAGTGTTAGACTTAAGTTTCACTCTCTGATGAACGGAATACAAAATATATCAGAATTGAACATCCCAGGTTCAAATATTACTAGTGTTAGACTTAAGTTTCTCTCTCGGATGAACGGAATACGAAATATATCAGAATTTAACATCACAGGTTCAAATATTACTAGTGTTAGATTTAAGTTTCACTCTCGGATAAAATGAATACGAAATATATCCGAATTGAACTTCACAGGTTCACATACTACTCGAGTTAGACCCGAGTTTCATGTTTGGGTGAACTAAAGAGGAAATATATTAGAATTGGACATCACAGGTTCACATACCACTCGAGTTAGACCCGAGTTTCACGTTTGGGTGAACTGAAGAGGAAATATATAAGAATTAGACATCACAGGTTCACATACCACTCGAGTTAGACCCGAGTTTCACGTTTGGGTAAACTGAAGAGGAAATATATCATAATTGGAAATCACAGGTTCAAATATTACTAGTGTTAGACTTAAGTTTCACTCTCGGATAAACTGAATACGAAATATATCCGAATTGAACTTCACAGGTTCACATACTACTCGAGTTAGACCCAAGTTTCACGTTTGGGTGAACTGAAGATGAAATATATCATAATTGGACACCACAGGTTCACATACCACTCGAGTTAGACCCGAGTTTCACGTTTGGGTGAACTGAAGAGAAAATATATCAGAATTGTACCTCACAGGTTCACATACTACTCGAGTTAGACCCGAGTTTCACGTTTGGGTGAACTAAGAGGAAATATATCAGAATTGGACATCACAGGTTCACATACCACTCGAGTTAGACCCGAGTTTCACGTTTGGGTGAACTGAAGAGGAAATATATCATAATTGGACATCACAGGTTCAAATATTACTAGTGTTAGACTTAGGTTTCACTCTCGGATAAACTGAATACGAAATATATCCTAATTGAACTTCACAGGTTCACATACTACTCGAGTTATACCCGAGTTTCACGTTTGGGTGAACTGAAGAGGAAATATATCATAATTGGACATCACAGGTTCAAATATTACTAGTGTTAGACTTAAGTTTCACTCTCGGATAAAATGAATACGAAATATATCCGAATTGAACTTCACAGGTTCACATACTACTCGAGTTAGACCCGAGTTTCACGTTTGGGTGAACTGAAGAGGAAATATATCAGAATTGGACACCACAGGTTCACATACCACTCTTGTTAGACCCGAATTTCACGTTTGGGTGAACTGAAGAGGAAATATATCAGAATTGGACATCACAGGTTCACATACCACTCGAGTTAGACCCGAGTTTCACGTATGGGTGAACTGAAGAGGAAATATATCAGAATTGGACCTCAAAGGTTCACATACCACTCGAGTTAGACCCGAGTTTCACGTTTGGGTGAACTGAAGAGGAAATATATCAGAATTGGACATCAAAGGTTCAAATATTCTTAGTGTTAGACTTAAGTTTCACTCTCTTATGAACGAAATACAAAATATATCATAATTGAACATCCCAGGTTCAAATATTACTAGTGTTAGACTTAAGTTTCTCTCTCGGATGAACGGAATACGAAATATATCAGAATTTAGCATCACATGTTCAAATATTACTAGTGTTAGACTTAAGTTTCACTCTCGGATAAACTGAATACGAAATATATCCGAATTGAACTTCACAGGTTCACATACTACTCGAGTTAGACCCGAGTTTCACGTTTGGGTGAACTAAATAGGAAATATATCAGAATTGGACATCACAGGTTCACATAACACTCGAGTTAGACCCGAGTTTCACGTTTGGGTGAACTGAAGAGGAAATATATAAGAATTAGACATCACAGGTTCACATACCACTTGAGTTAGACCCGAGTTTCACGTTTGGGTGAACTGAAGAGGAAATATATCATAATTGGACATCACAGGTTCAAATATTACTAGTGTTAGACTTAAGTTTCACTCTCGGATAAACTGAATACGAAATATATCCGAATTGAACTTCACAGGTTCACATACTACTCGAGTTAGACCCGAGTTTCACGTTTGGGTGAAATGAAGAGGAAATATATCAGAATTGGACACCACAGGTTCACATACCACTCGAGTTAGACCCGAGTTTCACGTTTGGGTGAACTGAAGAGAAAATATATCAGAATTGGACCTCATAGGTTCACATACTACTCGAGTTAGACCCGAGTTTCACGTTTGGGTGAACTGAAGAGGAAATATATCAAAATTGGACATCACAGGTTCACATACCACTCGAGTTAGACCCGAGTTTCACGTTTGGGTGAACTGAAGAGGAAATATATCAGAATTGGACATGACAGGTTCAAATATTACTAGTGTTAGACTTAGGTTTCACTCTCGGATAAACTGAATACGAAATATATCCTAATTGAACTTCACAGGTTCACATACTACTCGAGTTATACCCGAGTTTCAAGTTTGGGTGAACTGAAGAGGAAATATATCAGAATTGGACACCACAGGTTCAAATATTACTAGTGTTAGACTTAAGTTTCACTCTCGGATAAACTGAATACGAAATATATCCGAATTGAACTTCACAGGTTCACATACTACTCGAGTTAGACCCGAGTTTCACGTTTGGCTGAACTGAAGAGGAAATATATCAGAATTGGACCTCACAGGTTCACATATCACTCGAGTTAGACCCGAGTTTCACGTTTGGGTGAACTGAAGAGGAAATATATCAGAATTGGACACCACAGGTTCACATACCACTCGAGTAAGAACCGAGTTTCACGTTTGGGTGAACTGAAGAGGAAATATATCAGAATTGGACCTCACAGGTTCACATACCACTCGAGTTAGACCCGAGTTTCACGTTTGGGTGAACTGAAGAGGAAATATATCAGAATTGGACATCACAGGTTCATATATTACTAGTGTTAGACTTAAGTTTCACTCTAGGATAAACTGAATACGAAATATATCCGAATTGAGCTTCACGGATTCACATACTACTCGAGTTAGACCCGAGTTTCACATTTGGGTGAACTGAAGAGGAAATATATCAGAATTGGACACCACAAGTTCACATACCACTCGAGTTAGACCCGAGTTTCACGTTTGGGTGAACTTAAGAGGAAATATATCAGAATTGGACCTCACAGGTTCACATACTACTCGAGTTAGACCCGAGTTTCACGTTTGGGTGAACTGAAGAGGAAATATATCAGAATTGGACATCACAGGTTCACATACCACTCGAGTTAGACCCTAGTTTCACGTTTGGGTGAACTGAAGAGGAAATATATCAGAATCGGACATCACAGGTTCAAATATTACTAGTGTTAGACTTAAGTTTCACTCTCTGATGTACGGAATACAAAATATATCAGAATTGAACATCCCAGGTTCAAATATTACCAGTGTTAGATCTTAAGTTTCTCTCTCGGATGAACGGAATACGAAATATATCAGAATTTAACATCACAGGTTCAAATATTACTAGTGTTAGACTTAAGTTTCACTCTCGGATAAACTGAATACGAAATATATTTGAATTGAACTTCACATGTTCACATACTACTCGATTTAGACCCGAGTTTCACGTTTGTGTGAACTGAAGAGGAAATATATCAGAATTGGACATCACAGGTTCACATACCACTCGAGTTAGACCCGAGTTTCACGTTTGGGTGAACTGAAGAGGAAATATATCAGAATTGGACACCACAAGTTCACATACCACTCGAGTTAGACCCGAGTTTCACGTTTGGGTGAACTTAAGAGGAAATATATCAGAATTGGACCTCACAGGTTCACATACTACTCGAGTTAGACCCGAGTTTCACGTTTGGGTGAACTGAAGAGAAAATATATCAGAATTGGACCTCACAGGTTCACATACCACTCGAGTTAGACCCGAGTTTCACGTTTGGGTGAACTGAAGAGGAAATATATCAGAATTGGACATCACAGGTTCAAATATTACTAGTGTTAGACTTAAGTTTCACTCTCTGATGAACGGAATACAAAATATATCAGAATTGAACATCCCAGGTTCAAATATTACTAGTGTTAGACTTAAGTTTCTCTCTCGGATGAACGGAATACGAAATATATCAGAATTTAACATCACAGGTTCAAATATTACTAGTGTTAGACTTAAGTTTCACTCTCGGATAAACTGAATACGAAATATATCTGAACTGAACTTCACATGTTCACATACTACTCGATTTAGACCCGAGTTTCACGTTTGTGTGAACTGAAGAGGAAATATATCAGAATTGGACATCACAGGTTCACATACCACTCGAGTTAGACCCGAGTTTCATGTTAGGGTGAACTGAAGAGGAAATATATCATAATTGGACATCACAGGTTCACATACCACTCGAGTTAGACCCGAGTTTCACGTTTGGGTGAACTGAAGAGGAAATATATCGAATTGGACATCACAGGTTCAAATATTACTAGTGTTAGACTTAAGTTTCACTCTCGGATAAACTGAATACGAAATATATCCGAATTGAACTTCACGGGTTCACATACTACTCGAGTTAGACCCGAGTTTCACGTTTGGGTGAACTGAAGAGGAAATATATCAGAATTGGACCTCATAGGTTCACATACCACTCGAGTTAGACACAAGTTTCACGTTTGGGTGAATCAAGAGGAAATATATCAGAATTGGACATCACGGGTTCAAATATTACTAGTGTTAGACTTAAGTTTCACTCTCGGATAAACTGAATACGAAATATATCCGAATTGAACTTCACAGGTTCACATACCACTCGAGTTAGACCCGAGTTTCACGTTTGGGTGAACTGAAGAGGAAATATATCAGAATTGGACCTCACAGGTTCACATACCACTCGAGTTAGACCCGAGTTTCACGTTTGGGTGAACTGAAGAGGAAATATATTAGAATTGGACATAAATATTATGGAGAATGTGAAAATGACCAGACTATCCTTATCATAAATAAAATAATATTACTGACTGTGAAAATGACCATGTTACCTTTAATGGAAATTAGGGCAATAAATATTATGAAGACTGTGAAAATGACCAGACTCTCCTTATCATAAATAAATAAAATAAATATTACTGATTGTGAAAATGACCATGTTACCCTTAACGGAAATTAGGGCACTAAATATTATGGAGACTGTGAAAATGACCATACTCTCCTTATCATAAATAAATAAAATAAATATTACTGACTGTGAAAATAACCATGTTACCCTTAATGGAAATTAGGGCAATAAATATTTCGGAGACTGTGAAAATGACCAGACTCTCCTTATCAGAAATAAATAAAATAAATATTACCGACTGTGAAAATGACCATGTTACCCTTAATGGAAATTAGGGCAATAAATATCACGGAGACTGTGAAAATGATCAGCCTACCATTATCAGAAATAAATAAAATAAATATTACTGACTGTGAAAATGACCATGTTACCCTTAATGGAAATTAGGGCAATAAATATTACGGAGACTGTGAAAATGACCAGACTCTCCTTATCATAAATAAATAAAATAAATATTACTGACTATGAAAATGACCATGTTACCCTTAATGGAAATTAGGGAAATAAATATCACGGAGACTGTGAAAATGATCAGCCTACCATTATCAGAAATAAATAAAATAAATATTACTGACTGTGAAAATGACCATGTTACCCTTAATGGAAATTAGGGCAATAAATATCACGGAGACTGTGAAAATGATCAGCCTACCATTATCAGAAATAAATAAAATAAATATTACTGACTGTGAAAATTACCATGTTACCCTTAATGGAAATTAGGGCAATAAATATTATAGAGACTGTGAAAATGATCAGCCTACCATTATCAGAATTTGAACATCACATTTCGTACGTAGGAGACCCCCTAGATTACCAAGATACCCCTCACAAAATATAGATGGCTTTGACTAATCGGGTAAATTCGATAAAAAGGAAAGGCTACTAAAATGTGATTTTTTTATTTGTTTCTCTCGATTCTTCTCTAAGTTCTTTCTTTTCCATACCCATCCCCAGTATTGACACCAACCTCCCCCCTGCTCATGCTTTTCCCTCAAATTCGAATTTTTCTATGAAAATTTGTCCCCTAATTATCTCTAATCACCTGAATCATGTAGTGACAGATTCAAATCCCATCTCTCAATTTGAATTGGGAACTCAAATCGATCTAATTTAGTGATTTGAGTTTGGAATTTGCATTTGAAAGAGATTAAGCAAGGGCTTCATTCAAGCTTCACTCGATTTACTCGAAATGTTACAGGTTAGTTTTTGTTTTTCCTAACATTCGAATGTAAGCTTTCCGTGACTTTCGATTTTTGGGAAACCTAAATTCAATATATTTGGGTTTTACTATGTTATTATTAACCTAAATTCTATATAAGCTATACCAATTTACTTTTTCTTAAACGTGAATACAGATTTTTTGTAGCTTCATCTCAAATTATTATCAGGTAAACTGTATATAACAATCTTAGCCTAAATGTTTATCTCAAAGTTATTATCGCTTCTAAGATAACAAAAAATTTGAGTCTAAATGTTTGATTACAAAGGGGCAAGTCAAAATGTCTGTAATTTGCTAGCCAGTCTATCTGTAATTCTATGCCAAGTAGATTTTTGCATCACATAGCTATCTGATAGAGCATATACTTCTCCAAATAAGGTAGCTGCTCAACTTGCTGTTGTAGAATTTGAGTATTGAATGTTCAGTATTGATTTTCAGGTTTTAATAGGCAGCATCCATGGATAAGAGTTGGATGGAGAAGGATAGAGTGGGCGATGAGTACAAGGAAGGGGTCAAACAATTCCTTAACTTTGCATTCGAGCATGTTCATCCATTAGTTGAAACCATACGTTGTCCATGTAAGAAATGCAATAATTCTAAGTTGAAGACTCGATCTGAAGTGCATTCATATTTACTGTGGAAAGGGATTGCACCTGGATACATCGATTGGATATACCACGGGGAGGGTCTTACAAGGATGCAAGCTAATGGTACTGCAACAGAGGTTAATGACATGGAGATGGAGGATGATTGTCGTGGGGTGATAGATGATTTCATGGCAGCTGAAGAAGATCCAACCTTGGGGGCTTCTCATTTTTACCAGTTGTTGAAGGATGCCGAGGAACCACTTTATGAAGGATGTAAGAATTATTCACGGTTGTCCTTCACTGTGCTCTTACTTCACATCAAGAGTCGTAGTGGATTGGGCAATAGGTGGTTTGACGCACTGTTGAAGCTCCTGATTAAAGCCTTTCCAAATGCTTTATTACCAAAGAATCATTACGAGGCTAACAAAACCATAAGGAATATAGGTCTTAGCTATGATAGAATCCATGCTTGCAAGAATGATTGTATCTTATTTTGGAAAGAGCACTCTAAAAGAAATCGATGTCCGACATGTGATGCTTCTAGATAGAAAAAATGATAACAAGACTGCAAACGACGACTCGGATAGTGCACCACGAAAAGGTAGAATTCATGTGAAGACACTTCTGTACTTTCCCTTGAAGAAAAGAATTCAGAGATATTTTCTGTCTTCAAAGACCGCTCCCCATATTACATGGCATAGCACGAAACGTATCAACGATGATAAAGTTATGAGGCATCCAGATGATTCAGAAACATGGAAAAGTTTTGATATTCAACACCCAATATTCTCGTCCGAACCACGGAATGTCAGACTTGGATTAGCAAGTGACGGAATGAACCCTTATGGGAATATGACGAATCCTCAAAGTACATGGCTCGTGGTTATCTTCAATTACAACTATCCACCTTGGATGTGTATGAGGGAAGAAAATTTCATCTTGTCTATGATAATTCCCGGACCCAGGTCACCTGGAAATGATATTTGTGTGTATTTGCGAGTACTTATAGATGAACTCAAGGAATTTTGGGAAGGTATACCCATTTATGATGCTTTAAACAAAGAGGTATTCCTGTGTCGTGTGGCGTTGATTGCCGCTGTCAATGACTTTCCTGCGCTAGCTATGCTTTCCGGATGGAGCACCAAGGGGCAATATGCATGCCCGTGATGTGGGCCTGATGCATGTTCACTTCGACTGCGCAATGGAGGAAAGTGGTGTTACATGAATCACAGACACTTCTTGCCACCTGGTCATAAGTGGCGGAATCACAAGGCAGCCTTCAATAATAAGACAGAGCATCGAGGACCACCACAACAATTTAACGGGTATGACTTAGCTGAACAGTTAAGTCATTTTGAGCAAGTCGAATTTGGTAAAAATGCGAATCAAGAAACTCTGAAACCAATAACGGTAGTCACTTTTAATCACAATTGGAAAAATGTGCCAATTTTTCAGGAGCTGCCATATGTGAAAACACTTTTATTGTTCCATCATCTCGATGTAATGCACATAGAGAAAAACATCTTAGATATTATTGTGGGGATAATACTGAATGTCTAAGGGAAGACGAAGGACAATATCAAAGCCCGAGAGTATTTAAAGGAAATGGGAATACATCCGGAGTTACATCTGCAAAGTGTGGGGAATAACTCGGGTAAGCTCAGGAAGCCACCTGCCTCTTATGTGATGTCGAGGCCTGACAGGGAATTTTTTTGTAGAAGATTGAAAGAGATCAAAGTTCCTGATGGTTACTCATCAAATATCTCTCGTTGTGTTAACCTCAAAGAATGAAAGCTGATGGGACTTAAAAGTCATGAATGCCATGTTCTAATGGAACAATTTTTGCCGATTGCAATATAGTGACTATTGCCTGATGATGTGTGTAAAGCGCTGACTAAATTATGCCTGTTTTTTAGAGTTTTGTGTACCAGGGTTCTGCATATGAAAGACTTGGACAATCTACAAGAGAGTATTGCAATTACAATGTGTAAACTAGAAAGAATATTTCCCCCCTATTTCTTTGTCGTAATGATGCACTTGCCCATTCATTTAGTAGAACAAGTAAAGCTTACTGGTCCCGTTCAGTATTTTTGGATGTACCCGATTGATAGGTACAATAGTTTCACCTTTTTTATGTTTAGTAGTTTAAGTTGACTTATCAGTTCTCTTTCACACAACTGTTACCTCACTAATATTGCTTTTGTCTTACACTTCATGTATTTGCGTATGTTAAAGTCTTTTGTGGGGGAATAAAGCGTGTCCCAAAGGTTCGATGGCTCGAGGATACAAGTCAAAAGAAACTCTTGTACTTCTTTCGCGCCACTTGCATAGTGCAGATACAAAGTTTAATCAACCTGAAAGAAACGATGATGATATGGAAGAATCTGATGAGGAGTTGTCTATTTTACGACAGAGTGGTTGGCCCATTGGATCCCAAAAACCGCGTTATATCAAAGAGGATGAATTACACCAAATTCAACTCTATATTCTTCAAAATTTCAATGAAGTGAAGGAATATGAGGAGTATGTTTTCTTTCTATTCTAAGGTTGTTTTAGTTTTGTTAAACGTTGCTTATTATTCTCACTAAACTGACAGTGAGCACATGGTGGAACTTGCTGGTGATAGAAATGCCCACAAAAGACATGCCAAATAATTTCCTACTTGGTTTAGAAATAGAGTGAGTACCAGAATACGAATACAAAATATTTTATATTTTCAATAATGTAGTAATGTTTTTGATTTTGCTGGGGTTTCTTTGATAATTTATGAGCAGATATACCAATTGCAGTGGGAGACCGGTCAGGTGAGTACATAATTGTATTCTTTGGCAGGAGGTCCTTGTCGAGAAGCCACATATTTCAAGGTCTACATTCTCAAAGGTTACAGATTTCATACAAGAGACTGGGAGAAGAAAAGAAAGACACAAAATAGTGGAGTATTTGTTAAAGGGGGAGATGATGATCAGCAAGAAGAACCTGTTGTGAATTTTTATGGAGCATTGACTGAAATTATCGAGGTACGGTATGCTGGTCAATTTTGAGTTCTTCTTTTTAAGTGCGAGTGGCGAGATGTTACTGAAAGGGGATACAAGAAATATAAGTATGGTTTTACTCATGTGAATGTCGCTAGAAGTGCTTGGGCAGATGAACCTTTTGCAATAGCAGGAGAAACAGAACAAGTTTTTTATGTAAAGGATGATTCAAACCTCCCGTGGAATGTGGCTATAATAACACAACCTCGCAGTTCTTTTAATATACCAGAAAAGGTTAATGCGGAGGAGGAAATTAGTATAGACTACTCGAGTCCAGCTGTGGCGTTTCAAGAAAAATATTTAGGTTTTTCGATCAATGATTTGGGTGATCAGCCGCATGAGGATGATAATGACAATTTTGCTTGGGACAGGAGTGATGTTTCGATTGAAACCGTCGATTATGTCACAGAAGTAAACAGTGAAAGGCAAGATGATGATGGTGAGGATGATCTTGAAACAATTTATACTGATTCTAGCGATGAAGAAGAAGATTTTTTATATAACGACAATGACGAAATGGATTGTGATTAGTTTCAGGTGAGTTTTATTTCACTCTCTGCCTTCCTGTTTAACTCTTTAAATAAATGAGCTGCTTATTGAATGCTGAGTCGAATTGTTTGAACTGATTTGTAATTTAGGCATCTTATGAACTGCTTGGCAATTTGGCCATCTCATGCACTTAGTCTAATGGTGGGATATGGATATATAAAGTGGAGAGTGGGGGTGTCATACTTGATGTAGTCATATAGGAGACAATCTACAAATTATGAATGTTTTGCGCGCGCCTAATCGGTTTGATTTTGGTATTTAACATTTTTGTTGATATTATCACAATTTTTGGACTGTAGAATTCTTTTTATTACAGTGTCAATAGACCTATGGGTTAAAATTATAAACAGATGAAGTCGTGCAGAGAATGTGTCTATTGTGAATTTGTTCGGATCTCTTTGATGTTGTAATGTTACATAGTAAGTTTGTATAAGGGAGTTCTTGTGATACAATGAATTTATAAACATTTGACACTTCATTTTGGCCAAAATGTCTATCTATAAGATAATTATTGAACCTGCCAACGCCTTGTTTTATTAAAGTTACATTCCTTTCGCTAAAGATTCCTAACATTTTTTTTCCTGTAAATTTCTACAGCCAGATGTCGTGGCGTTTACTAATTACATCATATTTAACTTAAGGTTCATGTATAGTCATGGGAAACTACAATTCAGGCTCCATCCACGCCATGTTTTAGAATATGTGCTTCATACTCATAAGATCCCTTGTATTTTGGCTAGTTTTTGTTTGAGGAAGTTATGAAGAAGAAGACTTTCCCTAACCTTTTGTTAATATCCTGGAATATTAAGAGAAGTATATATTCAATCTTTTGTATGTATAAATGGGTATGAAATTACATGAAATTTAATGAAAGTATTGTAATTGTGGACTCAGTAATGCATAAATTCTGGTATCGGTAACAAATGACTGGTCCATTTTTGTTTGTTGGATTACATATTCTGCTTGGTGTAATTTTACTTGTTATTTTTCTAAACATTAGGTGTTGTATTAAGACCATCTTGTATTTTATTGTAATGATCGACTTATTGTCTAACCTATAAAGACGCAGCACCTAGAATTAGCTATATTGATTTGGTGGCTACTTATAGTGGCTCAAAGTATCTGACTTCCTGTAAACAATGCGGTTGGCAATGGCACTTGCTAAAGCCTAATAGTGATGTCATGAATCTGTTAATTGGAAAAGTTATCTTCCAATGCAGGGTTGCGGTGGGTAAACCAATTGGCTACAAGTATCCAACCCCTAGAGCAGATTTTAGTGCCAACATATTGTGGTTGAAAGTTTTTAGTAACGTCAATATTATGCTGATTGGTGAAGAGGTATTGCAAGATCAAATTATTGTGGCTACGACTCGTGACCAGATACATATAGCTTCTAGTACACTTTATGGTTGGCGAGACACGATGTCTGAAAGCTAGTAGCGGCATATATACATTTCTTGCTGCTGAATTATCGTCGCCAAAATATTGAACCGACTAATGTTGCTGAAAAACTGGTGGGAATAATTTTCTAGCCATCGAGGTTGTTTTCGGTTGCAATGAATAGTTAGTAAAGTATTTCACCAACAATGGTTGGTAAGAAAATAGTCGCTAAATCCAAGTTTTATTGTAGTGAGCCTTCATTATGATTGTGAAGCCAGACGAAACTACTTTTCTTATAATTGAGCGATATGATATTTCCATTTTATATCGTATGAGTTTAATTGAATCACAAAAATCTTCATCTCATCGTTTGTGATTCCGCAATATCTTGTTTCGTTACCATATGATTAAGATTATTGTGAGGTGATTGATAATTCTAGGCTGTTCTTCGGCAATATAAGTCCGAGTATCGATTAGTTCATGTTCACCTTGATTTTTATCAAAAGGCGAAACAAACACATAGGTTATGTGTGGGAGACAAATTTATCTATTATCGTAGACTTTTCTGTGTGATACAGATTTGTTTGTTAAAGTCTTTGACTTTGGGTCGTAGCAACTCTTGGTTGTGGGTGAGATCAGCTAAGGGAATCAAGTGTGTAGTATCCTGCTGGGATCAGATACGTAGGGAGCATAACTGTACCTTGAATCAGTGTGATATTGATTAGGGTTTAACTACAGTCCAGACCAAAGTTAGTTTGTAGTAGGATAGTGTCTGTAGTGGATTAATATAGTGTGGTGTTCAATATGGACTAGGTCCCATGGTTCTTCTAAATTTGTAGTTTCCTCGTTAAAAAAACTTCTAGTTTCCGTGTTATTTTTATTCCACATTATATTTTGTTATATAATTTAAATATCACAGGTTGTGCATTGTATCGATCAATTGTGAAATCAAACCTTTGGTTGTTGATTAGAAATTGATTGATCCTTGGATATTGGTCTTTGGTACCATCCAAGTTTATATCTCTTATATTTGATAAAGACTCACATATTTCTATTTGTTTGAGTATGGATCAAATCGAGAGATAGATATATTAACTCTTTGATATACTTTTTTATTAAGATTGAGTATGACTGTCTAGTTGATTCTCTTAAAAGTCTATTAGAGGTTGTCCATACAGATTTCTAATCAAAATTTTAAGTGAGGTTGTTAGACTCCCGCTTTTTCACCTTATACGTATGTGTTTGTAGCAATCTATGTTCTGAGGACCTAAGAAGTATCTCTTAATATAAAGCATATTATATGTCTTCCAAAGGTTCAGATTACTCCAAAAATCTTGGGTTTGCCTCAAAGGATAACTGCTTAGTAGATTCTTCCGAATCCCGAGGGAAAAACAAGATTTGTGGGATTATGTCAGAATCCGAAATGAAACTCACCAGATCGTTAAAAAAATCTGCTGATATCATTGATTTTCAAGTTTCTAAAATTATCACTCTTGAAGAAAAAAATGATCTGCTTATTGATGAGTTTGAGAAAACCCTTGAAAAGGAACGTGAACTCTATAGCTTCATTGAAACTCTCTCTAACAATATCGAGAAAATGGTTCAAGAAACTACTCTACAACATTAATAGATTAGTATGCTTGAAGATACTATTACATACTCAATTAGAGAAAAACGTTTAGTCAAGGCTCATTCATCATAAATCATCAATTATTGTGTGGAAAAACAGAAACTTGTTGTATCTCTTCAAAATTCCCAAAAACAGTGTAACACCTTGAAAAAGAAAAACTCTGCTTTGATGAATAAGTCATCCTATGCTTCTTCTTCTGATGCTCACAAGGATTTACCTAGTGTGAAGAAAAATTACACCAAGGAATTACCTTCTATGAATCACTTGCAAAATTTGCAGGTGCATGGAGAAGTTATGGGTCAAGGAAATCATGTCTCAAATCCACGATGATGTTCTTTCTATGGGAAAAAATAATCAATATGCTCTTCATTGTTTTGCCAGAAAGAGACAGACTTGTGTTCTCCATAGCAACAGAAAAAAAAAGAAGCTTAGAACCAAGCCACGACTTGATTACTAAGCTATGAAACTGAGAATCCAATATAAACCATACAAACAACATAGCATACAAACCATTTCTGAAATCAGACAAACTGAGAATCCATTAACAGTTTGAAAAATTACACAATCAAATGAACTTAGAATCCATGTTATTGAAAAGTTACACAATTTATAAACAATATACCAACACATAAATAACTTGAAAGCAGATTCATTCCACTTTCTTCCTTCTCCCAGCACAAGACCTTCTAACTGGATAAAGACATCAAAAGAAGAATTAGTATTAAGTTACTACCAGAAAACCCTGCTTTTGAGTCATGATAGTTACAACTTAAGAGCATTAATAAGACTACATATAATAACTATAACTAAGTACATAAAATGGTTATAATCAACTTAACAAAATTTTAGAAAAGCTTCGTAAAGATGCATTACCTTTAGTAACTCCCATGTTTTATGAGAAAAAATATTTTGATCTTCTAGGAAGAATTGTCTTTAAAGATCCCTATAAAGTTAAAGGAAAAAGAATTAACGAGCAATCATCCGCTCCCATAAGAAATCCTCAAATGCTCTTATCACAAGTACCTTAACACGTAGATCCATTATTCCCTTCAATTAAACATGTTAGTTTAGCCACTGAAGAAGCTCCACACATATTACTTCATGTCAACCACATCCTCAACAGAAGTATCTCCTACGCCAAATTCCTGAAGAATGGTGTTCTGAACAAAAAATTAGTTTTGATGCCCAACGGTTAGCATTCCAGATGCATGAAGATATTTGCAGAATAAGAATTCTAACCAGATAGATATTAAATATAACAATATAAAGAAATAACTAGAATTGATAGTAATTCAAACATGCATATCGCTATAGATTTCTCTAAGCACTCATAAATACAACGAACCAGCTGCTGAGATGCTTCATCAACGTTCCCCACAAAAAATGTTTCATTAAGATCACCTACATACCACATGTATTGTATCGTTGTTACCAAAAAATGTGACTGTAAAATTATTTCACAATGGGCATGAATGTACGAGATAAGTATCAACAAGTTTCTTACCATGGGCAAGCTTTGTAATAAACAGATACATCAACGTTCACAATGTCACCATCTTCTAATGTCCTGCAAAATATAAAGTATTAATCGACATCCAATATAATGAAATGCTAAGGGATCCAGAATATTACTTGTACAACACATGTGCATCTATATCGTCATCTTTCCATACATGTATCCTCAAACCAAATGTAAAGATTTAACTAACATGGGATATTCTTTGGTTTATTAGCATGAAAAGAGAGGTAATCACATATTCAAAATAAATGATTATATATACCTGACATTTGAAATTTTGGGAAGTTGACTTCATTTACTGACTTTTTACCACACAAAAAGAGCATATAGATTAACAATATCTTTCCTCGAGTTAAAATTGGAGTTTAAGGAACACATATTGAAGAAGTACCTACGTGCAACAAGACTTCGGGAAGAAATGATAATCACAGACTGAAAACATGATTTTCTCAAAAATTAAAAGAGTACATGTTCAAAGATTAGGAGCACCGACTGAGATGCAAGATTTGAGAGTGCTACTAACATCTCTGCTATAAATTTCTGGTGGAAAGATTCCAAAACCATCTTTTTACCTTCCTGGAGAAAAGGATAAGTTAATGACGCTAGTAGCATGTCCATAATAAAAAATGATTTGTAAATGATAAGAAGTTCCCATACAAGTTGTTAGACCTAGGATGAGTTTCTAAGATTACTTTGTGCTCTAGAGGTGACAAACAAGAACCTCAAACACAGATCAGTAGAGAAAAATACAAAAAAAATAAATAAAATACCATGATGCAGTTGAAATCTATGATGAATTTAAACCCTTCTTTGCGAAGTTGTAGATGTTATCCAACACCTAAAACACCAAAAAGGCAACCATCAGTTAGGGCTATAGATCAAAATGGAATTATAAGTTATCACTCGGAATTAAATTTAGGGATTTTTTTTTGTTACATCAGGAAAAAAATCTTCGACCAACTTTTGCAGCAGCAAGAGATCTCACTTAGTACTGCATGAAAATTCAAGATAAAATTATGCCCATTTTTTATACTGCTAGAATGTCACAACAAAAGGCTCAAGTGTATAGATGCTACACAGATATGAATAAGACCATGCAATATCAGCTTGGCCTCATCATCAAAATTATGTCTACCTTTCTCTACCTATAGCACCACCGAGTCATTGACCTTCAAACCAATAAAACCAACAAAGACATGAAACAAATGTGTAGAAACTAACACAGTACTAGGAACAATGTGTCAACAGGAAATTTACACCACGAAAGAAAGCAAAAAGGCACAAATCAGACTTGCAAAATAAAATTTCTGCCTCTAACTTTTCCCAATCAACAAGTCCCAACTCTGATTTAGAGGACTGGTATGAAGGATTTGATTCACTAACTGCAAGCGCAATAGGAAAATTCAGGAGGTCAATATTTCATAATTCAGGAGGAAAATAATTCATAATTGTATTCCTTTTATATTAAACTCCAATTCTCACTGGATGTAAATATCATGTTAGAGCATTGCTCGGTCGAACTCGCATGCATTTCTATCTCAAGCATGTTTTTCAATGTTAGTGATCAAAACTATAAAGTCTTTATTTCTAGTCTACTATAGCTAAGGTCTCGGACTAGGACAAGAAAGTATAGTTGATCTCAAGAACTCCATGGCGATCATCATACAAGACGAAAGACTACTCAAGGAACCAGTGGATCTTCATCGACTAAAAGGTATGTGGAGACTTGAACTTATCTATCACTCAAAAGTCTATCTACTTTATCTCCTATCTTGAGACAAAAGTCGTCTTACTATATATACTAAGATCATGCACATGTGATATTTCGATCTGAGTATATCTCGCTTATTTATTTCTCGAAATATATATTGGTAAAGCTTTTGCTTTATCCAAGTTCATCTTTACCTAGTGACGAAATTCATGTTATGTTTCAATCATTTTGGAAATCGCTCTGACGAAAAATAGTTTATGAATAACAACTATATAATGCCCTCTGAGAATGTTTCAATGATTGAAATGAGAGTTTAAACAATATAACCATTGGAGGATATAAGCATTGTTGTGGAAACACATATATGTATAAGTCCTTATTGCTTCAACCGAAGTTTGAGAAGTTTATGGATCAAGCGAAACCGGAGTAGTAAGTGAACTTCAGTCCGCGAACCCAGTCTATGAACTGGCGTAGTTCTCGAACCCGAGAATTTCTGCTGGAGTTTGTGAACTCCGTCCGGGAACCTAAGTCCGCAAACCCAGTCCGCGAAATTGACTAGGTTATGTCTAAAAATGATGTTTGTGAACTTATCTTAATAAACTAAGGAATGTTGTTGCAAACCGTGGCTTTATATATAATTCATGAAACGATTCAAGTGAATCACATCATTTTTGCTTGAATTGTGTATTGTGTAGTACATGATATTTCCTTGCAATTGAACAACTCTCTAACTAGTTCATTTGAGTCATTTGAACTAGTCATGGTGAAGAAGAATATGGTTGATATGAAAGTTATCACATGGATAACCATTTGGTTAACTATTGTTGAACCAACTAATGTACAAGTTTGGGTACGGTTACACAATACTAGAAACGTGGATTACATGTGTGTGTAACAAGCTATGTTTTCGATCTAACGGTTGACAAATATTAGCTTGAATCTAATCAGGGTTTCATCTAACGGTGAATATTGGATGCTTTGTAAGTAAGATAACATTGATTGCAAAACCTGATTTGAAGACTATATAAGGGAGAACTCTAGCAACTGGGAAACCTAATCCCCACACATTCTGTGTGATACTAGTTGTCCTAAGCTAGAGTCGATTCTCCTTTAACCTTTAGTTTTCATCTTCTAAAACCAGGTTATCGACATAAAGACTTCATTGGGATTGTGAACTCACACCGATATTACTTTTATCTTAGTTGTGTGATCTGATCTTGTTGTTTCTATCGTACGAGTACAATTGTAATAATTGGCTGGATATTTCAATCTCCGATAGGCAAGATATAAAAGTAGTCACAAATACTTCGTCTCATCGTTTGTGATTCCACAATATCTTTTTTCGCTGTGTCGATTAAGACTATTGTGAGGTGATTGATAAAACTGAGATGTTCTTTGGGAATATAAGTCTGGTTTTATCAAGTGGTTCATGTTCACCTTAATTTATTAAAAGACGGAACAATACTTGTAGGTTTATTCGTAGGAGACGGATTTATCTATTACTATAGACTTTTATGTGTGATACAGATTTGTTTATTAAAGTCTTCGACTTTGGGTCGTAGCAACTCTTGATTGTGGGTGAGATCAACTAAGGGAATCAAGTATGTAGTATCCTGCTGGGATCAGAGACGTAGGAGCATAACTGTACCTTGGATCAGTTTGAGTACAACTACAGTTATAGCTAGTGTCTAGACCGAAGTTAGCTTGGAGTAGGCTAGTGTCTGTAGCGGCTTAAAACAGTGTATGTTTAATCTGGACTAGGCCCCGGCCGAGGTTTTTCTGCATTTGCGGTTTCCTCGTTAACAAAATTCTGGTGTCTGTGTTATTTCCTTTCCGCATTATATTTTGTTATATAATTGAAATAATACAGTTTGTGCGTTGTTCAATCAATTAGAATATCCGACTTTATTGGTTGTTGTATGCGTGTCGTAACCACAACAAATTAATTAATGTTTCACTACCTAATTAATAAGTAATATAGGGTAGTCAAGATCGATCCCACGAGGAGCAAGAGATTATTAGTTGTAAAATTGTCACAAAAGGGGGGTATTGATTGTAAAACTTATAAAGAAAAAGAAATAAACAAAGTAATTAAAAGTGTAAGTTGAATTCAATAAGAGAGAATAGATCAAGGAATCCTTCTTCGCTGCAAAACAATGATTAAAGTTATGTTCTTTTCCACTTGTTTTTTGTCATAGATTATCACCAACCGTAGGATATCAGGTTTGCTTAGATAACCACAAAATTCCTTATTTCACCGAGTAACAAGTCCGCTTAGTTATCAGATTATATTCAAAAGAACCACCTTGAGGTACGCTTACAAGATGTAATTCCCCGAACGCATTAAGATTTATGAACTTAGGTTTAATACTAGTAGTTAGACTCGGTTCGCTTGGTCCACTTTCTAGCGTTGTTTTCACACACAATTTCTCCACGGAATCCCTCCGCAAGGTCTCGTGTTTTCCAACTTGTGTAAAGAGTCAAGAAACTATTACGTATTCCCTAACTTTCACTAGCTTTAGATTAAATTAACAAATTAATTTAGCGTGCACTCCAAACAACCTATCAATCAATCATAAACATTAATATTAGTAAAAACAATCGATAATCATATGAAAAACTTCAAAGTAGAATTGAAACAAAACTCAAACCATATGTTAAGAAGTAGGAATTCATCCTCAATCAATAAGAAAATTATCTACTCATAATTTGGAGTTCACACAATAATAATAATAAAGGAAGAAAGAAAAACTTATTGAAAAGATGATGGTTGCTCCTTCCTTCAATCCTTGTGCACTTTAACTCCTTCTCCAAAGTAGATGTGTGTGTAAAAGTTGTAGAGAACTCCTCTATTTATAGGCTTCAATACTCTCCATATCTTTGTAGGAAAATAATCCACATTCCATATGAACACCACTTTCCCAATTTGAGCCATATTTCAATTTCTAGTCCAATTCTCCAAAACTTCCAAGTTTTCATCCAATTCCCACTTATAAGTCTTCACACACATGAGAGAAGTCCATACGAAATTCTGTATTTTTTCTCGCCGGAAAACTGGGTTTTTGTCCGAAAGTTGGCCGGAATGTGTCACCTCCGGCAACTTGAGATTCCCCTCCGGCCAAGGTATATTCTGTTGGTCAACCGTTAGGACTACCGTTAATCTATCGTTAGTCACCGAGTCAAACCACTAAGTCAGCTCGGGTCAAACTCTCCTGACTGGGCTGAGTTGCCAGGCCAACTTAGTTGCAATCCTCTCCAGCCATAATGGCCCTGTCGCAACATCATTGTGCTTCACAGCCAAGATGGCTGTCTTCTGTGTAGCTTCAATCACGGCCAAGATGGCCATACTGTATTGCCTGCCTTCCCTGCAACCTCAATGCCATTCCAGCAACCACAACCTGCAATTTCACAGCCTTCTTGGCTGTAACATACTCTCAGCATCACTTGTAACTGCTGTCAAGCATACACCCACTGCAACTAACTCAACCTCCCATCTCAAACCTTGCTATGCACCCGCAATGCAACACCCATCGCCAAATATACTCAGCCAAACCTCCATCTCATGTCAACTTCAGTTCCTAATCCATGGAAAATCAATTCCCTGCATATCCAACTCAAATGCATAATTCGACACACAAACCAAACCCATCGTCAGAACCATTCATTACAATATTCTGTAGCTTCCTTAAATCATATGAGATCACCACAGTTCAGCTCCAATAACCAACCAGAATCTTCCTAGACATTGCTGCAACAACAACATCACCTCCACCTCAGGACCATTACCACCACCTGATACCACCTGCATCTGCGTTTTCAATACCAGTTCAATTCCATGTTATGTGTGTTTCTCGTCTTCAGTTCTCAGTAGCAGCACTGCAATTCAGTTCCATTCTTCCATTATCAACTTCCCAGCAACACCAGCTTCACTTCATACCTGAAATTCAGTTCATTGCAGTGCCAAGACCAACTGCCATTCATCTCATTACCAGGTCTAACCCCATCTGTAACTGCACCCTAGCTCAAGCCATCACAACAACATCATCTCCAAATCGACTGAATCAACAGATCTTTCAACCAAATCACCACCAAACCACCATTGGTGAATAACCATCTCGTAATTCAACCCATTTTATCCGCAACCACTACTCATTCTTCCATTAACACCTTCGGTTGAATTTCCATCTATCAACAGCTTCATCGATATCCTTCTCTGATTTATTTCTCAATTACAACACAACAGTTTTCATCTTCTGTCACCGGCATCAACAACCCATCTCTCCATTCAACAACATCATCGCCATATTTCTGAATGATTCATCAAAACCCTAACCATAACTTCTTCTTCCTCTCTGTACCGCAACATCAAACCCTAATTTCTTCTCTGTCTGATCTTTTTGGTTTCGATCTGCTTCTCTCTCTCGATTTCTCAACCAACAAACCCATTAATTCCTCTCCAATCTCTCTCGATTTCTGACGCAGCCGCTGTCTGTGTTTCTTCTCAATTTTAGGTGAGAATGAATAAAATGAATGAGAGTATCGATTTAGGGTTGGGAATGATTGGGGTGTTATTTGCGCCCAAGATAAGGACCACCCATTGATAATTACAACCTCTAATAATGATAAGGGGTACCCTATATGACAATCCCTTAACCGTAGCTGGTTTGTGTTTAGTACACCTCCAAGAAGAGTTGCCCCTTAACCATTACCGGGCTCCAGATAGTGCTCGCCCTATGAAATGACAATTTTGCCCTTTTTGCCCAATTTGGGTGATTTCTCCTTATTTTCTTCCGTGCGACTCCAGAGTACCTAATAGCTCAAAAACACACGTAAAATACATAATTTACAAGAAAAATAGCAAAGAAAGCATAAACTACTAGATAGTAAATACGGTGTATTCTACACCTATCAAATTCCCCCACAATTAGACTTTGCTAGTCCTCGAGCAAATCAAACTTACAACTTCAAAGCTTTCTAGCGTAACCAGCATCCAAAGAGTTATGAGGACATAGAGTTTCTGCATGCTAGTAATAAGAAGTTATAAATACTAAAGAACATATTCTCATTCTTAAATGTTGAGGGAGAAATAACCACACCATAATGAGAGAATGCGTGTTTGAGAAACGATCAATAAGCATTTCGCCTCAACTTCTGCCTCACCAAAAGGGTTTTATGATAATTGCACTCAAAAAGACGGATTTTTTATGGGTCTCACATGTGTGAAGGTAGGAATGAAAAGATAATTCCTGCAACACGTTGAATGGTAGGAAGGATAACTTCCGAAATTTTGAAAAACCCACATCTTTTAACATTTTGAAAAACCATTTTTCTAACGATCTCTAAGAAAGGAAATCAACCACTTATATTGAGGATGAGATTACTTACTTACCTTCACATCCGATTTCCAATTATGATGACACCACTCTCACGGAATCCAATAGAAACATCTTCCGCTCCTTGTCTTCATCTTCTTGGTCTTCCGCTTCAACTATTGATGATAAATACTAGAACTTCATAAATCCTTGACAATTTGTAAACTTTTTCCTTAACTCTTTGTCGCTTGAAACTTCCTTATAGATTTTTCTTCCCACGGCTTATTCAAAACAAAACAATAATAAATATTTCTCTTGTCTCATATTTTTTTTTTCAATTATTATTATTATTATTATTTTTTTAGACAAGAGAAACACAATACAAATCAAAGTGAAAAATAAAATAAACCATGGCCGTGGAAAAGCACTTTACCGCTTGATTCTTCACAACTTATATCGTCTCGAAATCATAAACTTCAATAATTTTCACCTTTTGCTTTTCTTCGCTCTTGTAAATATGTCTTAATACTTGGATATAGAATTACCTCATTGCATTTTAAGTCTTCAACATGTATGTAAAATCTGCTCATTGTATGTTGCTTTACTTGGATATAAAAATTTGCTCTTTGAATTTTATTGTTGCTTGCAAACCTTGAACCTTTTCAACTTTCCTTGTAGATTTTGATGTCGCTCCTTGTTGATAATTGTGATGTTTCTATGGACCCGTTGTTGTCGAGAGAGAGAATGGTGCTAACTGCAAATCGAACTACAAGAAGGATGATTTCATCATAGACGTCACCCTCATGATTGAAAAAAATTAGCACTCAAGAGATCAAAATAGTGCTGAAAATTGGTGTGAAATTGGGTAGCTCACCATTCTACCCGGAATTAACGTACGGTGACACACACTCAAAAGAAGCTCTTTAGTCGTGGAAGAATTTCTGGTTGGTGCCTCACATGATATGAAAATGGGTAGTCTCCACTAATAATTGATCAGCAACTCTAATAACGCACTTCTCCCTGCACCAAATTTGCATCACCGGCATGATTAAATCCATTATTTAACACTCTAACAAGCAATAAATCAAACGTAGTTCCCTAACATTTCCAAGTTCAATTATGTCGGTCAGAATTCTCTATGTAATCATACCTAGAAGCATGCTAGTGACTCTAAAATCTCTAAAAGTTGAAGTTTTTATGCAATTTTTTTTTATTCAAAATATATGCTTAGCCACTCCCCCACACTTAAACCTTACATTGTCCTCAATGTAATTGAATCGTCCAAGTAAAGTCAAGGTGGGAAATCCTAACATGATATGGAACAAGAAAAATAAACACACAAAACAAAAAGAAAATAAAAACAAAAGGATAAGAGATACAAAACCGGTGGGTTGCCTCCCACTTAGCGCTTGTTTTAAATTCAACGGCCCGACATAGCTCTTGCTTCACATTACTCCTCTAGAGGGAGAACATCTCGAAATCCAATCACGTCCACATGCTCCGTTGGAAAGTTTTCATAATATGGCTTCAACCTATGGCCATTGACTTTCAAGGGTTGTCCTGTTTTTTCACTAACAATTTCAACTGCACCATGATCATAAACATTAGTAACAATAAATGGTTCCACCCAACGGGACTTAAGCTTACCCGGAAATAAACGTAAATGAGTATTAAATAAAAGAAATTCTTGCCCCACATCAAAACTTTTTAGAGAAATCATTTTGTCATGAAAAAGCTTGGTCTTTTCTTTGTAAATCCGGGCATTCTCGTAAGCATCATTACGTATCTCCTCTAGATCATTTAGTTGCAACTTTATTTGTTTCCCCTCTGCATCATACTCCATGTTGAATTTATTTATCGCCCAATAAGCCTTATGTTCAAGTTAAACCGGGAGATGACAAGATTTTCCATAAACCAACCGATATGGAGACATACCAATCGATGTCTTGTACGCCGTTCTATACTCCCAAAGTGCATCATTTAGCTTAAATCTCCAATCTTTCCTTGTGGTATTCACCGTTTTTTCAAGAATGGACTTGATTTCACGGTTTGAAATTTCTGCTTGTCCACTAGTTTGTGGATGGTAAGGCATACCAATCTTGTGTGTTATGTTGTACTTCTTGAGGAGAGCATGGAAATACTTCTTGAAATATGAGCCTCCATCGCTTATCACCACTCTTGGTGTGCCGTGCCTAGTGAATATGTTTTCTCTTACAAAATCACAAACAACTTGAGAATCATTAGTTTTGGTGGCTCTAGCCTCCACCCATTTAGAAACATAATCTACGGCAAGAAGTATATAAAAATTTCCATTCGAATTGACAAATGGACCCATAAAATCGATACCCCACACATCAAAAATCTCTACGGCGAGAATTGGTGTGAGTGGCATTTGATTTCGAGAACCTAGATTGCCCGTTCTTAGACATATATCACACGATTTAAATCTTCAAACAAGGTGGGCCAATAAAATCCTCTTTCAAGAACTTTGAGAGCGGTACGTTTAGAACCAAAGTGGCCACCACAAGCAAAAGTATGACAAAAGGAGAGAATAGATTGAAATTCGGAGTTAGGTACGCACCTTCGTATTATTTTATCAACGCCATATTTCCATAAGTATGGTTCATCCCACACATATTGCTTCGCTATCTTCTTAAGTTTCATCTTTTGGAAGTTGGACATTGTGCTAGGTACCTTCCTTGTCACCAAGTAATTCACTATATCCGCATACCAAGGTGTTGATTCTTCCAAGGAGAAAAGTTGTTCGTCCGGAAAGCGGTCTTGTAATGGAAGTTCTTCGTGAGACATAACAAGTCTACTAAGATGATCCGCAACGGTATTCTCCACACCTTTCTTATCTCGAATTTCTATGTCGAACTCTTGTAGTAATAGGATCCACCTGATTAGTCTTGGCTTAGCTTCTTTCTTCTTTATTAAGTATCTAAGTGCCGCATGATCGGAATACACAATAACCTTTGTACCCACCAAGTATGATCGAAAATTTTCCAATGCAAACACTATAGCCAATAACTCCTTTTCCGTGGTAGAATAGTTTATTTGTGCATCATTAAGAGTCCTAGATGCATAATAGATAACATGGGACAACTTGTCCACTCTTTGACCCAAAACGGCTCCAACCGCATAATCACTAGCATCACACATTAGTTCAAATGGAAGATTCCAATCCGGTGACTTGATAATCGGCGCACTTGTCAACATTGCTTTCAATTTGCCAAAAACATCCTTGAATTCCTTGTTGAAGTAAAAAGGTACCTCTTTTTGTAGTAACTTGCATGGGCATGGAGATTTTGGAGAAATCCTTGATAAACCACCTATAGAAACCTACATGGCCAAGAAAAGAACGAACCTCCCTCACCGAAGTGGGATATTGTAAGTTTCTTATTAAATCTATCTTTGACTTGTCCACTTCGAGACCTTGAGAGGACACAATGTGACCAAGTACTATGCCATGGTTTACCATAAAATGACATTTCTCCCAATTAAGAACAAGGTTAGTGTCTATGCATCGTTTAAGAACTAGTTCAAGGTTATCTAAACAAATATCAAAAGAATTGCCATAAACACTAAAGTCGTCCATAAATACCTCAATAATGCGCTCCACGTAATCCGAGAATATACTCACCATGCATCTTTGGAAAGTAGCCGGTGCATTGCAAAGACCAAACGTCATCCGTCTATACGCAAACGTTCCAAAGAGACAAGTGAAAGTAGTCTTCTCTTGGTCCTCCGGTGCAATAACAAGTTGATTGTATCCCGAATAACCATCCAAGAAACAATAATAAGAATGACCCGCTAACCGCTCCAACATTTGATCAATGAAAGGTAAAGGAAAGTGATCCTTTTGGGTTGCGGAATTAAGCTTTCTATAATCAATGCACACTCTCCAACCGGTTTGAACTCTTGTAGGAACAAGTTCATCGTCTTGATTTCGAACAACCGTTACACCGGACTTCTTTGGCACCACTTGCACCAGACTAACCCATTTGCTATCGGAAATTGGGTAGATCACCCCCGCACTTAGAAATTTGAGTATCTCTTTCTTCACAACCTCCATCATGGGAGGATTAAGCCTACGTTGAGCATTATGTACCGGCTTCACGTTCTCTTCCATTAGAATCCTATGCATGAATATGGATGGACTAATGCCTTTGATGTCCGTAATTGTCCAACCAATAGCCGTTTTTTTTCTCTTTCAAGACTCTAAGCAAACGGTCTTCTTGTACCGGTGTGAGGTTCTTTGAAATAATTACCGGAAGCTCTTCTCCATCTCCCAAAAATGCATACTTCAAATGGTCCGGAAGTGGCTTCAACTCTAGTTTAGGCGCCTTCACAATAGATGGTACAAGTAATTCATAATTCACGGGTAAAGAAATATAGGAAACATTACCCTTATCTTCTTCTAATGTCGTCAAGGCACCACACGTCTCCACCAATTCCGTGGAAATTTCAACATCCAAGTTATACACTCCGTGGACGTCCAATTCAATGCTCTTTTGCAACACCACATCAAGTTCGTCCTCTCGATTCAATTCCACCATTTGTTGCGCTAATGAACTAACCACATCAATAGAGTAAACGGAATGCACATCACTTGGGTAGCGCATGGCTTCAAATATGTTGAAGTGTATTACTTCCTTGTCGAATTCCATAGTGAGTGTACCCTTGTCCACATAAATCTTCGTCTTTGCGGTCTTCATAAATGGCCTCCCAAGAAGTAGAGAAGTAGTCGACCGATTCTCATTGTTGTCCATATCCACCACGAAGAAATCCACCGGAAAAATTAACTCATTCACTTAAACTAGAACTTCTTCTACAAGTCCCTTTGGATAGATGTTAGACTTGTTTGCTAGTTGGATAATAACTCTTGTCTCTTTCAACGGTCCAAGATTCAAGGAGTCATAAATATCGGCCGACATTACACTAATGGAAGCTCCCAAGTCAAGTAAAGCATGTTCAAAACTTTTCTTACCAATAGTAATTGGCACCGTGAAACCACCGGGATCCGTGCACTTTGTAGGCATCTTCTTCAAAAGAATATCCGATGCACTCTCGCCAACTTTAGTAATTTCATTATCAAGCAACCTATCCTTATTTGTGCATAACTCCTTCATGAACTTAGCATACCTTGGCATTGTCTTGATGGCCTAGATGAAGGGGATGTTGATTTCTATCTTCTTGAAGATATCCATGAGTGCCTTATCTTGAGCTTCCTTCTTGGACTTGGCAAAACGACTAGGAAAAGGAGGTGGAGTAGTGAAAGTAGGAACCGGTTCCTTGGATTGGGAGGTTGGTGTTGAAGTCTCCCTTGGTTCGGCATCCTCCTTCTCTTTGACTACCTCTTCACTAGCTTCTTCATGACGAGTTGGACTCTCCACTTGTCTTCCACTTCTTAAAGTAACCGCACTAACATTCTCTCTTGGATTCACAATGGGTTGCGAAGGAAGCTTTGTTGATTCTTGAGATTTCATTAAGTTCATATCGGTCGCCAATTGTCCCATTTGAGTTTGTAAATCCTTGATTGCCGAATCTGTCTTTTGTTGGGTTTGTTGTAACATAGAAGTGAGACCTTGCATGCTTTGCATTATCACATTCAACTTGTCATTATTTGAAGAATCTTCCTCCATGACTTGTTGTGGTTGGAATTGTTGTTGTTGAGGTTGGAAACGTGATTTTTGGAATCCACCTTGTTGCGCATATGGATTCGGAGCCGCCGCTGGCTTGTTTGCATAGCTAAAGTTGGGATGATCCTTCCAACCGGGATTGTAAGTATTGGAATATGGATCGTACCTTGGCCTTGGATTTGGATATAAATCATTTACTTGTTCGGTTTCATCATCCGGAATAATTGCCGCGACCAATCCTTGCATTACCCTCTCTATGTTGTTTAACCGTTGATCGGATTTTGAAGACGAGTCACTAAATTCATGCACCAACTTAACCATTGAATCACCTCTTGTATAGAATTGTTGTGAGTTTTCCGCCATACTTTCAATCAACTCGGTAGCTTCGGCCACCGACTTGTTCACTAGTGCACCACCACCGGCGGCGTCAAGAAGATATCTATCACTTGTTTGGAGACCTTCATAGAAGTATTAGATTATCATGGCGTCACTAAATTGATGGTGTGGAAAACTTGCCACCAATCTCTTGTATCGATCCCAACATTCATATAATGACTCTCCCACATGTTGCTTTATCCCACAAATTTCTTTGCGAATTTGAGTAGCCTTTGACGCGGGAAAATATCTCTCGAGGAAAAGTTTCTTCATCCCATTCCATGTTGTGATACTTCCGGAAGGCAAATAGTATAACCATTCCTTAGCATTGCCCGCCAAAGAGAACGGAAAAGCTTTCAACATTGCTCCATCCGCATTAGTATTCGGTGGAAGCATGGCCGTGACTATGGTGTTGAAGTCCATAAGATGTTTGTTTGGGTCTTCATTCACCATGCCATGGAACTTTGCTAATTCTCTAATCAACCCCGGCTTGATCTCGAAAGTTGAGTTAGTTTGGATACACCATTGTTGTGTATCGAGCTTGTGAGAAGCTAGGTCCTTGAGTGTACGATCACCCATTACCTCTTCTTCTATGTCCGAATCTGCGAATTCACTTGATATAGAACGAGGAAGCGGAGTGTTACCGCTCGAATGAAATCCTTTAGTTGAGTGCCGGATCGAAGACGTATTCCAATTGGACTCGGTCTTCCCCCTTGAAGCATTCACCAAAGATATAGCACCTACAACAAGGTTCACAAAACTAAGTTAGATATAATATAGAATCTAACAAAGCAAGAATAATGCAAAAAGTAAAAATAAAACAACTAAAATCGTCCGTTGCTCCCCGGCAATGGCGCCAAAATTTGTATGCGTGTCGTAACCACAACAAATTAATTAATGTTTCACTACCTAATTAATAAGTAATATAGGGTATTCAAGATCAATCCCACGAGGGGCAAGAGATTATTAGTTGTAAAATTGTCACAAAAGGGGGGTATTGATTGTAAAACTTATAAAGAAAAAGAAATAAACAAAGTAATTAAAAGTGTAAGTTGAATTCAATAAGAGAGAATAGATCAAGGAATCCTTCTTCGCTGCAAAACAATGATTAAATTTATGTTCTTTTCCACTTGTTATTAGTCATAGATTATCACCAACCGTAGGATATCAAGTTCGCTTAGCTAACCCCAAAATTCCTTATTTCACCGAGTAACAAGTCCGCTTAGTTATTAGATTATATTCAAAAGAACCACCTTGAGGTACGCTTACAAGATGTAATTCCCCGAACGCATTAAGATTTATGAACTTAGGTTTAGTACTAGTAGTTAGACTCGGTTCGCTTGGTACACTTTCTAGCGTTGTTTTCACACACAATTGCTCCACGGAATCCCTCCGCAAGGTCTCGTGTTTTCTACTTGTGTAAAGAGTCAAGAAACTATTACGTATTCCCTAACTTTCACTAGCTTTAGATTAAATTAACAAATTAATTTAGCGTGCACTCCAAACAACCTATCAATCAATCATAAACATTAATATTAGTAAAAACAATCGATAATCATATGAAAAACTTCAAAGTAGAATTGAAACAAAACTCAAACCATATGTTAAGAACTAAGAATTTATCCTCAATCAATAAGAAAATTAGCTACTCATAATTTGGAGTTCACACAATAATAATAATAAAGGAAGAAAGAAAAACTTATTGAAAAGATGATGGTTGCTCCTTCCTCCAATCCTTGTGCACTTTAACTCCTTCTCCAAAGTAGATGTGTGTGTAAAAGTTGTAGAGAACTCCTCTATTTATAGGCTTCAATACTCTCCATATCTTTGTAGGAAAATAATCCACATTCCATAAGAACACCACTTTCCCAATTTGAGCCATATTTCAATTTCTAGTCCAATTCTCCAAAACTTCCAAGTTTTCATCCAATTCCCACTTCTAAGTCTTCACACACATGAGAGAAGTCCATAAAAAATTCTGTATTTTTGCTCGCCGGAAAAATGGGTTTTTGGCCGGAAGTTGGCCGGAATGTGTCACCTCCGGCAACTTGAGATTCCCCTCCGGTCAAGGTATATTCTGTTGGTCAACCGTTAGGACTAACGGTCAAATAGGTCAACCGTTAGTCTATCGTTAGTCACCGAGTCAAACCACTGAGTCAGCTTGGGTCAAACTCGCCTGACTGGGCTGAGTTGCCAGGCCAACTCAATTGCAATCCTCTCTAGACATAATTGCCCTGCCGCACCATCATTGTGCTTCACAGCCAAGATGGCTGTCTTCTGTGTAGCTTCAATCACGGCCAAGATGGACATACTGTATTGCCTGCCTTCCCTGCAACCTCAATGCCATGCCAGCAACCACAACCTGCAATTTCACAGCCTTCTTGGCTGCAACATACTCTCAGCATCACTTGTAACTGCTGTCAAGAATACACCCACTGCAACTAACTCAAGCTCCCATCTCAAACCTTGCTCTGCACCTGCAATGGAACACCTTACTGCCAAAAATACTCAACCAAACCTCCATCTCATGTCAACTTCAGTTCCTAATCCATGGAAAATCAATTCCCTGCATATCCAACTCAAATGCATAATTCGACACACAAACCAAACCCATCATCAGAACCATTCATTTCCATATTCTGTAGCTTCCTTAAATCCTATGAGATCACCACATTTCAACTCCAATAACCAACCAAAATATGCCTAGCCATTTCTGCAACAACAACATCACCTCTGCCTCAAGACCATTACCACCACCTGACACCACCTGCATCTGCGTTTTCAATACCAGTTCAATTCCATGTTATGTGTGTTTCTCGTCTTCAGTTCTCATTAGCAGCACTACAATTCAGTTCCATTCTTCCATTCTCAACTTCCCAGCAACACCAGCTTCACTTCATACCTGCAATTCAGTTCATTGCAGTGCCAAGACCAACTGCCATTCATCTCATTACCAGGTCTAACCCCATATGTAACTGCACCCTATCTCAAGCCATCACAACATCATCATCTCCAAATCGACTGAATCAACAGATCTTTCAACCAAATCACCACCAAACCACCATTGGTGAATACCCATCTCGTAATTCAACCCATTTTATCCGCAGCCACTACTCATTCTTCCATTAACACATTCTGTTGAATTTCCAGCTATCAACAGCATCATCGATCTCCTTCTCTGATTTCTTTCTCAATTACATCACAACAGTTTTCATCTTCTGTCACCGGCATCAACAACCCATCTCTCCATTCAACAACATCATCGCCATCTTTCTGACTGATTCATCAAAACCCTAACCCTAACTTCTTCTTCCTTTCTGTACCACAACATCGAACCCTAATTTCTTCTCTGTCTGATCTTCTGGGTTTCGATCTTCTTTTATCTCTCAATTTCTCAACCAACAAACCAATTAATTCCTCTCCAATCTCTCTCGATTTCTGACGCAGCCGCTGTCTGTGTTTCTTCTCAATTTCAGGTGAGAATGAATAAAATGAATGAGAGTATCGATTTAGGGTTGGGAATGATTGGGGTGTTATTTGCGCCCAAGATAAGGACCACCCATTGATAATTACAACCACTAATAATGATAAGGGGTACCCTATATGACAATCCCTTAACCATAGCTGGTTTGTGTTTAGTACACCTCCAAGAAGAGTTTCCCCTTAACCATTACCGGGCTCCAGATAGTGCTCGCCCTATGAAATGATAATTTTTCCCTTTTTGCCAAATTTGGGTGATTTCTCCTTATTTTCTTCCGTGCGACTCCAGAGTACCTAATAGCTCAAAAACACACGTAAAATACATAATTTACAAGAAAAATAACAGAGAAAGCATAAACTACTAGATAGTAAATACGGTGTATTATACACCTATCAGTTGTGGATTTAAATTGATTGACACTTGGATATTGGTCTTTGGCACCATCCAAGTTATCCCTTTTATAAAGACTCGCAGATTGTATTTGCTTTAGTAAAGATCAAATTGAGAGATTGAGATAATAACTCCTTTAGATATTTTCTGTTGATTGAGTCTAGTTGATTCTATAGAAAGTAACTCGGAGTTGTCCATACATATTGATAATCTAAATATCGGGTGTGGTTGTTAGACCCCCTATTTTTCAATTGGTATCAGAGCAGGCAAACACGTTCAAGACCTTACAAGTATGTATTTGTAGCGATCTGACTCTATGGACAAAGGTGCTATCTCAATAAACGTACCACCCTTCTTCGATGGCTCTAATTACTTATGGTGGAGAATTGATATGCGATCTTTTCTTCGAGAACGTGGTTTTCAATCATGGGTAATATTGTTAATGGTTATGATCCTCCCGTTCTGTCAGTTGTAAATGTAAACGTTCCCAAAGATATTGGTGAATACACCCCTGCTGAGGTACTTGCTGCAAAGCAAACTTCCGAGGGTTTGAATGCGATCATACATGCCATTACCCAAAATCTCAGCACCATGTGTCTAATTTCACTAAGTCGCAAGAAGTGTGGGATATCTTATCAACCGTATTTGAAGGTAATACCAGTGAGAAGGAAGCTAGGCTTAAAAACTTTAATTTCGATTGGGAAAACCTTCGTATGGTAGATGAAGAAACATTTGATGAGTTTAATCACAAAGTGTCTGAAATTTTTAATGCATCTTTTGCATTGGGTAAGACTATTCCTGAAAAGGACATTGTGATAAAAATTCTCAGATCGCTGCCATCTAAATACGATGCTAAGAATCATGCCATCGTTGAGGGAAATAACCTTGATACTCTCTCCAGAAATACGTTGGTTGGAAAGCTTAAGATATTTGATCATGAACATTCGTCCAAATCTAAGGATGTTGCGTTCAAAGCACTAAAGGACACTAAATTACTTGATAAAATTAAAAAAGTGTATATCTCTGAAGATGATCACTCTGATACAGATTCATCAGATGAAGATCTTGACAAATCAGTCTCAATGATCACAAGACAGTTTAGGGATCTTCTGCTGAAGAGAAGTCAACGGTTCTACAAAGATAATCCTAAGACATTAGTCAAACCTCATAATCGTGTTCCTCCTAAAAATAGGATGTTGATGAAACTGATGACGAGGATATGCCTCAGTTCTTTAAGTGTAAGAGATTTGGTCATTTTGCAAACGAGTGTCCAAATCGGAGAAATTACACTGGGAACAAAGGTCTTGCTGCAACTCTTGATGAAATGTCTGACGACTATGATTCTAATGAAGACGAGAAATCAAGTATTTCACTTCTTGGTGAAAATATTGATTTGGATAATTATAGCAATACATATATCAATCTTGATATTCTTTCAGAAGATAATCCAACTATTCTGGAAGGCAAAGTTGACCCATTACTTGGAAATATTGTTTGTAATGTTTTAGGTTCCACAATGTGCCTAGCTGCTTGCACATTTCAGAGGCATGATTTTTATCCAAGTTTAACGTGTTCATTAAAGGGTCATGAACTTTCAAAGTGTTATAAGTTCAAACACCAACAAAGGTACGTCAACAAACTTCAACGAAGAGCAAATCATTTAGCAAGAAAGCTTAAACTGGCTCAGAAGACTGCTGAGGTATGTAAGATTTTATCTTCGTCTAAGAAGTTAGTTTCCAATGATAAACTATGGCCATTAGAAAATAAAATATGGTCAAATGGTCTTGATAGAAAAAGGTCCGTGGATTCCTCTTAAGAGGAAAATGGTGGACGAATTGTTGTTTACCATAACGCAATTTGATTGGGTTGTGTCTGAAATCTTGTCTCATATGCCTGATTAAAAAAGACAATAATTTTATTTTTCAGGCCTTTAGGAAAAGTCTGTTTCTCTTCTTTTCTTAGTTTTTTCTTTTTTGTCTATCAAACAAAAAGAAATGGTAGTATCGACAATTCTACTCTTCCTAGGGTTGAGAGTTGGTCGTTTACGAACTTGTTTAAAGGTTTCGAACCTTACATCCTTTTTCTTTCTATAAAACCTCTTTTTATCTCAAGACTACTTGTTGGGTTAATTGTGATTTCCTCTCACAAACCCATACGTTCATGGAAACTCCAAATATGATGTCTTTTGATGGAAAAGGTGGTAGTATGATTGTTAAGACATAAATCACGAAGAAAAAAGAAAAATCTCCATTGCCTCAACATTGAAAAGAAAAAGAAGGAATGTGAGGAAGCCAAGAGCTGTTCCTTCAAATTATCAGAAGTTTTATGATGTTCTTGAAGTGTTGAAGGAGATGCGAAAGGAGATTCAACAAATAAAGGATTTTGTGTATAAGACTCATGAGATTCAGAAGGCCCTGGTTCGACAACAACAACCAAGAAGGTTTATTGATATAAACTCCTACCTTAATGAACCTTATGTTCCAATGGCTGTTGACGACAAGGAGTTCGGGGACGATAAAGAATTCTTCAAAGGTCCTATTGCCTAGTAAATCTTATATTTTTTGTGTTTTGTTTAAAAGAATAACTAGTGTTTGGAATTGCCGTTATTTTGATTACACATACCTATGTCCAAAGTTTTCATCTTCTTGTTTTTAGATTTAGGGATATTTAACGTTTGGTACCCAGCAAATGTCCAACACCTAGCTTTGGTACCCAATATTTAAAATATTAAGGGTTGATACCTTGACCAGTTAGGGACCGTCAAGTCAAACCGTGGACCTGACTTTGTTATAGATTTCGTTATAAAACATGTGTTGTTACCTATTTGCCATAGGAATGATAATAATGACTAGAATTGTCCTAACGTCTGGTTTAGAGACATAATACATGTCTTAATCTCGATATGTTATAGTTATATATATTAACGGCCATGATGAGGTTTCACATGTGATATTAAGTACAACCACCACCACCTTCTCCGACTGATTCCGTTTATTTCCTCCTCATTCTTCTTCCCCATAGCCACCAGCAGAACTCCACCACCCGTCTAAACTACAAACCACCACCACTTTCTTTCTTCTTATTGTATTGGTCTTATTTTTCTTCCTTCTATTCTTATTCTTAAACAAGCAACAAGCAGTCAACACCACTATTTTCAGTTTAAGATAAGAAGAATTTTCGATCAGAATCACATCAAATCGTTGACTAAAAACGTATATTAAATCATTTTATGTTTTATATTCTTCTTTAATTTTAATAATATGTGTTAGAAGTTTTCTTGATACATTGTTTAATTAGGGTGACTCCAGTTAATGGATATGGACCGATTCATATGAGTGAGGTGAATAAGAATGTGGGTGAATTGCAGTTTGTGCTGAAATACGATTCTAATGTATGTAAAGAATTGAAAGGGAATGAAATTGTTGGTGCTTCCGTAAATGTGGGCTGGAAGGAAATTTTTGTTAGTTAGTGGTTGTGTAGAAAGGGGATTAATAGGAGTTTGTAGCTCTGGTGGATTTGGGAATCTTGGTTTCTTATCCAAGTCAAGAAATCCAAGTAAGATGGACTGAAATTGTAGTAGCTCCCATTAATTTATGGTGATCAATAGAGAGAACTAGAAGATGAATGAGCAGTGGGTTTTGTTAAATGGGTTTATTCTAAAACTCGGACCAGTGAAGATTTTGGTTGGATATCTTTCTGATGGTAAACAAATTAAAGTAAATGAACCAAGTTTTCTGTTTTCCACAATTTGAAGGTGGTAGAAGATATGAAATGGGTTCGCAGTACAACGGAAACGGAAAGCTCACATTTTCATCACCAGCAGAAGCACAATAGGTGTTCGACAAAATTATTGACTGAGCAGCACACCCCGATCAAAGGATAAATTGTGACCGTTTGATCAATTTATTTGTTGTCGTAAAATTAAGTTGGATGGATCACAAGTTTTTTCTTAAAATCACGTGCTAACAGAACTGTTAAGTGATTAATATTTATTAATTATTTTAATTATTTAAGAAACAACAGGTTAAGTCAACTGTTTGACTTGACAGTCCTAACTAGTCAAGGTACCAACCCTTAATATTTCAAATATTGGGTACCAAAGTTAGATGTTGGACATTTGCTGGGTACCAAACATTAAATATGCCTTAGATTTATTGGCTTAAATTCTAAACTTGTTTGGAAGATGATTTTTGCAGTATTAATCTTTATGGTTTTATATATTGCAATATTTTTATGGGATATGTGTGTTTACATCCGTGAACTTGATTGTCCCGTACTTTGTCAAAAATAAAGTCATTCATGAATTGATATGCAAGTATTGATAAAAGAATGAATAGAATTTTGACAAACACAAAAGTTAAGCCTATATTGTCAATTATTGATGTAAGATAGGTTAAAATCTTTTGTGATTCAAGGATTATGTCTATTGTATGTCATTGTGCAAATGGTGATGGAAACATAGAATGAATCCTTGTGTATTCCGCAGTAATTGATCTTCCCTAATCCATATTTTGTGTATTACTGTGAGACTCCGTATTGTGTCTTATGTCGAGCACTAGACAACCAAGTTGATTATTTTTGTGATTAGCTTAGTTGTGTTCCGTAAGGTACTTTACGTCGAGTATATTGAACTAAATTAATAATGGAGAACGAATAAGAAGAATGCAATACGGAGATTTCTTGGGATGAGAAGAGACGAAGATGATGAGAATTGACGATATTAATCAAGAGATAAAAGAAAAGATAATAGAGAATTCGTGTAAACGAATGATAAGATTGATAATAATATTGATTATTGTTAAACTCTAAACAAGAAGGCTTAGCCTTTATATAAGCTAGCATGACCGACTAAAAAGATAATAAAAGGAAATCCACCTAAACTAGGAAAGTGAAGGACTTGCAAAGCAAGTAAGCTTAAACAGACGCAAGGGATCAACAATGATTGTTCATACAAACACAAGGGATCAACTATGATAGTTGATATAATGAAAATAGGTGGATGTCCTACATCAGTCCCCCCTTCTTGAAAGAAACTCGTCCTCGAGTTAGCTAAGTAAAAGAACTTAATTCTCTCCATATATTGCTCTAGACTTCGAGCTGTCATCAAAGAATACGAGTTCTTTTCCTTCATGAAAAATGTAGATGTCACTATTACTGGCTTACCACGATTGAACACAAAACTCGTAGCTCTAGAGATCATAAACCGAAGTATCCAAGAAACGTGTCTTAAAGCATCATAAAAGTGGTGCTTAAATTTCCCACGATCAAATACAAAAGTCACTTCACTAATCTTGGTAACGAAAACCATGCCTGCAACGACTTCCATGAGTATAACACATGTGTCTTCCAATTTCTGAGCTACACCTTCGAAAACGCATTCAACTGACTCGTCCTTTCGCTGGTCCAAAAATTTGAGTAGCCCATTGAGTTCAATATCAACATTCTTCAGCTTTGAACACCCAAATACGAGAGCACTCCGGTCATGTGACCCTTTTTTCTAATGCAGTCCAAACAATCCGTATGAACAGAAAACATTACCTTTCCTCTCTGGTAATAGTTGCCAAAATTAACGGAAGATCGTCCATATGGAGGAATGTAACTTAAAGGAGTGTCATGTACAAAGATAAAATTGCTCACCATTTTGTTTTGAACATTAGAAATTTCAATAAAACGGACGTCAACTTTTCCATTGGTTTTAGCATAAAGTTGGGTAAACTCTTGATCTCCACCACCATGCACATCTTCTAATCTGTGTGGAACATGTGACTGATAAGTCGTACACCAATGAAAACCATACGTACCTCTCCAATCCTCTAGTTTGATCTTTATAAAATGATAAGCTTCATGACTTCTTACTATAAGCCTTTCTTTATCTTCCATCAATAACATTAAAGGTCGAACCAATCCAAATGCAACAGCAGCACTATGGAAGTCATCTTCAATGGGGACATTTACCTGTTCACTGTTTATCCAAATCATTTTAGTTCGCGTAATTTCCAAGTGAAGCGACGGATCTCTTGAGTTAGACTGAAACGTAGGATACCCGAGAAAATGCGGAGTATCCATAAATTTTCTAAGTTTTACTCCATAGTCTGTAGAAGGTATAATATATAGCACTGACCCAACGGTATTGCATGGCGTTACAAAAATCCTTTTTACTGAGAATGCCGTAGAAGCTTCGTGAATGGACATAAAGAAACTATGGAGATTATCAAGCTCACCTGAAATAATAATCTTGTTTAAAGAATCCTTTCGTCGAGTTATTTTCATAAGCCTGTAGTCCGAGCAACAATTCATATCGATCCAAGGACCATCAATGGAAACAAATTCATGTCCACACTCGGTATCAACGAACCACCATACTCGAGCAAGGAAGGGTTCAGAAAGGGAAATATTAACAGCTAGCTCATCATCGACAACACCATTATTGAACATGATAAATGGAGATTTCACTCCAGGCTCCCATGTAGCTTGCTTAAAATCGCGTTTTGCTGACAATCCTAATATTATTCGTCCAGTATTGAAAACAACCTTGCCAGCTTTGTGCACAACTATCTCGATTTGTGCAACTTCCCACGATCTGTTTTCTTTTATCACAAAGATTACGTTGCTTCGGCAGTTAAAATACAGACCCATATATGCTGTTGCATAGCCATCAAAATTGCAATTTAAATAGTCCTCAGGGGTTGTGTTCTCCAAAACTTGTTTTGAACGTGAATTGGCATTTGACAGTTGCAGCAGCCCGTGACCATCTCGACAAAGAATGCTAGGATTCTCGGCTAAACATACTACTTTTTCTGGACTTGGTGAAACATGAACAGTCACCATGTTAGAAAGTGTCTGTAATGAATGACAGAACCCCAGTACAGCATATAAAGTGGAAAACGTCTTCTGAACTGAAGATCCCCCTTGTTTTAAATAAGCATCGGTCTTTGGGATAGCTACAGATTCTAAAAAACAACTCCATTCTAGCCAGTACTCTTTTCTACAGAGTAGCATTAAATAATCTCCGAGTAATGAACCAAACGTCTTACTTCGTGTCAAACTATCCAGTACCGTTGTAGATGATAGAAGTATAGGATAAACACTAGTGTCTTGATAAGAAGTACTGCTGTTATCAACACCATATCCATAACTTGGTGTCAAAAGTCCTGGCTTAAACAGAGATGAATGAATGCCATCTGAAACTGAAAGTGACTGATGTACAACTGACCAACTTATGCTTCTTGCTGATCGCAACGGAGTATCATACATGCAAACACCATTAGCTTTAGAAAAAGGATGTTGTTTGTTACCAAATGTTTTGCTAAACTTTGTGCCAACGATACTATTTCGGATTTTGAGAAAACACGACCACGTGTTCTTCCAGCATAATTTTCTGTAGTTGTATCTTCAAGAGATCGATATACTGCACATGAAGACACACATGAAGGCACAGTAGAATCCCCATAGATTGACTGAACCAGTCGAGACTTATTAGAGTATATATGCAACGTCATTCGTATATCCAGTTGATCAACAACTAGATCACAACCAACCGTTGATAAATCTATAACATGATCTACTAAATTATTAGGTTTATCAAGAATTGAAGACTCACCATTAAATTCTAACGGATCATGCAAGACATCTTTAGGAATATGATCTTCCTCGGCTGGCTCTGCACTAATGGTTTTTGCTCATACTGAGATTTTCATAGGTTGCGAACCTTCAACAATACCTTCATTAAGCTCTAGAAAATCATGCGAAACCATAACAAACAGATTTTCGTCTTCCTTAGAAACCGAATTCTCTTCATCCTTGTCTTGAAATAATGACGGTGTAGGATTACTCAACAGACTTTTGTCAGCAATTTCCTGCGAACTATGTGGAACATCTTTAGAAATATGATCTTGTGCCCCATTTTGAGAAGTAGCCTCCGTCACGTTCTCAATAAAAGGTGTTGTGAGAACGCTAGTATTGTTCTTAGTTGATGACAAATCTTCTTTATTTTCTTCATGAGATAGCAGTGATTTGGCTATGTTGGATACTAAAGCACGAGTTTTTTGATCGCTGTGTTCTTTGTAAACTGCAGTAGATTTGGAAGGAAACAAAGTCTTCTTCTTTCCATCTTTGTAGAAAGTATATGTGTTCTCAAAACAATTATGAACTGCACGCATATCATACTGCCATGGTCTTCCAAGAAAGAGATGTGTAGCACTCATGTCCATCACATCACATAATACTGAATCTTCATGTCCAATAAAACTGAAGTTCACGACGCACTGATGCGTAATACGCTGAGAAGTAGATTTATCAACCCATCCCACTGTTTAAGGATTAGGATGTGGAGAAACCGGTAAACCCATCTTCTCTACGACAATAAAAGCAATGTGATTTTCCGTACTACCACTATCTATATTCATATCACATACTTTTCCTCCAATTAAACATCTCGTTTTGAATATGTTGTTTCTCTGGGATAAAGAAGGTTGATCAGAAAAAATAGGACGAATCATACCTAATAAATTCGTACCATAAGCTTGGTTATCTTCTTGTTCCACTGTATATAACTTTCTGATGAAGAAAAAGAAAACTATTTTTTTTTTTTTTTTGCGGAAGCCATAATCGGGTTTTAAGAATAGAACCTAAAACCTAAGGCTGTGGTACCAACTAATGGAGAACGAATAAGAAGAATGCAATACGGAGATTGCTTGGGATGAGAAGAGACGAAGATGATGAGAATTGACGATATTAATCAAGAGATAAAAGAAAAGATAATAGAGAATTTGTGTAATCGAATGATAAGATTGATAATAATATTGATTATTGTTAAACTCTAAACAAGAAGGATTAGCCTTTATATAAGCTATCATGACCGACTAAAAAGATAATAAAAGGAATTCTAGCTAAACTAGGAAAGTAAAGGACTTGCAAAGCAAGTAAGCTTAAACAGACGCAAGGGATCAAGAATGATTGTTGATACAAACGCAAGGGATCAACTATGATAGTTGATACAATGAAAATAGGTAGATGTCCTACATCAATTAATCATTTTGTGTGGTTGTTTGGTTATGACTCCGTAAGTTTGTCTTATGTTTGAGCATTTTCGACTGGGTTGGTTGTTTTTATGATTTAACTTAGTCATCGCTCCATAGATTTTCTTATGTGAGTATAAACGATTAAATTGATTACATTTGTGATTAGTTTAATTGTATATTCCGGTTATAATAATTATGGGTTCTCTAGTGATTAATCTAATCGAGTTATTGAGTCTCCATAAGTTTACATGTATTGAGCATATTTAGTCAAATTAACCATGGTTCGCTTACGGTTAATTTGATTGAATATTTCTTTTTGGATTCCAAATTCATACTTGTATGATATTTGTTGAGTTCAAAGAAACCCTTCTTTTCTTTTGAAATTTAGGTCGCTCTTGTTGTTCCCTTGGGAATGACATTTTATGGGGGAGAGTTCTTAATTGAACTTGTGCTTAATTGCCAAATCTTTGTGGGGAGTGCGACTGTGGAATATTGTAGGGGTTATCTTGTATCATTATGATCTACTTGATGAATGCATTTATCTTCGGCTTTCTGATTGCATCTAAACAAGATGATATACATTTACCTTTGGTCATGAAATGGCTCTTACGGAAATTTCATTAGGATCCCGTTCTTGTGCCTTTACCAATTTTATTGTAAAAAAAGGGGGATAATTAATATGTAGTTCATAATACAAATACATATGGTTTTCAGATCATTATGTAAGGGGGGGGGGGTGGTTTCATTGTGAGATGGAGTATTGACTTAGGGGGAGTGACGTATCACCATAGTATTGTTGTTAAAGTTGTGATGCAATTGGACTTTGACGCTGTGTAATGATATTATGACACTGTATAACAATGATTGAGAACTCTTGTTTTCTCGTTGTTATATCTATGGATTTTCAACAACGATGATGCTAAACTTACAACCTTTGGGATCATTGGACTACTTGGAAGTGACGAATATTTCGAGTAATTTTGAAGATTAGAACGTGGAATAGTGAAAAAGCGGGGGGTCTAACAACCACACCCAATATTTCGATTAGGAATCTGTATGGAAAATTCCGAGTTACTTTATAGAGAATCAACTAGACAGTCAGACTCAATCAATAGAAAATATCTCAAGGAGTTATTATCTCAATCTCTCAATTTGATTTACTCAAGCAAATACAATATCTGTGAGTCTTAATCAAAGAGAGATAACTTGGGTGGTACTAAAGACCAATATCCAAGTGTCAATCTATTTAAATCACCAACCAATAAGGTCAGATATTCTAATTGATTGAACAATGCACAACCTATATTATTTCAATTATATAACGAAATATAATGCGGAAAAGAAATAACACAGACACCATAATTTTGTTAACTATTGTTGAACCAACTAATGTACAAGTTTGGATACGGTTACACAAGCCAAGAAACGTGCATTACATGTGTGTGTAACAAGCTATGTTTTCAATCTAATGGATGATAAATATTATCTTGAATCTAATAAGGTTTTCATCTAACAGTGAATATTGAATGCTTTATTAGTAAGCTCATTGATTGCAAACCCTAATTTGAAGACTATATAAGGGAGAACTCTAGCTGGGAAACCTAATCTCCACACATTCTGTATGATAGTAGTTGTGCGAAGATAGAGTCGATTCTCCTTTAACCTTTGGTTTTCTTCTTCTAAAACCAGGTTAACAACTTAAAGACTTCATTGGGATTGTGAATCCGGATCGAATCTAATTTTACCGTAGTTGTGTGATCTGATCTTGCTATTTTTTTTGTAACGGTACAATTGTAATAATTGGCTTGAGATTTCTATCTCCGATAGGCAAGATATAAAAGTATTCACAAACACTTCGTCTCATCGTTTGTGATTTCACATTATCTTTTTTCGCTACGTCGATTAAGACTATTGTGAGGTGATTGATAAAATTGAGCTGTTCTTCGGGAATATAAGTCTGGTTTTATCAATTGGTTCCTGTTCAAAGCATTCCAACCATGCTAGCCGCACCTCTGTGCCAATGTCAAATCATTCCAGTCACATCAACCGCGCCAAAGCATGCCAACCATGCTAGCCGCACCTCTGTGCCAATGGAAAATCATGTCAGACACACCAACCGCGCCAAAGCATGCCAACCATGCTAGCCGCACCTTTGTGCCAATGGAAAATCATGCCAGCCACACCAACCGCGCCAAAGCATGCCAACCATGCTAGCCGCTCCTCTGTGCAAATGTAAAATCATGCCAGCCACACCTACCAAGCCAAAACATGCCAATTATGCTAGCCGCACCTCTGTGCCAATGACAAATCATGCTAGCCACACCGATCGCGCCAAAGCATGCTAACCATGCTAGCCGCACCTCTGTGTCAATGGAAAATCATGCCAGCCACACCGACCGTGCCAAAGCATGCCAACCATGCTAGCCGCACCTCCGTGCCAATGGAAAATCATGCCAGACACACCAACCGCGCCAGGCCAAACACATCTCGCCATGGCCCCCCCATGTCGCGCCACCATGCTGGCCTTCCCCACCTGGCTACCAAAGTGAAGGTGTGCAATAATCAACGGTTTCCCTTCAATCCCAGGAGAAAATCCTGGCCGTCTAAGGTCATCTAAGGAACTTTAGACCAAAACCCTAGCTTGGTCACACACCTAAACAAAGCTATCCACGTCATACGCCCAAGGCAAACCCTTCGTCCCACATGCCAAGCCAAACGCCCTTGCCTTGGCCCTAGCCATGCCATGCGCCCATGGAAAACCCTTGGCCCCACATGCCCAGACAAAACCACACCTAGCCCAAGCTAGCCGCGCCATGCCAAACACAACCTTCGTTGGCCCTAGCTATGCTAGTCACACCATACCAAGCCAAACGCCCCTACCTTGGCCCTAGTCATGTCATGTGCCCATGGAAAACCCTTGGACCCACGTTCCAAGCCAAATCAAACCTAGACAAGCTAGCCACACCATGCCAAACACATTTCTCCATGGCTCCCCATGCCGCGCCACCATGATGGCCTTCCCCACGCGGCTACCAAAGTGAAGGCGTGAAATAATCAACGGTTGCCCTTCAATCCCATGAGAAAATCTTGGCCGTCTAAGGTCACCTCACGACCTTTGGCCCAAAACCTTATCTTGGTCACGCACCTAGCCAAATCTAGGCACGACATACGCCCACGGAAAACCCTTGGCCCCACATGCCAATCCAAACGCCCTTGCCTTGGCCCTAGCCACAACATACGCCCAAGGCAAACCCTTAGCCCCACATGCCAAGCCAAATGCCCTTGCCTTGGCCCTAGCCATGCCATACGCCCAAGGCAAACCCTTGTCCCCACATGCCAAGCCAAACGACCTTGCCTTGTCCCTAGCCACGTCATACGCCCATGGCAAACCCTTGGCCCTACATGCCAAGCCAAAACCGCACTTAGCCCAAGCTAGCCGCGCCATGCCAAACACACATTCCCTTGGACCTAGCTATGCTAGTCACACCACGCCAAGACAAACGCCCTTGCCTTGGCCCTATCCGCGCCACCCTGATGGCCTCCCCTACGCGGCCACCAAAACGAAGGCGTGCAACAATCAACGGTTGCACTTCAATCCCATGAGGAAATCCTAGCCATCCAAGGTTACCAGACAACACATGGTAACCTTTGGCCCGAAAACCTAAGTTTGGCCATGCCAAACCATTCCATGCCAACTGCATGCCAAACTAATCGCGCCACTACGTTGGCCCTCACTACCAAACGAAGGCGTGCAACGATCAACGGTTTCCCCTCCTCTCAAGATGCAAAATCTCGACCGTCAAAGGTTACCAAGCTAGCAAGTTTCCCGAGCTTTACTTGCCAAGCCACAACAACATGGTACATGTTTTCCAAAAACATTTGAGACATCAACACAAACTGGGGGATGCTCATTAGGGTATTGGTTTGGTGGTCTACAGCGTGCGGCATACACAAATGCCCGTTTCAATATAGTGTAATAAGAATAAGATGGTTAGTAAATGCAGGAAGCAACGGTGAAATGCTCTTTCATTATGGATCATCAATTCCATCAAATTCCATCAATACCAGGCGTTACTACCTCTTCCCATTTAACTCATCCGTTTTCTTTTCTTATGATGCCAGAGTACGTTTCTTTTTAGACTTGTATAAATAGACCTACCTATTTCCACCAGAACATAAGTTCTTGGTCAGGGAAAATACCACACTCAAAAAGGCAAATCTTGCTAGCTTTCTCAAATCTCTCACCTTCTGATACAATCAAGTACTACTCTTCCAGAATTATTCTGGTCTCAACACTCTCTTCGCTTCCCTCCCTAAACCAACCCTTCTCCTCCACTTTGTGATCGAAGCAAGTCTGGAACTTCCATTTCTTGGTTTAGGATGGACTTGTATAGATCGATCTCTCGAATCTAAAGTACTCCCTTGCAGTACATTGTTTAGGGTTTAAATTGTTTCTCACCTTCACACCTGCAATTACCAAAATTAGTAGAAACTATTTTCACCTATAAACAATTGGCAACCACAGCGGGAGGTTCGATCTTTCTTGACCCAGACGTCAAGATGGTAGAGGAAGGCGATCCACTCCGACTCAGTTACTCGACGTCTCGATTATCAGTCTTGACACGACAAGGGATGACTGGGACTTATCAGGTTATCAGTCATGACACGACAAGGGATGACTGGGGACTTCCCAAAGGATATAAGAAAAATGATCCACTCAGGGATGAACGGCTCAGTTACCAGACAACTCAGCAACGACTCGAAAGACTGGGGACTTCTCATGTCCGTGTTTCTCGTAAAGCTTGGTCCTATACCCGGAAGGTCTACTTTTCATCAGAAGACCTGAGCAACCGAGTAAGTCTTATCTAGATAAAAATACGAGGTTTGATTTTTCAAGTTCTGATAAAACCTATAGCCATGTTTCATCCCATGTCATCTACCAACACACGGTTCCATGGTTTTCCTGGGGTGTCTGCTTCACTTTTATTCATAGCCAAAGACAATTTAATTCTAAATATTTTATTCAAAAAAAATATATAATCCAAAACTGTCAAGGTAGCATTTATCTATTAACCCGAGAAAACTAGAAAATCAAAAACCAAAAACCAGGCGTCTCATTTTCCTTTCAAAAAAAAAAAAAAAACTAAGGATAAGAGGTCCAAAAGGAAGATATATATTCAAGGGAAGTTTTCTAATAGCGGCTTGCTCCTTTTGGAAAAGGCCTCTCTCGTGCTTTGGAGAGCCGCCCTCTTAAGTTTCATCTTCCTGCACAACTTCTTGAATTCCGCTTCATGTTTCTTCATCATGTCTGCAGAAGGACCTTCAACTGCTCCGGCCAATGACCTTTTAACATCAGAGAGACCTTCGATGAACCAAGGAACATTGAATTCGAAGACCATGCACATGTCACGATGGAACTTCCAGCTCGAGATTACATCCTCAAAAACTGTATGACCAGTCACGCTGCACATATCATCAATCGAAGACAAGGCTTCCTCCACACTATTGACCAATGCATGTCGAATGGTGATCCTCTTAGTCGTGGCAATGTGACCGTAGCTTTCCCAAATCTTGGTGTACAACGTCTCATGTTTAGATGGCACGCTAAATCTACCAATCAACACATGACCTGGAAAAGGGGCCAGATACGGAGGATTGAAGGTGGCACCTGTAACTGAATCAGCAACTAGAAGGGGATCCCTAACTACAATTTCACCCCCCGAAGTGCTCTCCTCCACCTGAGTTATGGCAGCGCCCTCGGGACGATGAACCTCCATGTACAAATTGCTATATAACACAGTTTCTGCAGTGGGAAGTACGATTACGTATTTGCTTTTGTGGTCTTCCCCTTTAAGATCATCCCCATGAACGGTTTCCTCCTAAAAATCAAAATTTAATTTTACTGAAAAAAAAGCGGGGGAAAGAAGAAAAACATGGAGGGGACTCACCGATTCGGTTTCAGACTGACTAGAGGAATATTCAGCACTGTAATCGAAAGAACTACTCTCGCCATCGCTGGAATCTGAACTTTCTTCATTTTTGGAAACCCCATCATCATGGATGAGCTCGGCACCGCCACCCTCCGTCTCGAAAAACGACGCTTTCTGACTACTTGCAAGTTTGTCAAAGGCGTTCGTGCTGCTGAAACCCTGGATGAGATATAAGGACGCGTTCTCAGAAAAGAAACAAGGATATACGTGATCCAACTGAAGTCAAGAAAGAAATCACGCGTACCCTCATGTTGGATGAACTAAAAGTCGTTAGAGCTGTGGAATCTGACTAGAAACCGCCAGAACGATTATTAGAACTTCGCTCCTTCACTTGGGGACTTTCCAGTCTAGACCGACAGATTTCCTTTTAGTTAAATAAGTATCCCTCAACAACGGATGTTTTGCTAAAATCTCGGCAAAAGGCCTATCACGAGTGTTCTCTACTACGGTTTTCAGAAATTCCTGGATGGAGAGGAATTCACTCTGCCAGAATGTGTTATACTTGGAGGTAGTCGACGGATTTCATTCCGAAAGCAAGAAATGGAGGATTCTGCCCGGCGCAAGAACACTAGCATCAAGAACGTCTGATAATGGATCCTCTGGAGCTGCCAGCTGAAAAACGATAGGGACCCCATGGTCGAAACCCATACGCCGAGATGCTCGCTCAATATTATAAGAGACTGTCTGACATGATCCTAGAAAGAAATACGGTATATAGCCAGACGTGCAACTTCGCATGCATACAATATCACCGACGCCCAGATTCCCTCCATCAGAAAGCAAAGACATGTTTGGAGAATAAGCATAGGTACTAATCTGAGTTATGGATGCATTCACCGGAGCTCATGGACGAAAATTAACCACATATGAATTTTCAAGAAACCTAATCAGTTTCGGACCAATTTTTTCGGCGCCTGTTCGACCAACGCAGTATTCTGGAGCCGCCCCAAGACTCGGGAAGTATAGACAACGGTTTCGGGGCACACTTCTAGAAATTCTCCCATAACCATGCCTGGAGAAAAGGGGCATGAACATATGAATCCACCTTCATATGAACTTTCGAGGCGCACATGTCCGAAACCAGCTGATCCAGGTGTGTATACAGAGAACCAAGAAACAAACCACCGATGGGGAGAACGACGCCCTTTTCCAATTTTATGGAAAACTTGATAAGTTCCTGTCTTATCTCTTTCTTTCCCGAGCCGTCGTCAAAAAAATCCCTGGATAGCCAAAGATCTAAGAATGCCATGACATGAAGTACTCTATTTTTCTGGTCCGACTCCAACTCATTAGGAAACCACTGAGACACCCACCAGTCATAAAAGCAATTCTTCTCGTTTTCCTTCCGAACGAATCCATTTGAATTCGCAACCAAGGTGGCGGGCATTTCTTCTTAATCTGCAGACAACCTGACGTCGAGGTTTCCAATTACATGAAGATTTAGCAACACAACCACGTTCTCTAAAGAAATAGTCATTTCGCCCCACCTGCATACGGCCGTATGGGTGTCTGGACACCACCTGGAAACAAAAGCGATCAAGCCTGGAATTTCTTTCCTAATTTGAAGTACTGCGGAAGCCGCAACAACATCAAAAATCTGCGCCCTGGTCAAATTGGTCTTTACAGGATCCCGGTCCATCATGAATCGTATCCATTTCTCAAAGGAACGAAACTGACTTGCAAGGATTTTAAAGTCGATAGGAGAGGCATGTTATTCTTTCCTCTGAAGGAAAAACCTTATTACGCCTCCTGGCCGAACCGATCGATCCTCTCCTTTACTCTCCGAACCGGTCAGGAGGATCAGCATGTATTGGGGATGGTTTCTCCTAATTGTGTCCGATGCCGTGAAGAACTCGTCATCTATGTTTGTCTTGGAATTACTCACATCCTTCGGTACCACAGAAACTGTTGACATCTTAACAAAAATTCTCTTATGTTGTTTTTCACTGCTGCGATAACTACAATATGGAACAAGAGGAGCACGAATTATTACATAAAGCATGTAAAAATTATTTTTATCAGACACAAGGGAGCCGCCCTGGGCACAAACCAATTGGTTTCAAAGTTTTTTTTGCGAAAAAAAAGGGGACTGGAAGACTCTACATCACCACTACACGCGGCCCGGAAACTCGCGCCCGGCCAGATAGACGCGCCCAACAACAAAGAAAAGGGGGTCATGCACACGGCTACACCAAGACAAGGAGTAAACCTTAAAAACTAGGTTTTCATGGGAAAAGGGATGGAAATTACTATCACGTGCCTACTTTGCGCAGCGAGTTGGAGTGGTCAAAATTACTACGGACGTGGAAAGGCACGCCTGCAACTAGGGCTTTCACCAAAACAAAAAAAAAAGAGCAAAAGAAAAAAAAGTCAAAAAGGAAGTACTGGAAGACATACCTAATCTGCTCATCCGCTTCACCTCTACCAAGCAACAAGAGAAGAAATAATTAAGGCGTGAATCAAATGGAGAGGTCGGCCATCTTTTTATAGGCGTGATACTTGGGAGTTCGAACCAGGAAAGGATATTCAATTTTGAGCCAAGGAAGGAAAAGAGGAAACCGGTCCCGCAAAGACCAATTTCCACGTCCAAGACCACTCACGCCATGCCACGACCCTAACACGCCATACCACGACCCCACCGAGACTAGCCACCCATGTATGCCATTGTCGCGGCACTAGCCAAGACCTCTCTCTATCAACGTGGACCCACCATGCCTAGACTCCGTACACGTTCCACCATGCCATCTCCACGTCCAGGACCACGCCACCTCTTGGTCCCTCGATCCAAATCATCCACTTACTTCGCCTTCCAAGACCGCGCCCCTTTGCCTTAAATATGTACAACGAGACCAAGCCGGTAACTTTCATCTCACCACTCCACGGTCTGCATTCCAAGTACAACTTACGCAGGGCCTCCAACACGGGAAGCCAAAACTCTCATCATCACTCAAAAAGGTTAGTCGGATTCTCCTGGCCATCTTTGCAATGATTTACATCTCGATTCCGTCTTTGTCTGTCACCATCATATGCTTACATCACAATAAGGAACGTGTTCCGAGATAAGCAGGGGACTTAATGTTGATGGTGGTTTTTAGCTTAGGGTTAAAATCATAAAACACTAAACCCTAGCAGACAGTGGCATCACAACATTTAAGTGATTAATCATTTACTAGGCGCATTTATTGAAAAACCTTTAATGTGTCTCAAAATAATTACCGGGGTACCTTTTTTTAAATTAGGGTTACAACAAGAAAAAACCTAATTCCCCTCTGTGCCAATGGCAAATCATGCCATCCACACCAATCACGCCAAATCATGCCATCCATGCTAGCCGCATCTCTGTGCTAATGGAAAATCATGCCAGCCATACCAACCGCGGCAAAGCATGCCAACCATGCTAGCCGCATCTCTGTGCCAATAACAAATCATTTCAGCCACACCAACTGCGCCAAAGCATGCCAACGATGCTAGCCGCACCTCTGTGCCAATGGAAAATCATGCCAGCCACACCAACCGCGCCAAAGCATGCCAAGCATGCTAGCCGCACCTCTATGCAAATGGAAAATCATGCCATCCACACCAACCACGCCAAAGCATGCCAACCATGATAGCCGCACCTCTGTGCCAATGGCAAATCATGCCAACCACACCAACCGCGCCAAAGCATGCCAACCATGCTAGCCGCACCTCTGTGCTAATGGATAATCATGCCAGCCACACTAACCGCGCAAAAGCATGCCAACCATGCTAGACGCACCTCTGTGCCAATGGAAAATCATGCCAACCACACCAATCGCGAAAAAGCATGCCAACCATGCTAGCCGCACCCCTGTTCCAATGGAAAATCATGTCAGCCGCACCAACCGCGCCAATGCATGCCAACCATGCTAGCTACACCTATGTGCCAATGGAAAATCATGCCAGCCACACCAACCACGCCAATGCATGTCAACCATGCTAGCCGCACCTCTGTGCCAATGGAAAATCATGCCATCCACACCAACCGCGCCAAAACATGCCAACCATGCTAGCCGCACCTCTGTGCCAATGGCAAATCATGCCAGCCACACCGACTGCGCCAAAGTATGCAAACCATGCTAGCTGAACCTCAGTGCCAATGGCAAATCATGCCAGCCACACCGACCGCGCCAAAGCATGCCAACCATGCTAGACACACCTCCGTGCCAATGGAAAATCATGCCAGCCACACTGACCGTGCCATGCCAAACACATCTCGCCATGGCCCCCCCATGTCGCGCCACCATACTGGCCTTCCCCACGTAGCTACCACAGTGAGGGTGTGCAACAATCAACGGTTGCCCTTCAATCCCAGGAGAAAATCTTGGTCGTCTAAGGTCACCTCATGACCTTTGGCCCAAAACCCTAGCTTGGTCACGCACCTAGCCAAAGCTAGACACGCCATACGCCCAAGGCAAACCCTTGTACCCACATGCCAAGCCAAACGCCCTTGCCTTGGCTCTAGACACGCCATGCCCTTGGCCCCACATGCCAAGACAAAACCACACCTATCCCCATCTATCCGCGCCATGCAAAACGAACACTGCCTTGGCCCTAGCTATGCTAGTCACACAACGCCAATCCAAACGCCCCTACCTTGGCCCTAGTCATGCCATGCGCCCATGGCAAACCCTTGGCCCCAAGTACCAAGCCAAACCGAACCTAGCCAAGCTACCCGCGCCATGCCAAACATATATCGCCATGCCCCCCCCTCCCCCTCCCCATGCCGCACCACCATGCTGGACTTCCCCACGCGGCTACCAAAGTGAAGGCGTGCAACAATCAATGGTTTCCCTTCAATCGCATGAAAAAATCCTGGTCGTCTAAGGTCACCTTACGACCGTTGGCCTAAAACCCTAACTTGGTCTCGCACCTAGACAAAGCTATCCACTCCATACACCCAAGGAAAACCCTTGGCCCCACATGCCAAGCCAAACGCCATTTCCTTGTCCCTAGCCACGCCATACGCCCAAGGAAAACCCTTGGCCGCACAGGCCAAGCCAAACGCCCTTGCATTGGCCATAGCCATGCCATACGCCCAAGGCAAACCCTTGGCCCCACATGCCAAGCCAAACGCCCTGCCTTGGCCCTAGCCACGCCATACGCCTATGGCAGAACCTTGGCCCCACATGCCAAGCCAAAATCGCACCTAGCCCAAGCTATCCGCGCTATGCCAAATGCACTCTTCCTTGGCCCTAGCTATGCTAGTCACACCACGCCAAGCCAAACGCCCTGGCCTTAGATGCGCCACCCTGCTGGCCTCCCCTACGCGGACACCAAAATGAAGGCGTGCAACAATCAACGGTTGCCCTTCAATCCCAGGAACAAATCCTAGCCATCTAAGGTTACCAGACAACACATGGTAACCTTTGGACCGAAAACCTAAGTTTGGCCACGCCAAACCATGCCGTGCCAACGGCATGCCAACCTAATCGTGCCACCACGTTGGCCCTCACTACCAAAACGAAGGCGTGAAACGATCAATGGTTTCCCTTCCTCTCAAGATGCAAAATCTCAACCTCGAAGGTCAACAGGCTTGCAAGTTTCCCGAGCTTGACTTGCCAAGTACAACAACATGCTACATGTTTTCCAAAAACATTCGAGACATCAACACAAACTGGGGGATGCACATTAGGGTATTGGTTTAGTGGTCTACAACGTGCGGTATACACAAATGTCCGTTTCAGGATAGTGTAATAACACTACAAGAAAATGAGTATATTGCCGCACCACTTTGCTACATATCTATTAACGATGCGGAAATAGGTAGGTTTTAGCCTCACCAGATAATTAGTGAGGCATAATGGGTGACATCTTGCCACAGATGAGGATTGGTGAGGCAAAAAGTCACTTTTTTGTTGCACCTAATTTCGTGGTGTGGCAATATATCATTTGCTTCCACATCACTGTAGCAACAGGTAAAAATATGAAATATTAGCTATTAAATTTTTATTTTTATAAAAGAAAATTCATATAAATTTAATTAAGAAATAAATGAAAATAGCTCCCACCACTAATTTTTCCAAAAAAAAAAAACATCTTGAAAAATCATAACTCCCTCCGCTCATCTAAAATAACTACTAGGATTCCCATTAAAACTGACATGCGTATCTCATAAAAGATAACATAGGTTTTTCTTCCGAAACATGTTCTATCGTCTCGTGATTATAGAATATGAGGGTTTCATTATTTATCCTTTTCTCTCAACATCAGATCTCTGGTTCAATACAAAACTAGGACTCATTTTTCATCATTCTCATCGCAACTAGACTAGCGATCAAACCAACTTGTTTCTTTTACCGATTCAAAGTCCCAAGAACAACGGATAACTCTTTTCTTCTACCGATTTCAGCACTTTTCTTCTTATCTTTATCATTCTCGTTACAGTCTCGAGTATCAACTTCAATAGGTATATTGTATTAAATCTTTTACTTTTTTTATTGGTTAAGATTTCAATATTTGAATTTAGTGGTGTTGGAATTAAGGATTAGAGCACAGTTTGGGGATTTTGGTGAAGGGTTTTCCAAATATGGAAATTTCTGAGGAACCCAAGTTTGAATCCTCTCTCTTCTATAAACCCATCAATAAGATGGTTTATATCTCTAGCCCAAAATTTAAGATGTACGGTTGCGATTAATAGTTTTAGATTCTATATAGATTTTCAAACTTTCAGCATGACTAGATTAACCTTTATCCATTATGTACCATTAATAAAAGGAAAATCAAAACAAAAAATCATAAATTTATGGTCAAATAATTATGGACATATTTGTGGGCGTTATTGATGGCAGTTAGTTGTATTTGCATTAGTCACCGATTAATTAGGCTTAAATTACGATAACTAATGTTGAATTAGGATAACTAATAATGATGACAAAAATCCGTTACGCATCATGGCTATACCTATATACTTGGTCGTGATGAATGAACAGAGTTAATAACCAACACGTTCGTCCTTACTCAACTCATTGAGTATTACTCTTGTTTCTTTTTCCTAGTTTTTCTTTCTCTGTTTTTCCAATATCAAAAAATAATAATAATTTCTTCTTTCACTTGAGGTTTTTACGATAACTAATGTTGAAAGATAACTAATAATGATGACAAAAATCCGTTAGCATAATAATTGAATGAAAATGGTGATAATTGTCTGTTTTTCCAATATCAAAAAATAATAATAATTTCTTCTTTCACTTGAGGTAAAGACTTTATAAATGATAAAAAGCACGACTAGGTGTTATAAATGAAAATTCCGATTATCACTTAAAGATGATAATTGTGATTATCAATGGAGGAATTTCATTAAAAATTGTAATTTTCACAATCACACCACATTATTAAGAATCAAAACTAAAATTTTCACCTAATCTAATTCGTGTGAAAATGGAAAATTTCACCAAACAGAACCTTGTGAAAATTGGAATTTTCCTAAATCTCGGTGATATTTGGTTTTTTTTTTTGTCGGTCAAAAAAAAAAAGGAGCAAAATAAAAAAAAAATTACAGGGACAAACCAAAAGGTAAAATCTTAAGTTTTTTTTTTTTGGATAGAAACAAATGAAATTCATTTAAGGAGATTTGTTATGAGGAAATTATGCTGGGAAGTCAAATGAATTATTTATGGAGTTTTTTTAGGGATAATAATTGGTTACAACCGTTTTATTTGAGAATATTCTCTTAATGAGAAACATACCGTTTTATTTATTATTTTTAAAAACATATTAAAATTAATTTTCTTGGTAAAAGGTTATTTATGTAAATAACTCTTACTTATAAATAAATATGGGTTCTTCATATATAGAATTTTAATGGTGAGTTTCATATATAAAAAAAGAAAGAAATGGGCTACAAAAAAAATTCCCTTTTTCCAAATAGTCTTTTGTTTTAGTGATTTTATGTTAGTTTAGTCTTTTATGGGTTTTATTCATCTGTTAATTGATGTGTTCTGTACTGGATTTTAGAGGGAGAAGAAAATAAGTGCTAGAGAAGACAAGATTTGGGTTGTGCAATCTCACAAAATTTAATTCTAAGTTTACATTCTCATATTTTTCCCAGTTTTCGGAGATCTGGTGAACTATACCACAATATGCCAGTGAAGATTGTCGAAGAAGGTCGATTTTAGTGTTTCTTCAAATTGATCGTTCCATTTCCCTGTTTAGTCATTTTTAAGGTAATTCTTATTTTTGCTCAACCTCTCAACGATGCTAGGCCTAATTTTTTTGACAGCATGGATGGATTGTTCATGGTCTTGTGTATGCATTTTTTTGTGAAATTAGTCATGGATTTTATAAATTTGATGTTGTTTGGGTTCTCCTTGAACAGCGAGAAAAATTAGCAAGAAGGGTAGGTCGGATATGTGTTGTTTCCGTTGATCCTTATGTGATGAATGAGTAACATTCTCGAAATGTTTGATTTCTAGTAGGACTTGGATTGTTGGTTACCTTGTCAGATCCCAAATTGCAGGTCAAGGATGCTATAAAGGCGAGCCAAATCTACATGACAAACTAAACTTCTTAAGCACGAATACGACCCAACAATTGTTTGAGGAAAGTCCTAAGAGAAACAAGTGTCTTCCTTTACCCATTTCAGTAACGATAGGGGTTTTAAATCTTTCGATACTATAATTAAAAACCCATTTGAGCATGTATATTTTGTTGCCTATATCTATGGTTGCTTAGTTTTTCTTGAATAATATTGAAGGTGGTGTTACTAATGATGGAGTTTTAGTTTTCATAATAACAATCAGATGGTATGGTAAGAACCATCTATTATCCTATCTTCTAATTTTGTGTATCAGTTGCTGCAAATGTTAGCATGTCTGGATAAATTTATTTGTGCATGTTGTTCAATATTTGATATTATTGGCCTCATAAAACTCCATGTGTAGTAAAACTCTTAAATTTGCTAGGCATAAGTAAAAGTACCTTAAATTAAACCTAGCTAGTTAAGAAACAACAATTTCTGTGGTTTGAACTAATGGATGTTAAATTCTTAAAAGGCCAGAGAACTAGTCTTTATAATATATTGATCTTATCATTAAATATATTGGTCACACATTTTTGGTTACATTTTATGCGTATTTAATTGTACCATATTCACAATATGACCTCCACCTTAATTATGTATATTACAATTACAATTTCTTTTTAATTTGTAGTTGTGTAACACTAAGACGTTAGACATCCGTTATCGAAGTTTTCCGTTTATTTTTATAAATGCTAATGTAATTGTCTATATGCAATTATATTTTCCTAAGTCAATGAAAACGGTTGTGGCTCCCACTTTTTCATATTCTGATTGAACTAGACACTTTTGCTTGTAGTGTTTCTTTTTGCTGCCTGAAATTCCGTTTTTATATTATGGGCATATATACCAGTTCCTATTAATAGCATGGTCCTGATGCTTTTCTTTTGGTCTCTGTACGCTGATATGTCTCTTAAAATCTAATGACAGTAGATAAATTAGGTCACCTTAACGAACCCAGGAAGCAGATTTACAGACGTTAAACTAATTTAGAGTACTTGTTCTTCGATGATTTTCGTTCATAAGTTTGGATTAAACAAAAATGTGAGGTATCTATAATTACTTGGTCGTAATTGTTGTATTGTAATCTCCATATATTTTAGCTAATGTGAATTATTTTTCATGAATGCAAGTATGATTTGGGTATTCAAATGTTAACTTGAACTCTAATTTTCCCTATTGTGTATTTATTCTGTTAATCGAGTCTGCCTGTTAATATGATATTCTCTTAATTAACGTTCAAACTTTCCATAAATTTGACGATTTGCTACCAATTATTGATCTATTTTGCTTGGTGGTGTTTTTTTATTTTTGATCTTTTTAGCAGGGTTTTGTGGCCTGAGAATGGATTCCTGGTATGGATTTAACGCATAGGTTTAATTTCAAGCATCAACACTAGGCCAAATATCAACATAGGTGACATTTCAAAACTGTCACTGTATCGATTTCATGACGGTTCATGTGAAATTTGAAAGTGTCATCAATGTCGATGTCACCATAGGTGTCATTTTATGATGACAGTTCTGAAATGTCACATAACCGTTACAGTTAACCTCTAAAACTGTCACCTGATATATAAAACCGTCATCGTAAAATACAACCATAACATATTTAAAGAAAAACCGTCACCTTAACAATGTTACAGCGACTGTTTTCCCTAGTAAGCGTCATATAATATCTTCAAAAGTGTAATAGGATGTCTAAAAGCGTCGGCATAATATACATTTGCCACCATTTTGTCCCTGGAAACGTGTAAACGTCATTTTTATAGTTCGATAGTCCATTTTTTCTTGCCAAATTCAAATTAAATATCAAACCAAATTAAAACTAGAATGAACTTGTATATCATTATTAAACTCAATTTACATTTCATTTGAAAATAAAAATACATCTTATCCACACCAGTGGAAAGTATTTGGAAAAATTACATGTTTCAACATAAAATTTACAACCCTTCTAAACATACCACCCTAAAACAACACTAAAACAATATCTACCTTTTTGTCTCACTTTTTTTTTCGTGGGTCCCGTGGGCCCCGCGGAGGCAAGCAGGGGGTCCCGCCATTAGTGTTGAACACAGACGAATAAGAATTTCTGATGTCAAAGCCCAAAAATAATTTTATTGTGCACTTTTTCAATTCACAGATGCTAACTGAACTCAATCTTATGACAAACTCTTATTTTTTTGTTCTCAATTCCGCACAGATCAGTAAAATGAGCATAATGCTAGATACATAAGCCAGAAAACTATATATACTATTTATACAATATTACAAATCACAAAGACTAGAGAAGAATGAGGGAGAGATAACTATCATGTTTCTGGTGCGTCTAGTTCAACTGTATGAGAATATTTGGAGCCTCTTAAGAAACACCTACGCCACCAAATTTGAAAGGCCGATCTCAGATTAGGACACACTGCTCCATGCTTATAATAAGATTCAAATCACTCCATGAAGAACATGTGTTGATGTTTCATTGGTAGCAAAAGAAGTGCCTACCCCATGGATTCCTCCAAAACTATCACATCTAGGCCCTTCTTGCATCTTTGTAACCAAGCATAGTCTGACAACATATGCTTAAACCACGACCGGGAACCATCACATATAGATTCTGGTAGGCAAAGCAGTATACCTTTCCCAAGCGCAATGAACACTGATGCTGAAATCCGACTAACTTCATACCTGACCATCGGTGAAACAATTTTATGCATTGCCAGTAAAGCTTCCTATTCTGCCCAAAGATTGAGAAACTCTTCGACCATTTGTTGTTCTCCCGAAATCTCAAATATCCACTTGATATTATAAACAAAGCAGTATAGAGAAGGAATGAGCAGACTACCACTAAAGGAAAAATATACATCTACAACTGGAGATTTACAACGCTTCGCTAAGTATTGTAGAAATTCATATGTTTTACAACTGGTTTCAAAGGAAGAGTTGTCGTATATCATCACTGCCAACACTTAGGAAACAAGGGGTTGCGCTAGGAAAACAAACAACAACTCCTTAAGCAAAACAGTTGTGACAACATTTAGCTATAAAAACGTTGTTCCATATATGTAGTAACTTAGCCTATCACAATAATTACAAGTGTTGTTGAAGAACACAAAAATATGATAATGAAAAATATGTTAAAGGGGAGATTCGAACATGAAACTACTACATGGAAGTCTAGCTCATCAACCACCCTTTCAGTTCACAAGTTTTGATTTTTTTTCTTTCTTTTTTTTAAATAGAAACCTACAACAACACTTATAAGTGTTGTTGAAGTACACAAAAATATGATAATGAAAAATATGTTAGAGAGGAGATTCAAACATAAACGTACTGCATGGAAGTCTAACTCATCAACCACCCTTTCAGTTCACAAGTTTTTATTTTTTTTTATTTTTTTAAATAGAAAACTACATCAACACTTATAAGTGTTGTTGAAGTAAAAATATATAATGTTGGAAAAAATAAGGTTGGGGGATTCGATCCTGAGCCTCAAGCGTGGAAGTCTACACCACTAACCATCCTACACTATAACATGTTCAGTTAAGTTTGTGGTTCTTTAATACACTAATTATACACTAACTTTATGACATCTGAAAAGAAGTGCCCCTTCATTTATTAGTTTGAGTGTGGATAATAGTTTTCTATTCAAGTCTTGTAACTGATTTATTTTTGTTGATTCATGATATTTCCCTATTTTTAGGGTTCTTGTTGGAACTGGTCGGGAATGTTCGTGATTTTAAGACCATTGGCTAACAGTCTACTGGCAGAGATTGTCATCATGTTTGAGGAGATCTTTCCTTGTCACATGTAGTTCCTTTCAGACAGTGCACACATGTTGCACTTTGCATTTTCTCCAATGTTACTCCCTTCAAACAAATTATGTATATGTTCTCAGTTTCACTTGTGTTTGCAGCTATCTTGATGGAACTAGCTGCACAATCAACTAAAGGCATCATCAAGGATATAGCTGTTGAAGTATTTCACGCGAAATTGTAGCTGTTATCAGGTATACAATTTCTTAAATACAGATTGTTTTTATAATATCTGTACTACACAGATTTTTAAAATTTACTTGACATAATATGTATACTCTCAGAACCTAGGAATTCTTCTAGTTACAATTGTCATTCAGGTTCTGTGTCTATCTCGTGTAGTTTAGATTCTCATCCTATCTTGTGGGGCTTTAGCTGGGTTGTTTGTTCAGGCATTTACATACCCATTAGATGTTGTTAGGAGACCGATGCAGGTACCTCTTGGGTTTTCTGTGTCCGCATATTCTATCTTAAGTATTCGTAACGGCATTCAGTTTATTGAAACAAAATATATATTGCGACATATGTTGATTGCATACGACATGATGAAGTCAATTTAAACTTGCTTTCTTTGTAACTCAACTTAAATTTGCTTTATTTCGGTTTTTTTTCTCTGCATATTGTTCCTGAAGTAGCTATTGGATTCACGGAGTACGACATGATGAAGTCTTGGGTACGAGTTTCTTTACTAACTTGACTGTGTATGTGTTTTGTATCAGCAAGGATATGTGAAACTACGAGAAGCACAAAGCAATCTAGTAAGGAATTTCCAAGAAGAGAAATTTGGATTAGTAAGTTACAAACAACCCAAAGTCTTTGATTTTGAAATTCAGCATGCTAATTGTTTCGTGGCATGCTGATCCTATGTACTGTCTTTTTTTTATTTCAATGTGCAGGTCGGCATACGTATTTTTGGATAGCTTTAGTTCCCCTCTTTATAAGATTGGTAATCTCTCGAGCTCTTTATACATGTTTTCATGATTTCCTATTCCACCAGTCTTCGCTTTCCTGGCATGCTGATCAATAATCTTTGCTTTTTGATTTGGTTCTCTCTTTTGTAATGTCCTATATGTGACTGTTGTATGCTATCTCTAACCAAATAAATTTGGTTTACACTCTTGCATTTGCTGAATTTTCTTGTTTAACATCCACTACAGGAAAAATATACATTTGCTGTCATAAGGATCAAGGAAAACTGAATTTTCCCTTTCTTTCTGGTTTGCGATTGTAATTTTGAACCTTTTAACTTAGATATGACTTGTCTGAACCTTTTAACTGCAGTGATGAATTATGTAACCAATACAATACAATACAATGAATTTATTTGAATGGTCATTTGAATTCATAATTCAAGTTCCAATATAGTGGATCATATTTAGTTTGGGTTTCAGCTCACTTTCGGCAATTCCGTTTCAGCTATAATTTTTTTTTCAAAATAGTTTTATGAACACAACTTCTAATAAGAGTTGTGTTCAGTATTTCAACTACACAAATCAGAGTGGTGAACAAATATCTTTACAACATAACTAGGTGATGTCCAACATAGTTCTACAACTCTTAACAAGTGTCGTGCAAATCTTATTCATAATAGTAATAAGTGTTGTGTTACATATTTCTACGATACACATCCTAGGTTGTCTAAGATAGTCCTTCAACTTATTACAAGTGTTGTGTTACATATTTTCTACGATACACATCCTAGGTTATCTAAGATAGACCTTCAACTTATACAAGTGTTGTGTAACATATTTTTACGATACACATCCTTTGTTGTCCAAGATATTCCTACAACACAAGCAAGAGTTGTGTTAGGTTATAAAAAAAAATCGAAAGAGAATCACAACTTTGGCAAAATATTGTCGAACCATGAATCACATCACCCTTTACAACCCTTTACAACTTTAGTTTTATTATATAATATATTTGAATGAGTTTACATAAACTAAAGTTTTGTACTTGTGGATATGTAAACTCATTCAAATCAATGATATATTATCGTCATCTTCAAGAGAATGAAAAGTCCAAAACAACGCAAAAATAATGAGGCCATTCCGACATCAGACGAAGAAGTTATGGCCAGAATAAAATTTAAAAAAACGAGATAAGTTGGTGATAACTCATCATCACGAGTTAACCTGGAGCATACAAAGAAAGATTTTCGAAGTGTTTACAGAGATAAGTTCGGCTTAAAAGTAATCTAATCGAGTCAGCCGAACCTGACAACCACCTAGGGTAAATTTCATTTGTCAGGTTCGGCCGGGAAAGGTTGGCAAGGTATTCGCCGAACACAAAGGTTCGACACAATCGATTTTCAAAACATAAGCCGAACTGTTCTTCGTCTGTAAAAAAAAATGAAGTTCGGCTGCTAAATTTCAGCCGAACACTACTCTGGAACTTCCAAAACCCATAGGAATCATCGATTACTTGTCACAAATCAACGAAATACGAAAAACCAAGCAATGGGTTTGTGGGAAATACCTTTCTATGTGTAATTTTAAAGAATCAGGCTCTATTTCTCGTTGTCCAACACCAATCAATCCACTATCCTCTTCATCACCATCTTTTCCAAAAACCCTAGATTGAGATGCTACAAAAGCAATACCAGGATTCAACACCATATTTCTAGGGAATCTCTTAACATGAGGTGCCATTAATGTGTTTAATCGAGAACTTAATCGAACAAAGAAATTTTCAGAATTTTGTTTGTGTTTTTGGATAAGAAGATGAGAAGAAGAGTGAGAGAGAAGGGTTAATTAGTAATGGTTAGTGCGTTAATTAGTGGGTGGTTGGTTAATTAGTGGGATGGGTTAAATTAGTGGGATTGTTTTAGGATTAGAATTTAATTAAATAGAAGGGTAGTATTGTAATTTAAACAAGGTAGGGGTATTATAGTAACTTAACAAGATTTAGGTCAGCCCTTATAATTTTGTGTGGGGTGCCTGTTAAAGGTGTATGCCCCAAAATTATTGGGTCTGCCCCAAATTAGGGTTCTAACAAATGTGCGTAAGTATTATCTTTTGTTATTAGTTTTTATGAAATAATTTTGCACAACCGTCAAAATGGTCCAAATCATTACTTTCTGTGAAGCTATGGAAATCGTTTGTCGTACAAACTATTAGAACACCGTTACCACGGTGGGGAGGGCTGACTGAATAAAAACAAAACACCGTTGTAATGGGATTTTTTTTTTTATTGAGATATCCAAAGACAGATGCAACCAATTTGCTTTTCTGTCCCTGCAAAAATGATTGAAAAAAACAACAATTCTAACAGTTTGTTTAGTGGATAGCCTGTGCTATAATGGCACGACGCATGGCGTTGACGTAAAACCAACACATGTATGTATTCGGACTCTTATCTCTACGGTCGCCACCAAATTAAATTGTCAATGGCAACAAAAGTGACAAACGCTCTGTACTGTACAACAGCACATTTGAATGCAGAAATCAATTAACCCAAAACCAGTTTTAACATCACGATGGCAATTAGTTAATGACTAATTTATGAAATGAATCCAAATAAGACTGCTTATCTAAATGGGTGTTTTTTCATACTACAGAGTAACGTAAATGGTTCAACAATCTAAAATGGCTACACAACGTTTGTACTCGTTTTGCATATGCAAATTCAAAGTTCAAACAACCTAAAATTCCTAAGCAGCTGGTCATGAAACTCCAGTCCAAATTTCAATACGTGTTGATACATGAAGAAATAAGTATGTCGCCCGACCACATCGATGTGGGAGTGCTAAAATTTTTACCCATTATGACTTAATTTTCTTCCCTCTTAAGTGCTTTTTAGTTTTTAATAATTACATACTTTTTTGCTAAATTGAAGGATTTATAAAAAAAAATCCATCTGACAATCATAAGAAATACATGAAAAGGTAAAAGAAAGAAAAAACAAAAGCACAACTAAATTTAAAGGATGCTATGCTTCAAAAAAAAAAAAAGAAGAAGAATTGTTACCAAAAATATATGTAACATCTCTTACTGGCATGTCTACTTGAATCAAAGAATCTGGGCCCCGTCATGCTAAATAATCTCTCCAACTACCAGTCTTTTCTGATGCAAACAAAAGATTTGTTGATTAACTGGCTCTGCTTGTTTGAATGAAATGTTTCGTTCCCAAGCCAAAAAAAAAAAAAAAAGATTAACTGGCTCTGCTTTTAGAGTATAATATAATTCAAGGACAGTTGAGAGTCTTCAGACTCAATCACACTAGGTGGCTTATCATACCAGACAGTTGATATGTTATGCCTACGACCAAAATTTGCATCATACCAGACAGGCGAGATGCAAAATAACTTTTGAAAAAAAAAAACCAAAACAGTGCTGTTATAGCCAATAATATTGTAAAATATGTGAACAGCTACTTGAAAGTGAATAACCATGGACACAACATAATGCAAACTCCCTATTATAACCCCTTGAATGATGAAATGCTGAAAGTGACCAAGACGGAGGACACACCAAAACAAATGGATATACAAATCAACATAGCTATAACTATGATGAATTGTAATGCTAAGTCGGGAATAGGGCTGACTTTGTATGATTTCACTGGAAATACCAGAGAAGCCAGGGGAATGTATTCTACAACAACAACAACAACAATAACAACAGAGCAACTGGAGATAGAAAGGGATGAAGCAGCTTTCAAATGGGACACAGAGTGGAGTGGACATACGATTACCTTCAGAATTAATTCAGAACCTATTCTTTTGTTGCTTATAGGGAAGTATGCAAAATCAAGACAACAAAGATACAAGGTCAGTGGGGATTTCTGCAACAACACTAAATTCGACATGAATTTCATAGTTAACTCGTTTGCTTTAGTTAAGAGATCAACTTTAATTTGGACATCTAATATTTCTGCTTTTTGTAACAAATTATCAATTAAACATGCTTGGACATGCTATGACTTGTGAGCAATCTTAACTTTTTTGAACATTCAGAATTGGAATCAATATATAATGGTACAAAGAACCTTAAACTTTGGAGAGCATAGAACTCCATCTTATGTAACATGAGGGAAACCTCTCTAAAAAAAAACAAAAAAAAAAAAACTTTGCCAGCTTATTACAAACTCTAGGAATGTAATTACATTTCCAAATAAGACCCCTATTTAAAAGACTCAAAGCATTTAACAGAAATGTTTCATTTTTCCATGCTATGGATGTATCTGCATTATTTACATATCTCTCCGACTACTAGTCCACAACATTTTTTAATTAGATGCATGCCTTGATTCAATAAATTTTTTAGTAGGCACACAACAATATTGCTATTGTCGCAGTTTTTGTTAGGCAATCCCACTTTTAAGAAATAAGCTGTGAAACTCAAATCAAATGGATTGGGTACATAAATAACATGATTGTAGAGTTTAACCACACCCATGACTCATATCATTACCCAATGACTTTACGAATGTACTATTACCTAGTTTTATCGTCCAATATTTTTAACCAGTCATGGTTGTAGTTAAGTTCTACAATCATGCTATTTATGTCCCTAATTCACTATAAGATAGTGATAGAATCATTGGGTGATGATATCAATGACATGACTTCGAAAACATCAGCACCATATTATTTACCGACAAGAAAAGAAAAAAAAACAGAAAAAATCGGAAATCCCGTAAGCTTAGAAAATAAAGAGAATAAAAAATCAGAAATCTCGTAAGCTTGGAAAACAAAGAGTATAATAAGCTTAACCAGGTAACAAATTGTTGGACTCAAGTTTCGACATGATCTTGTTCGTGACACCCTTGCAGATATTTGTTATAGGGAAGGTGTGCACAGTAAAGTTGAAGCGTGTTTGGGTTTCCTTTTTCGTGATGTCGGTGATTCCAGACTAGCAGGCATTCTTGTCTACAATTGGGAGGAGGGCCGTGATAATTGTTTGGATGTGACAGGGTTTCTTCTTTTGCCGGAGGTGGTCTAGAAGCTTTTACACCGGATCTTGCTTTGCTTAAAGCTGTTGAGCGTAAAGGGGTAAATACCTTGATATATGTAGAGCCAATGGATATAGTTTTGGTACCTTGGCGTTTACTAGTTTAGGTGAGCTTGGTGTCGAAACTATAGAGTTTTTGTTAAGATTGAAAAATTACATAGCTAAACATGATGCTAATATTAAAGTTCGCAAGTTTATTTTCATTAGATTAGGTTTAGCTATCCAAAAAGGGGTTGGAGCACAATTTGTTGCATGAATATCGACCAATTTCTTGTAAAATTACTTTCTTTTTTCCTAAAAATAATAATTAAAAAAAAATTGCTTCAAAAAATTAATAATCTTTGCTCCTTTAAAAGACAAAGTCATATGAGCTCCCACGTCGCATGGTGAGTGTGACACCCCTCTCAAATTAAATTAGATAAAATCTTTCAACTACAATAATTTTGGAGAAGACAAGTGTCGTAACTTTATTGGTCGAAGATTTTTTTTTTTAAAACACCCCCTTAGTAGAGAACGTTATTGGTCCAATCCCCTTGATTTTAACGGCCTAATACTAAAACCATTGGCAACCGTTAGTAGAAACGTGGGTGTACAAGACTTATGTGTTGATTTACACCTAATTAAAAAATTACACCGGGTTTACACCAAATACTTAACTGGGCGTTAAGTAACACCGCCAACCGTTAAATACTTAGTATCCCACATGTGTGGGTCCTGCGGGAAAAACTTTTGGATCAGCTACTCTTTTACCCTCGGACGGTTTAATGAGCGACGCGTCACCAATTTATGATTTTAAGATCTATGCAAATACGAGGACTTTCAGAGTCCAGACTAGGTGTTGCTTCCAGCAAAGTAATCTATGATTTGTCGGTAGTTAGTGTTGGAAAATTGGCACTAAAAGAGGGTGAAGAAAAGAATGTTGTATTAGTGTTCAAGGCTCTTATGAAAAGATACCTTTCGTCAATTATTCGACCCTTTTCCAAATAGGAAGAAGTGTACAAACAGGTCAAATAATATCGTCGTCAGGATACTTGAAGCCCCACAACAGATGTTGGATTCAAAGCTTGTACAACCTTGATCCAACCAGGAACACACTGGTTTTGAAAATGATGATGCTTGTTAGAAGAAAACAGAGAAGATTGAGAGATGATGTTTTGGACGAAAACAAGTCTGATATTTAAAGAGGAATCACACCCTTTGAATATGACTTTTCATCTTTACAGGAATCCTTTCAGAGTGAACAGGCACGTCTCTTCGTCAATGCGTCCATTGGAGAAACAATGTTTCTGTTCAGGTTTTGTAACTGTCAATACAAACCCTTCAACGGAAAAAATCCTGGGAGACAGCGTCTCGCACTCTGCCCAGGTCGAACCCCGACAACAGGGTAAATGACTGCATTCAAGGTTCTTTGAAAATATCCAACATTCTCCTCTTATTTTCAAAAACCAAAATAAGTGATGAAAAATAAAAAAAAAACTGGAGTGACTGCATCACCAAAGTGACTGCCTACGTACCCGAGTGGGATCAAGCCAACATAGTTTAAGTTAAGTTGAGACAAAGCATCATCATGGAGACCAATACATAAATGATAGGTACCTTATGGGTTTGAACCTCCACTTAGTGTAAGATATTTAAAGCTTCATCGAGGTCCTATGGTGAATTTAATCTTGAACCAAGTACCCCTTGTGATAAATCTGGAACCTCCACACATATTGATTTCATGGGAATAGTGTGTTCCATAGCTCGCACATTGATGGCCCTGTGCTTTCTCCTGAAATTCATGAGTCCTTTTCTGAGAACGGTCTTAACGGCCTGATTTCCAAACACTCATATAGGTAAGTATCAAAGGTGCTTCTGCGAGACACCTTGTGATAAAAGTTAAGACTTATTAAGGATTTTCATCCATCCCTAAGATCATGCAGAATCCGTACACTATAAGGACAATGGGAAATTTTAGTTTAGTGTACCACAACCACTGCAATAACTTGTTAGTACCACATTGAACTTATTTTATCCTTTTCAAGATATAACATAAGTTGGGTTCCAATTATTGGTGATTAAATAGACCTGAGTCCCATCTCCTTACACTTTATTGAATTCAAATCCTTTGGTAGACTCTTTGTAAAATGGACTGCCAAGTTCTTTTTCGATTCAATATAGTTTACTGCAACTACTCCCCTCTTGAGTAATTGCCTGACAATCTGCTGTCTAAGACTAGCATGTCTTGACTTTCCATTATAAGTCTTGTTTGAGACCTTATAGATCGTATCCTGATTGTCACAGTTAATCGTAACAGAGGGAGTTGGCTTCATCCATAATGGGATTTCTACTAGTAAGTTTCTAAGCCATTCTGCCTCTTTACATGCATCTGTTAGTGCAATCAATCCTGACAACATTGTTGAGTCAGCAATACAGGTCTGCTTCTTGGAAATCCAAGACACAGCAGCACCTCCCAATGTAAATATCCATCCACTAGTGGATTTAGAGTTGGATTCTACATTGTTCCAGTTCGCATCACTGTATCCTTCCAATACATCGGGATATCTATGGAAGTGTAAACCATAGTTTATGGTTCCCTTCAAGTAAGCCAACACTCTTGAAATTTCCTTCCAATGTTCAATTCCAGGGTTACTTGAGAAGCGACATAGCACTCCCATCTCTTGGGCTATGTCCGGTATTGTGCAATGCATATCATACATAAGACTACCAACAACACTGGAATACTCAAGTTAATTTTGAGCCCTTTCAGTGTTCTTCATTAACTTCACACCGGGATCCAGAGGGGTAGGTGCTGGTTTGTCATCAAAATGACCATATTTCTTGAGAAATTTCTCAATGTAATGAGATTGAGTTAATACCAACTCATCTCCCTTTCTTAGGATTTTAATTCATAAGATCAAATCAGCCTCCCCTAGATCTTTCATGTCAAAGTTAGAACTGAGGAATTTCTTAGTTTCCTCCACAAAAGACAAGTCAGTCCCAAAAATGAGCATGTCATCAACATACAAACAGAGAATCACGCACTCAGATTTATCTTGTTTACTATAGACACATTTATCAGCATCATTCACAACAAAACCATATGACAAAGCTACTTTGTCGAACTTGTCATGGCATTGCATGGGAGCTTGCTTCAAGCCATAAATAGATTTCACTAGTTTACACACATTATTCTCTTGGCCTGGCAATATGAAACCTTTAGGTTGTTCCATATATATCTCTTCTTCTAAATCACCATTTAGAAAAGCGGTTTTGACATCCGTTTGATGTAGAACTAGATTATGAATAAAAGCTAGTGCAATCAAGCAACGAATAGATGGTATTCGTGCAACAGGTGCATATGTATCAAAGTAATCAATACCATGTTGTTGTTTGTAACCCTTAGCAACCGATCTGGCCTTAAATTTATCAATGGTACCATCATCATTCAACTTTGTCTTGAATATCCATTTACATCCTATTTCTTTAGCACCAGGAACTAAATCACAATATATCCAAGTTCCATTTATCAAATGGGAATGCTTTTCATCATCGATAGCTTCTTTCCAGAAATTAGCATCTCTGAATCTTATTGCCTCAACATAGGTTTTAGGATCACCTTCATCATGCATATTATACATGGTAGTGCTAAGAATTTCATTCTTATCACCCTCTACAAGGTAATACTTAAATTCTGGGTCAGACTTTTTCTCTTTTCTTCCTCTCTTAATTCTTCTAGGTTCAATATCTTCAGTAGAAACTGAAATATCATTTTTTTGTGTAGAAGAGGAAGGTTCATCATTGTTATTAGTCTCCATTGGTTCTAGACTTGGTAACAATGGGTTTCCAGTGGGTAGTGTCTGAGAACTTCTCCTTGTCATGCTTTCAAAAAATTCTACATCTACAGATTCTATAATCTCAAAAGTGTCAAGGATTAAACATCTGTAAGTAATACTATTTAGCGAGTATCCTACGAAAACACATTTATAAGTTCTATTTCCTAACTTTGGTCTTTTAGGTTCGGGTTTTCTAACATATGCTAGACAACCCCATGCTTTGAGTCTTTTAAAATTGGGTTTTCTTTTAAACCAAAGTTCATAAGGGGAAACATTCTTATTTTTCAAAGGTACTCTATTCAAAATATAGCATGCAGACAACATGGCTTCACCCCACAAAGAATTAGGCAAACCAGAACTAATAAGCATAGCATTTACCATGTCAATCAAAGTCCTATTATTTCTTTCAGCAATACCATTTTTTTGAGGCGTATATGGTACAGTATATTCATGTATTAAACCATGTTCTTGACAAAATACAGAAAATTCAGTAGGATAATATTCACCACCACGATCAGAACGTAACACTTTAATTTTCTGTTCTAATTGAGTTTCTATTTCGTCTTTGTAAATTATAAATTTATCAAATACTTCATCCTTAGATTTCATTAAGTAAGTATACACTACAAGAAAACTTGGCTTTAGCGACTATTTGCTTACCAACTACAGTTGGTGGAATTCTTCAGCAACAATTGTTTGTAACTAAAAACAACTATGGTTGGCGGAAATGTCTAACCACCAGTTTTTCAGGAACGATAGTGGGTGGAAGGCTTTAGCATGAACAACTAAACAACCAAAATATCGTATTTGTTGTTATTAGCCTCCAACCATCATGTTTGGGAAACCAAACCGTACCCTAAAAGGTACATATCTTTTGCCACTCATCTTACCCACGAAATAACCTGTCGGTAGACACCTCAACCAAGCATGAAATTATTGCCGTTGTTAGTATTTTTCAGCCACGAGAGTTTGACAACTACAAAGTACTCTAGAAGGTAAATACTTCAAGACACTATGTGTAGCCACCAATTCAATCTTTTGGTAGAAACTTGTACCAAGACATTAGTTTGTTGGTGTGGTTAGTAGCTTTCATCTAATAGGATATGATAACTACCAAGTTTCGTGGTTTATTAAATGAGTACCCAAAGATGATACAATTTGTCTTGGAGAGTTTATCGCTAGAGCATCGTATCGATTGAAAAGTTTTATATTTTGAAACAAAATTTGTCTTGGCGAGTTTATCGCTAGAGCATCTGGATGATATAAATGCATCACCTTACTTTAATACACCAAAACCAGGATTTTCTCACAATGTAACATGTCACAGTTTATTTTTCAGTCACTGAAACTCCGGTCAGTTCATCCTAAAGAGAAACTCTGGTCTAACTCTAGTAATATTTGAACATGTGATGTTCAATTCTGATATATTTCGTCCTCAGTTCATCCAAAAGAAAAATTTCGATCTAACTCTAGTAATATTTGAACCTGTGATGTTCAATTCTGATATATTTCGTCCTTAGTTCATCCGAAAGAGAAACTCAGGTCTAACTCTAGTAATATTTGAACCAGTGATGTTCAATTCTGATATATTTCGTCTCCAGTTCATCTGAAAGAGAAACTCCGGTCTAGACCTGGAATTTAGGGTCAAAACCCGCGGGTTGGACCTAACCCGGACCTAAACCGTCTTGTTAGTTAATAGGGCCAGGCTAGGGTTGAGGTTTTAGAGCGTCCACAATGGTAGAGTATCCTAAAACCAAAAACTATACCAAAAACTATTTTTTTTTTGTTTTAGTGGTATTTCAAAACAATGGGTAGAGACTAAAATTTTAGTGGAGCAGACAACAAATCATTCTCCCCATGGGGCGGAAAACAAATCATGCTCCCCATATGCATAGGGCGGACAACAAATAAACCGCTTGAAAAAAAAAATGAAAACTGCATGGGGCGCACAAGAATTCATGCTCCCCATTGGGGCGGAGATTCAAAGTGCGCCCCATGGGGCGGACCTTCGAGCGATATTTAGCGTACGCCTGATTGCGGCGCGGAAATAGAAGTTACGCCCCATTTCAAGCGTAGATGGTATTTTACGCCTGTCATCAGACGAACTTTAAACATCCGCCCCACTATAATATGTTTTACTCCAGACTATCGATCAAATTTGGTCTGGATTTCACTCTCTCTCCAACTAAAACCAAATTATTTGGTTTTACTCCTATCCATTACGATTGGTTTTCTAGACTATACGGGGTTTACTCCACTTTTTATTCTATGACTGTGGACGCTCTTAGGACCCGTGGATAAGTAAGGTTGACCCGTCTAACCCGCGGTTTAACCCGCCAACCCGTCTAAGAAACTGCTTATACAGTGATTTAAGATACTTTTCCACCCATTACCCGAGTTGCAGGTGAATTTTGACATATTACCCGGGTGACCGGTCAAAGGTCAGGGTATTTCTTATCTCCTCGCTCACCTAACCTTATCTTTTCAGTTCTATCTTCCCAAGTTAGGAAGGAAACAAAACTTTTATTTCCTTTCCTTCCATTTTCTTCAACTCAATAGTCTCAACTAAAATAGATCTGTATCGATAATCGATCAATTAAGTCACTTTTGTCTTCTCTGATTCTTTCTACGACTAACCTTATTCTTCACCTTTTCTTCTTAGTGGTGGGTTTTGATTAATTTCTCTATTTTTTTTTCGTTGTTGTTGTTTCATTTTCTGTTTCTAATGGTCTGTGACTCTGTGATTGTTTTTTTTTAGGTAAGTGGGGTTCGTTTTGTGCTCGTACTCGGTGGTGGATCATCTTTTACCGGTGGGTTTATGGCTTTGTTTTTGGAATTAGATTCCTTCTTTTTGATTGTTTTTTATGATGAGTCTTGTTCAATTTTGGATTATGTTAACGGGGTTTTCTTGATTTTTTTTTCTCTTGCAGCTGTGGCTCTAGATTGTTTTACGGACTTGGTTTTATTTAAGTAGGTAAAAATTTAAGATTTGTTTAATATTTGATTTTTCTTTCAGGAGTTACTGATTTTTCTTTTACTAGTTTTGATTTATTTTGATATGATGTTTAGGTGTTTTTTCTCATTGAAGAGTTTGAAAAGGAGATTCGATCATTGGATTTGCTAAAGGGTAAGGCTTAGTTAATTTCTATAATTTTTGGTCGTACCCTAATCTCATGAATATATAGAAAATATTTTTGATCTATTCAAAGAAGTTTGTTAATGGTTAAACTTGATAACTGTGTGCAGATCTACACCTATCAATGGTGCTGTTATTTTCTTCTTAATCAATCGACTCGTATTAATGGTGATGTTAGCTTACTTTGTAGTTAAAGTGCTTGTTTTTTTGTCCGAGTGAAAATTTTAAAAGTTGCAGCATTGTTGGTTCACTATTGTGAGGTTTTTAGAAATTAACTCTGATGTCTAACAAGATCTATGAACTGAAAATGCATATATATTGAGTAATGCTAGAAAATGAGTTCAACCATGGATAGTTAATTTATGGATATGCTCTTCTGTATATCTATAATCGTGGAATTGTCGTTTCATTTCTAATGTGTCTTTTGTTGGGGCTATTTCTATAAGGTTGTATCGTATACCATTATTTTTGTTGTTATTGATTAAGCACAAGTGCACAACACAACTATGGATAGTTAATTTATGGATTTGTATTTATTGAACAATAAATTTTAGTCTCTCTTCTCGGCTAGTTCATATTCTACTTACTTTATGAGGTGAGGATTTATAGATTTAATACTTCTAGCTTAAATTAATGCTCTGCTTCAAATTGGCTAGAGTTGTGGTGGGTGTCTTTCTTATTACGGTATGTCATAGGGAAAGTGTATTTGCATATCAAAAGAATTTCATTGCTACTAAATAAATATTTCTACTGTTTCCTATGCTTGAACTCAAGGTTTTATTTATTTTGCAGCTCTACGGGTTTTCGTGGAGCATAATTGCTGGTCTCATTATTCTTTTCAAGGTAAAAACTACTTGAATCAAATTGTATCCCGTTTTTTGGAAGAAAACTTCTAGTATCATGTTATGAACATTCATTCATCCTCACGTGGTGGGTTTTTCAGATGTTTACCATTACCACAAAAAAATCTGCTAATTTCCAGTTGTTGCTGCGCTTTGTCCAAGTCGAATTTTTCATGCTAGCAATGGCTAGTTTAGCTATTGCAGTGGTACTTACTAATCTATCCGTGCCAGATATCTTTGCCTGCATCTTGGCATTTGTACCCACTGGATGGGGTATTATTTCGGTAATATTCCTGGCCTGCTAGTGGTTCTTTTTCACACTTGTTGTTTTTCTTTTTCCCTTCTCTATATTGAGCTGACTGAATGAAGTGGCATTTTGATGCCTAGAGTAATCCAATTGAGCTCTGATGCTGTGTTTACTAATTATATACCCAGTGTATATATTACCAGTTATTTTAGTCATTATATTTCCTTGCCTATGTTAAATGAAAATTTCCTCTTTGAATTGTTGATGGATCTTCCTTTATTAGTTGTTGGTGGAGAGAATTAGGTCCTATGGTCCGTACATTTCCTTACGATATGAGAAGGATATGCTTGATTTTAGTGAATTAGGTCCTATGGTACGTCTTAGGATGAAGCTGATGAACTAACCTTGATTAGGTACGAATTACTAGAATGATATTTTTATGATATTGGTTTCATGAAAAATGTAGGTCGTATCCAATGGACATGGGTTTGTTGTGTTCTGTACACGTGCATCAGCTGAAGAAGTTTTGCAGACCTATAATGGCTCCGCAGTACTGAATAACCTTTAGATTGAATTGGTCTCATTTAGCATGAGAGATAAGCGTTCATATGTTGGTTCTGACCGTTCTATATATGCAGAAGATTTTGCTTATGATGTTATATATATATTATTGAAGAAAACTTTTGCATGTACATACCTGTCTGTTAGGTTAGGGGGGATAATGAGAGGACCAGGCAATTTGCAGAAATGAACAGTGTTTTGTTCTAGTAGGCTGATACATGTAGGCGTTGCAACCCCAAGGAAATCAACCTAGTTCCAGCAAATGTCATCTTAAGGTATATGTTCCCTGTATGTACGTAAAACTTTGGGCTTCAACAATTTGGTGGTTGGTTATTTTTTGTCTTTTTCAGCATGTCATACTATCTTCAAGCAGTAAACTTGATAAAGTAGTAGAAATTGTTATAGTTTGGTTTTGGGAAGAGGGTGTGTGAGGTTACTAGTGTATTTGATTGTTAACTATGCCAAGGAAGATACTGGTAATGCTTACAAGTCATTTTTTGTGTGTGTAGACTTTGTCTTGGATACGCATTCCTTGGTGGATATGGACAGGAGGTTCGGAAAATTATCAATGAGCTAAGTCAAGGTACTTCCATATTCTAAAGAGTTGAAATTGATGTCACAGCTCCAGTTTCAATTTATTTGAGATGATCTTTAACTTTGATTACCTTTTATCTTATGATCTGAACTTCTTGTTATGATTTAAAACTATATATGGCCAAGAATAAGTTGGTTTTGCATTGATTCAAGGACTTAGAAACCAGGGAAAGATGAAATTTTGCAGCCAGTTAATAGAAACTGAAATGTTTTGTGTGTCTGAATGATTGTAATCCATGAGTTTGTGTTGAATTTTTCGCAGGGAATGGGATAGCCTTAGAAATCACCAGCTCTTCTATGTCTGCATCACCAGCAAACTGCACACAAAATTTTTGTCAAAATGCAGTTTCAGATCCAATTCTGAATTTCGTAGTCTATGTGAGTCATCTCTTTAAAGCATAACTCAAATGATAAAAAAAACTTCTATTTTGGTTCATCAAAATGAAGTTTATGTTTATTTTTTCATGATATTCCCGAGAAACTACTCTCTAGAAACTCAAATTTGTGGACAGGACAAGCCTTTGAGCAACAATAATAGCACCTTGACCGACTGTCTTGTAATGGCTCAAACCCGTAAGCAGCCGATCAAGCGTGTGTATAACTTTTTACCAACTCAAAGCTAATACTTGATGCAACCAAAAAAACGGTGTCTAGAAACCTTGACCAGCAAAAAAGGTGGTGGCATAACCCTTGATCCAACTACAAAGAAGATGGTGAAATTCTCTTCCAACAAACATTACGGAAGCTTAAATCCTTAAGCAACTAAAATTCAGTGGAAGGAAACTCTCTTCCATCGAGACATACAGCGGATCCAACCCTTCACCAGCACCCTCAACAACTAAGATTAAGCCAGTTAAACCCTTTAGCGGCTGAAAACGTTGTATAATGGCCACCTCTACCAACAATGTTTAAGTCTTGAGCCACTTATATTTGCGTGGGTTAAATATTTCAGCGACGAATGATTTATGTGCTTTACCAACTAGATCTAATGGTTAATGAATGTTTATGCCAAACTCAACTTGAGTCGCTTCATAGTAGTTGAAATATATTTTTTCCAACGACATGGTTGGTACAAGTCTCTAGCAAATAAGCCTTCAGCCACAAAGCCTATCTGTTGCCATGTTGGTTGCTATAGATCTCTAAACACTAAAAATGACCCTGTACCAACCGAATCCAGGTAGTCCCTAAAGCTTAATTTTCTTGTAGTGATAGGCATATCTAGTACTATCCTCAATAAAAGTGACATAATATTTGTGACCACCACGAGTAACTTGACTTTTCAAATCACCAACATCACTATGCACTAATTCAAGTAAGGAAGAGTTTCTTACAACAGATTTAAAAGATATCCTAGTTATATTTTCTTGCACACATATTTCACACTTAGAAACATTATCAAAATTGCAATTGGAAATTAATTCTAATTTTCTCATGTTTCTAAGATAACCATAATTCACATGTCCTAGTCTAGCATGCCATAAATCAACAGAGTCAACAATATAAGCGTGCAGAAACATTATTCATTAAATTAAGCTTAACCATTCTGTTACAAGGGTATCCTTGTCCAACAAACTTTCCGTTTTTGGACAGTACAAACTTATCAGATCCAAAATTAACCTCGAAACCTTCCTTGTTAACAAGGTTTCCAGAAACAAGGTTTTTACATATGTCTGGGACATGTAATACATTGGTAAGGGTAACAATCTTTCCAGAAGTAAACTTGAGTTCAACAGTGCCTTTGCCATGTACTTTACTAGGAAGACGATTTGCAAAAATCACATCTTTTCCGACAACAGGCTCATATGTCTTGTAAAGAATTCGGTCTTTACAAATATGAATGGTTGCACCAGTATCCTACCACCATCCACTTCCATGATATGCAACAGTATTAGCTTCTTGCACAACAATGACAAGTTTAGAATCATCGACCATATTTGTTGCCTTTAGTTTCTTGAGCTTTTGACGACAGTCACAAGCAATATGGTCGGGTTTCTTACAGAAGAAGCAAGGGCCCCTCTTATTACCGTTTTTGTTTGGATATTGCTTCTTAAACTGAGAATCATTCTGAACTTTCAAAGAATTCGAAGTTTTTGATTCTTGCACATGATTAATCTTAGAGTAATTTTCAGTTTGCTGACTATCCTTAATCTCACGCTTACGAGCATCTTCTTCAATGCGAAGATGACCCTGCAAGCCTTCTAAGTCATAGTCAGTTTCAGCATGCTTAAGTTTCTTCTTGTAACTATTCCATGAAGGGGGGAGACGAGAAATAATAACCCCAACAATAAAGGAACTTACAAGATCAATTCCAGCATCTTTAAGATGATTAACAATAAGCAAAAGATCACTGACCTGGGCAATGATAGACTTACTGTCAACCATTTTCTAATCCATAAAGTTGCAAATCAGGAACTTCTTAGTACTGGCCTCAGAAATCTTGTATTTGTTCTCCAGTACAGTCCATAGTTCCTTCGCAGTTCCATAAGTACGATGAGCATTGTAAACGTTCAACTCCAAAGCATTCATAATGTGACCTCGGCACATGAAATCATGTTATTCACGCTTCTTTCTCTTTCTCTTCAATTCCTCATCGTCCTTGTCAGTAGCAGTAGGAATGGCCTCTAACCCATCTTCCAGAATGTACCAAAGTTTCAGAAACCTAAGATTGAATTTGATAGTTTCCTGCCAGCGATTAAAACCCTCTCCTTCAAAACGTTCTAACCTATTAAAAGTATGATTCATGACTTGCAGTGATTGCACAGCAGCCATTGAAGATTTACCCTCCATGTCTATCTTAATTGTCGAAAACTGTTGGAAAATTGGCACTAAAAGAGGGTGAAGAAAAGAATGTTGTATTAGGGTTCAAGGCTCTTATGAAAAGATTCTTTTCGACAATTATTCGACCCTTTTACAAATAGGAAGAAGTGTACAAACAGGTCAAAGAATATCGCCGTCAGGATACTTGAAGCCCCACAACAGATGTTGGATTCAAAGCTTGTACAACCTTGATCCAACCAAGAACACACTGGTTTTTAAACTGATGATGCTTGTTAGAAGAAAACAGAGAAGATTGAGAGATTATGTTTTGGACGAAAAAAAGTCTGATATTTAAAGAGGAATCACACCCTTTGAATATGACTTTTCATCTTTACAGGAATCCTTTCAGAGTGAACATGCACGTCTCTTCGTCAATGCGTCCATTTGAAAAACAATGTTTCTGTTCAGGTTTTGTAACTGTCAATACAAACCGTTCAACGGAAAAAAATCCTGTGAGACAACGTCTCGCACTCTGCCCAAGTCGAACCCCGACAACAGGGTAAATGACTGCATTCAAAGGGTTCTTTGAAAATATCCAACAGTTAGCCCCACGCGTCTTATGTATGTTCGACTGTTTACATCGTAGCATGTAACCGAGCAAGAATGCATGTAAGGTGTGACCAATCACAAATTAACAATGAGACATTTCATTATATGAAATGATTGGTTGAAGACTGAAGTTGTGCACTATATGTCCTCACATTTAAATGGTCTAGGTTTTTCTGTTGGGATAATCTGAGACGCCACAACTTAACATTTCCTTGACGTGTTTATAGCTTAGCTTTCTTCTATATGCGTATAGACGATAAACCCGAGTTTATAGATTGCTTTCTTCCGTGCATAGAAAGATAAGTCCAAAAAAACCTCATTTGATAAGCGACAGGGCGAGGCGAAGCCGAGCCACACCAAATAAAAAATAGATGATTTTTGGGTCCGCCCGGTGCGTAGCACGGACACAAAATCTAGTAAAGGTAATAAATAAAACAAAATAGAAAAACTAATTACCAAAGGTGGAACCCCCAACCAAGCAAAGGCTGAGACAAATTTATGTGTATGCGTCTGCCCGTGATATGTGAAGTGTTTAAAAAAGGAAAGTTACTTCAGATGTCCGCTTATTTCGTTCTCTCCAAACTTCCCAACAAATTACTGATGGAATAAATTGCCAAGCTATGCGACCAGAAAAACTTAAACCAAAAAAAACCCAACACCAAGCCAGCTGATGTCAGGTTTCCATCCCGGAAGACCCACTCCCAATGTTTGTTTGGAGTAAGTAGAGGCCAGATTTTCCTTTCAACCTTACCATGAAGGAGAAGATGGCCAATGTTTGCTTGGAGTAAGTGGCTAGAGACCAGACTTTCCTTTGTCCCCAGCTAGGTTTCTTCGATGGCTGAGTATCTTACCGTTTGTTCTTATTTGTGCCTCCTTGGCACCTTGAATCAGTTTTAACTTTCTTTTAAGAAAAAAAGAAAAAGAAAAGAAGTAATCTATTATTTTCTTACACTTATATTGATTGGATTGTATTTTTTTTGCATTAGTCATTTTCTTAGAAACATAGATTGTCTTATACTTCCCTTAGAAACCTAGATTGTCATGCATTTGATAGAAAATAACATGTAAAGCATAGACAGATTGATAGCACAGCGCTTCAAAACCTAATAAATAATAAATTGATAGCACAGTGCATAACGTGTGCGTAGCAAACTTAATTTCATACAATCTTGATGCAAAATGGAGAAAAATAACACACTTTAAAACCTTGACGAAAAGTAATTAGCGCACGATGAAGTAGATGATCGTTGCATCGCAGGAAGTATCTATTTCACGTAGCACGCGGTAGGAAATTGGATGATCGATCTTCATGAAAGGAGCTTGTAGAAGAGATGCTGAAATTTCTCCATATCTTCTTTAGGCAGAGAAACCAAAATATTAACTCCTTTGTTCTCCACTTCTCTGTGATCTGGCATTAATATCACTAAATTGCTCCACTGATGCAGAATTGGACAAATACTTAGCGGCTTTCCCCAGGACACTCCAAATCTGTGAATGGGATGTTCCACCAAGATGTTATCATTACATCGCCATATACGTACCCGTTATGTAACTCTCTCCAATCAATCACAAACTTTATGTACTCATCTTTAACTCTTTTAGCTCCTTCTGCTACCTTTTCTACCAAATATGCGTACGGATTCTCAGCGATTTCTTTGTACGTTGCCATTCCATAGCCATTCACAAGTGCATTCCCTATATATGACGGTGGCAACCGTGGCCTTAAACGAGCTCGTATGTTTACTGGGAATAGAAAAGTTGACGACTTTTCTGAATCTTCTTTATGGGATCTCATTAGTGCCATGCAACGCCATGTATGCGCTGCAACGACATTAAAACTAGTGATAACACCAGAACTGAATTTATACCCATTTGTCTCGCCAATGCAAGGTGATACCATTGCTTGTTTCTTCAATTTTACAATGTCTTCTGCTATTAAAAGAAGATTTTTACGTTGAAGATTATCTGTTTTGGATATGAAAATTGACGGTGTTGGTACATAGGCGATACGACCTAGATCTATGAACTCAACGTGCTTTTGGGTGAGATGAGGTGGTGTTCGAGCGTCTAAAAGGTGACGGTTATTGATTGGACGGTATGGTAGCTCAGGACTACCCGCGCACATAGATGCTAAATGTTCTAAGAAAATCCTGCATCCATATCCATCAAGCGTTGTGTGGTTATAGACTGCCGCCACTGACACACCACCACACTTGAATGCCGTTACCTAAAAAATTGCATATTGAGCAAGTTGATCAAAAAAAAAAAAAAAAAAAAAAAAAGCCTGATTAAATACAGCAAATTATTGAATTATATGCATGCTAGAGTTGTAAATTGAGACGGGCCAACACGTTCATGACACAGCACAACACGTTAAAATTCGAGCACAGCACGACACAGTACGTGACCGGCCTAGCACGGGCACAAAACGTTTGTTTAATGTGTTGTGCTGTGCCAGACAAATAGGTACATCAGCACGGCACAATACGTGGCACAGCACGCGAAGAAAGCACGCCACATCATGCGTAAAATAGCAAACAATACATCACATTTAATACATATTTCACAAAAGAATCAATATGTAATGCTATAAAAAACATAAAATAATTGTGCTACCGGATGTGTAAGGCCGGCACGTTTTACACCATGCATATGCATGAGGTGTGCATACATTTAAGTGAAACATTGAAGAGGATTAATTTACCTGTATTATAAATATAGGCTGATCTTTGGGCCAAAGCTGATTCAAATTTTGCCGCGCAAGTTGTTCAAAAGCAGGATTGGGGCACTGTAAGTCTCCAACCTCTTCCAATGACAACTTACTGGATGCCGTAATGAAACCGGCCCCGGCGAAGTTGCAATCAATTTCAAGACGTCCTTGTTTACTGTCCCATTTCAACCTTCCAGCTAAAAAATCATAATGTTCTGCAAGTAATCTTTTCAATCCAAATTCAAGTTTCTTGGCGATTAAATCAGGTGGGAAATTTGGAGTAGCACTAAAAAAACCAATTGCACCGCAGTATATATTAACAGATTGATCAATATTTGATAGAAACATAGACCTTCTTTCAGTTACCTCCACAGGAACAATCATTGAAACATTTTGCAATTGAACCTTGAGTTCGTCACGGGGAGCTAGTATACGCAAGGATTCCAACATTTTTTTCCACGGACCGGAATTTGTATTTGCTTTCACACATTTTACAACGTGTAGTGGGGCAAAAATGAAGCCGAAATCCGATGGTTTTGTTTGAAATGGATATAATTTGGACAAGGTTTTTCTTTTAAGAACAAATGAGCTTGAGTTTTGAAGGAAGTGAGTAGGGAAACATACTTGATGGATTAGGGTTTCCATGAGTGTCTTGGTGATGTGAAGTCTAGCGAGAAACGTAGTAGCTTATATAGAGATAGTGTTGGGAAATATTGGTGATTGTTGTTGGGAGGTAGTTGTGAGTTGATACTCGTACGTATAAATGTGACCATGGTGCTTTGTAAATGTACATATGCATAATCTGATTTACCCACAAGACCCGTTTTTCATTCTTTTTGTTTTTTCACATTTTAAAATCTACTCACAATCCAAAGTTAAAGTTGAGAAGAGTTAAGTTCGTGGGACCAGTGGTCACGCAGTACCAGGTACTTGGGTACTCCTCTATTTATCAAGACAGATAGAATAAAATCTTTTCAATTTTTAATAGTCATGAAGTACCGGGTATTCGGGTACTCTTCTATTTATCAAGAGAAATAGAATAAAATCTTTTCAATTTTTAATAGTCACTAAGTACAGGGTATTTGGGTACTCCTCTAATTTATTAAGAGAGATAAAATAAAATTTTTTCAATTTTTAATAGATAAGTTTTATTCTAGATTGAGTAATTGTAAAAGATCAAATCTTAATTGTGCTAGTAGAACAGTCACTAAGCATGTTCTCTCTAGTCTAGTTGTCTATCATATGTCGTGTTTTCCCTTTCCTAAGGCTCTGTTTTATGGGCTAGATTGAATTGATAGATTGGGCAAAAAGTATTGCAAATCAAGAAAAAAATATGGGAAAAAAGTTAATATTGCTTCTGTCTACTTTTCTCTCTAGTCTAGCTGTCTATCATATGTCGTGTTTTCCCTTTCTAAGGCTCTGTCTTATGGGCTAGATTGAATTGCTAGATTGGGAAAAAAGTGTTGCAAATCAAGAAAATGGGAAAAAAGTTAATACTGCTTCTGTCTACTTTTCTCTCCTAGCAAGTGCTCGCAGTCCATCTATCAACGAGATTGAAACGTTGAATCATTCAGCGCTCAAAAAGTGATACTAACGCTGAACCATTAAACGTTATATACATTTTGCTTATGGAGAGTGGAAAAGATTGAGAGAGAAGAAAAAGAGGGAGAGAAACGTGGAGAGAGAGAAAAGAATGAGAGAGAAGAAAAAAGGGTTTTTTGATAAAGTACCCCTACCTTTCACTTTACACTAAAAAAATGCCCCCGTTTTTTTAAAACTTTCTAAAATGCCCTTGCCTTGACCGTTTTATTCAAAAAACGGTAAACGCAATGATTAGCGGTATTAACGCTTAGGTGGCGGGGTCAAAATGTCCAAAAATCCCTTCCTCTGAGTAGAGTTGGATTTTTTTCTTGAACCGCACTTGAAACGCCGGGTCGAGTCGAGCCAACTCCAAATCATCTCCTTTGCACTGCGACACTAACACCATGCTCTACAATACAAACCATTCCACCAACATGCATTCAACCATTCTCATGCTCGGTTCATATACATTAGGCACATCATTCCACTTTTCTAGCTCTGCAATTCTGTCTCCCGTTTATGGTTGTTTCCCGACCATAATTTTAGGCCATTTCTTTGCTTCCCTGCATAACTTAGAATTCATCTATTCAAACCCATTCATTCTTCATTCGTCATTTTCTTCAGTTGAGCTACACATGCCAAGGCATATAAACCATTACCTGTAATGAGCAACACTTTTTCTCTGCTCCAATTCCACATTCCATTTATCTGTGTACCAACAGCTCCAGGCCACATCTGATATGCCTTTATCATCCATCTAAGACAGTAAAAAAACCACTTGGTGCTCCTCTCAACCCATTCATCAACATACCACCAACATACCATGACCCTTGTTCATCTGTAGTTGCAATCTGCAACTCTAACATACCACCACCACCAGCACCACTACATCCATTCTGTAATCACCAATACGCATAGCAGCTCCATCTACTTGCAGCTATTCCATACACAACCAACTTCATAACAACCCCTGCAACACTCACCACTGTCTCGTTCCATTGCAGTTCATACGCTCCTGCCATTTCATGTCTCCTAATGCATCTCCAGTTCTTGAGATCCATGTACTTCGACTTCATCTACATCCCTGCAATGCATACTCCTTCCATCCAACACCAGCTGCACACCCCATAAACCAAATCTAGTTCATAGTTCAAACACCACCAGCTCATCATCACTGCGTCTTTCATAACTTTTGTCCTAGCCTTCATCTGTACAGTAGCTGCAACCTTGTTCTGCACCACAAACCTTCATTAGAACAACATTACCAACTCTCACCATCACTAATTTGAAATTGCATTAATTTGAATTGAACAATCATCAAAATCATAAAAAATACACCTTAATTTGAATGAAGAACCTGTTTTTAGAAATTTGGGAGTCAAACTTCAATTAAATCGAAGAATCATTAGACAACATGAAAATACAAGTTACCCATTTCATGAATTATCAAAACAGATTGATATAAGATAGAACCCTTAAATTCTAAGAACCCTAATCCCCAAATTAACATTCACAATCCTTATTTTATCAATTCGAGTTCATGCAATCACATATAAGATGAAATAAAACAAACCCATCACCTCAATTTGGCAGAACTTCAAAGCAACCGTACCAATTTGATCCATTAATCATCAAACATCTATGTTAACATAAACAAAACTAAAATTTATCATGTTGATGTGCAATGATAAATTCAAACCAAACGATTACACCATCGATTTATCATCTTTATCTTTTATCTCTTCTTCTTGCCTAACGAAGAGAATCAAAATCAAACAATTTTACCTTGCTTCTTCTTTTCGTCTAAAAGTAGAATCAAATCAAAATAAAACTCTAACTTCACTCACAACATTATCTACAAACCTAAATCAAATCCTAACTCTGAAAAACGAGTTGTTGTTGTATGAGATTCGAAGAAGATGATGAAATAAAAAGAGACAGTGAAGAAGAACGAATAAAATGAAGAAGAAGAAGAATGAAGGGAGGCGCGGCTAGTATTAGGGATTTTGTGTTATACATGGTAGGGTAATTAAGTAATTTCCCTCAATTTTTTAGACCTAGTAAACGAGAGTTGACCATTTTTGTGGGTTCAGACGGAAAAACTAACCTTAAAGGCATTTTAACAAGTTTGAAAAAAATGGGGGCATTAATTTTATGGATATAAAAAAACGGGGGTACTTTATCAAAATTCCCAAGAAAAAAAGGGAGAAAGAAACAAAAGAGGGAGAGAGAACCGTGGAGAGTGATGAAAAAAAAAAGGAGAGAGAGAATAAATGTGGAGGGAGAGAGAAATGTGGAGAGAGAAATAAAATAAAATTATGTACGTTTCGCTGCTAGATTAGAAATACCATAAGACTTAGAAGGTTGCCCTAGCTGATGTGGATGACCAATCTAGCAGCTAAATATCTAGCACATAAGACTTAGCCTAAGAAAATTACTTCTAAAATTGATTATATTCAAAGAACTTTTTGGTGGTCTAAGAAGGATCCAAGACATGCCGCTTATTTTCGTTCTTGGTTGGACATTGGTAAATCTAAATGTAGTGGTGGCCTTGGTATTAGAAACTCTTATGCTGTTAATAGGGTCTTCTTAGAAAAACTTGGTTGGAGGATTATTCAGAGTCCGAAGCATCTGATCTCTAGAATTTTGAAGGATAAGTATTTTCCTAACCAAAATTTACTGAAAATTGATAAAGCTGTTGATTCGTCTCCTTGGATTTGGAAGGGTATTGTTAATAGTTTAATTTTTCTCATTTCTAATATAGTCAGAAAAATAAATGATGGTAATTCTGCTAGAATTTGGTCCTCAATCTGGTTACCTAGTACTTCGTCTCTGCCTGTGTCTATTAACCCTGATTTTAATGATTATACTTTTGTTAGTGAGCTTATTGATGTGCAAAATCATTGTTGGAATATTAATCTTTTAAATTCTTTATTTTCTTCGAATGATGTTATCAAGATTAAAATTATTAGGTTTAAGCTAAAGCTTAAATATAAAGTTATGTGGGCTCATACTAGTAATGGTAAGTTTACTATTAAATCGGCTTATAAGATGTATATGAATGATAGTTTTTCGGTTGAAGATGCCTCTTTTTGGAAGAAAGTTTGGTCTTTAGATCGTCTTCCTAAAATTAAGTTCTTCATCTGGAAGATTTTTGCGCAAATGCTTCCTGTTAATACTTTGCTTAGATTTTATAATCCTTCTATCGATGATACTTGTCATTTGTGCAACAATGATATGGAGTCTCTGATTCATTTATTCTTTCACTGTCCTATTGCTTCTCATGTGTGGTTTGGTCTGTCTCTTCAACATCTTGTTCATTATGATTTTTCTTGGATTGAAGATTTCTTTCTCAGCTGGTTTGATAGTTGCGGCAGTCTCCTTTTGCAGTGAATTGGACAAGTATTGGGGCTATTATTATGTGGTTTATATGGAAGACACAATGTGATGTGGTTTTCAAAAAAGTTTCTATTAATATGGATAAAATTACTTTAGATGCTAAAAGAATGATCAATACTTACATTGACCCTTCTGTGACTGTTAAGGCAGTTAATAGAGAGGTTAAAACTTTAGTTAATGTTGTGGATTATATCATGTTTTTAGATGGATCCTTTAAGAGTTTTAACATGGGGTTGGGCATGATTTTCTGTGATAATGCAGGTAAAATAGTTTTCTCTCGTTCGTACTTTGGACTGATTTCTGAAGCAGTTGGTGCTGAGGCTTTGATCGGTTTTTTTTTTTTTTTTTGCCATCTCCTGGGCAAAGGAGATGAATCTGTCTAAAGTCTTGTTTGTGAGTGATTGTCTCCACACTTGTGGAAAATAGACGTTTTAAGATACTCCTAAAGTATCGTTTTAGAGGGTAAAAAGACATTATCCGAGTGCCGCTAAAAGTACCATAGATTTAGTGTCTTTTTTTGAAACGACACTTTTAATGTGCCCCTAAATAATGATGCTTTCAGAGTGCCGCTATGCACGACATTTGTATGACATCGTAGATTTGATTTATTTTAATATTAAAAATATATGTCAGATATGGCTATCTGGCTGGCTGACATCTGTCATTCGGACTGGGCTAAAACAATTCTGATTCAGATTCAAATTACAGTAAACTGAAACTCAAATTAAATTGAAATACAAATGACAATTCAAATTAATATTAAAATACTAAAATTGAAATTCATCTAATACAAAGTGAAGACTTACTCATAAATTTAGTCCAAACTCACAAAAATAAAAAAGGATTCAGTTGCTGATTAACAAGTTCAAGGTTTCTTAAAGAGAAGTGCTACAAGTCCTAAAAATTTCAACAATTTTAGTCATTATGCCCTTGGCACCAGCTTGTTTGAGAACAGAACTGCAGAAGCAACAACAACGATCTTACCATCAACCATGACATCAGTAACCCTTATGAGACCATCTGGAAGAGAGAGACGACATCCATAAAGGTATCGAACTACATTCAGAATACGAGTAAAATGTCAGACCATGTATGCTAGGCTACATGACTAGTCGAACATACACATAGGTGGTCTAATAGATCCATCATCAAGACAACAACAGCAACAAAACTTCCATAACAATTTCATTGCTTACATCAACATGGAGATGAACAAATAAACCATGGGCAGTGAAAAACCATAAGCATGAGGAGTATGCAAAGACACATACCTCTACAGAACATTGTGATTGAATATCTACAATCCACATTCATCTAATTCCTGAAAGCATCAAGAATTGATTGAATCTCCTTGTACACAATGAAGATAAAAAGACGACAATAAATAAACAAGTATTGAAACGAGCACTATTACATGAGCATCTCAATCTGAATATTCATCATCTCTTAACATTCAGCTAGTTCCTAACAGTATAAATAAGTGAATGAATCTCCATATGTACATAAAGATGATAAAAATAATTTAAAATGACTTCCTCAAGCTAACCAAAGAGGAAATTAAGTGCAAATTCATTCATGCAACACAAATAGAATTCAGACAACCGAAGGGGCAAACTGTACCATTAAAATGAAACTTACATAATTACTTAAACTTAATCCTTGGAAAGAGTTCAAAACACAGATGGATTAGTCATAAACAAGATTAACTAACAAAAAGTGATTTGAGTCGCCTAATCAAGAAATGTTAGCCTCTACTAAGGTCCTTGATCAAGCATTGATTTACTTACTATCTTCTAGCATGTCTTGTCAACTCTACAAGTGTATAATGAGGCCTGAGATAAATATAATAAATATACAGAACTATCACCAGAATATCTTTAATTTTTCACATTTTTCTAAATAGTTCAACCGTGTTTGCCACTAAAATGCTACATAGTCTAATACCGATAAGCATCCGTTGCTTTAATGTATATAACAACATGTACAGTAAGAAGAAAAGAAACTCTCATTGAAAGGAACAAATATTTTACTGAGACGAGCAAACTTTACCTGAGCGTATACATCTGAATACTCATCATCTCCCTGATAGCATTAGTTGCAAAGAGAGCAACACTCACTTCACTGTCTCACTGAAAATTATCTGCAACAAGTGAAACAAAATGGTCATTTTCCTTTACTAAAATTTTTTCCCTAAGAAATATATCAAGGCCTTGACTTCCTGAATTATAGTCTTTCTTTTTACCTTTCCTCCTAGCCATTGATCTTGCATTCCGCCAGACCAAATCGCCCATATGATTGCAAATTTCATTACTAGACAAATAAGTCTTCCTTTATTCTTACCAATGTTTGTTGACTAGTGCTCAAGCTTCTGCAGTAAGGTAGATTTGTTAGTCGAGTTTGGAGTGAAACTAGACACAAAATAATCCCATACTTGTACTAGAGAAGCAAATGAACACTAATGGAGAGAACTTATAGGGTGGTTAGATATGAACACATTTCCAATAAGAAGGGATTTTCTAGGCCAATGAATTCTTCTCCAACCCAAGCACGACACCTACAATTTCAGAGGGAATGCTACAATACACAGCTGTAAAAATGAGTTATTAGTCCACCACTTGATCATCATTTTAGTCTTTTAGCCTGTAAAGTTTATAAATCTGAGTTCAAGTGTGAAATATACCTCTGGTGCCCAAATTTCTTCATATTCATTGGCAATGGACTTCATAGTAATTTCAATCAACCAGATATCATTGATTTGATACTGTGAATCTCGAGATTTTTTTTGATGGGGGCGAAATCCGATGGGGGCGTGAGGGACAAATAGAATGATGCCATGTGTCTCTGTAGTTAATTGATTTTCAACTATCAAAATTTCCAGTTATCTAGAATATAGGGGTATTTTAGTCTGCAACTAAAAATCATCGATCCCGGTCTGTGTTTTTACAAATCAAAGTTCTGATTTACTGCAGATTAAGTACAATATCACAATTGAAACCATTGATCCTGAAAACTTTAATGTATTTCAAACAGAGGAAAAACAAAGAGGATTTATTTGAAATTTCATACAAATTAGGGCATCTATTTGGGGTTCCATTGATCTTGATCTTGATGTTGATAGTGATAGATAATGTGATTTTTGAAATCAACTAGTTTAGATCGTTTTAAACCTAAGAAAGAAAAAAACCCCACTATTGGTTTTATTGTGATTGAGGTTACTGATCCATGTTCTTCTATTGAGACTGGTAAGGATTGAGGAGAAGATTGTTTTGAGAGTAAGACATGATTTAAGATTTCTCCAACTGAAGTAAAATCGACCAAAACCAATGTTGATTTAATGATTTATATATTTTCTGTAAGAAATGTAAATGGGTTCAAAACCCAGCTTGATTTTTTGTTTTTTTAATCATCCAACTTAAGATATTCTGAGAAGAAAAAGAATATGACGCACAAATTGAATGAACACCAGAAATACCCACGTGGCATCATTTAACTTGTCCCCCACGCCCCCTTCAAAATCTGCCCCCATCAAATAATTTCTCGTGAATCTCCATAGTCATGAATTAGGCATGACTTTTGCATGATGAGAACTCAAAATTAGACATTTCAATAGAATGCATGTATATATTATTATGCAATTGTAGTATTTGTACAAAATATTCTTACATCTCTCATCTAATTATCACAATCGCCTCCATCTATGTCTACAATGGGATCCTCTATCAATCTCAGGCTGCTTGAGATAAACCGAACTATGATGATCCCTCTTTAGACATATCTGGAGAAATGCTTATAATCAGTTATTCAATATACATATATCAACAAACAAACCTATTCAACGGTTATCACCAACCTTCAATAGGTTCTCGGGCAGTCTTGAATCCCAAATCAACATTATATTTTAGGAACTGAAATTACTATCAGTTGCAAAGAGAGCAACACTCACTTCATTGTTACACTGAAAATTAGCTGCAACAAGTTAAACAAAATGGTCATTTAAAGCAGAGATAATATAAAAGAGAACAACATCCACTTCTTGAGACAAAATACAATGTACTCACTCGAGCTCTAAGTCATGAGAAACAACGAAGTATCCAACTTCAAAACACCATCCTGCCCATACAAGAAGAAAAAAACAGTGTACTCACTGATAACGAATATAACAATGCAGTATGTAAGCAAAACAGAACATAACATTGTGGTCGCGTCGCATTTTTTTGTTGTGTTCGCAACATATCCACGAACGGAAGTCATATATTACATAAACATACCTCGGGTATCTAGGAACACTTTTTCAAGCAAATATAGATCAAATCTTAAATAAGATGAGTATGGAGCCACATGCTTCCCCCCATTTTACAGGGAACACAACCAAACCGCCTCAAAAGGGTCTTCCAACAAGTATCCTACATTAAGCAAGAGAAATAAATGTATCATTGATTTTGCAGTCATTGCACATTAGGAAAAAAATCATTGTAGGGTGTAGATACAAGCAAAGTAACCAAACCAAATTAGTGTTTAAAGGAGTTTGCATTTCCTAATCATTATTAATACATGATACTATTTCTTATCAGATATGCTAGGGATTAGAAATGGATCATCCATGTTCCATGTTGCACGTTGCTTGAACCCTTGCACCTTCAACTCATACCATAAACCTTTTACTTACGATATCATCATGAAAAAAGTGGCTCAAAATCTTAAGAAACTTGCACCTCTACTCGTAACATCCAACACATGGTTCCAAACAACATTTTTCATATGCAAAAACTTCACTGCGGTAGCAGGTTCTAAAACGAACTATACTTGGAAGTTGCAACTTTAACTTGGTAGTAACACATGATACATGGTCTCAAGCAATGATATTCAAAGTAACTTAACCACATACACAAATTTTCAATTGTTTAAATAACCATTCCTAACACTCAACAGAAAAATCCCTTTGTAAAATCACCATTCAAGTACCATTTATAACTACAACCCTTTTTTTCCTCACTGAATCAAGGTTTACACCTTAAAGTAATATTTAAAATCCAACTAAGTTAACATCCACAAAATCTAGATACAAAAGCTGACATAATCAATTAGAACAAGCAGTATACACACAAAAGATCCTCAAAGGTAAGATTCTCACTAACAAAAGCTTAAAATCGATGGTAAGGAGAAGAAGAAATGTTACCCACAGTTATCGGATTCCTCTTGTGAGCTCTACCTCTAGGCTTGTTTTTCTTGTCTTGTTTAGGTAGAGTTTCTCATCTAACCTTCCCAGCACGAGCAAAGATCCGTAAACGTTACCTGCAACAAAATAATAAACAACCAGTTACTAGATTCCTAAAAACACAGATTCAAGATTAAAAAATGGTGAAAGAACTGAATTGAGATTGAAACTATGATAAGCGAAAACTTATCAATAAACATCAATGGTGATGTTATACGAATAATTAGGTTAAGAAAAGGAAAAAATTGAGAAAAGAGGCAAGAAGAATCAATTAGAATCAGGGAAGAAGGGGATACAGACAAGATAACATTACATTTTCATCCTTCCTTATTACATACTTACAGACACATATATATAGATGTATGTTTACAACCGTACAATAACTACCTAAACCACCTAATATCATCCAAACATAAAACATGCATGTATCAATACCAACCCCTTGAAAACAACCTTGTCCTCGAGGTTGTACATATGGAGTATTAATCCTTTGACAGCATGCATTACAGAATACATGGTAAGAAAAATGACAATGAAGATTATGATGCGCCCACGAACCTTTCCCGCGTAGTTGATATGTTTCAATGCTAAAAAGGAAAAGTAAACTTCTGCTCTTCTAATACAAGCAAAGCATAGTATATAACATTCATCACTTGATTTACTTTGTGTCTTATGAACATGTAGATCGATGTCTGGAAATTCTTCGTCATATATTGGGATGAAATCCACAATATCGTAAGAAGTGGAATCTCGAAATCTTGTACGAACAATTTCGTCTTTTTCTGCAAATACGTCAAAAGTGTCTTCCAAATAGATGCATTCATCTTCTTCAATTAATGCCAAGATGTTTGATGAAATGTTCGAAATGAGATATTTTTATTTCTTTGTTCAATCGTCGTCTTTCATCAATATGTGGTGAGAGCATTGAATTGATATTCCTGATAGCATCAATATACCAATCCGTTTCTATACACCGTCCGATAAGATCGAATGGCTCTGATACCCTTGATAAGTGAAAACTTATCAATAAACATAAATGGTGATGTTAGACGAATAATTAGGTTAAGAAAGGGAAGAAATTCAGAAAATAGGCAAGAAGAATCATTTAGAAAAAGGGAAGAAGGGGATACAGACAAGATAACATTACATTTCCATTCCTCCTTATTACATACTTACAGACACATATATATAGATGTCTGTTTACAACCGTAGGACAACTACCTAGACAACCTAATATCATCCAAACATAAAATATGAATGTATCATTACCAACCCCTTGAAAACAACCTTGTCCTCAAGGTTGTACATATGGAGTATTAATCTTTTGACAGCATGCATTACAGAAGACATGGTAAGGAAAATGACAATGAAGATTATGATGCGCCTAAGAACATTTTCCGTGTAGTTGATATGTTTCAATGCTAAGAAGGAAAAGTAAACTTCTTCTCTGCTAATACAAGTAAAACATAGTATATAATATTCATCACTTGATTTACTTTGAGTCTTATATAAACGTGTAGGATGTCTGGAAATTCTTCGTCAGATATTGGGATGAAATCCACAATATCGTAAGAAGTGGAATCTCGAAATCTTGTACGAACAATTTCTTCTTTTTCTGCAAATATGTCAAAAGAGTCTTCCAAATATATGCATTCGTCTTCTTCAATTAATGCCAAGATGTTTGATGAAATGTTAGAAATGGGATCTTTCATTTCTTTGTTCAATCGTCGTCTTTCATCAATATGTGGTGAGAGAATTGAATTGAGATTCCTGATAGCATCAATATACCAATCCATTTCTATACACCTTCCGATAAGATCGAATGGCTCTGATAACCTTGATAAGTGCAAACTTATCAATAAACATCAATGGTGATGTTAGACGAATAATTAGGTTAAGAAAGGGAAGAAATTCAGAAAATAGGCAAGAAGAATCATTTAGAATCAGGGAAGTAGGGGATACTGACAAGATAACATTACATTTCCATCCCTCCTTATTACATACTTAATTACAGACACACATATATAGATGTTTGTTTATAACCGTACGACAACTACCTAAACCACATAATATCATACAAACATAAAACATGCACGTATCAAACTAAGATATGTCTGAAATCAAATCCACAAACAACCATTTATTAGTTACCCAAACAGAAGCCTGTCTGAAATTTGGGGTTTCTGAAACTAAAATCAAAGAAACAATTAGTTAGGGTTTACAATTGAAACAGAAAGATTCACTTAGAGTTTGGAAAGTTACAGAATAAAATCAAAATAAGTAATGTTTCAGAAGAAAATCGAACAAAATAAAAACAAAATAAGTAATGTCTAAAAAAAAAAATCGAACCATATCTATCCAAATTTTTTTTTTTTTTTTACTTCAACATTACCAGAAAACAAAATTACGAATGAAAAAAATCAAATACCAGGATTCTCCTCAGCGAAAAATAGATTCAATTATATTGAACTGAAATCAGTTTAATTACTACAGAAAGTAAATTATCCTCTTGCAAAAAAGTAGGTAAAGGTAGAGAAACAATTAGGGTTTTTATCTCTGGAAAATCACAAGCGAAAAATCGATAAATCATGGTTGTTTACTTAGCAAGTTTAGAATCATCAGGTCAGATAACTTCGTCTGTGAAGAGTTGGAATGATGATAGTAACTGGTAAGTGGTGAGGACTGAGGAGAAAGCGGATTTTTTTTTGTTAAGGTGGTGTTTTGTGAGAGAGGAAATAATAGAAGTGTGAGATAGATGCAGAAGCATCGATATTAACGAAGTTTGTTTTCTACATCTGAGGTGGTCATACTATTAAACTAAATCTTGACCATTGAAAATTCCACGACAACAATATTATCTTATAGCAATGTTGCATCGCATGAAGTATCTATTTCACGTAGCACGCAGCAGGAAAGTGGATGATCGATCTTCATGGAAGGAGCTTGTAGAAGAGATGCTGAAATTTTTCCATATCTTCTTTAGGCAGAGAAACCAAAATATTAACTCCTTTGTTCTCCACTTCTCTGTTATCTGGCATTAATATCACTAAATTGCTCCACTGATGCGGAATTGGACAAATACTTAGCGGCTTTCCCCGGGGGCACTCCAAATCTGTGAATGGGATTAGAGGTGTAAAACGTACCGGCCCGGCACATCCCGGCACACGAAGTCGCGTGCTTCACGTGCCATGTGCTGTGCTGTGTTGTGCCAACGATTTAAACATGTTGTGCTTTACTAGTCAAAAGATAGGCACAACACAGCCCACGGGCACATCACATGAATAAACGTGTCATGCTGGCACACGTGCTATAAATAATTTGAAATCACTTAATGTATACATTAAGTCAGACATTATCACAAGAATTTAATTAGACAACATATCATTTGAAATTATTTCAAGTAAAATTAACAAGTTTATTCAATAAAAAGAAATAGTCCATCAAATATAAAATTGGATTTTTGTCATGTAAATTAATGTTCTAGTTAAATATAGGCGACGACATTATAACAACGATATTGAAATATATTTTCCAAATATTAAGGTATTATATGTGTTGTTATAAATAAGCCAACATAAAATGTTAAAAACTAGCTAGAATAGTGACTCTTTTGTGAAATATACAAAAAATGTGATGTATTATGCCTTGTTATATGGTGTATTTGTACATGTTATGACGTGCTCTATTAGCATGCTGGGCTGGGCTGGGCCACGTGTTTATTAGTGTCGCGTGATGTTCTGTGCTATTGTTCCAATTAGTTAAACCCAGCACGTCCCATTTAACTAACGTGATGTGCCGTGCTGGGCTGGGCTGGACTGAGCTGTACTCGTGCTAGCACATCCAAATTTACACCTCTAAATGGGATGTTCCACCAAGATGTTATCGCCATATACGTACCCATCATGTAAATCTCTCCAATCAATCACAGACTTTATGTACTCATCTTTAATTCTTTTAGCTCCTTCTGCTACCTTTTCTGCTAAATATGCGTACGGCTTCTTAGCGATTTCCTTGTACGTTGCCATTCCATAGCCATTCACAAGTGCATTCCCTATAGACGACGGTGGCAACCGTGGCCTTAAACGATCTCGTATGTTTACATGAATTCTGTTTCAAAAAATATAAAAAAATATATTTTTTTGGAGAGAAAATTTGTTTTTTATTGTAGTGGAATAACAAGGAAGAAGAAAGAAGCAGAGAAAGAGGCAGAGTTCTCATTGATAATAGTTGTTAGGGTTACATAGATATTGTATACTCTACATACATGAAAAAGGGAAAACCAAAGGACTCCCATCTTGGACCGCACATCCATAGGCATGGGCCCTTTAACACTCCCCCTTGTGCGGTTCAACAACAAAACTTTATACATAGTGCTTCATATATAGTACTTTGAATGTAGTTCTTCAAATATCGTCCTCTCCTTGATGACTTGCGCTGAAAACAATTGCCTCGTTAAAAATTTGACAAGGAAAAACCCAGGGGGACAAAACCTTGGTACAATTCTTCACATGTAGTACTTCATATGTTGTCTCATACTTTATATGTAGTTCATCACATGCAATACGATCTTCAAAGATCGATGAGTCTAAGTTAATTGCCTCGTTAAAACTTCATCAGGAAAACCCAAAGGGACAAAACCTGAACTAAATAAAAAGAGTACAATAATAAGCAAACTCAGAACATAGTTGAACTCGAATGTGTTGCCTCATTAAAACCTTTACAAGGAAAACCCAGTGGGATAAAACCTTGACGAAGGGAAAAGAGTACAACATGACAGATGCAGGTAAAGGTGATCTATTGCAGATGATCACTTTGCTCTGTTGAAGTTGACTAGTTGTTTCACAATTCTTAAGGCAGAAAATCCTCATGGGAAAGACAATAGCCTTAGCTGGGAAATTACATTCCCGGTGTTTGTTGTTGTCTCATTAAAAACCTTGCCGAGTAACAAAACCATGTGGAAAAATAAACCTCGATGAAGGAAAAGAGTTCAACACACCGTTAGATGCTCCCCCTGATGTCAGACAATTTTCGTTAGTCTAATGAAGTTAGAAGGGGTTTATCACACTTTACTTTGGTGACTTGAATGTTTATAAGACAATGTCGTTGATTCTGGAAGTTACGTTGCTTAACAGAATATCGCATTTCATTTCTTTGATCCAGATATTTTCAGTAATATCAACGACGATCTTTATGTCTTCAACGTTCAACATACTTTATGTTTTTAGTATTGTCTCGCTAAAAACTTTGTCGAGAGACAAAACCTTTTGGGAAAAACTATTCTCGATCGAAGGAAAAAAGAGTACAACACAACTTCAATTTCGAAGTAAAATATGTCGACATCATATCCTTGGATCCTCCCCCTGATGTCGGCATCTCCCCCTGATTAATTTCAGAGTTGTTCCAGACGGTTCCTTTAGTCATGTGTTTTTCGAAACTGAACATTATTAATGACTTAGAAAATAATCTACCATATCTCTGATTACTTTCTTTGGAGAAGAGATTATTGTTCCTTCATAATCAACAACTTTTGGATTGCACTTTCTTTAGCATTCCTTTTAATATCTTTGTAGGGATAAAAAAAATTATGTCAATGGTTACTTTTAAGTACATGATTTCATTCACTATACCATTCCAATGACGTTGTGTTGGCGCTGAACTATATCTAGCTAACAAGTTCCTTGAGGATGCAAAATTTTATCGAGTACATTATTATACTAAGTACAACAATGCGTCTATTGTACTTAGATATGGGAATTTCATCTCCCAACATATCTTCGTCATCTTCCTTTAGACGAAATGGTCACTTACTTATATTTGAACCTCGACTAATCATGGGAGTGCTATCAGGATGCATGTCTTTGTTAAATTTCCTGACAACTTTAGACAAATGCAAACTGGTGGGATAATATACCACAAGCTCAGTATTCGGTCGAGCTTTCCCCAGATTTTTCATCTCAAATTCGGATTTCAAATAGCTTTTAAGGTCTCTTATTACATCAAGAGTACCCATTATGTCTGTACCGTCGACATAAATAGATATAATTCCAAATCATGAACTTTCTTGTGAATACGCAAGGAAAAATAACTTACTTGTATATCCCCTCCAAATCAAATAGTCACTTAGACGGGTATACCACATCCTCCTGATTGCTTCAATCTATAAGTGAGCGTTATATCTAATTGTAAACGCACTATGTGGTTTAGAGTCATTTGATTTGGGCAAAAAAAAGTCTATCAAGTACTTTTGTAAATATCTTTTATCTCTTGATGCTTTCAGAGATACATAACAACCACATACATATGTTTCATTTCAAGTCCTTTTGAAACTACCAAGCTAACTGAGTAGCAAAATGCTAGAATGCTCATTATAACAAAGTAAAAAATTCCAGGGCTTTGTGAGATACCTCGCGCCACAAGGAGAGTCTTTATACCATTACGAATTTATTATTCCCACTGCGCTTTGTGACAAATAATCATGTATTTCCACAGGCTTTACACTTGGTTGGTTAGCACTACCACACCAAATACCTATATATTTGTCAAAGAATCAAATTCTACCTGGATTGTGTAGGCCAGATAGGCTCTTTATTGTTGATATTCAAACAATAAGAAGCATGGTTCGATCTCATCGTGCTCAATTTCCTTTAGCAACTGTATATGAAAATAATAATCATTAATATGCTCACACGATCTTTCCATTGACTCGTGTGTGTTCTCATAATCCACTTGGGATGTTATTGTTCTCTGGAATCATTAAACTTCGGAGCGTCCTCCAGTATTGATTCATGGACATAGTCAGAGACAATCAAATGAGATGATTTCATTAATGATACAAATTAGGTTGTGGCTTACTCATCTACTACCTTTTTAGGTGAGCATTGATCGAACCTAGTGGCATCTCCATCTTCCTTTATGGAGCCACGGCCTTGACTAAACTTCCACCAAGTGTAGTTGCAACACCTTAGTCTATGGTGTACCCCATACTGAGGATTTCTAAACTTGAAGGAATATTTGCAGCTATTATGTGTGATCTTGTCACTTTAGCGACATCAGTTTTCATTCTGAAAATTGATTATTCTTTGTCACTTCACATTTACATTTGTGGAGTACAAGAATCAATATGAGACACAGTGGGAACACACCACGACAATTCATATCGTTCCCTTAGAAAATACTTTTTATTATCTCCCCCTAACGACGGGAAGACTGTCTCATTAAAATGACAACCCGCAAATCTAGCGGTAAGAGATCTCCTGCCAAAGGTTTTAAAATACGGATAATTGTTGGGAACTCTTTTCCAACATAACTACTTAAAAGTTTTGAAGACCCATCATAGTACGATGTGGAGTCGTAATGGCACATATATAGTGCAACCAAAAATACATAAGAACACGAATGTCAGGCTTAAATCCAGTTACCAACTGGTACGCAGAAAAGGTTGACTAATATTGGGTTCTAAAAACAAATTAAGTAAGATGCGTGTAATATTGCATATCCCAAAAGCAATAAAAGATAGGTTGGTACGCATAACCTATTTCTTAGGTACCATTTGTAACCTTTGATGGTAGCCTCTGCGAGACCATTGGGTATAAGATGTTCTGTATTGATCTTATTAAACATGCAATATTCATCAAGTCCTTTTGATGTAAATTATCTAGCATTAACAAGGGTGGTTAGCCTTTACACTTTGGATTGTGTGGTATGTGCTAGTAGTTTTCAAACGCAAATTTCTTAGGAATTATAACTACTCCAAAAAATCAAAACATTCACCAAATCCATCAGTCACTTTCATGGTCCGCATTCTGCATGAATATTTTTCTAAATTTCACCTTGTTTTCTTTGTAATATGGAATTTTTACCATTTGCATCTTAGGATGGTCTCGATCTTGTTTTACTGAAGACTTTGTAAAAATGAGTGATATGCTCTCTTACTTAAAAGCATAATGTAACGGAGGATGGGGTTGTGCATCTAGTACTTTAGAAAACACTTATTGAGAGATATGTCATTACTTCGCATTCTGTCAATATTGTTCCCATTTTTGTTCACTCAAATAAAGTGATGTTCGCATGAGTCCATTCAAAACGATCATCATGTCACAACCAAAATTGCTTTATGGTTATGCCCAAAGCCTGTGTGAGTCAATTTCCAACATTTCATCGTTTGAATCAACATGGATTCAATAATCCAAATTAATACTATAGTGATTTACATTTCACTAAATTGACTCATTAGTCTCTCTAAAGTATGTTTCCTTCCAAATACTTTAGTGACTATAAAAGATGCAATCAATTACATTCTCATCATTTTGATGTTCCACATGATATCCATTTGCACGGGTTACTTGTGAATTTAACAAGGTATTATTATCTCTTGGTACATCTAGAGATTTTGCGACGTCTTTGTTCTATCTTGAAAAGAATGAGCAGTGTTGCGCTCGATAAGATAGTCAATTGGCCAGGAAAAGTTTTTGTTGCCATTAAAGTTGATGTGAAAATTGGTTGTTACTATGATACACATACACATTATATTGTATATACCAACACCTATGACCAGGTGCATTTCCAACTATTTTATTTATGATGGGAGCTAGATTTACATTTTAGCTGATCCCATGTTCAATTGATACCTATACTTTGGTGTAGTAGAGAAATGAAAATTTTCCGATTCAAAAAAAAAAAAAAATTGGGAGTTCTTCCACAAAAAAAAAAAAGGAATACATGTGATTTTATTTGAAATGTATCTTTTGAAAATACCGACTCTTAATAGTCGAGCCAGCAGATTGCATCCCACTGAACATTTCAAATTTTCGAGACAAAATATCAAGTATGCAATAATGGTGCTTAAGTACTTCTAAACCCCATATATATACATTTGAATCGAGTAGGTACAACCAATTGTACAAAAGACATCATTCAACTATAGCCAATATCATATTCAAGAGAACTAAATAATATTAAGACCCAAATTCTTAATAATCGAGATCAACACTCACAATTCAAGTTGACCGCTAATATGGTATGGACTTAACTTAAAAAAAAAAAAAAAAAAACTAGGTATGTTCTTAAATAAAATAAGTGAGCCCAATAATTAATCACCAAACATACCTCAAAGCTTTGGTTCCCACCGTATATAGCCAAAACCGGAACGACATTGATCACGCACGTCCCGGAACCAAGTTCAAAACAGTGCAGGATGGGCATCGCCGGCAATTGGGGACAGGACAAGATAGCCTGAATGAACTGGAACCAGATCGAAATGGGACTGGATCTGCTGGAACGGGACAAGCCAGTTCGGTTGGAACTGAACGGAACCGAGTCGGATCGGTCGGGGCGGGTCAACTTTCCTTCTCCTCGGACGTGAACTGACAGGGTTTTCTCCCCCTTTCCCCATTTCCTCGGACGTGAACAGACGGGGTCAATCATGTCCCAAATTCCAAGCCATTAACCAACATAATCCCTAAGATTAGTACATACAGTACGATATTAGTACAACTAATCCCTGATTATTACATACGGGATTACAAACGATTAAGATTCTAAATTATAAACGATTAAGAATAACAATCAAAATAGTCCTTAATAGATAATCAAATCAATTTTCACCTACAAATGATTAAATTAAATTAATCAAAATAATCCTTAATTCATGATTAAATCAAATTTCACCCAGATTTAATAAACCTAATTAATTTAGATATGTCAATATCAAAAACAGGGGAAGGATATAAAAAAAATAAGAGAAAAATTGATCCAACTTATCTGATTTGACGATTCCATTGATTCCAACGTATGTATTTGATAGCAACCCAAAATAAAATAAAATCAAAATCCATTGCCGCAGGGTTAGAGCTCGTGCGAGATAACGTATTGTAGTGGAATAACAAGGAAGAAGAAAGAGGCATAGTTCTCATTGATAATAGTTGTTAGGGTTATATAGATATTGTATACTCTACATACATGAAAAAAGGGAAAACCAAAGGACTCCCATCTTGGACCGCACATCCATAGGCATGGGCCCTTTAACATTTTTTTAATTGATGTTGGTATTTTTAAAAATATAGTTCATGGGAATCAATTAATATCAAAGACATATGTCAATATATCATTTATCCCGCATGCCCCCTTTAGATTTTGCCCCCGTGAATTTTTTTCTCATAGTCTCATTGTGTTCTTGTTTTTCTTTCTTTTATAATAAAAAATAGTTATTCTTATTCGACGCCCACTTTCGCTTCCCCATTGTGCTTTCGATTTTTGCATTAAATGACGACCGTTGTTTTCTCTCTTCTTTCCTTTTGTTTGTTTAAGGGATAAAAGTGGATACTAAAGGATAAAGAAATGTAAAATGTATATGTGTTCTGCTAAATCATTCCAAAATAATTCTCTCCTATTATTATCACAAGGCGAGTATGTGCATTAGTCATTAAGAATTAAACCATTACTCCTAGGAATCTAAAAGATGTAATTGAATTCAATCCCATTCTAGTATCAAGCAACTCTCAACTGAGCACTATCCCAAATTGTAAGTAGACCACCACTGTTACCTACCGATCCTGAGACGGTTCGTGTCATGGCTGTCATCTTTGTCTCCCGAATGCAACATATAATACACTTAAGGTCGAGTAATAAATCCTTTGTATTTGTGTCGTTTAAATGTTCCAAGAAACAAAGGAAGAAGAAAGATTTGAGCATATTGTTCTCATTGATAATAGTTGTTAGGGTTAGCTTTATAGAGATAGAATTGTTCCTTGAATATCCCGACACTTAATGATAATTTGATCATCCACCACATTGAATACGAATGATGGTTTTGAAAAGGATTCTCCAAAACCAGGAAGGACTCCCGAGGAATCTTGCAATTTCTTGATCCAAACAATCTTCATTAACTCCTGAAGTGAAAGGCACATCACCTACACATCCAACACTTGTAGGAGTCAACGAAACATTAACTGTCCGAATCCATTAGCAACATCGTTGGGAACTACTCCTTCCTTCCAACACCACCCCGTATAGATACTGTCAATAATTTCTAGTCATGGGCCCTTTAACATTTTTTTAATTGATGTTGGTATTTTTGAGAAAAAATATAACCTCCCCGATCATCTCTTGAAGGGAATCAATTAATATCAAAGACATATGTCAATATATCATTCAGCAGCCTTAAAGCATTAGATCCCTTTAGAGCATGTTTAATATACTCCTCCCTTATTTAGATTTTGAAATCCCATTCCCCATTTTTGGGTCTCCATCCTCAACCATGAGAATTTTTTTTTAACCTCATAAGTCTCATTGTGTTCTTGTTTTTCTTTCTGGAATTTATAATAAAAAATGGAATGAGTTATTCTTATTCGACGCCGAAAATATGCACTTTCAAAGATCTTTCCCAAAGATCAAGCCAATAGTCTTTGTCTAAAACTATTAGCAGATTTGTTTTTTTGCATTAAATGACGACCGTTGCAAAAACTGCCTCAAAATCTTTTTCTCGGTTTTCTTTCTTTCCTTTTGTTTGTTTAAGGGATACCTGCTTCATTCTCCTCGATTTCACACAGAAAAAGATTGATGAGATAGTTTCTGAAAACACAGGTGTAAATTTTGAATCAAAACCTTATTCACCTTGCTAATAGGGGTACGGTACGGGTACCAGTACTCTCTTTTTTTTCCCTCGATGATAGGAGTACCACTCTCCCATGATGTGTGAATGAGTCATCATTAGAGTAGACAATTCAAGCCTCTTACAAAATATTTATACAACAGATTTTAGTTAGTTGAAATTGCTTTTATTGCTTCTAACCAACCAAATCATAAATTTTTCCGTCATGTATAATCAAGATTTTTTTTTTTTTATAGAAAAAACTTAGGCCTAGAAAGGCACTAAGAGTAGTACATAGGAATTTTGTTGGCAGCGGCCATGGATGCACCACTCTCCCTGCCGGCTTTGTTCTTATAAAATAAAGCTAATTTGAAAGTCTCCATGTTTTGGTTACGATTGACGATACTAAGATTAAGTAAAACAAAAGATATGGGATTGATGACCATATTTGTATTGTTGTCTTCCTTAGTGTTACTTTTTCATAGTAATTAAGATGAAATCTTCCTTGAGAAGCTTCATTGCGGAGGGACTTGAAGCGATCTAGAATGTGTGTTGATTCAACAGATATTGAAATGTTTGTGTGTTGCATCTCTCTGGCCCACTGGAAAGCTAGTTCTGCTCCTCCTGTGACTCCCCCTTCTCCATAGTGTCCCGAATGTCCTCTAGAGCCAATGATGTTTCCTGCAAAATCTGTCAAAGTTAAAGCAGAGTAATAGACAAATTTGTCAGAATCTTGCAGAGTGCATATACTAATATGTTTTCCAAAACCTGCTTCAGCATTATAATTGTAAAGAGTATTGGTTTGTTGCAAAGCAATATCAGTTTCCTCTGGTAAAAGAGGGAAGTTGTTCATGATATGATCTGGTATTACATGTATTCTATTATGTGTGCATAAGTGATGCCTAATTCTGAGAGCTATAACTCCCACATTAGGCTGAATTTGTTTGAAAATAAAATCACATCTAGCTTTCTAGATATACCAACAAGCGGTGGTATAAATGCTGCAATCATTGTTTCCTGGTTGAACCCAGGAATTCAGTCAGTCAATGAAGATGGTGTTGTTATCAAAGAGAATATGAGAGATGCCAAGAATTTCCTGCCACACCAAAGTAGCAGTAGTGCAGTTTAGTAACATGTGTGACATGGATTCTTCTTCCCCACTATTGTAGACAGTTCATAAGGGGTTGATATAATGAAAAATGCTAGCTGTTTTTGCATTTGTGGGTAGAATTCCTTGTGCACATTTCCAAATAAATATTTTGATGACTGAAGCCACATCCATGTTCCAGATTGCTTCCCAATTGCCAGATGGGGGATCATTTTTTGTAGAGATGATCTATTTTCTCCTTGTACAACTCCTTGACAGAGAAAATTCATGTATCATTGAAGTTCCATGTTATTCTGTCTTCTTCGTTTGGGGTGTGTCTGCAGAGTAACAATCACATCAGCTTCTTCTATGCTCAATAGGTCGGAGAGTTGCTCTTCATCCCATTTTCCATTTTGAAGAAACAAAGAATCTAACTTTTCTATGTTTTGTGGGCAGTGATGTGGTTTTTGAAGTTTTTCTGTGGTATTTGGAATCCATAAATCTTCCCAAATTTGGATTTTTCTTCCATCACCAATCCTCCTGGAGCATTGTTGTTGTATGTTGCTTATGCCTTCTAGAATTCCTTTACATATCCAAGAGTCCCCATCCTTTGATTTAGTATCCATGCTAAGGACATTTCTTCCTAGAAGGTATCTGGCATCCATAAGCTTGTACCATAAAGAGTCTTTATCCTGCTCAAGTCTCCATCCAATTTTTGTTATCATTGAGATGTTAAATAAATCCATATTCATGAATCCTAGACCTCCCAACTCTTTTGATTTGCAAACAGCTGTCTAAGCCTTAGGATAATACCCAGTGGGGTTTTCTATATTCTTACCCCAGAAGAAGTCTCTCTAGAGGTTGTTAATGTCTTTGCATATTTTCTTAGGCACCTTAAAGCAATTCATTTGGTAAATGCAGGCTGAGGAAGTTACAGACTTGATGATTACCTCTCTGCCAGCAGGGTTAAGGGAGGTATGTTTCCAACCAGTGAGTCTCAGCTTCAATATTGTAACTCCAGGTTTGAAGGAATTGATTTTTCTTCTATGAGTGAAAAGAGGTGATCCTAAGTATTTATCATCCATTTGTAGAACTTGCACTCCCATAGTAGTGCTAATTTTAGGAATGAGATCCATATTAATGTTTTTGCTGAAGAAGATTCCTGACTTGTGGAAGTTTATTAGTTTCCCAGAAGTACTTCCAAATGACTGCAGAATGTGCATGATATTTTGAGATTCACTGGTGTTTGCTTTGCAGAAGATCATGCAGTCATCAGAAAATAGGAGGTGGTTGATGGAATGAGCTGTTTTGCATATCTTTATCCCATGAATAATACCCATCTCCTCATCATGCAGAAGAGTTCTTGAGAGTGATTCCATGTATAATAAAAACAGATAAGTGGATAGAGGATCACCTTGCCTTAGACCTCTGGATAGCTTGAACAACTTGTCAGGTGAACCATTGATGAGAACAACAGAAGTAGGGGTTGATATGCATTGATAGATCTTGTTGCACCATTGATCATCAAAGCCAATTTTTTTCATGATTTTTATTAGGAAGTCCCAGTCCACTCTGTCAGAGGCCTTTGGCATACCAATTTTTATTCCCATAGAACCAGAATTGCCTTTTTTTCTCCTCTTTTAGACCTCATACTGTGAATAATTTCATGAGAAATAACTATATTATTAGATATTTGCCTTCCAGAGATGAAAGCATATTGGTAAGGGAATATGATTTTGTTTAGTAAGGGCTTCATTCTTTGAGCTAAGAGTTTAGATATGATTTTGTATGTGGTGTTACAGAGACTGATAGGTCTGAAGTGACTGGGGGAAGAAGGGTTATTTACCTTTGGGATAAGAGCAATTAAGGTGGCATTCATCTCCTTTAGCAGATGGCCAGAGAGAAAGAAGTGTTGGACCATTGAGATAATTATATCATTAACTATGATGTCCCAGTTGAGTTTAAAGAAGTTTGGTGGGAATCCATCTGACCCTGGAGCTTTGTCATTTTCCATACTAAATAATATGGCTTTAATTTCTTTAGGTTCAGGTTTTCTATTGAGGTTGTCATTATCTGCAATAGATATGGTTGGAGGGATAAGGTTGAGTATTTCAGAAGAGGGAATGGTTATTTCAGCTGTAGCCATCTGAGAGAAGTGATTGGTAAAGCAGTCTTTAACCTCCTGATGCTCAGTAATCCATCTATCATCTTTAGTTTAAATGGTTTTAATTTTATTCCTTCTTATTCTGGTTTTTGTGGCTCTGTGAAAGTAACTTTTGTTCTTATCTCCCATCTTGATGAGTTAATCCATGCTCTTAGTTTTCCAGAATTTCTTTTCTACGTCATTCCAGTTTTTGAGTTTCTTTCTAGCATCAGTCAGAGCATTCCCCCTGTCAGTTCTGAAGTCGTGAGTATGTTTCCAAGTCAGGTGTTGCTTGCATTCTTCAATGTTGGTTTTGATGTTTCCATAAACTCTCTTTTTCCAGACTATAATTTGTAATTTGATGTCTTTGATTTTTCTGGCAATTGAGAAAGCACTTAAACCTGGAATAACCTTGTTCCAGCATTCATGTATAACTTTCCTGCAATCATCATGATCTAACCATGGGCCAAATTTTTTGAATGGGATCTTACCATTCTTCCAATGGGGATCAGAATTTACCAAAATAGGGTGGTGATCAGAACCAATGACTACCATATTAGTGATAGTGGAGTTTGGATAAATACCCAGACAACTATCATTAGCTAGACCTCTGTCCAATCTTTGATCAGTTAGAGCATGGCCTTTTCTCTTGTTTGACCAAGTGAAAGGGCAGCCAGAGAAACCAAGATCAATGAGATCTAAGTTTAATTTTGTATGTTTTCATAGAATATTGAAGCTTCATTAGCATCTATGGGATGAGTACTGAACTTTTCTGTTTCATGGAGGATGAGATTGAAGTCTCCAATGACCATCCAAGGTAATTTATTATATATAGAAGTTTTCTCAAGAGTTTTCCAAGAAATTATCTTGGATTGAGTATCATAAGGATTACCATAATTGCCTGTAAATAACCAAGAGGGGTTGTTGGCATTTCTGATTATAGCATTAATATGGTTTAAAGAGCAATCTAAGATTTGTAGTGTTTTATTGCTTTTCCATATCAAAGCTAAGCCACCAGCAGTGCCACTTTCCCCTCCTAGGTTAACATACCAAAAGTTGTTGATTCCTAAGTCATGTAAGGTTTTCTTTAGTTTATCATGTTTTTTTCTAGTTTCAGACAAGAATAAGATGTCAAGATTTAGCTTATTGAGCATATCATTGAGATATCTTTTAGCATCCCTAGTACCTAATCCTTGACAATTCCATGCTAAGGAAGTAAAGAATTTCCAAAAATATGATACTGCTGGATACTATGAAACAAGTCTTCTAGTAATGCTATCATAATGCTTATGAAGTAAAGGATGCACAAGGGATAAAATATGATAAAGCTTTATGTAAAGAAAGTAAGACACATAGTTGAGATTGTATACAATTATTCCAGAAGAAGAGCAATCCAAAGTGCCATTATCCATGTGTTTGAGGTGATTCTTCTCCTGAGTATAGTCAATTTGATCCTTGTATATTTTTGCACTTGTCATGTCTGTACTGTTCATGGAAGAATTTTCTTCATTTGGGACAACCTTCTTTCTCTTGGTATCAGTAAAATGGGTAGGAGAGGTGCTTGGAGAGATATTCTCAAGGGTCTCAAATTTGTGATCTTTTTTCTTAGCCCTCAAAGCAGCTTTTTTCTTCTTATTTGCATCATCTTCCATATTTTCTTTGATCTGAGCTAAGGCAGGTGTAGAGTGCATAGGAAAGGACTTTGGTGAATTGATGACTGGTGTAGATTTCTCAGCATCAGCTAGGTCAGAAGTAGCTGAATCCTGATCAGGTTTACTCAAGATGTTGTTGTTGTTGTTGATGGGAGTAGTTCTGGCAGCAGCTTTCCATTTTGGTAGTTTTTTCTTGTAAGATCCAGTTATCGTTTTGGCCAGCTCTATCCTTTTGTGTCTAATTTGACAGGCCAAGACATCTGGGTGAGGGGAGTCATTAGCATCAGCAGTAGGGGACTGAGCTCCAAAGATGATAGGATTGTTGGATGTAGACGCAATCTTTTCTATTGACTTTTCAAGCTCCAACGTTTTTGCAATTTTCATTTTAACTTTAAACGCATCAGCTGCATCAGCATCAGAGTAGTACCTGTGAATGATATCTTTTCCATCTTGAACTACTTTTTGTCTAGGAGTTATAGGTGCGGGTGCTGGTTGGGGGGTTGGTAGGTGATGATACTCCAGCTTGTTTTGGTTTGGTGGTGCAGGGCAAGGAGGGCTTGGGTGATCGAGAATTCTACAGACTTTGCAGAATTTGATGCCATTGAGAGCATAAGCACACTCCAGCCAATGAGATAGAGTATGTGTTTCATACGCCTCTATCCCAAATTTGAGAGATCTAGTTACATTGATATTAACTTTTACTTCCACATTTTTCTCAAATCTGTCTCTATCATAGGGTTTTTTTGAGCCTTGATAAACACCAATTGGTTGGATGATGTTTGGGATGTCTGGTATAAATAGAGTGGGTATTCTATTGATTAGGAGCCAGATCATGATCTTGGAGAATAGTTCTTCATCAATAAGCTCAGGACCCATAGTAGGTACGCCCACTAGAACCATCAACTTGTCAAAGACCCCTCTAGTGCCTCCATCCCTCAAACAAGAATAATCTTCTTCATTAGTGGTTCTGATGATGTAAAAGTTTCTTCTTCTGTTCCATATTTCAACCTCGATTCTGCCGATCATCTCCCAATGAGCGTTGATGAAGTTGCTAATTCTAGATGTTTGGAAGCAGATATTACTACAAAGTTTGCCAATGAAGCATCCTTTCCAATCCTGGGCTTTCTTGGTTCTGATATTTTCTGAATTGATAAAGACTTTGGGAAACAAATCCTCGGGGATGGTTAAAGTTGTATTCATTTTTTTCATTAAGTTTTCAATGGAAGGAGGGTTAGAATTTGAAGATGAAGCCATTGAGAGAAGGTTATGAGACAAGAGACTGAAATAGGTGAGAGGGTTATGTTTACTTGGTTTATGAATGATAGTGTATAAGACCATGTGGATGATGTTGATATGACTAACTTTAATTTGAAAAAAAAAAATACGGGATGATTTTGCGCCTTATCGTAACCGAAATGGTTGCTGATAGCAGTGGGGATGCATATACAGTCGTACTTGTGTTTGGAGCTGACAACTAAGAGCTTGTTGACTTGGGCGACCATGGCTAATGGTACTCACTACACCAGAACCAGGATTTTCTCACAGTACAACCTGTCAGTTTATTTTTCAGTCACTGATACACCAGTGATAAGTCCTGCAAAAATTATAACTGTTGTTATAATTTGTATTCGTGATAATAATTAGGAATATTAAATTTTTTTATTAGTAACAATAATATTTATTGCCAATTATCCTGAAAATCACAATTATAACCTAAAATTATGTTTCCACCGAAAAAAAATCACCACATCTAAAACAACCCCAAATTAGTAACACTTAGGATTTTGCTTGTCACTACTTTCGCAACATTTATACAAAATAACAATTTTATTTAATTTCTAAAAATCATTATTGATTTTTTTTTCTTCTTAATATTAGAAAACAGGATCAACACCAAGTCAACAAGTCATGGCTTTGTAGGAAATTTGACTTGGACAAATATCAACATTTTCTCTCGATTTTGTCGACAAAACCACAACAAATATATCTGCTTCTTCCGAAGACTGTCAAAGTGACCAGACTACCCTATCAGAATAAGTGCATTAAATATTATGGAGACTGTGAAAATGACCAGAATACCCTTATCGGAAATAAGTAAAATAAATATTACAGACTGTAAAAATGACCATATTACCTTATTGGAAATAAGTGCAATAAATATTATGGAGACTGTAAAAATGACCAAACTACCCTTATCGAAAATAAGTAAAATAAATATTACACACTTTGAAAATGACCATATTACCCTTATAAGAAAAAGTGCAATAAATATTATGGAGACTGTGAAAATGATCGAACTACCCTTATTGAAAATAAATAAAGTAAATATTACAGACTGTAAAAATGACCATATTACCCTTATTGGAAAAAAGAGCAATAAATATTATAGAGACTGTGAAAATGACCAAATTACCCTTACTAAAAATAAATAAAATAAATATTACATTCTATGAAAATTACCATATTACCCTTATTGGTAAAAAGTGCAATAAATATTATGGAGGCTGTAAAAAATGACCAGACTACCGTTATCGAAATAAGTAAAGTAAATATTACAGACTGCGAAAATGACCATATTACACTTATTGGAAAAAAGTGCAATAAATATTATGGAGACTGTGAAAATGACCATACTACCTTTATCGGAAATAAGTAAAATAAATATTACAGACTGTTAAAATTACCAAACTACCCTTATTGAAAATAAGTGCAATAAATATTATGGAGACTATGAAAATGACCAAACTACCCTTATGGAAAGTAAATATTACAGACTGTGAAAATGACCATATTACCCTTATTGGAAAAGAGTGCAATAAATATTATGGAGACTGAAAATGACCAAACTACCCTTATTGGAAAAAGTGCAATAAATATTACAGAATGTGAAAATGACCATATTACCCTTATTGGAAAAAAGTCCAATAAATATTATGGAGACCGTGAAAAATGACCAGACTACCGTTATCAAAAATAAATAAAGTAAATATTATATACTGTGAAAATGACCATATTACCCTTATTGGAAAAAAGTGCAATAAATATTATAGAGACAGTGAAAATGGCCAAACTACCCTTACTGAAAATAAATAAAGTAAATATTACATACTGTGAAAATGATCATATTACCCTTATTGGTAAAAAGTGCAAAAAATATTATGGACATTGTGAAAAATGACCAGACTATCGTTATCGAAAATAAGTAAGTAAATTTTACAGACTGTGAAAATGACCATATTACCCTTTTGGGAAATAAGTGCAATAAATATTATGGAGACTCTGAAAATGACCAAACTACACGTATGGAAAATAATAAAGTAAATATTACAGACTGTGAAAATGACCAAACTACCCTTATTGGAAAAAAAAAGTGCAATAAATATTATGGAGATTGTGAAAATAACCAGATTACCCATATCGAAAATAAGTAAAGTAAATATTACAGATCGTTAAAATGACCATATTACCCTTATTGGAAATATGTGCAATAAATTATATGGTCAATTTCATAGTCTGTAATATTTACTCTACTTATTTCCGATAAGGGTAGTCTGGTCATTTTACAATCTCCATAATATTTATTCCACTTATTTCCAACGAGGGTAATATGGTCATTTTCACAATCTATAACAGTTACTTTATTTATTTCCGATAAGGGTAGTTTGGTCATTTTCACAGTCTCCATGATATTTATTACACTTTTTTCCAATAAGGGCAATATGGTCATTTTCACAATCAGTAACATTTATTTACTTATTTCCGATAAGGGTAGTATGGTCATTTTCACAATCTCCATAATATTTATTGCACTTAATTCTAATAAGGGTAATATGGTCATATTCACAGTCTGTAATATTTTTTTTACTTATTTTCAATAAGGGTAGTCTGGTCATTTTCACAGTCTCTATAATATTTATTGCACTTATTTCCAATAAGGGTAATATGGTCATTTTCACAATTGGTAATATTTACTTTATTTATTTTCAATAAGGGTAGTTTGGTCATTTTCATAGTCTACATGATATTTTTTACACTTTTTCCCAATAAGGGTAATATGGTCATTTTCACAGTCGGTAAGAATTATTTACTTATTTCCGATAAGGGTAGTCTGGTCATTTTTACAGTCTCCATAATATTTACTGCACTTTTTCCAATAAGTGTAATATGGTCATTTTCACAGTCTGTAATATTTACTTTACTTATTTTTGATAAGGGTAGTCTGGTCATTTTCACAGTCCCCATAATATTTATTGCACTTTTGTCCAATAAGGATAATATGGTCAATTTCACAGTTTGAAAGAATTACTTTACTTATTTTTGATAAGGGTAGTCTGGTCATTTGACAGTCGCCATAATATTTATTGCACTTTTGTCCAATAAGGGTAATATGGTCAATTTCACAGTCTGTAAGAATTAATTTACTTATTTTTTATAAGGGTAGCATGGTCATTTTCACAATGTCCATAATATTTATTGCACTTTTTTCCAATAAGGGTAATATGGTCATTTTCACAGTCTCTAAGAATTACTTTATTTATTTCCGATAAGGGTATTATGGTCATTTTCACAGTCTCCATAATATTTACTGCACTTTTTCCAATAAGGGAATATGGTCATTTTCACAGTCTGTAACAATTACTTTACTTATTTTCGATAAGGGTAGTATGGTCATTTTCACAGTCTCCATGTTATTTATTGCACTTTTGTCCAATAAGGGTAATATGGTCATTTTCATAGTCTGTTATAATTACTTTACTTATTTCCGATATGGGTAGTATGGTCATTTTCATAGTCTCCATGATATTTGTTGTACTTTTTCCAATATGGGTAATATGGTCATTTTCATAGTATGTAACATTTACTTTACTTATTTCCGATAAGGGTAGTTTGGTCATTTTCACAGTCTCCATAATATTTATTCCAATTTTTTTCCAATAAGGGTAATATGGTCATTTTCACAATCTGTAAGAATTACTTTACTTATTTACGATAAGGGTTGTATGGTCATTTTCACAGTCTCCATAATATTTATTGCACTTTTGTCCAATATGGGTAATATGTTCAATTCTGATATATTTCGTCTTCAGTTTATCCGAACGAGAAACTCAAGTCTAACATTAGTAATATTTGAAACTGTGGTGTTTAATTATGATATATTTCGTCCTCAGTTCATCCGAAAGAGAAACTCAGGCCTAACTTTAGTAATATTTGGACATGTGATGTTCAATTCTGATATATTTCGTCCTCCAGTTCATCCGAAAGAGAAACTCAGGTGTAACTCTAGTAATCTTTGAACCTGTGATGTTCAATTCTGATATATTTCATCTCCAGTTCATCTGAAAGAGAAACTCATGTATAACTTTAGTAATATTTGAACCTGTGATGTTCAACTCTAATATATTTCGTCCCCAGTTCATCCGAACGAAAGACTCAAGTCTAACATTAGTAATATTTGAAACTGTGATGTTCAATTATGAAATATTTCGTCCTCAGTTCATCCGAAAGAGAAACTCAGGTCTAACTTTAGTAATATTTGGACTTGTAATGTTCAATTCTGATATATTTCATCCTCCAGTTCATCCGAAAGAGAAACTCAGGTGTAACTCAAGGAATCTTTGAACCTATGATGTTCAATTCTGATATATTTCGTCTCCAGTTCATCTGAAAGAGAAACTCATGTATAACTTTAGTAATATTTGAATCTGTGATGTTCAATTCTGATATATTTTGTCTCCAGTTCATCCGAAAGAGAAACTCAAGTGTAACTCTAGTAATCTTTGAACCTGTGATGTTCAATTCTGATATATTTCATCTCATGTTCATATGAAAGAGAAACTCAGGTCTAACTTAAGTAATCTTTGAACCTGTGATGTTTAATTATGATATATTTCGTCCTCCAGTTCATCCGAAAGAGAAACTCAGGTCTAACTCTAGTAATATTTGAACCTGTGATGTTTAATTCTGATTGATTTCGTCCTCAGTTTATCCGAAAGGGAAACTCAAGTCTAACTTTAGTAAACATTTAACCTGTGATGTTTAATTCTGATATTTTTCTTCCTCAGATCATCCGAAAGAGAAACTCAGGTCTAACTCTAATAATATTTGAACTTGTGATGTTCAATTCTAATATATTTCGTCCTTAGTTCATCGAAAAGAGAAAATCATGTCTAACTCTAATAATATTTGAACCTATGTTGTTCAATTCTGATATATTTCGTCCTCAGTTCATCCGAAAGATAAAATCAGGTCTAACTATAATAATATTTGAACCTGTAATGTTCAATTCTGATATATTTCGTCCTCAGTTCATCCGAAAGAGAAAATAAGGTCTAACTCTAGTAATATTTGAACCTGTGATGTTCAATTCTGATATATTTCGTCCTCAGTTCATCCGAAAGAGAAATTCAGGTCTAACTCTAGTAATCTTTGAACCGGTGATGTTCAATTTTGATATATTTCCTCTCCAGTTCATCCGAAAGAGAAACTCATGTCTAACTTTAGTAATATTTGAACATGTGATGTTCCATTCTGATATATTTCGTCCTCAGTTCATCCGAAAGAGAAAATCATGTATAACTCTAGTAATCTTTGAACTTGTGATGTTCAATTCTGATATATTTCGTCTCCAGTTCATCCGAAAGAGAAACTCAGGTCTAACTCTAGTAATATTTGAACCTATGATGTTCAATTCTGATATATTTCGTCTCTAGTTCATCCGAAAGAGAAACTCATGTCTAACTCTAGTAATATTTGAACATGAAATGTTCTATTATGATATATTTCATTCTCAGTTCATCCGAAAGTAGAAACTCAGGTCTAACTCTACTAATCTTTGAACCGGTGATGTTCAATTCTGATATATTTCATCTCCAGTTTATCTGAAAGAGAAACTCAAGTCTAACTTTAGTAATATTTGAACCTGTGATGTTCTATTCTGATATATTTCGTTCTCAGTTCATCCGAAAGAGAAACTCATGTCTAACTCTAGTAATATTTGAACCTGTGATGTTCAATTCTGATATATTTCGTCTCCAGTTCATCCGAAAGAGAAACTCAGGTCTAACTCTAGTAATATTTAAACATGTGATGTTTAATTCGGATATATTTCGTCATCAGTTCATCCGAAAGAGAAACTCAGGTCTAACTCTAGTAATCTTTGAACCAGCGATGTTCAATTCTGATATATTTCGTCTCCAGTTCATCCGAAAGAGAAACTCATGTCTAACTCAAGTAATATTTGAACCTGTAATGTTCTATTGTGATATATTTCGTCCTTAGTTCTTCCGAAAGAGAAACTCAGGTATAACTCTACTAATATTTGAATCGGTAATGTTCAATTCTGATATATTTCGTCTCTAGTTTATCCGAAAGAGAAACTCGGGTCTAACTCTAGTAATATTTGAACCTGTGATGTTCTATTATGATATATTTCGTCCTCAGTTCAACCGAAAGAGAAACTCAGGTCTAACTCTAGTAATCTTTGAACCGGTGATGTTCAATTCAGATATATTTCGTCTCCAGTTTATCCGAAAAAGAAATTCAGGTCTAACTCTAGTAATCTTTGAACCGGTGATGTTCAATTCCTATATATTTCGTCCTCAGTTCATCCGAAAGAGAAACTCATGTCTAACTCTAGTAATATTTGAACCTGTGATGTTCTATTCTGATATATTTCGTCCTTAGTTCATCCGAAAGAGAAACTCAAGTCTAACTCTAGTAATATTTGAACCAGCGATGTTTAATTCTGATATATTTCGTCTCCAATTCATCCGAAAGAGAAACTCAGGTCTAACTCAAGTATAACTTTAGTAATATTTGAACCTGTGATGTTCAATTCTGAAATATTTCGTCCTCAGTTCATCCGAAAGTGAAACTCAGGTCTAACTCTAGTAATATTTGAACCTGTGATGTTCAATTTTGATATATTTCGTCACCAGTTTATCCTAAAGAGAAACTCAGGTCTAACTCTAGTAATCTTTGAACATGTGATGTTCAATTATGATATATTTCGTCTTCAGTTCATCCGAAAGATAAACTCATGTCTAACTCTAGTAATATTTGAACCTGTGATGTTCTATTTTGATATATTTCGTCCTCAGTTCATCCGAAAGAGAAAATCATGTCTAATACTAGTAATATTTGAACCTGTGATGTTCAATTCTGATATATTTCATTCTCAGTTCATCCTCAAGAGAAACTCATGTCTAACTCTAGTAATCTTTGAACCGGTGATGTTCAATTCTGATATATTTTGTCTCCAGTTTATCAGAAAGAGAAACTCAGGTCTAACTCTAGTAATATTTGAACATGTGATGTTCAATTCTAATATATTTCATCCTCAGTTCATCCGAAAGAGAAACTCAGGTCTAACTCTAATAATATTTGAACCTGTGATGTTCAATTCTGATATATTTCTTCCTCAGTTCATCCGAAAGAGAAACTCATGCCTAACTCTAGTAATCTTTGAACTGATGATGTTCAATTATGATATATTTCGTCTCCAGTTCCTCCGAAAGAGAATCTCAGGTCTAACTCAAGTCTAACTCTAATAATATTTGAAAATGTGATGTTCAATTATGAAATATTTCTTCCTCAGTTCATCCGAAAGAGAAAATCAGGTCTAACTCTAGTAATATTTTAACCTGTGATGTTCAATTCTGATATATTACGTCCTCAGTTCATCCGAAAGAGAAAATCATGTCTAACTCTAGTAATCTTTGAACCAGCGATGTTCAATTCTGATATATTTCGTCTCCAGTTCATCTTAAAGAGAAACTCAGGTCTAACTCTAGTAATTTTTGAACCTGTAATGCTCAGTTCTGATATATTTCATCTCCAGTTCATTCAAAAGAGAAACTCAGGTCTAACTCTAGTAATATTTGAACCTGTGATGTTCTATTATAATATATTTCGTCCTTAGTTCATCCGAAAGAGAAACTCAGGTCTAACTCTAGTAATATTTGAACATGTGATGTTCAATTATGATATATTTCGTCCTCAGTTCATATGAAAGAGAAACTCAGGTCTAACTCTAGTAATATTTGAACATGTGATGTTCTATTATGATATATTTCGTCCTCAGTTCATCCGAAAGAGAAACTCAGGTCTAACACTACTAATCTTTGAACCAGTGATGTTCAATTCTGATATATTTCATCTCTAGTTTATCCGAAAGAGAAACTCATGTCTAACTCTAGTAATATTTGAACCTGTGATGTTCTATTATGATATATTTCGTCCTCAGTTCAACCGAAAGAGAAACTCAGGTCTAACTCTAGTAATCTTTGGACCGGTGATGTTCAATTCTGATATATTTCGTCTCCAGTTCATCCGAAAGAGAAACTCAGGTCTAACTCTAGTAATATTTGAACCTGTGATGTTCAATTATGATATATTTCGTCCTCAGTTCATCCGAAAGAGAAAATCATGTCTAACTCTAGTAATCTTTGAACTGATGATGTTCAATTATGATATATTTCGTCTCCAGTTCATCCGAAAGAGAAACTCAGGTCTAACTCTAGTAATATTTGAAAATGTGATGTTCAATTCTGATATATTTCGTCTCAGTTCATCAGAAAGAAAACTCGGGTCTAACTCTAGTAATATTTGAACTTTGTGATGTTCAATTCGATATATTTCGTCCTCAGTTCATCCGAAAAGAGAAAATCATGTCTAACTCTAGTAATATTTGAACCAGTGATGTTCAATTCTGATATATTTCGTCTCCTGTTCATCCGAAAGAGAAACTCAGGTCTAACTCTAGTAATATTTGAACATGTGATGTTCTATTATGATATATTTCGTCCTCAGTTCATCCGAAAGAGAAACTCAGGTCTAACTCTAGTAATCTTTGAACCGGTGATGTTCAATTCTGATATATTTCATCTCTAGTTCATCCGAAAGAGAAACTCATGTCTAACTCTAGTAATATTTGAACCTGTGATGTTCTATTCTGATATATTTCGTCCTCAGTTCATCCAAAAGAGAAACTCATGTCTAACTCTAGTAATATTTGAACTTGTGATGTTCAATTCTGATATATTTCGTCTCCAGTTCATCCTAAAGAGAAACTCATGTCTAACTCTAGTAATATTTGAACATGTGATGTTCAATTCTGATATATTTCGTCTCAAGTTCATCGAAAGAGAAACTCATGTCTAACTCTAGTAATCTTTGAACCTGTGATGTTCAATTCTGATATATTTCGTCTCCAGTTCATCCGAAAGAGAAACTCAGGTCTAACTCTAGTAATATTTGAACCTGTGATGTTCAATTCTGATATATTTCTTGTCCAGTTCATCCGAAAGAGAAACACTGATCTAACTCTAGTAATCTTTGAACATGTGATGTTCAATTATGATATATTTCGTCTAAAGTTCATCTGGAAGAGAAACTCATGTCTAACTCTAGTAATCTTTGAACATGTGATGTTCAATTATGATATATTTCGTCTCGAGTTCATCCGAAAGAGAAACTTCAGGTCTAACTCTAGTAATATTTGAACTGTGATGTTCTATTCCGATATATCTCAGTTCATCCAAAAGAGAAACTCAAGTCTAACTCTAGTAATATTTGAACATGTGATGTTCAATTATGATATATTTCGTCCTCAGTTCATCCGAAAGAGAAACTCAGGTCTAACTCTAGTAATCTTTGAACATGTGATGTTCAATTCTGATATATTTAGTCTCTAGTTCATCCGAAAGAGAAACTCAGGTCTAACTCTAGTAATCTTTGAACATGTGATGTTCAATTCTGATATATTTCTTCCTCAGTTCATCCGAAAGAGAAACTCATGTCTAACTCTAGTAATATTTGAACCGGTGATGTTCTATTCTGATATATTTCGTGCTCAGTTCATCCTAAATAGAAACTCGGGTCTAACTCTAGTAATCTTTGAACCTGTGATGTTCAATTATGATATATTTCGTCTCCAGTTCATCCGAAAGAGAAACTCAGGTCTAACTCTAGTAATATTTGAACCTGTGATGTTCAATTATGATATATTTCGTTCCCAGTTCATCCGAAAGAGAAACTCAGGTCTAACTCTAGTAATATTTGAACCTGTGATGTTCAATTATGATATATTTCGTCCGCAATTCATCCGAAAGAGAAACTCATGTCTAACTCTAGTAATCTTTGAACCGATGATGTTCAATTCTGATATATTTCGTCCTCAGTTCATCCGAAAGAGAAACTCAGGTCTAACTCTAGTAATATTTGAACCTGTGATGTTCAATTATGATATATTTCGTCCTCAGTTCATCCGAAAGAGAAACTCATGTCTAACTCTAGTAATCTTTGAAAATGTGATGTTCAATTCTGATATATTTCGTCCTCAGTTCATCCAAAAGAGAAAATCTGGTCTAACTCTAGTAATATTTGAACCTGTGATGTTCAATTATGATATATTTCGTCCTCAGTTCATCCGAAAGAGAAACTCATGTCTAACTCTAGTAATCTTTGAACATGTGATGTTCAATTATGATATGTTTCGTCTCCAGTTCATCCGAAAGAGAAACTCAGGTCTAACTCTAGTAATATTTGAACCTGTGATGTTCTATTATGATATATTTCGTCCTCAGTTCATCCGAAAGAGAAACTCAGGTCTAACTCTAGTAATCTTTGAACCGGTGATGTTCAATTCTGATATATTTCATCTCTAGTTTATCCGAAAGAGAAACTCATGTCTAACTCTAGTAATATTTGAACCTATGATGTTCTATTATGATATATTTCGTCCTCAGTTCGTCCGAAAGAGAAACTCAGGTCTAACTCTAGTAATATTTGAACATGTGATGTTCAATTCTGATATATTTCGTTCTCAGTTCATCCAAAAAAGAAACTCAGGTCTAACTCTAGTAATATTTGAACATGTGATGTTCAATTCGATATATTTCATCTCAGTTCATCGAAAGAGAAACTCATGTCTAACTCTAGTAATCTTTGAACCTGTGATGTTCAATTATGATATATTTCGTCTCCTGTTCATCCGAAAGAGAAACTCAGGTCTAACTCTAGTAATATTTGAACCTGTGATGTTCTATTATGATATATTTCGTCCTCAGTTCATCCGAAAGAGAAACTCAGGTCTAACTCTAGTAATATTTGAACATGTGATGTTCAATTCAGATATATTTCGTCCTCAGTTCATCCGAAAGAGAAACTCATGTCTAACTCTAGTAATCTTTGAACGATGTGATGTTCAATTCTGATATATTTCGTTTCAGTTCATCTAAAGAGAAACTCAGGTCTAACTCTAGTAATATTTGAACCTGTGATGTTCAATTATGATATATTTCGTCTAGTTCATCCGAAAGAGAAACTCAGGTCTAACTCTAGTAATCTTTGAACATGTGATGTTCAATTCTGATATATTTCGTCCTCAGTTCATCCGAAAGAGAAACTCATGTCTAACTCTAGTAATCTTTGAACCGGTGATGTTCAATTCTGATATATTTAGTCTCTAGTTTATTCGAAAGAGAAACTCAGGTCTAACTCTAGTAATCTTTAAACCTGTGATGTTCAATTCTGATATATTTCGTTCTCAGTTCATCCGAAAGAGAAACTCGGGTCTAACTCTAGTAATATTTGAACCGGTGATGTTCAATTCTGATATATTTCGTCCTCAGTTCATCCGAAAGAGAAACTCGGGTCTAACTCTAGTAATCTTTGAACCGGTGATGTTCAATTATGATATATTTCGTCTCCAGTTCATCCGAAAGAGAAACTCAGGACGAACTCTAGTAATATTTGAACCGGTGATGTTCAATTCTCATATATTTCATCTCAGTTCATCGAAAAGAGAAACTCATGTCTAACTCTAGTAATATTTGAACCTGTGATGTTCAATTATGATATATTTCGTCCTCAGTTCATCGAAAGAGAAACTCGGGTCTAACTCTAGTAATCTTTGAATCTTTGTGATGTTCAATTCTGATATATTTCGTCTCAGTTTATCGAAAATAAACTCAGGTCTAACTCTAGTAATCTTTGAACATGTGATGTTCAATTACGATATATTTCGTCCTCAGTTCATCGAAAGAGAAAGCTGGTCTAACTCTAGTAATATTTGAAAATGTGATGTTCAATTTGATATATTTCGTCTCAGTTCATCCGAAAGAGAAACTCTGGTCTAACTCTAGTAATCTTTGAATATTTGTGATGTTCAATTATGATATATTTCGTCTCTTAGTTCATCCGAAAGAGAAACTCAGTTCTAACTCTAGTAATCTTTGAACATGTGATGTTCAATTCTGATATATTTCGTCTCGAGTTCATCGAAAGAGAAACTCATGTCTAACTCTAGTAATATTTGAAATGTGATGTTCAATTTGATATATTTCGTCTCAGTTCATCGAAAGAGAAACTCGGTCTAACTCTAGTAATATTTGAACCTGTGATGTTCTATTATGATATATTTCGTCCTCAGTTCATCCGAAAGAGAAACTCAGGTCTAACTCTAGTAATCTTTGAACATGTGATGTTCAATTCTGATATATTTCATCTTCATTTCATCTGAAAGAGAAACTCAGGTCTAACTCTAGTAATATTTGAACATGTGATGTTCAATTATGATATATTTCATCTTCAGTTCGTCTGAAAGAGAAACTCAGGTCTAACTCTAGTAATCTTTGAACCTGTGATGTTCAATTATGATATATTTCGTCTCCAGTTCATTCGAAAGAGAAACTCAGGTCTAACTCTAGTAATATTTGAACCTGTGATGTTCAATTATGATATATTTCGTCCTCGAGTTCATCCGAAAAGAAACTCATGTCTAACTCTAGTAATCTTTGAAAATGTGATGTTCAATTGATATATTTCGTCTCGAGTTCATCGAAAAGAGAAACTCAGGTCTAACTCTAGTAATCTTTGAACATGTGATGTTCAATTACGATATATTTCATCTCTCAGTTCATCAAAAAGAGAAACTCAGGTCTAACTCTAGTAATCTTTGAACCTGTGATGTTCAATTCTGATATATTTCGTCTCCAGTTCATCCGAAAGAGAAACTCAGGTCTAACTCTAGTAATCTTTGAACTAGTGATGTTCAATTCTGATATATTTCTTCCTAAGTTCATCCGAAAGAGAAACTCAGGTCTAACTCTAGTAATCTTTGAACTGTGATGTTTCAATTCTGATATATTTCGTCTCAGTTCATCGAAAAGAAACTCAGGTCTAACTCTAGTAATCTTTGAACTTGTGATGTTCAATTTGATATATTTCGTCCTCCAGTTCATCAATAAGAGAAACTCAGGTCTAACTCTAGTAATATTTGAACCTGTGATGTTCAATTCTGATATATTTCGTCTCCAGTTCATCTGTAAGATAAACTCAGGTCGAACTCTAGTAATCTTTGAAACGGTGATGTTCAATTCTGATATATTTCGTCTCTAGTTCATCCGAAAGAGAAACTCAGGTCTAACTCTAGTAATCTTTGAACCGGTGATGTTCAATTCTGATATATTTCGTCTCGAGTTCATCCCAAAGAGAAACTCAGGTCTAACTCTAGTAATATTTGAACTGTGATGTTCAATTATGATATATTTAGTCTCGAGTTCATCCGAAAGAGAAACTCAGGTCTAACTCTAGTAATCTTTGAACGGTGATGTTCAATTCGATATATTTCGTCTCAGTTCATCAAAATAGAAACTTCGAGGTCTAACTCTAGTAATATTTGAACCTGTGATGTTCAATTATGATATATTTAGTCTCAGTTCATCCAAAGAAACTCAGGTCTAACTCTAGTAATCTTTGAACATGTGATGTTCAATTCTGATATATTTCGTCTCCAGATCATCGGAATCAGAAACTCAGGTCTAACTCTAGTAATCTTTGAACCTGTGATGTTCAATTATGATATATTTCGTCCTCAGTTCGTCCGAAAGTGATACTCAGGTCTAACTCTAGTAATATTTGAACCTGTGATGTTATATTATGATATAATTCTTCCTCAGTTCATCTGAAAGACAAACTCAGGTCTAACTCTAGTAATCTTTGAACCTGTGATGTTCAATTCTGATATATTTTGTGTCCAGTTTATCCGAAAGAGAAACTCAGGTCTAACTCTAGTAATCTTTAAACATGTGATGTTCAATTCTGATATATTTCGTCTCCAGTTCATCTAGAAGCGAAACTCAGGTCTAACTCTAGTAATATTTGAACTTGTGATGTTCAATTCTGATATATTTCGTCTCCAGTTCATCCTAAAGAGAAACTCAGGTCTAACTCTAGTAATCTTTGAACCTGTGATGTTAAATTATGATATATTTCATCTCCAGTTCATACAGAAGCGAAACTCAAGTCTAACTCTAGTAATATTTGAACCTGTGATGTTCAATTCTGATATATTTCGTCTCGAGTTCATCGAAGAGAAACTCATGTCTAACTCTAGTAATCTTTGAACCTGTGATGTTCAATTCGATATATTTCGTCTCGAGTTCATCAAAAAGAAAAACTCAGGTCTAACTCTAGTAATCTTTGAACTTTGTGATGTTCAATTCGATATATTTCGTCTCAGTTCATCGAAAGAAAAACTTCAAGTCTAACTCTAGTAATATTTGAACCTGTGATGTTCAATTCGATATATTTTAGTCTCGAGTTCATCCGAAAGAAAACTCGGTCTAACTCTAGTAATCTTTGAACTGTGATGTTCAATTACGATATATTTCGTCTCAAGTTCATCGAAAGAGAAACTCATGTCTAACTCTAGTAATCTTTTGAACTGTGATGTTCAATTACGATATATTTCATCTCAGTTCATCGAAGAAATAGAAACTTCAGGTCTAACTCTAGTAATCTTTGAACATGTGATGTTCAATTCTGATATATTTCGTCTCAGTTCACTCGAACGAGAAACTCAGGTCTAACTCTAGTAATATTTGAACCGGTGATGTTCAATTCTGATATATTTTGTCTCCAGTTCATCCAAAAGAGAAACTCATGTCTAACTCTAGTAATCTTTGAACCTGTGATGTTCAATTCTGATATATTTTGTCCCCCGTTCATTCGAAAGAGAAACTCAGGTCTAACTCTAGTAATATTTGAACTGTGATGTTCAATTCGATATATTTCGTCTCAGTTCATCAAGAAATAGAAACTCAGATCCAACTCTAGTAATCTTTGAACCTGTGATGTTCAGTTCGGATATATTTCGTCTTCAGTTCATCCGAAAGAGAAACTCAGGTCTAACTCTTGAAATCTTTGAACCGGTGATGTTGAAATCTGATATATTTTGCCTCAGTTCATCCAAAATAGAAACTCAGGTCTAACTCTAGTAATATTTGAACCTGTGATGTTCAAATATGAAATATTTCGTCATCAGTTCATCCGAAATAGAAACTCAAGTCTAACTCTAGTAATATTTGAACCCGTGATGTTCAATTCTGATATATTTCATCTCAGTTCATCGAAAGAGAAACTCAGGTCTAACTCTAGTAATCTTTGAACTTGTGATGTTCAATTCGATATATTTAGAGTCTCGAGTTCATCGAAAGAAACTCATGTCTAACTCTAGTAATCTTTGAACTTGTGATGTTCAATTCTGATATATTTCGTCTCCAGTTAATCCGAAAATGAAACTCAGGTCTAACTTTAGTAATCTTTGAACCTGTGATGTTCAATTCTGATATATTTAGTCAGTTCATCGAAAAGAAACTTCGAGGTCTAACTCTAGTAATATTTGAACTTTGTGATGTTCAATTCTGATATATTTCGTCTCGATTCATCCGAAGAGAAACTCAGGTCTAACTCTAGTAATCTTTGAACATGTGATGTTCAATTCGATATATTTCGTCTCAAGTTCATCGAAAGAGAAACTCAGGTCTAACTCTAGTAATCTTTGAACCTGTGATGTTCAATTCGATATATTTCGTCTCGAGTTCATCCGAAAGAGAAACTCATGTCTAACTCTAGTAATCTTTGAACTTGTGATGTTCAATTATATATTTCGTCTCGAGTTCATCCGAAAAGAAACTTAGTCTAACTCTAGTAATCTTTGAACTTGTGATGTTCAATTCTGTTATATTTCGTCTCGAGTTCATCCGAAAGAGAAACTCAGGTCTAACTCTAGTAATCTTTGAACCTGTTGTGATGTTCAATTCTGATATATTTCGTCTCCAGTTCATCCGAAAGAGAAACTCAGGTCTAACTCTAGTAATCTTTGAACCGGTAATGTTCAATTCTGATATATTTCGTCTCGAGTTCATCGAAAGAGAAACTCAGGTCTAACTCTAGTAATCTTTGAACTTGTGATGTTCAATTCTGATATATTTCGTCCTCAGTTCATCGAAAGAGAAACTCATGTGTAAACCAAGTAAAATTTTAACCTGTGATGTTCAATTCGATATATTTCGTCTCGAGTTCATCCGAAAAGAAAACTCGGTCTAACTCTAGTAATCTTTGAACCTGTGATGTTCAATTATGATATATTTCGTCTCAGTTCATCGAAAGAGAAACTCAGGTCTAACTCTAGTAATCTTTGAACCTGTGATGTTCAATTCTGAAATATTTCGTCTCCAGTTCATCCAAAAGAGAAACTCAGGTCTAACTCTAGTAATCTTTGAACATGCGATGTTCAATTATGATATATTTCGTCTCCAGTTCATCTAGAAGCGAAACTCAGGTCTAACTCTAGTAATATTTGAACCTGTGATGTTCAATTCTGATATATTTCGTCTCCAGTTCATCCGAAAGAGAAACTCAGGTATAACTCTAGTAATCTTTGAACCGGTGATGTTCAATTCTGATATATTTTGTCTCTAGTTCATCCGAAAGAGAAACTCAGGTCTAACTCTAGTAATCTTTGATGCTGTGATGTTCAATTCTGATATATTTCGTCTCCAGTTCATCAGAAAGAGAAACTCAAGTATAACTCTAGTAATCTTTGAACTTGTGATGTTCAATTATGATATATTTCGTCTCGAGTTCATCGAAAAGAAAACTCAGGTCTAACTCTAGTAATCTTTGAACTGTGATGTTCTATTATGATATATTTCGTCTCAGTTCATCGAAAGAGAAACTCAGGTCTAACTCTAGTAATCTTTGAACTGTGATGTTCAATTCTGATATATTTCGTCTCGAGTTCATCCGAAAGAGAAACTCGGGTCTAACTCTAGTAATCTTTGAACTGTGATGTTCAATTCGATATATTTCGTCTCAGTTCATCGAAAGAGAAACTCAGGTCTAACTCTAGTAATCTTTGAACTGTGATGTTCAATTCGATATATTTCGTCTCCAGTTCATCGAAAAGAAACTTCAGGTCTAACTCTAGTAATCTTTGAACCAGTGATGTTCAATTCTGATATATTTCGTCTTGAGTTCATCCGAAAGAGAAACTCAGGTCTAACTCTAGTAATCTTTGAACCTGTGATGCTCAATTCTGATATATTTCGTCTCCAGTTCAGTCAAAAGATAAACTCATGTCTAACTCTGGTAATATTTGAACCTGTGATGTTCAATTATGATATATATTTCGTCTCCAGTTCATCAAAAAGAAACTTCGAGGTCTAACTCTAGTAATCTTTGAACTTGTGATGTTCAATTCGATATATTTCATCTCGAGTTCATCCGAAGAGAGAAACTAGGTCTAACTCTAGTAATCTTTGAACTTTGTGATGTTCAATTCTGATATATTTCGTCTCGAGTTCATCGAAAAGAAACTCGGGTCTAACTCTAGTAATCTTTGAACTTTTGTGATGTTCAATTATGATATATTTCGTCTCAGTTCATCGAAAAGAAACTCGGTCTAACTCTAGTAATCTTTGAACCTGTGATGTTCAATTGTGATATATTTGTCTCGAGTTCATCGAAGAAACTCAGGTCTAACTCTAGTAATCTTTGAACCTGTGATGTTTTATTTGATATATTTCATCTCTCGAGTTCAAAGAGAAAGAAAACTCAGGTCTAACACTAGTACTCTTTGAACCTGTGATGTTCAATTCTGATATATTTCGTCTTGGGTTCATCCTAAAGAGAAACTCAGGTCTAACTCTAGTAATATTTGAACATGTGATGTTCAATTCGGATATATTTCTTCTCCAGTTCATCTCAAAGAGAAACTCAGGTCTAACTCTAGTAATCTTTGAACATGTGATGTTCAATTTTGATATATTTCGTCTCGAGTTCATCCGAATGAGAAACTCAGGTCTAACTCTAGTAATCTTTGAAACCATAATGTTCAATTCTGATATATTTCGTCTCCAGTTCATCAGAAAGAGAAACTCATGTCTGACTCTAGTAATCTTTGAACCTGTGATGTTCAATTCGATATATTTAAGTCTCGAGTTCATCAAAAGAAACTTCGAGGTCTAACTCTAGTAATCTTTGAACGGTGATGTTCAATTCGATATATTTCGTCTCTAGTTCATAGAAAAGAAACTCAGGTCTAACTCTAGTAATCTTTGAACATGTGATGTTCAATTATGATATATTTCATCTCAGTTCATCGAAAGAAACTCGAGGTCTAACTCTAGTAATCTTTGAACATGTGATGTTCAATTCTAATATATATTTCGTCTCGAGTTCATCGAAAGAAAACTCGGGTCTAACTCTAGTAATCTTTGAACCCGTGATGTTCAATTATGATATATTTCGTCTCGAGTTCATCAAAAGAACAAACTCAGGTCTAACTCTAGTAATCTTTGAACTGTGATGTTCAATTCGATATATTTTGTCTCAGTTCATCTGAAAGAGAAACTCAGGTCTAACTCTAGTAATCTTTGAACATGTGATGTTCAATTCTGATATATTTCGTCTCGAGTTCATCCGAAAGAGAAACTCAGGTCTAACTCTAGTAATCTTTGAACTGTGATGTTCAATTCGATATATTTCGTCTCGAGTTCATCGAAAGAGAAACTCAAGTCTAACTCTAGTAATCTTTGAACTTTGTGATGTTCAATTGTGATATATTTCGTCTCAGTTCATCCGAAAGAGAAACTCTGGGTCTAACTCTAGTAATATTTGAACATGTGATGTTCAATTCTGATATATTTCATCTCGAGTTCATCGAAGAGAAACTCGGGTCTAACTCTAGTAATCTTTGAACATGTGATGTTCAATTCTGATATATTTCGTCTCGAGTTCATCGAAGAAACTCGAGGTCTAACTCTAGTAATCTTTGAACTTTTGTGATGTTTAATTCTGATATGTTTCGTGTTCAGTTCATCCGAACGAAAAAATCAGGTCTAACTCTAGTAATCTTTGAACCTGTGATGTTCAATTCTGATATATTTCGTCTCCAGTTCAATCGAAAGGAAACTCAGGGTCTAACTCTAGTAATCTTTGAACTGTGATGTTCAATTATGATATATTTCATCTCTCGGTTTATCCGAAAGAAACTTCGAGGTCTAACTCTAGTAATATTTGAACCTGTGATGTTCAATTCTGATATATTTATTGTCCAGTACATCCAAAAGAGAAACTCAGGTCTAACTCTAGTAATCTTTGAACATGCGAAGTTCAATTATGATATATTTCGTCTCCAGTTCATCCGAAAGAGAAACTCATGTCTAACTCTAGTAATCTTTGAACGCAGTGATGTTCAATTCGATATATTTTAGTCTCGAGTTCATCAAGAGAAACTCAGGTCTAACTCTAGTAATCTTTGAACCATGTGATGTTCAATTCTGATATATTTCGTCTCAGTTCATCGAAAGAGAAACTTGGGTCTAACTCTAGTAATCTTTGAACATGTGATGTTCAATTCTAATATATTTTCGTCTCGATTTTCATCGAAAGAGAAACTCATGTCTAACTCTAGTAATATTTGAACTGTGATGTTCAATTTTGATATATTTCGTCTCAGTTCATCGAAAGAGAAACTCAGGTCTAACTCTAGTAATCTTTGAACTGTGATGTTCAATTCTGATATATTTTCGTTCTCCAGTTCATCCGAAGAGAAACTCAAGTCTAACTCTAGTAATCTTTGAACATGTGATGTTCAATTATAATATATTTTGTCTCATTTCATCCGAAAGAAAACTCGGGTCTAACTCTAGTAATCTTTGAACTTTGTGATGTTCAATTCTGATATATTTTGTCTCAGTTCATCGAAAGAAAACTCATGTCTAACTCTAGTAATCTTTGAACGGTGATGTTCAATTATGATATATTTCGTCTCGAGTTCATCCAGAAACGAGAAACTCAGGTCTAACTCTAGTAATCTTTGAACATGTGATGTTCAATTCTGATATATTTCGTCTCCAGTTCATCCGAACAAGAAACTCAGGTCTAACTCTAGTAATCTTTGAACATGTGATGTTCAATTCTGATATATTTCGTCTCGAGTTCATCCGAAAGAGAAACTCATGTCTAACTCTAGTAATCTTTGAACCTGTGATGTTCAATTAAATATATTTCGTCTCAGTTCATCCGAAGAGAAACTCAGGTCTAACTCTAGTAATCTTTGAACCTAGGATGTTCAATTCTGATGTATTTCGTCTTCAGTTCATCTAGAAGAGAAACTCAGGTCTAACTCTAGTAATCTTTGAACTTGTGATGTTCAATTTTGATATATTTCGTCTCAAGTTCATTTATAAGAGAAACTCAGGTCTAACTCTAGTAATCTTTGAACATGTGATGTTCAATTCTGATATATTTCGTCTTCAGTTCATCCGAAAGAGAAACTCAGGTCTAACTCTAGTAATCTTTGAACCTGTGATGTTCAATTTTGATATATTTCATCTCTAGTTCATCCGAAAGAGAAACTCAGGTCTAACTCTAGTAATCTTTGAACTTGTGATGTTCAATTCTGATATATTTCGTCTGCGGTTCATCTGAAAGAGAAACTCAGGTCTAACTCTAGTAATCTTTGAACCTGTGATGTTCAATTCTGATATATTTCGTCTAGAGTTCATCCAAAAGAGAAACTCAGGTCTAACTCTAGTAATCTTTGAACCTGTGATGTTCAATTCTGATATATTTCGTCCTCAGTTCATCCGAAGAGAAACTCAGGTCTAACTCTAGTAATCTTTGAACCTGTGATGTTCAATTCTGATATATTTCGTCTCCAGTTCATCCGAAAGAGAAACTCAAGTCTAACTCTAGTAATATTTGAACCTGTGATGTTCAATTCTGATATATTTCGTCTCAGTTCATCAAAGAAAGAGAAACTCATGTCTAACTCTAGTAATATTTGAACTGTGATGTTCAATTCGATATATTTCGTCTCAGTTCATCGAAAGAGAAACTCAGGTCTAACTCTAGTAATATTTGAAAATGTGATGTTCAATTCTGATATATTTCGTCCTCAGTTCATCAGAAAGAGAAACTCGGGTCTAACTCTAGTAATCTTTGAACATGTGATGTTCAATTCTGATATATTTCGTCTCAGTTCATCCGAAATAGAAACTCAGTTCTAACTCTAGTAATCTTTGAACTGTGATGTTCAATTATGATATATTTCGTCTCGAGTTCATCCGGAAGAGAAACTCAGGTCTAACTCTAGTAATCTTTGAACCTGTGATGTTCAATTCTGATATATTTCTTGTCAAGTTCATCCAAAAGAGAAACTCAGGTCTAACTCTAGTAATCTTTGAACCTGTGATGTTCAATTACGATATATTTCGTCTCCAGTTCATCCGGAAGAGAAACTCAGGTCTAACTCTAGTAATATTTGAACCTGTGATGTTCAATTTATGATATATTTCGTCTCAAGTTCATCGAAAGAGAAACTCGAGGTCTAACTCTAGTAATCTTTGAACTCGTGATGTTCAATTCTGATATATTTCATCTCCAGTTCATCCGAACGAGAAACTCAGGTCTAACTCTTGTAATCTTTCAACGTGTGATGTTCATTACTGATATATTTTGTTTGCAGTTCGTCAGAAGAAGAAACTCAGGTCTAACTCTAGTAATCTTTGAACCTGCGATGTTCAAGTCTGATATATTTCGTCTCCAGTTCATCAAAAGAGAAACTCATGTCTAACTCTAGTAATCTTTGAACCTGTGATGTTCAATTCTGATATATTTCGTCTTCAGTTCATCCGAAAGATAAACTCAGGTCTAACTCTAGTAATCTTTGAACATGTGATGTTCAATTCTGATATATTTCGTCCTCAGTTCATCCGAAAACGAGAAACTCAGGTCTAACTCTAGTAATCTTTGAACTTGTGATGTTCAATTCTGGTATATTTCGTCCTCAGTTCATCCGAAAACGAGAAACTCAGGTCTAACTCTAGTAATCTTTGAAAATGTGATGTTCAATTCTGATATATTTCGTCTCAAGTTCATCCGAAAGAGTCTCAGGTCTAACTTTAGTAATATTTGAACTGTGATGTTCAATTCGATAAAGTTCATCGAAAGAGAAACTCAGGTCTAACTCTAGTAATCTTTGAACCTGTGATGTTCAATTCTGATATATTTCGTCTCAGTTCATCTAGAAGAGAAACTCAGGTCTAACTCTAGTAATATTTGAACATGTGATGTTCAATCCTGATATATTTATTGGCCAGTACATCCAAAAGAGAAACTCAGGTCTAACTCTAGTAATCTTTGAACATGCGAAGTTCAATTCTGATATATTTCATCTCCAGTTCATCCGAAAGAGAAACTCAGGTCTAACTCTAGTAATCTTTGAACCTGTGAAGTTCAATTCGATATATTTCGTCTCAGTTCATCAAAAGAGAAACTCATGTCTAACTCTAGTAATCTTTGAACTGTGATATGTTTAATTATGATATATTTCGTCTCAGTAGTTCATCGAAAGAGAAACTCGAGTCTAACTCTAGTAATCTTTGAACTGTGATGTTCAATTATGATATATTTCGTCTCGAGTTCATCCGAAAAAAGAAACTCAGGTCTAACTCTAGTAATCTTTGAACTTGTGATGTTCAATTTCGATATATTTCGTCTCAGTTCATCCGAAAAAAACTCAGGTCTAACTCTAGTAATCTTTGAACATGCGATGTTCAATTCTGATATATTTCGTCCTCATTTCATCCGAAAGAGAAACTCATGTCTAACTCTAGTAATATTTGAACCTGTGATGTTCAATTCTGATATATTTCGTCCTCAGTTCATCCGAAAGAGAAACTCAGGTCTAACTCTAGTAATCTTTGAACCTGTGATGTTCAATTCTGATATATTTCGTCTCAAGTTCATCCGAAAGAGAAACTCAGGTCTAACTCTAGTAATCTTTGAACTGGTGATGTTCAATTCTGATATATTTCGTCTCCAGTTCATCCGAAAGAGAAACTCAGGTCTAACTCTAGTAATCTTTGAACCGGTGATGTTCAATTCTGATATATTTCGTCTCCAATTCATCTGAAAGAGAAAATCAGGTCTAACTCTAGTAATCTTTGAACCTGTGATGTTCAATTCTGATATATTTCGTACTCAGTTCATCCGAAAGAGAACTCAGGTCTAACTCTAGTAATATTTGAACCTGTGATGTTCAATACTAATATATTTCGTCTTCAGTTCATCCGAAAACGAGAAACTCAGGTCTAACTCTAGTAATCTTTGTACCGGTGATGTTCAATTCTGATATATTTCGTCTCCAGTTCATCAGAAAGAGAAACTCATGTCTAACTCTAGTAATCTTTGAACATGTGATGTTCAATTCTGATATATTTCGTCTCCAGTTCATCTAGAAGCGAAACTCAGGTCTAACTCTAGTAATATTTGAACCTGTGATGTTCAATTCTGATATATTTCGTCTCAGTTCATTAGAAAAGAAACTCAGGTCTAACTCTAGTAATATTTGAAAATGTGATGTTCAATTCGATATATTTCGTCTCCAGTTCATCGAAGAGAAACTCAGGTCTAACTCTAGTAATCTTTGAACCTGTGATGTTCAATTCTGATATATTTCGTCTCGAGTTCATCCGAAAGAGAAACTCAGGTCTAACTCTAGTAATCTTTGAACCTGTGATGTTCAATTCTGATATATTTCGCGTTCAGTTCATCCGAAAGAGAAACTCGAGTCTAACTCTAGTAATCTTTGAACCAGTGATGTTCGATTCTGATATATTTCGTCCTCAGTTCACCCGAAAGAGAAACTCAGGTCTAACTCTAGTAATCTTTGAACCTTTGTGATGTTCAATTATGATATATTTTGCCTCTAGTTCATCAAAAAGAGAAACTCAGGTCTAACTCTAGTAATCTTTGAACCTGTGATGTTCAATTCTGATATATTTCGTCTCCAGTTCATCTGAAAGAGAAACTCAGGTCTAACTCTAGTAATATTTGAACATGTGATGTTCAATTCTGATATATTTCGCGTTCAGTTCATCCGAAAGAGAAACTCGAGTCTAACTCTAGTAATCTTTGAACCTGTGATGTTCAATTCTGATATATTTCGTCTCGAGTTCATCCGAAAGAGAAACTCAGGTCTAACTCTAGTAATCTTTGAACTGTGATGTTCAATTCTGATATATTTCGTCTCGAGTTCAAAAAGAAACTCAGGTCTAACTTTAATAATCTTTGAACCTGTGATGTTCAATTCTGACATATTTCGTCCTCAGTTCATCCGAAAGAGAAACTTAGGTCTAACTCTAATAATATTTGAAAATGTGATGTTTAATTCTGATATATTTCGTTCTCATTTCATTAGAAAGAGAAAATCAAGTCTAACTCTAGTAATATTTGAACCTGTGATGTTCAATTCTGATATATTTCGTCTCGAGTTCATCGAAAAGAGAAACTCGGTCTAACTCTAGCAATCTTTGAACTGTGATGTTCAATCTGATATATTTCGTCTCCAGTTCATCCTAAAGAGAAACTCAGGTCTAACTCTAGTAATCTTTGAACCTGTGATGTTCAATTCTTATATATTTCGTCTCCTGTTCATACGAAAGAGAAACTCAGGTCTAACTCTAGTAATCTTTGAATTTGTGATGTTCAATTCTGATATATTTTGTCTGCAGTTCATCCGGACGAGAAACTCAGGTCTAACTCTAGTAATCTTTGAACTTGTGATGTTCAATTATGATATATTTCGTCTCCAGTTCATCCAAAAGAGAAACTCAGGTCTAACTCTAGTAATATTTGAACCTGTGATGTTCAATTCTGATATATTTCGTCTCAAGTTTATCCGAAAGAGAAACTCAGGTCTAACTCTAGTAATCTTTGAACCTGTGATGTTCAATTCTGATATATTTCGTCCTCAGTTCATCCGAAAGAGAAACTCAGGTCTAACTCTAGTAATCTTTGAACCTGTGATGTTCAATTCTGATATATTTCGTCTCCAGTTCATCCGAAAGAGAAACTCAGGTCTAACTCTAGTAATCTTTGAACTTGTGATGTTCAATTATGATATATTTCGTCCTTAGTTCATCCGAAAGAGAAACTCAGGTCTAACTCTAGTAATATTTGAACCTGTGATGTTCAATTCTGATATATTTGTCTTCAGTTCATCCGAAAGAGAAACTCATGTCTAACTCTAGTAATCTTTGAACTGTGATGTTCAATTCGATATATTTCGTCCTCGAGTTCATCAAAAAAGAGAAACTCAGGTCTAACTCTAGTAATCTTTGAACCTGTGATGTTCAATTCTGATATATTTCGTCTCCAGTTCATCCGGACGAGAAACTCGGGTCTAACTCTAGTAATCTTTGAACCTGTGATGTTCAATTCCGATATATTTCGTCTCCAGTTCATCCGAATCAGAAACTCAGGTCTAACTCTAGTAATATTTGAACATGTGATGTTCAATTCTGATATATTTCGTCTCCAGTTCATCCGAAAGAGAAACTCGGGTCTAACTCTAGTAATATTTGAACCTATGATGTTCAATTCTGATATATTTCGTCTCAAGTTCATCCGAACAAGAAACTCAGGTCTAACTCTAGTAATCTTTGAACATGTGATGTTCAATTCTGATATATTTCATCCTCAGTTCATCCGAACAAGAAACTCAGGTCTAACTCTAGTAATATTTGAACATGTGATGTTCAATTCTGATATATTTCGTCTCTAGTTTATCTGAAAGAGAAACTCGGGTCTAACTCTAGTAATCTTTGAACCAGTGATGTTCAATTATGATATATTTCGTCCTCAGTTCATCCGAAAGAGAAACTCAGGTCTAACTCTAGTAATCTTTGAACCTGTGATGTTCAATTTTGATATATTTCGTCTCTAGTTCATCCGAAAGAGAAACTCAGGTCTAACTCTAGTAATCTTTGTACCTGTGATGTTCAATTCTGATATATTTCGTCTTCAGTTCATCCGAAAGAGAAACTCAGGTCTAACTCTAGTAATATTTGAACATGTGATGTTCAATTCTGATATATTTCGTCTCCAGTTCATCCGAAAGAGAAACTCAGGTCTAACTCTAGTAATCTTTGAACTTGTGATGTTCAATTCTGATATATTTCGTCTCTAGTTCATCCGAAAGAGAAACTCAGATCGAACTCTAGTAATCTTTGAATCTGTGATGTTCAATTCTGATATATTTCGTCTCCAGTTCATCCCAAATAGAAACTCAGGTCTAACTCTAGTAATATTTGAACCTGTGATGTTTAAATCTGATATATTTCGTCATCAGTTCATCCGAAAGAGAAACTCAGGTCTAACTCTAGTAATATTTGAACCTGTGATGTTCAGTTCTGATATATTTCGTCCTCAGTTCATCAAAAAGAAATTCAGGTCTAACTCTAGTAATCTTTGAACTTTTGTGATGTTCAATTACGATATATTTCGTCTCGAGTTCATCCGAAAAAGAGAAACTCAAGTATAACTCTAGTAATGTTTGAACATGTGATGTTCAATTCTGATATATATCGTCTCCAGTTCATCAGAAAGAGAAACTCAGGTCTAACTCTAGTAATCTTTGAACCTGTGATGTTCAATTCTGATATATTTCGTCTCCAGTTCATCTGATCCAGAAACTCATGTCTAACTCTAGTAATATTTGAACTTGTGATGTTCAATTATGATATATTTCGTCTCCAGTTCATCCGAAAGAGAAACTCAGGTCTAACTCTAGTAATCTTTGAACATGTGATGTTCAATTATGATATATTTCGTCTCCAGTTCATCCGAAAGAGAAACTCAGGTCTAACTCTAGTAATATTTGAACCTGTGATGTTCAATTCTGATATATTTCGTCTTCAGTTCATCCGAAAGAGAAACTCAGGTCTAACTCTAGTAATCTTTGAACTGTGATGTTCAATTCTGATATATTTCGTCCTCAGTTCATCCGAAAGAGAAACTCAGGTCTAACTCTAGTAATCTTTGAACCGGTGATGTTCAATTCAGATATATTTCGTCTCCATTTCATCTGAAAGAGAAACTCAGGTCTAACTCTAGTAATCTTTAACCCTGTGATGTTCAATTCTGATATATTTCGTCTCAGTTCATCCGAAAAGAGAAACTCAGGTCTAACTCTAGTAATATTTGAACTTTGTGATGTTCAATTCGATATATTTCGTCTCAGTTCATCGAAGAGAAACTCAGGTCTAACTCTAGTAATATTTGAAACTGTGATGTTCAATTCCGATATATTTCGTCCTCAGTTCATCCGAAAGAGAAACTCAGGTCTAACTCTAGTAATCTTTGAACCTGTGATGTTCAATTCTGATATATTTCGTCTCAAGTTCATCCGAAAGAGAAACTCAGGTCTAACTCTAGTAATCTTTGAACCTGTGATGTTCAATTATGATATATTTCATCTTCATTTCATATGAAAGAGAAACTCAGGTCTAACTCTAGTAATATTTGAACTGTGATGTTCAATTTGATATATTTCGTCCACAGTTCATCTGAACGAGAAACTCAGGTCTAACTCTAGTAATATTTGAACCTGTGATGTTCAATTATGATATATTTCACCTCCAGTTCATCTGGAAGAGAAACTCAGGTCTAACTCTAGTAATCTTTGAAAATGTGATGTTCAATTCTGATATATTTCGTCTCCAGTTCATCCGAAAATAAAACTCAGGTCTAACTCTAGTAATATTTGAACCTGTGATGTTCAATTCTGATATATTTCGTTCCCAGTTCATCCCAAAGAGAAACTCAGGTCTAACTCTAGTAATATTTGAACCTGTGATGTTCAATTCTGATATATTTAGTCTCCAGTTCATCCGAAAGAGAAACTCAGGTCTAACTCTAGTAATCTTTGAACCGGTGATGTTCAATTCTGATATATTTCGTCTCCAGTTCATCCGAAAGAGAAACTCAGGTCTAACTCTAGTAATCTTTGAACCTGTGATGTTCAATTATGATATATTTCGTCTTCAGTTCATCCGAAAGAGAAACTCAGGTCTAACTCTAGTAATATTTGAACTTTGTGATGTTCAATTCTGATATATTTCGTCCTCAGTTCATCCGAAAGAGAAACTCATGTCTAACTCTAGTAATCTTTGACCTGTGATGTTCAATTCTGATATATTTCGTCTCCAGTTAATCCGATTCAGAAACTCAGGTCTAACTCTAGTAATATTTGAACTTTGTGATGTTCAATTGATATACGTCTCAGAGTTCATGAAACTCCGGTCTAACTCTAGTAATATTTGAACTTTGTGATGTTCAATTTCGATATATTTCGTCCTCAGTTCATCCGAAGAGAAACTCATGTCTAACTCTAGTAATCTTTGAACCTGTGATGTTCAATTCTGATATATTTCGTCTCCAGTTCATCCGAAAGAGAAACTCAGGTCTAACTCTAGTAATCTTTGAACCTGTGATGTTCAATTCGATATATTTTCGTCTCAGTTCATCGAAAGAGAAACTCAGGTCTAACTCTAGTAATCTTTGAACCTGTGATGTTCAATTCTGATATATTTCGTCTCCAGTTCATCGAAAAGAAAATCAGGTCTAACTCTAGTAATCTTTGAACTGTGATGTTCAATTCTGATATATTTCGTCCTCAGTTCATCCGAAAGAGAAACTCAGGTCTAACTCTAGTAATATTTGAACTTGTGATGTTCAATTCTGATATATTTCGTCTTCAGTTCATCCGAAAGAGAAACTCAAGTCTAACTCTAGTAATCTTTGAAACTGTGATGTTCAATTCTGATATATTTCGTCTCGAGTTCATCCGAAAGAGAAACTCATGTCTAACTCTAGTAATCTTTGAACATGTGATGTTCAATTCTGATATATTTCGTCTCCAGTTCATCCGAAAGAGAAACTCAGGTCTAACTCTAGTAATCTTTGAACCTGTGATGTTCAATTCTGATATATTTCGTCTTGAGTTCATCCTAAAGAGAAATTCAGGTCTAACTCTAGTAATCTTTGAACCTGTGATGTTCAATTCTGATATATTTCGTCCTCAGTTCATCCGAAAGAGAAACTCAGGTCTAACTCTAGTAATCTTTGAACCTGTGATGTTCAATTCTGATATATTTCGTCTCGAGTTCATTCGAAAGAGAAACTCAGGTCTAACTCTAGTAATCTTTGAACTTGTGATGTTCAATTCAGATATATTTCTTCCTCAGTTCATCCGAAAGAGAAACTCAGGTCTAACTCTAGTAATCTTTGAACCTGTGATGTTCAATTCTGATATATTTCGTCTCCAGTTCATCCGAAAGAGAAACTCAGGTCTAACTCTAGTAATCTTTGAACCTGTGATGTTCAATTCTGATATATTTCGTCTCGAGTTCATCAGAAAGAGAAACTCAGGTCTAACTCTAGTAATCTTTGAACCTGTGATGTTCAATTCTGATATATTTCGTCTCCAGTTCATCCGAAAGAGAAACTCAGGTCTAACTCTAGTAATCTTTGAACTGTGATGTTCAGTTCTCAAGTTCATATAAAAGAGAAACTCAGGTCTAACTCTAGTTATCTTTGAACCCGTGATGTTCAATTCTGATATATTTCGTCTCCACTTCATCCGAAAGAGAAACTCAGGTCTAACTCTAGTAATCATTGAACCTGTGATGTTCAATTATGATATATTTCGTCTCAGTTCATCGAAAGAGAAACTCATGTCTAACTCTAGTAATATTTGATTTTGTGATGTTCAATTCTGATATATTTCTTCTCCAGTTCATCTGAAAGAGAAACTCAAGTCTAACTCTAGTAATCTTTGAACTTGTGATGTTCAATTCTGATATATTTCGTCTTCAATTCAACTGAAAGAGAAACTCAGGTCTAACTCTAGTAATCTTTGAACCTGTGATGTTCAATTATGATATATTTCGTCCTCAGTTCATCCGAAAGAGAAACTCAGGTCTAACTCTAGTAATATTTGAACCTGTGATGTTCAATTCTGATATATTTCGTCCTCAGTTCATCCGAAAGAGAAACTCAGGTCTAACTCTAGTAATCTTTGAACCTGTGATGTTCAATTATGATATATTTCGTCTTCGAATCAACCCAAAGAGAAACTCAGGTCTAACTCTAGTAATCTTTGAACCTGTGATGTTCAATTCTGATATATTTCATCTCGAGTTCATCCGAAAGAGAAACTCAGGTCTAACTCTAGTAATCTTTGAACCTGTGATGTTCAATTCTGATATATTTCGTCTCGAGTTCATCCGAAAGAGAAACTCAGGTCTAACTCTAGTAATCTTTGAACCTGTGATGTTCAATTCTGATATATTTCGTCTCAAGTTCATCCGAAAGAGAAACTCAGGTCTAACTCTAGTAATATTTGACTTTGTGATGTTCAATTCTGATATATTTCGTCCTCAGTTCATCCGAAAGAGAAACTCATGTCTAACTCTAGTAATCTTTGAACCAGCGATGTTCAATTCTGATATATTTCGTCTCCAGTTCATCCGAAAGAGAAACTCAGGTCTAACTCTAGTAATATTTGAACCTGTGATGTTCAATTCTGATATATTTCGTCTCCAGTTCATCCGAAAAAGAAACTCAGGTCTAACTCTAGTAATCTTTGAACATGTGATGTTCAATTCTGATATATTTCGTCTTCAGTTCATCAGAAAGAGAAACTCATGTCTAACTCTAGTAATATTTGAACTTGTGATGTTCAATTGATATATTTCGTCTCTAGTTTCATCCGAAAGAAACTCAGGTCTAACTCTAGTAATCTTTGAACCTGTGATGTTCAATTCTGATATATTTCGTCTCCAGTTCATCTGAAAGAGAAACTCAGGTCTAACTCTAGTAATCTTTGAACCTGTTATGTTCAATTCTAATATATTTCGTCTTCAGTTCATCCGAAAGAGAAACTCAGGTCTAACTCTAGTAATCTTTGAACCTGTGATGTTCAATTCTGATATATTTCGTCTAGAGTTCATCCGAAAGAGAAACTCAGGTATAACTCTAGTAATCTTTGAACATGTGATGTTCAATTCTAATATATTTCGTCTCCAGTTCAACTGAAAGAGAAACTCAGGTCTAACTCTAGTAATCTTTGAACCTGTGATGTTCAATTCTGATATATTTCGTCCTCAGTTCATCCGAAAGAGAAACTCAGGTCTAACTCTAGTAATCTTTGGACCGGTGATGTTCAATTCTGATATATTTCGTTTCCAGTTTATTCGAAAGAGAAACTCAGGTCTAACTTTAGTAATATTTGAACCTGTGATGTTCTATTATATATTTAAGTCTCTATTTCATCGAAAAGAGAAACTCATGTCTAACTCTAGTAATATTTGAACTTGTGATGTTCAATTGATATATTTCGTCTCCAGTTCATCGAAAGAAACTCATGTCTAACTCTAGTAATCTTTGAACTGTGATGTTCAATTATGATATATTTCGTCTCCAGTTCATCCGAAAAGAAACTCAGGTCTAACTCTAGTAATCTTTGAACCTGTGATGTTCAATTCTGATATATTTCGTCTCCAGTTCATCCGAAAGAGAAACTCATGTCTAACTCTAGTAATATTTGAAACTGTGATGTTCAATTCTGATATATTTCTTGTCCAGTTCATCCGAAAGAGAAACTCAGGTCTAACTCTAGTAATCTTTGAACCTGTGATGTTCAATTCTGATATATTTCGCGTTCAGTTCATCCGAAAGAGAAACTCGAGTCTAACTCTAGTAATCTTTGAACATGTGATGTTCAATTCTGATATATTTCGTCTCGAGTTCATCCGAAAGAGAAACTCATGTCTAACTCTAGTAATATTTGAACCTGTGATGTTCAATTCTGATATATTTCGTCTTCAGTTCATCCGAAAGAGAAACTCAGGTCTAACTCTAGTAATCTTTGAACATGTGATGTTCAATTCTGATATATTTAGTCATCAGTTCATCCGAAAGAGAAACTCATGTCTAACTCTAGTAATATTTGAACCTGTGATGTTCAATTCTGATATATTTCGTCTCCAGTTCATCAGAAAGAGAAACTCAGGTCTAACTCTAGTAATATTTGAACCTGTGATGTTCAATTCTGATATATTTCGTCTACAGTTCATCAGAAAGAGAAACTCAGGTCTAACTCTAGTAATCTTTGAACCTGTGATGTTCAATTCTGATATATTTCGTCTCCAGTTCATCCGAAATAGAAACTCAGGTCTAACTCTAGTAATCTTTGAACCTGTGATGTTCAATTATGATATATTTCGTCTCCAGTTCATTCGAAAGAGAAACACAAGTCTAACTCTAGTAATATTTGAAACTGTGATGTTCAATTCTGATATATTTCTTATCCAGTTCATCCGAAAGAGAAACTCAGGTCTAACTCTAGTAATATTTGAACATGTGATGTTCAATTCTGATATATTTCGTCTCAAGTTCATCAGAAAGAGAAACTCAGGTCTAACTCTAGTAATCTTTGAACTGTGATGTTCAATTCTGATATATTTCGTCCTCAGTTCACTCGAAAGAGAAACTCAGGTCTAACTCTAGTAATCTTTGAACCTGTGATGTTCAATTCTGATATATTTCGTCCCCAGTTCATCCGAAAGAGAAACTCAGGTCTAACTCTAGTAATATTTGAACATGTGATGTTCAATTCTGATATATTTCGTCCTCAGTTCATCCGAGAAAGAGAAACTCATGTCTAACTCTAGTTATCTTTGAACCAGTTATGTTCAATTCTGATATATTTAGTCCTCAGTTCATCGAAAGAGAAACTCAGGTCTAACTCTAGTAATCTTTGAACATGTGATGTTCAATTCGATATATTTCGTCTCGAGTTCATCCGAAAGAGAAACTCATGTCTAACTCTAGTAATATTTGAACCATGTGATGTTCAATTCTGATATATTTCGTCTCAGTTCATCCGAAAGAGAAACTCATGTCTAACTCTAGTAATCTTTGAACTGTGATGTTCAATTCTGATATATTTCGTTCTCAGTTCATCCGAAAGAGAAACTCGGGTCTAACTCTAGTAATCTTTGAACCTGTGATGTTCAATTCTGATATATTTCGTCTCAGTTCATCCGAAAGAGAAACTCATGTCTAACTCTGGTAATCTTTGAACTGTGATGTTCAATTCTGATATATTTCGTCTCAGTTCATCCGAAAGAGAAACTCGGGTCTAACTCTAGTAATATTTGAACTGTGATGTTGATTACGATATATTTCGTCTCAGTTCATCAAAAGAAAAGAGAGGTATAATGGGAGTCTAACTCTAGTAATCTTTGGACCGGTGATGTTCAATTCTGATATATTTCGTCTCCAGTTTATCCGAAAGAGAAACTCAGGTCTAACTCTAGTAATATTTGAACATGTGATGTTCAATTCTGATATATTTCGTCTCTATTTCATTAGAAAGAGAAACTCAGGTCTAACTCTAGTAATATTTGAAACTGTGATGTTCAATTCTGATATATTTCGTCCTCAGTTCATCTGAAAGAAAAACTCAGGTCTAACTCTAGTAATCTTTGAACCTGTGATGTTCAATTCTGATATATTTCGTCCTCAGTTCATCCGAAAGAGAAACTCAGGTCTAACTCTAGTAATATTTGAACCTGTGATGTTCAATTCTGATATATTTCGTCCTCAGTTCATCCGAAAGAGAAACTCAGGTCTAACTCTAGTAATCTTTGAAAATGTGATGTTCAATTCTGATATATTTCGTCTCCAGTTCATCCGAAAGAGAAACTCATGTCTAACTCTAGTAATCTTTGAACCTGTGATGTTCAATTCTGATATATTTTGTCACATGTTCATCCGGAAGAGAAACTCAGGTCTAACTCTAGTAATCTTTGAACTGTGATGTTCAATTCGATATATTTCGTCCTCAGTTCATCAAAAAAGAAACTCATGTCTAACTCTAGTAATATTTGAACCTGTGATGTTCAATTCTGATATATTTCGTCTCCAGTTCATCCGAAAGAGAAACTCATGTCTAACTCTAGTAATCTTTGAACCTGTGATGTTCAATTCTGATATATTTCGTCTCCAGTTCATCAGAAGGAGAAACTCAGGTCTAACTCTAGTAATATTTGAACCTGTGATGTTCAATTCTGATATATTTCGTCTGCAGTTCATCCGAAAGAGAAACTCAGGTCTAACTCTAGTAATCTTTGAACATGAGATGTTCAATTATGATATATTTTGTCTCCAGTTCATCAGAAAGAGAAACTCATGTCTAACTCTAGTAATCTTTGAACATGTAATGTTCAATTCTGATATATTTCGTCTCCACTTCATCCGGAAGAGAAACTCAGGTCTAACTCTAGTAATATTTGAAACTGTGATGTTCATTTCTGATGTATTTCGTCCTCATTTCATTAGAAAGAGAAACTCAGGTCTAACTCTAGTAATATTTGAACATGTGATGTTCAATTCTGATATATTTCGTCCTCAGTTCATCCGAAAGAGAAACTCATGTCTAACTCTAGTAATCTTTGAACCTGTGATGTTCAATTCTGATATATTTTGTCTCGAGTTCATCCGAAAGAGAAACTCAGGTCTAACTTTAGTAATATTTGAACCTGTGATGTTCTATTCTGATATATTTCGTCCTCAGTTCATCCGAAAGAGAAACTCAGGTCTAACTCTAGTAATATTTGAAAATGTGATGTTCAATTCTGATATATTTCTTCTTCAGTTCAACCGAATACGAGAAAATCAAGTCTAACTCTAGTAATCTTTGAACCTGTGATGTTCAATTCTGATATATTTTGTCCTCAATTCATCCGAAAGTGAAACTCATGTCTAACTCTAGTAATATTTGAACCTGTGATGTTCCATTCTGATATATTTCATCCTCCAGTTCATCCGAAAGAGAAACTCAGGTCTAACTCTAGTAATATTTGAACATGTGATTTTCAATTCTGATATATTTAAATCTCGAGTTCATCCGAAAGAGAAACTCGGGTCTAACTCTAGTAATCTTTGAACTGTGATGTTCAATTCTGATATATTTCGTCTCAGTTCATCGAAAGAGAAACTCAGGTCTAACTCTAGTAATATTTGAACTGTGATGTTCAATTCGATATATTTCGTCTCGAGTTCATCCGAAAGAGAAACTCAGAGGTCTAACTCTAGTAATATTTGAACTGTGATGTTCTATTATGATATATTTCGTCCTCAGTTCATCGAAAAAGAAACTCAGGTCTAACTCTAGTAATCTTTGAACCTGTGATGTTCAATTATGATATATTTCGTCTCCAGTTCATCCGAAAGAGAAACTCAGGTCTAACTCTAGTAATATTTGAACCTGTGATGTTCAATTATGATATATTTCGTCCTCAGTTCATCCGAAAGAGAAACTCTGGTCTAACTCTAGTAATATTTGAACCTGTGATGTTCAATTCTGATATATTTCGTCTACAGTTCATCCGAAAGAGAAACTCAGGTCTAACTCTAGTAATATTTGAACCTGTGATGTTCAATTCTGATATATTTCTTGTCCAGTTCATCCAAAAGAGAAACACAGATCTAACTCTAGTAATATTTGAACCTGTGATGTTCAATTACGATATATTTCGTCTCTAGTTCATCCGAAAGAGAAACTCAGGTCTAACTCTAGTAATATTTGAACCTGTGATGTTCTATTATGATATATTTCGTCTCGGTTCATCCCGAAAGAGAAACTCAGGTCTAACTCTAGTAATATTTGAACATGTGATGTTCAATTCTGATATATTTCGTCTAGTTCATCCGAAAGAGAAACTCAGGTCTAACTCTAGTAATATTTGAACCTGTGATGTTCAATTCTGATATATTTCATCTCTAGTTCATCCGAAAGAGAAACTCAAGTCTAACTCTAGTAATATTTGAACCTGTGATGTTCTATTATGATATATTTCGTCCTCAGTTCAACCGAAAGAGAAACTCATGTCTAACTCTAGTAATATTTGAACATGTGATGTTCAATTCTGATATATTTCGTCCTCAGTTCATCCAAAAGAGAAACTTATGTCTAACTCTAGTAATCTTTGAACATGTGATGTTCAATTCTGATATATTTCGTCTCCAGTTCATCTAGAAGCGAAACTCAGGTCTAACTCTAGTAATATTTGAACCTGTGATGTTCAATTCTGATATATTTCGTCTCCAGTTCATCCGAAAGAGAAACTCAGGTCTAACTCTAGTAATATTTGAACCTGTGATGTTCAATTCTAATATATTTCGTCCTCAGTTCATCCGAAAGAGAAACTCATGTCTAACTCTAGTTATCTTTGAACTTGTGATGTTCAATTATGATATATTTCGTCTCTAGTTCATCCGAAATAGAAACTCAGGTCTAACTCTAGTAATCTTTGAACCTGTGATGTTCAATTCTGATATATTTCGTTCTCAGTTCATCCGAAAGAGAAACTCAGGTCTAACTCTAGTAATATTTGAACCGGTGATGTTCAATTCTGATATATTTCGTCCTCAGTTCATCCGAAAGAGAAACTCATGTCTAACTCTAGTAATATTTGAACATGTGATGTTCAATTCTGATATATTTCGTCCTCATTTCATCCGAAAGAGAAACTCATGTCTAAAACTAGTAATATATTAACCTGTGATGTTCAATTCTGATATATTTCATCCTCAGTTCATCCAAAAGAGAAACTCATGTCTAACTCTAGTAATCTTTGAACATGTGATATTCAATTTGATATATTTCGTCTCCAGTTCATCCGAAAGAGAAACTCAGGTCTAACTCTAGTAATATTTGAACCTGTGATGTTCAATTCTGATATATTTCATCCGAGAGAGATACTCAGGTCTAACTCTAGTAATATTTGAACCTGTGATGTTCAATTCTGATATATTTCGTCCTCAGTTCATCCGAAAGAGAAAATCATGTCTAACTCTAGTAATCTTTGAACCAGTGATGTTCAATTCTGATATATTTCGTCTCCAGTTCATCTGAAAGAGAAACTCATGTCTAACTCTAGTAATATTTGAACCTGTGATGTTCAATTCTGATATATTTCGTCTTATGTTCATCCGAAAGAGAAACTCGGGTCTAACTCTAGTAATATTTGATGCTGTGATGTTCAATTCTGATATATTTCGTCTCCAGTTCATCCGAAAGAGAAACTCATGTCTAACTCTAGTAATCTTTGAACCGGTGATGTTCAATTCTGATATATTTCGTCTCCAGTTTATCCGAAATAGAAACTCAGGTCTAACTCTAGTAATATTTGAACATGTGATGTTCAATTCTGATATATTTCTTCCTCAGTTCATCCGAAAGAGAAACTCATGTCTAACTCTAGTAATATTTGAATCTGTGATGTTCAATTCTGATATATTTTATCCTCAGTTCATCCGAAAGAGAAACTCATGTCTAACTCTAGTAATATTTGAAACTGTGATGTTCAATTCTGATATATTTCTTGTCCAGTTCATCCGAAAGAGAAACTCATGTCTAACTCTAGTAATATTTGAACCTGTGATGTTCAATTCTGATATATTTCGTCTCGAGTTCGTCCGAAAGAGAAAATCAGGTCTAACTCTAGTAATATTTGAACCTGTGATGTTCAATTCTAATATATTTCGTCCTCAGTTCATCCGAAAGAGAAACTCATGTCTAACTCTAGTAATCTTTGAACCTGTGATGTTCAATTCTGATATATTTCGTCTCGAGTTCATCCGAAAGAGAAACTCATGTCTAACTCTAGTAATATTTGAACCTGTGATGTTCAATTCTGATATATTTCGTCTCCAGTTCATCAGAAAGAGAAACTCATGTCTAACTCTAGTAATCTTTGAACATGTGATGTTCAATTATGATATATTTCGTCTCCAGTTCATCCGAAAGAGAAACTCAGGTCTAACTCTAGTAATCTTTGAACATGTGATGTTCAATTCTGATATATTTCGTCTCCAGTTTATCCGAAAGAGAAACTCAGGTCTAACTCTAGTAATATTTGAACCTGTGATGTTCTATTCTGATATATTTCATCCGAAAGAGAAACTCAGGTCTAACTCTAGTAATATTTGAACCTGTGATGTTCAATTATGATATATTTCGTCTCTAGTTCATCCGAAAGAGAAACTCTGGTCTAACTCTAGTAATATTTGAACCTGTGATGTTCAATTCTGATATATTTCTTGTCCAGTTCATCCGAAAGAGAAACTCAGGTCTAACTCTAGTAATATTTGAACATGTGATGTTCAATTATGATATATTTCGTCTCGAGTTCATCCGAAAGAGAAACTCATACCTAACTCTAGTAATCTTTGAACCTGTGATGTTTAATTCTGATATATTTCGTCTTCAGTTCATCCGAAAGAGAAACTCAGGTCTAACTCTAGTAATATTTGAACATGTGATGTTCAATTCCGATATATTTCGTCTCCGAGTTCAAAAAAGAAACTCATGTCTAACTCTAGTAATCTTTGAACCTGTGATGTTCAATTCTGATATATTTCGTCTCCAGTTCATCTGGAAGAGAAACTCAGGTCTAACTCTAGTAATATTTGAACCTGTGATGTTCAAATCTGATATATTTCGTCTCCAGTTCATCCGAAAGAGAAACTCAGGTCTAACTCTAGTAATATTTGAACCTGTGATGTTCAATTCTGATATATATTTCTTTTCCAATTCATCCGAAAGAGAAACTCAGGTCTAACTCTAGTAATCTTTGAACCTATGAAGTTCAATTATGATATATTTCGTCTCCAGTTCATCCAAAAGAGAAACTCATGTCTAACTCTAGTAATATTTGAACATGTGATGTTCAATTCTGATATATTTCGTCTTCAGTTCATCCGGAAGAGAAACTCATATTTAACTCTAGTAATATTTGAACATGTGATGTTCAATTCTGATATATTTCTTGTCTAGTTCATCCGAAAGAGAAACTCATGTCTAACTCTAGTAATCTTTGAACATGTGATGTTCTATTATGATATATTTCGTCCTCAGTTCATCCGAAAGAGAAACTCAGGTCTAACTCTAGTAATATTTAAACCTATGATGTTCAATTCTGATATATTTCGTTCTCAGTTCATCCGAAAGAGAAACTCATGTCTAACTCTAGTAATATTTGAACTGGTGATGTTCAATTCTGATATATTTCGTCTCCTGTTCATCCGAAAGAGAAACTCAGGTCTAACTCTAGTAATATTTGAACATGTGATGTTCTATTATGATATATTTCGTCCCCAGTTCATCTGAAAGAGAAACTCAGATCTAACTCTAGTAATATTTGAACATGTGATGTTCAATTCAGATATATTTCGTCTCCAGTTTATCCGAAAGAGAAACTCAGGTCTAACTCTAGTAATATTTGAACCTGTGATGTTCTATTATGATATATTTCATCCGAGAGAGAAACTCAGGTCTAACTCTAGTAATATTTGAACATGTGATGTTCAATTATGATATATTTCGTCCTCAGTTCATCCGAAATAGAAACTCAGGTCTAACTCTAGTAATATTTGAACCTGTGATGTTCTATTATGATATATTTCGTCCTCAGTTCATTCAAAAGTGATACTCAGGTCTAACTCTAGTAATATTTGAACATGTGATGTTCAATTCTGATATATTTCGTCCTCAGTTCATCCGAAAGAGAAACTCATGTCTAACTCTAGTAATATTTGAACATGTGATGTTCAATTCTGATATATTTCGTCCTCAGTTCATCCGAAAGAGAAACTCATGTCTAACTCTAGTAATCTTTGAACCTGTGATGTTCAATTCTGATATATTTCGTTTCCAGTTTATCCGAAAGAGAAACTCAGGTCTAACTCTAGTAATATTTGAACCTGTGATGTTCAATTCTGATATATTTCGTCTTCAGTTCATCCGAAAGACAAACTCAGGTCTAACTCTAGTAATATTTGAACCTGTGATGTTCAATTCTGATATATTTCGTCCTCAGTTCATCCGAAAGAGAAACTCATGTCTAACTCTAGTAATCTTTGGACCGGTGATGTTCAATTCTGATATATTTCGTCTCCAGTTTATCCGAAATAGAAACTCAGGTCTAACTCTAGTAATATTTGAACCGGTGATGTTCAATTCTGATATATTTTGTCTCCAGTTTATCCGAAATAGAAACTCAGGTCTAACTATAGTAATCTTTGAACCTGTGATGTTCAATTCTGATATATTTCGTCCACAGTTCATCCGAAAGAGAAACTCATGTCTAACTCTAGTAATATTTGAACATGTGATGTTCAATTCTGATATAATTCGTCCTCAGTTCATCCGAAAGAGAAACTCATGTCTAACTCTAGTAATATTTGAACATGTGATGTTCAATTCTGATATATTTCGTCCTCAGTTCATCCGAAAGAGAAACTCATGTCTAACTCTAGTAATCTTTGGACCAGTGATGTTCAATTCTGATATATTTCGTCTCCAGTTTATCCGAAAGAGAAACTCAGGTCTAACTTTAGTAATATTTGAACCTATGATGTTCTATTCTGATATATTTCATCCGAAAGAGAAACTCATGTCTAACTCTAGTAATATTTGAACCTGTGATGTTCAATTCTGATATATTTCGTCCTCAGTTCATCCGAAATAGAAAATCATGTCTAACTCCTGTTATCTTTGTACCAGTGATGTTCAATTCTGATATATTTCGTCTCCAGTTCATCGGAAAGAGAAACTCATGTCTAACTCTAGTAATCTTTGAACCAGTGATGTTCAATTATGATAAATTTTGTCTCCAGTTTATCCGAAATAGAAACTCAGGTCTAACTCTAGTAATCTTTGAATCGGTGATGTTGAATTCTGATATATTTCGTCCTCAGTTCATCCGAAAGAGAAACTCATGTCTAACTCTAGTAATATTTGAACATGTGATGTTCAATTCTGATATATTTCGTCCTCATTTCATCCGAAAGAGAAACTCATGTCTAACACTAGTAATATATTAACCTGTGATGTTCAATTCTGATATATTTCGTCCTCAGTTCATCCGAGAGAGAAACTCATGTCTAACTCTAGTAATCTTTGGACCGGTGATGTTCAATTCTGATATATTTTGTCTCCAGTTTATCCGAAAGAGAAACTCATGTCTAACTTTAGTAATATTTGAACCTGTGATATTCAATTCTGACATATTTCGTCCTCAGTTCATCCGAAAGAGAAACTCAGGTCTAACTCTAATAATATTTGAAAATGTGATGTTTAATTCTTATATATTTCATCCTCAGTTCATCCGAAAGAGAAAATCAAGACTAACTCTAGTAATATTTGAACATGTGATGTTCAATTCTGATATATTTCGTCCTCAGTTCATCCGAAAGAGAAACTCAGGTCTAACTCTAGTAATCTTTGAACCGGCGATGTTTAATTATGATATATTTCGTCTCCAGTTCATCTGAAAGAGAAACCCAGGTCTGACTCTAGTAATATTTTAGCCTGTGATGCTCCATTCTGATATATTTCGTCTCCAGTTCATCCGAAAGAGAAACTCAGGTCTAACTCTAGTAATATTTGAACCTGTGATGTTCTATTATGATATATTTCGTCATCAGTTCATCCGAAAGAGAAACTCAGGTATAACTCTACTAATCTTTGAACCGGTGATGTTAAATTCTGATATATTTCATCTCTATTTTATCCGAAATAGAAACTCAGGTCTAACTCTAGTAATATTTGAACCTGTGATGTTCTATTATGATATATTTCGTCCTCAGTTCAACCGAAAGAGAAACTCTAGTCTAACTCTAGTAATATTTGAACCGACGATGTTCAATTCTGATATATTTCGTCTCCAGTTCATCCGAAAGAGAAACTCTGGTCTAACTCTAGTAATATTTGAACCTTTGATGTTCTATTATGATATATTTCGTCCTCAGTTTATCCGAAAGAGAAACTCATGTCTAACTCTAGTAATATTTGAACCCGTGATGTTCAAATCTGATATATTTCATCCTCAGTTCATCCGAAAGAGAAATTCAGGTCTAACTCTAGTAATATTTGAACCCGTGATGTTCATTTCTGATATATTTCGTCCCCAGTTCATCCGAAAGAGAAACTCAGGTCTATATCTAGTAATCTTTGAACCGGTGATGTTCAATTCTGATATATTTCGTCATTACTTCATCCGAAAGAGAAACTCAGGTCTAACTCTAGTAATTTTTGAAACTGTGACAAACTGAAATTTAATTTAAAACAAGGAGAGCCGTCCGATGAACTTGTCTGTGACACGTGGTAAGAAGTTAGCCATTTGATCTTTTGAAACCAATCAGATGGGTGTCGAAGACATTAATCGTCCATCTCTACTGCACTGTAACAATGGGTTTCTATTTATTGTTAGAAAAGAGAGAAAAGAAAAACTAAAATCAGAAACCTAAAACTTAATCCTTATCCGCCTCCCTCACCCCATCTTCTCCTTCTTCGACTGAGACCCTAAATCTCTCACACCATGTTCTTTTTTTCTACTGAAACCCCAACCCTCTGAATCAAAGTGGAGTTATTACTCTCGATCTACTTCATAACCAAATCTTGAGTTTTCAGAATCAAGAAGAAGGAGGCAATAACCCCATATCTTCAACCTTACCAGAACGCTGCTCTTTTCTCCATCTTCTTCATCTCCCTCCTCCAAATCAGAGAAACAAAACCGTAATCCATATACCAATAAATAAATACTCTAATTTCATTGGAAATTTATTTTAACGGAACCCATTAGATCTCAAGTTCTCTTAAGATTTGGATTGAAATTAGAGTTTTGATTTGGGGGTTTTGTTAGGGTTTTTTTAATTTCATGGAAAATACGTTCGGTTTGATTTTGTACAAACTTTATCAGGTAAATTTGTAATTTATTTTCTCTATTTTTATTTTTTAAGTTAGGGTTTGATTTTTTGGATATGGTTTTAAGTATCATTTTTTGTTTTGTTTTAGCAATCAGTAGAAGAACTAAAGATGGTGGTGGTGGTGATGCTTGTGATTCGTTGTTGTATGATACTAAAGATGGTGGTGGTGGTGATTTGTAGTAGTATTGGGGTCGGTAATGGAGATGCTTTATCATGGAGGAGTGAGTAAAGGCTCTGGTTTTGTTGCATTCTCTACCCATGAGGAAGCTGCTAGAGCTGTAAGTTGATATGGCTCTTTTCTTTCCTTTTTTCTTCACAATTACGTAGTGCCTTTGATATTTCTGTCTGAATGAAATAAATGCCAAGTTTTTAAGGTGAGATCAATACTTGAAGTCAGGTACCAGAAGATGTATACAAAATTAGTACTTTTTTGGTTAAATGATTTAGTCTTAATCTCTGTAACCCATGTACTAGTATAGGTAAGTATTGCATATATGTACAAGTTCACATTCTTGTAAGCTTTCAATCGTGACATTGGTTCTTGAGTTGAAGTTTTTTCTTTCAAGTCTTATTTTGGTCAAGACTGTAAGATTATCTGTTGTTTTATGTAGAATTTAACTTGTTATCGATTTGAACTCCGTATTTTGATAATTTTCCTGTTACTTCATTCTATAAAATCGATTTTCTTCATGTTATTTGACTTCAGGGAGCTACTTTTACGGATTTTACAAGAACGAATACATCAGCCAACCTTTTTTTGTGTGAAAGTTCTATTGTATTGATCAAATAGGGGACTCTTGCAATGGCAGTGATGTTATGAGTGTTTTTAATAGGGTATGTAAGAGGAGTATAGCTTAACATGAGTCTACAGTTAGCCATCATTTTTTCTTATGATCTGTAGTTTTCTTTTAATGAATTAATTTTTCATTCTAAATTCTTTATTTTTTGAGGTATTGGATCTGTCATTCAGGAAACATGCTTGAGGGAGAGATACATTGTTCACTGGAGACACTAAATATGTTCTTATATTTTTCACAGTGATACTTGGTGTAGTTTAGTAATGGTAGTGCAGTCGATGGCTAACGACTCTAGTGAATGATGCTACTGCTGTGTTATCTAACCTGCCGTATGGTAGAATAGTCACCTTTCGTTCAGAGAAAATATATGGATAAAGTTAATATGATAAGTAGGTATCCTAGATTGTTTCTTTCAAATATTATGATTGTGCAAGATTGTGAGACCTGAGAAGTATTTATTCTTCCTATTGCAGGTATCTTACAGGCACCTCCCGTTGATAATCTACACTTCATTTGGTTTTGAGACTTCGTGGAGGTATTATTGAGCCTTCTTTGATGGATTTGGATAGGAAATACAACCAAGATAAGATGATTTGCAGGAAGTAAGTTGGCTCCTGTTTTCATATTTACTATCATTGATTTTTATTTGCTTTATATTTAGTAGTTTTATCACTTAGAGGTGTTGTTTTTTCAGATTTATAGTTGTGTCATGTTGTGTGATGTTTCGTTCATGTGTGTGGGTTTTTGGAGACTTAAAGGTTACTCATCTAGTATATGACTCTATGAATTTTTATGTTGTGTTGTTGAAAACAATTCGTAGTATGAAGGATTTCCTCTGGTTCATAAGAGTCATTTGATAGTTTGCTTGCATTTTAGTAGTAATACCCAGACTTGTTTTGTGCTATCCCATTGATATATTTTGTTAGTTGGAAACTTGGATTCCATTGGTACTGTATTTCTCTGTATGGAAGAGCCTAATCTTTCGAACTTATGTGGGTGTTGACCTCATAATTGGGCCTAAGAATCAGTTTGTTCTGGGTATTATTTTTTATTTATCAATTTAGTTTTTACTATTTTTTTATTTCCCTTTTTTGATTTATTTCAAAGAATCTTCTTATGAATTGAGATTGAAGTGTTGTGATGATGAAAGTATTGTATCCGACTAAATTATATGAATGGATAAATAACCTCCTACTCATTCTGAACACTATTTATCTCTACAATGAAGATTCACAATTTTCCCACTTATGCACTTATGCTTCGTATGAGAAAGCACATGTACGACTGCATTTGAGTAGTACTTAGGCTGCTACTGACAAACTACTAGAGAGTCAGCTTATGGAATATGGGAAAAATCTTCTCAAACCACCTTCATCTGTTGATCAATTTTTGCATATTTTGGATGTGAGTATTCCCTCTTAAGGAGAGTTTTACCCTTACTACTTGTGCAATTTTTTATGTTTTGTTTTGTTGATTTCAGAAGGATTTTTTTAAGTTTTTGTTTTAATGGTCTACTTCTTAGTGTCGTGCTTATCCTTATGAAAAATTATGTTATTTCATTTCTGGAAATAATGAATTGTACCTTCAGAAACATATGAGATTTGGTTATTTTAGGAGTAGATCGGTTTTAGATATGCTTTCTCTCATAATGTTTATCTTTGTTTTCAATTAATAGGGTTTATAACATCTAAGAGGGATGTGATTTGTAACTCTAGTATGTCCGATTTATAGCTGTAGTGTTAGGATGCTTAGGTTTTTAACTGATAGAAATTATTAGTCAATCAAAGATGTGTACTTGGCATAAAATCTAGAGGTTTTCTAAGATCTAATGCTAGTTTGCCTGCTAACCAGATAAATCATAGGTAATTGGAACTTTTAATCCCCCATTTGCTCTTGAGGAATCCTTATTTTGTTAATCTCCCCTTGAAGTTCACTGTTGATCACAATGCTCGACAGATCTGTCATAGATTTATAGTTTTTGGAGTACAGTTTTGGCCTGATTTTTCTTATGTTTCAGAACTTCTCTTGTTGCTGGTTGTTACAATAATGGCTTATACATTTCTCTTATTTGTTCCTCCTTCTTCTTTTTTATTTTTAGAAAGTTGAAATTCATCTGTCCAAAGTGGAGCAATCACCATCTGAATCGATGCATAATGCTCTGTCTCCCTCAATCAAGGCATTGGTTGCGAAGAAATTGTTGCGGCACCCTGATGTGAGATCTTCCAATCATAATAAGATTGTGACATCTTGAGTAAGCTGTATAGGAGGCCCTAGTTACTTGGATCCTCCTTCCGTTGAGAAGGTAAACATTTCATCGATTGCGTAGTTGGTTGCTTAAAATGATAGAATTACCGTTTCGGAAAGACCTTGATAAACTTGTATCGATTTCTGATGGGTTAGCTAGACATCGCTCTATATTCATAACTCTTGTATATGTTATCTCAGAAACTAATTACATTGATTTCCGTTTGCAAGGAGCAATGGATATTCTTATTTGTATGAACCTCTTTGAATGCAGGAATCATAACAAGTAAGTCTATGAAATACTCACTTTGACTTCCAAGTAGAAAAGAACTAAAATTATATTTTGTCAACTTGATTGGCTGGTTTGATGTTAACAATCTTTTGCTTAACTTCTATGTTTATTTGTTGTTGTGTCTACTCTGTAGGTCTTGCATGCTAGAATTACAAACAAAAATGCCTTCAAGGAACTTATTGTTGGAGAGTACTTTGGAATCCATGTTGATCTTGTTAAGTATTTTGAAATGGGGGTTTCTAACAAAGCTCCAGAGTTTCTTAAGTTGAATCCTCTTGGAAAGGTACGACCCTTTATATGTTTTTATTTTTTTTGAACTCGTACTCTCCATAATTTGCTTTAGATCCGGAGCTTCAAATTATAAGAAAAAATGCTAACTTATTTTGTAAATGGACATGCTCTATGTCTCACTAGAAATGATGTTATGCTTGTGGAAGTATCTGGACTAGTGACTCAAGCTTCAGGTGTTAAGTTTTCTTCTGTGGAAGTCCCTGTAAGTTAGTCATAGAAATCATATTTTGTGCATCTTATTGGTTGTATTGGTTTAGAGAAATGAATAGCTTTCATTTGTGAATGAGAATGTACAGTTTCATATCTAAGTGTGCATAATTTTATTGAGAAGTTATGGTAAAATGTGGAGAGTTTGTGTGTATGCATGAATGGTAAAATATGGTGAATTGCAGATTGAAAAAGAAGAATTTGCAGGCCAGTGTTTCAGGTTTAATTGTGCAGGCCTGTATACTAGAAGGCCAGGTCCATGAGAATGACCTGGACTATCCATTTTTTTTTAATTGTAATTGAAAGAATTGTCACAGATTTAACTGTGACCAAAACTGTGAAGAAAAACAACACGTTTCATCATCTTAATGTTGTTTAAAATGAGAGTAACAGTTTTAACGTTATAGTAATAGTGACAAAAAGATGACAGGTGTCCATAGGGAATATGTGGAAAAAAGTATGCAACACTTATATGTGTTATTGTAATCATTAGAAAAAGTGACACGTGGAAAAATTAAATAGCTGCATACCTGGCGGTGTAAGATACATGTCATCACCGAATTGTTGCGAAGTTATAATAAGGATTTAATCTGTTATAATTACTGTGACAAATGAGCCACGTGTCTCTATTCTAAAATTAGGTTAACTGTTACTATTAAATAATGTAACAGTTTGTAAATGTGACTCTAACCAAATTTTGTAACAGTAAAACTGTACAAAAAAAAAACAATAATTATCACAGTGTTTCTCTAACGGCCTATATGTGTTACAAATTTAATAAGTAACAGAAATGCCCGGTGACAAAATCTCTGTTTTGGTGTGGTGACTTTGGATTGCGACCTGTCAAAAATAATAGTACTAGATTTTAAAGCGTTAGTGACAGCTGATATTGAGTAAGATTTAGTATTTCTTACCTTTTTACCTTGATGTTCATTTACCTTGTTACCGATTGTGGCTGGTGTGTGTGTGGGGGTGGGGTGGGGGGTGAGAGAGTGTGGCTGCCACCATATATTTTTATTTCACATAGAACATGACTCAGCTTACGTCTGAAAGAGAATATGATGCATGAATCTCTGAGTCAGATAAGCAAATAATTTCCTCAAAGGTTGAGACAGATCGTTAAGCGGATCAAGTGTCACGGGTAAAACCCATAGGGTTATATCTAGAGTCCGACCCGCTGTCATAGTCCAATTGTAACTGCCAAGTGTCTGTTGCCGCTTTGCATGAGCCAATGAGAGATAATTACTTTTGCTAGGCCAAAGTAAGTAGTCAGTAGACTTGCCAAGTTGTAAGATCGTGTGAAACCAATCTCTAGGATAAAATTTCGAAGATCCATCAGTGATAATGGATGGTTGTGATATGAAGACTGTTGCTCTTCCCAGCCCAAATAAAGCCAAAGAAAGAGGGAGTTTTTTCTGTTTCTCAGTCAGTTTTTCCAAAGCAGAGCCAGGTAAAATTGTAAATTTTTTGTGTCGAGCAAGATTCCAAGAAGAAATTAGGCACTGCATAATTAAGCAATGAAGGGAGATCGAAGGTCCTCTGGTGAAAATCAAGATGATCCAAAAATTCCTAGACTGAGCCAGCCCATGCATCAGGTAATACACACTGAAATTCCAGGGATTTTGTTTTTTTATTGGTGATTGAAGGGTAGGTTTTGGATTATGGCTACTGATATTATCTAATAGTTGGGTGATATGGCAAAACTCTACTAGGACGATGCAACAAAAAAAATCGAATCTTCTCCAAAAACAGTTGGAGGCAGGGCGCATGGCGATTTTGATGCTAAGATCGCTAGTGGGGGGTGGGGTGGGTGGGGGAGATGAATGTAATGCAGTGATTGGGAGTGAAGGTCAGCAGCAGCAGAGAGAGCGTGGTTGCCTGCAAAATGGCCGTCTTGTGGGCGTTAAAGATGGATGGGTACTGTATGCATTGCATCCCACTCGAGGCCGATTTATGGTGAATGAGGGGTTCTTTCTGGTGGGTGATCAACGCATTTAGTGCCCATGTGTGGTAAAGCAAAAGACCGTATAATCAAGATCCAGGTCGTATAGTGTAGGGTAAAGTCGCCATTTAGTGCCCATGTTTTGTTTCAATCCCACGTTAATTTATAAGTCCCACGCATTTATTTATGACTGGTTTTAACAAACAAAGACGAGATAAACTGATTTGCAGGTTCACTATGCAGACCTAACTGTATGTTCTCTTCCCCACCATGTTGTTATAAAGCAAATGATCACAAATGGAAAGTATAATATACACTATTAGGTAGATTATGTTCTGCATATTCTGTGTAAGACAGTAAGACAAACTTGCAAATGCGAATGTTAGTTGACAAGACCATGTGTGGTAAAGCAAAAGACCGTATAACTCACCGAATATCAATAATGGCAGCGTTCAATATTAGGTGGTACCTTGGAGGAGGAAACGTAGTAGTAGTGAGTAGTACCATCATGATAGAAACATCTACAAGACTACAAACAAAAATATGAAAAATCACCCCAAGGGGTTAGAAATTACTAGAAAAACAGAACAGAACATGTTTTGATGGACCTAATGAACATCAACTAATCGCATCTCTATCACCTTACGCGGTTAATCATGGGTCTTTTTGTGTTATGGATGTTAGTTGCTAGTATAGCTAATTCAAGGTCTTTTTGCCTCACTGGATTGAGCTACACTGATGATGATCTAAATGGTGTATAATCATGTTTATACCCTAATATTTTACACCAAAAGATGGGCTTACTAAGGCCTAAAAAGCTCATCTTTTTAGCTAGATATGGTTCATTGGGCCTAATATATTCCTCTTATTAGCCAAGAACGTTATTTTGGGGACCTTTCTTTTTTTAAGGGGACCCTATTTTTTTAAAGGCACACTACCCTACATTTGTAAGGGGTGTCTTAAAACGTGGACTTTACTAATTTGCCCCCAAACCCTAATTAAGATTATCAATTAAACGGTTTTAGATTAACCTAATATACAAAAAATTTAGATTAACCTAATATATAACCTATTAACCAAAAAAAAAAAAAAAATCAGACCCTACCTCCTTCTTCTTCTTGGGGTCTTCTCTTCTTCTTCTTCTCAACATCGTTTTCATCGATTAATCGTCGATTCATAAAATTTTCATCGTCGATTAATCAATCGAGTATAAGAATGGTGCTTCGAAAGCAAACTAAACGAGTAACAGGAAAAGGTCCCCCATTAGGACATCTAGCAAATCAAAAAGTTCATTGGAGATTGACAAAGTAGTGGAAACGGAAGACGAATTGGAGATTCAACCCGAAGTGGGCATGGGAAAGATCCGCAGGTAATTTTAACCAAACCCATTAGTTTTAATTTGATTTTGGTTCGTTTAATTGAATAGAAATCATCAAAATAGGGTTTGAATGTAAGTAACAGTGCTAGGTTCGGTTAGTAGTCGGAACCCAAAAACCCTGGTTTGGTAACCGAGCTTCCTGAAAGGAAGAACACGAAGAACTGTTCGGTTGATTATGATTGAAAAATATGTAACCGAACTATTCAGTTCGGTTATTTCGCTAATTTTTCAAAAAGCCATCTTCTAACCGAACACTTCCCATTTTACCAAAATAAAAATAATTTCACTTTCCAACCGAACTCAACTAATTTACTCACTACATTGAGTTCTCAGTTAACCGAACTTTGTCAAAACAATTCGGTTAGTTCGCACAATATTTTAAAACAATTTCTCAACCGAACTCAAAACATTACAAAGAAAACAAAAAAAACCTATGTAACCGAACTGCTGTTATTTTCCCACTATGTTGAACTATCATTTAACCGAACATTATGTAGTCTATTCGGTTGATTCGCAATATTTTGTTTATCGAACTACGAACCGAACTCCTTGCTAATTGCATATATGTTGAGTTCGGTTTGTTCGCAAGAAAACTTATAAACCGAACTCTTCCCTAATTTCATAGAATTTTGAGTTCGGTTGTTCAGCAAAATAGCTGTACCAACCGAACTCAGTGCTAATGTCATTCATGTTGAGTTCGGTGAAATCGCAATTTTTTGTTTAGACAACTACTAACCGAACTCAGTGCTAATGTCATTCATGTCGAGTTCGGTTTTTTCACAAGAAATAGTCAGTGCTAATTTCAAACCGAACTCTAGCCCTTAACAGAATTATGAGTATGAAAATCATTTTTGGGTGAAGCTAATATGTTTTGTTTTCTTGGTTGGGGTAGAGCACCAAAATCAAACCAACCTTCACTGGAAGAACTTAGAACTCCCACTCCTCGAGGCCAAAAACACTTAGGTTTTAATAAGCGTGGAACCAAATATGTTAAGCATGGAGGTGGTTCAACACCGGGTGTTGTCATCCAAGATGATGTCAATAGAGATAATGTTGACAATGTTATACAACAAATTAATCAAGAGATTGTGGAAGAAATGGGTAATCAAGAACATAATCAAGGTGGAGAAGAGGAATCATCCGAAGAAGGAGGAAATGAAGATGAACAAGGAGATGACAATGATGACAGTGAAGAAGATGGAGATAATGAAGATGATGAATCAGAGGAGGAAGAGGATGAAGAACAAGTTGAAATAGTTAAAAAACCAAAAAAGACCCCGAAAAATCCTTGTGCTATATATGCATACATTCCTGATGATACTTTGTGTTTGGCCCCAAAGAACCCAACTTATGGTACTCCAAGAGATGGAGGGGAGGTATTGATTGGCTAAAAAAACTCATGGGCTGCCAAGATTTATGCTACAAAGGTATTGAATCTTATACATGAATATTTCTTTGTCATATATTTTTCGGTATATATTAGTAAATAATATATGATGTTGTATTTGTAGGATTATAATAATGTTGTTCGTGTTTTGAAACGTCAAAAGAACAAGAAATGGGACATAGGGAATGAGTGTGATGAGGTCAGGTTGGTCGTATTTGATTGTGTGCTATGGTACGCGATACAAAATGCGCACCAAAAATTTGATGCTCTCACTGTTTCCGCATTTGCCGAGAGGGTTTATCCTGAGACCGAAACCTTTCATCTACCGTTTGGTGAGATGGCAATCACTCCGGATGATTGTTTTCGAATCACAGGCCTACCAATTACTGGAACAAGTGTTCGAGATGGGTACGATCCCTCCATGAGTTATGAGCTTCTTGAACAGTTGGTGGAGAGGTGTCTAGGCTGGAGCGCTAAGAAGGCACATTGTGAGTTTAGACGAGCTGCAAAAGAGCCTGATGAAGGTGATGAGTATAATTAGTTAAACCCATACCAGTCTTACAAGAAGAAGTTGAAAAAGATCAAGTTGAAAGTCTTGTTAAAAGAGTTTGGAGGGACGAAAGATTTGGTTGCCAAGGGAAAGTTGGTCATGACAGAAGAGAAGATTAAACACCATGTGACTGCTTATTTGTTATATCAACTAGGAACCATTTTTTTCCCCGACACTTCAGGTCATTCGGTAAATATCCATTACCTCCATCTATTGGACCCCCTTAATGAGGTGAACAACTATTCTTGGGGAATTGCGGTTCTATCGTTCGTCCAAGCGGAGCTCAGAAAAGCTTTGAGGCTTAAGTGTTTATATTTTGGAGGCTTATACACCCTTGTTCAGGTACTCCGTTAATTTATCCTTTGTGTTTTCCAAGATATGTTTGCTTAGTGAATGAATGTATATTTTTACTAATGAATACATATTTACTATAATCATATGTGTGGTTTCTTCTCATAGGTTTGGGTGTACGACCACTTCCCAAAACTGAAATTGTCTTATGCTCACACTCCTTGGACTTATGGGCAACCTACAGTTGGTAAATATGAATTTTTGGACTCGCAAATGAAGGGTAAGAAAAATAGGTTGTTGAGGTTGAGAGAGAAATTGGATAATGCAACGCTTGCATATGTGGTTTTCCATCCATACAAGCTTCAATCAGATGACGAAGAGGAAGATGTTGAGCCTGTTGATTTCTCACCTATTTCGGCTTATAATGGCCCGTTGTTTTATCCTGGCGGTTGTACAATGTACAATCCTCGAAGAGTAATGAGACAATTATGTTGTGTCCAAAGTGTCCCAGCAGAGGATAAATTCAAATTCAAGGTGATGAAGCGGGGAACTAAGAACATCGAAAATAATTTTTTTCCAAAGTACAATCCTGCTCCATCAGTGGACCAATGGAACAACTGTGAGGATTATTATATTCCAGTTGAAGAGTTAGAAGATTGTTATGGTGAGCCAAATGTTGTTGAAGAAGGGTATATGGAATGGTATGAAAATTTTTCTTATCCTCGTGTAATAAACATACAACAACAAGCCCGTGCTGAGAAAGCAAAATCGAAGGCAGTGGAGAAAGAGACCCAGAAAATTATGAAGCATACCCCAACCTGTGGTGATGAGGCATTGATCTTATGGAATTCAGCGGTAAGATATTTACTCTTATTTTTTCTTTTTATAAACTTATTAAGCATGCAAATATAGGAAATTTATACTTGTTTATGATTTTCATTGAAAAAAGGTGAAGTCAAGATCTAAATTGTTGAAGAAAATGATGTCAAAATTCCGTAGTGGAGAGTCGATGAACACTGCTAAACAAACGGAACTCTACAACCAATGGACAAATGTTTTTTCACCCAACACTGCTGATCAAAGACGGAGCATGCCGATGAAGTGGGGTCGACGAGAAGGGGAAGGTTCAAGTCGAATGGTTGAACAACAAAGCAGTGGAGATGACACTCCTAGTGACGAAGGACTAGCTAAATCTCCTAAACGCAAGGGTAGAAAAGTCTCACGTAGTGGTCATCGTGAATGAGTGATTGCAAGAATTAGTAATTTGGCATTTTATTCTGGATTTGGTACTTTTATTCTGGATTTGGTACTTTTGTTCTCTTATGTTTGGAATACCTCTTTATTGTGGATTTGGTAGTTTGTTTTCTTATTTTTTTGTTTTAGTAAACGAATTTCATGTTTTTGTTTCTAATTTGTGTCTAAGTAAGATATAAACGTTCGGTTTGATCGCAATTACAAAATTCAACCGAACTGAACACTACAAAAAAAAAACGTATTACAGAGTGATGTTCGGTTGGATCGCAATTACAAATCCAACCGAACTGAACACTACCAAAAAAAAAAGTTACAGAGTGATGTTCGGTTTGATCGCAATTACAAAATTCAACCAAACTGAACACTACCAAAAAAAAACGTATTATAGAGTGATGTTCGGTTGGATCGCAATTACAAATTCAACCGAACTGAACACTACCAAAAAAAAAAAAAGTTACAGAGTGATGTTCTGTTTGATCGCAATTACAAAATTCAACCGAACTGATCACTACAAAAAATATTAAAAGTTATAGAGTGATGTTCGGTTAATGGGTAAAAACTGCAGGTTACCGAACTTAGTTGTTCGAAAATAAAACCTTATGTTCGGTTACATGTGAAACTTTTATTACAAACCGAACGCATAGGTTCGAAAATAAAACCTTATGTTCGGTTACCAGCGAAATTTTTATTACAAACCGAATGCATAGGTTCGAAAATAAAACCTTTGTTAGTGTTCAGTTCGGTTAGATATAATAACAAAACTAACCGAAAATAATTGTTGACCAAAACTTGTACTTGATCTGACAAATGTAACGGCAATTTTTTAGTCCGTTATACACCCCAATGCTATATATATGGGTCTGATGCTTCATTTTTTTGTATACCATTTCATAAAAATGGCATCTGGTAGTCATAAATTTACTTTAGAAGAAGATATTTATATTTGTAGAAACTTCGTACTGTGGTTTCCAAAAAGGGGTGAAGAACCGTCAAGGCATGGTCGGATTAGTAATAGTTATTGGGGGAAAATACATGAGAAATTCTGCGATGACACAGGTAACCCTCATAACCTTGAAGAGCTATCTTTGTTCATTCGATTTGAAAAAATTCAAAAAAGAGTTGAGGATTTTTTGATTTTGTATCAGATAGTTGCGAGGAATCGACTGAGGGGTGAAACATACGAGGAAATCGTTTTAATGTCAAAGAATGAATGGCGACGATGGAAAGTAAAGGATTTCAAATATGAAGATCATTTCCGCATCCTTAGATATTTTTTCATAATGCGTTTTGGATATTAAGTCTTTTGTAATTTAATTTCGGCAATGTCATGTAATTTCATTTCCAAACCGAACTAATGTTGTAATGTAATAGTTCGGTAATGTCATTTAATGTAATTTGTTAACCGAACTTATATATTTTGAATTGAAAACCACAGTGGACCTACAATCTTTATGCCAAATGACTCCTAATAAAAACCAAATACCAAAAAACATAATCTTTCATTGTTATGTTGATTTTCAAAGCATACTTACAATCAAAAAACACCATCTAACTAAAGGTACAATTAATCATCCGCAAGGGAAATACAACCTTGGTGTATAATCGCTTCCGAATCCTTCAAATCTTTCCACATCTCCATGTTATGTTCATACATAATGCACCAACCCAACATTGTGTCGGGGTTAAATTCATTCCAATAAGAGTATGGGCATATCGGAGGCAATGGACAATTGTCTTCTAACCGGAGGCCTATAAAATGGTTTTAGTTAATCAACGCAATCACCACTCTCCTACGTTTTAGTTGCTCGACACATATGGTTTTTTTCGGAGTGTATGTGAAACTACCACATTTTGAGAACAAGTGAACCACGCAATTGAATGCTTCGGCTATTCAGTGCCCACATATCGGCATGCTCATCCAATGATCCCTTGTGATTGAATTTCCCCCGTGGAGACGGCTTTGATATCTAACAAACTGCACATTGAGACTATCATCCCCATCGGACAACATTGTCTTGTAAAATTCCGGTTTCTCCCTTAACTTCATCAACAACCTTTGACGGACATAAGTGACATGATTATCATTATATATCTTGGCACCTTGAGTGAAAGGCCCTAGTTGTTGTACGACAACGTGGAAACCGCAATTACCATCCGCAGGGACATCATTGGTGGTTATGACGTAATCTCTAATGTAAGGAGGTATCTCTTCCAGGAACCTTTTCTCAACAGGAGGGTCAGTCATATCAATTGGAATAGGTTGAGAGTGTAACATAGGTCCTTTTTTATTCATATCCCGTTCACTTGTCTCTCCCTTTTCAATAATATTCCTAGCCCTTATCTTACAATCTTCTTGGTACTTAGCCGCGGTATGCTCATGTTGCGAAGGATCTCTAGTAAAAGGGGTCATTTCACTCTTCCTCTTGCCCAAAACCTTTGCATATTGTCTGACTTGTTTTTTGGTTTCTTTGGTTGGTGGCCTACCTTTGGCCTTGCCTTTATTCGGTTCTTGCACATTTTTTGAAGTCTGCGGATAAACGATTGGCCGCATGTCATCCCAAAATATTTGCCTTTCAAGATTGTTCATGTTCCGGTACCTCTCGATAACGACTCTTCCCATTTCATTATCACCAAACTCTTCTCCGACATCTCCCTTGGTAGGAGGAACAAAACTTAAGTGTTACCAATGTGGATCTATATCGCTTAAAGGGATTATGCCATGTTCATACTTAGCTATCATGTGGCGACAAGGGAGCCCAATAGACTTCATCATGTTGCAAACACACACCTCTTCCGGATTGGTTCCCCATATGCGGATCAAATTTACCTCAACCAATAACCTCTTAATGCAAGCATGCGAAACATTATCGTGGAGTCCCTTGAAAAACCGAAGGTCCTCCATTTTCACGATGTTACTACATTTGTCTACAATCTTTTTGTACTTCATGATGCGACTTTTTTGAAACTTCTCTTTAATTCTATCAATCTCGCGGTTGAAGTAAACCTCCATAGCGTTAAACACAACCACAAAATTATCAATACATCCAAAGAGATTTTTCTTCAAACGGTGGTGAGCCGATTCTACCAAACTTGTTGCTTGATTCCCAAAGTGTTTATGGTGGTTGGTAAAAGCATAAACAAACCGCTCTTTGTGCGGTTCCAACCATTGCTTGACCACATACGTTACAATATCATCAGGATATTCGGGGCTACGCCAATGCTCAATAAATTCGGCAAGATTTAGATTGTACTCTTCTTCGGTGAGAGACCAAGTCAAAGCCTCCCATTCCCCGGAGAAAGATACCCATTTAGCATGATTTATGGTGTATTGTTCATCGAATGCCTCTTTTGCATCAGCTTGTTCATCTTCCGGTAGCTTACTAATCTCTTCGAATGCTATCCTCTTTGGTGGACAAAGTTGAGGCTTGCACCTATTCATCACATTGCACCATATATGAAATGTACAAAGAATATTATGTGCCAATGGGAAGACTCTCTCTATTGCATTCATCAATGATACTTGATTGTCCGTCAATATAACCCCCGGGATATCATCATCTCGGTAGATCGCCTTCAATTGTTGTAGCGCCCACCTATAACTTGGTTCTTTCTCGTCCTTTAGAAAACAAAAAGCAATGGTAAAAGGTGACTTCGTCGACGTACGACCAACAATGTTCAACAATGGCATCTTGTATTTGTTTGTCTTGTAAGTGCAATCCATTATAAGAACTTCATGGAAGGATTGAGCCAGTTGAACACTCTTCGGATGAGCAATGAAGAGATAAGTTATTTCTTCACCCTGACCTAGCTTCTTTTGAACCGCGTATCCTTTCTCTTCATCCAACATAAACAATTGTTGCATGACTCTTCTATCCTTCCATTGAATCTTTTTAATTGACTCAATTGCATTGTAAATGGTGGTCGGGGATGATACGTTTTCCGTGTTATCATCCTTTAATAAGCGAAGCATACCAGCTGGGGAAATACGCAATCTCCTATATTTAGCTACTTTCTCATTTTATTGAGGAGTCAGCCTTGCGGCCATTGCATGTCCTACAAGATGCTCCGGACGATGGTGGTTGTGATTACCTACCACCTTATCCATCGATAGAACCCATCCTTTCCTTAGTTTTGAGTAACTAAAAATTAGCTTGAACGGACATTTTATTTTCTTTGAGCACACTGTGTTCTTCCTCGTCGTCTTTCCTTCATACACATACCCCTTCCTCTTGTGGCTAGCATCCGGATCTCCACTTCTCTCTTCAAACCATTTCAAAACGAGTTTTGCTTTCTTTTCCATTCAAAACTAATACGCACATGGCTCTCTTGGCATGCTCTCTAGCCCAATTCTTCGCATCAATAGGTTGATCAAATACCAAATCATTGGCATAGTGATGGGATGTATCTTCCTACAAGATACCAATTGGAGAAGGTTGATCATCCATTGGTATATCTTGGCATTCAATCTACAAGAAATGGAACAACATCAATTGCAATCACAACCGGGTTAGGTAAGCTATTAATTTAAGCGCGTAAACCGAACTACCAATTCGGTGAACAAACCAAAAGGCCATATAACCGAACATATAAAGTATATGTAGTTCGGTTACAATATATTTTACATAGGTCACCGAATACAACACTGGAACGATTCATTTTTTTGGGATTCTTAAGTTCGGTTAGGTATGCTCTTGGGATCAAGTGTGCGAAATAACCGAACCTGCATAACTTAGTGTACTCTTATATTTTGTACAGTTCGGTTAGATAGTGGCTTTACAGGAAGTGTGCGAACAAACCGAACTTTGTATGCTAAGTTTAATTAGTTTTACGTAAAGTTCGGTTGGTTAATAGTTGCAAAGCAACCGAACTTTGTACATTAAGTTAAATCATAAATTTACGTTAAGTTCGGTTAGTGTATATTGGTTGCGAAACAACCGAACATTACACTGGAATTCTTCAAACTTCCATCAATGCATAGTTCGGTTATCTGCGTGTTTGTCTAATGTAACCGAACTGCATATCCAGATGAGTTCGGTTAGATGTTCTTCACCTTTCGTAACCGAACTACTTAAAAAATGTACATTTGTTTTGAAAATTTGGAGCAACAAGACCAACATTAGATAAGTTTGGAGCATACCTGGATACCCAAATGATCTTCCTCCGGTTGTGGTTGATAAAATCCATCATTTTCATATTGAGATTGAGTTTGTGGAAGAATACATTCACCATCTAAGAAATTACTCATATCCGGATCATTGTGAAGATTAAAAAATACTCTAGGAGTTAATGGAGATGAAGAATCAGATGAGCTTTCATCACAAGAATTCCCAAACGTAGTGAATGTGAAATAATGTTTTTTTTCCATGGTTTTCTCCTTCTTCTTCTCTAACTTTATCCTCTAAAAAATTCAATTTCATTTTTAATAACTCATGTTTTAATCTAATCTCACTAATCAGTTTTTTATTAATCATTTTAATAATGATTTCACTAATCAAAACCAAAAGATATTAAAAGGGTATTTTAGATAATATAGAAAGTATTAGATTAGGGCACCCCTACCCCAAATAACATCATGGTCCCCTCAAAAAAAGAAGGGTGCCCAAAATAACGTTCTTAGCCAATTAGGGCTAACTAGGCCTCACAAACATTATCAAAGAAGCCCATGTGCAATATCCAAGTCAAGACAAGGAAGGCCTACATCATCAATGCCACGTCAGCATTGAAGTGTGCCGTGTCAGCAAGTAAGCGCCACGTCAGCATGCCAATCAGAACTATGGGGCCACGTCATCATCCATATTACCACGTCAGCCGCCATGTCATCACATGGTCCAGTCAGCTGCCACATCAGCACATGGTCCGGTCATCTTCCACGTCATCCTTGAACCCGTCACGTCAGCAATAAGTCACCGGATGACATCATCATTACGTCACCAACTGACATCATCATTGCATCACTTTTCGGCTCCATAATCGGCGTAACGTCGCCATAATCGCCGGCGTCACTTTCGGCTGCCGGCAGAGGTGCAGTGATTCGGAGCTTCTCGGATTGATGTATTACTATGGTCCCCGGATTTATACACTCTGCAACTATATAACTGTCGGATATTTACACCCACTAAGCCAAGTCGAGTTGGCTCAGTCAACCGAGCTGCTAGCCGAGCTAAGCCAATAACTTGCTGGATGTTTCTGCCCCACGATGTTAGCCTTCCGGATTTTTATGCCCCACTATGGGCTTAGGTAAACTATTCCTCTTGGGCTTGGTATTTACACTTATTTGTTTGGGCCAACCCGTTGCACCATTTTGCTTGGTTAGTTCCATAACCCAAGAAGAAGTTTCTGGAAATATCTAGAAGGATTGCTGGCCAAGTCACAAGGGGAATATTCTGGAACATTCCATGAGACTTGCAGGGCAAGTTAATCAAGTAATGCTTATCTCGAAATTAGGATTAAACCTTAATGGAAAACATATAAATACATGGGTTCACAACCCTAAAAGATAGACAATTCTTTCTAAACAAACTCCTGTGAAAAACTCTAGCTAAATTAAGCCCTCTGATTCTATCAACATCATCATCAGATTCGTGTTTGGAGGTGAAAATCTTTTACCTTACCTACAAATCAAATAAAATCGTTTTTGTTAATTCATTTACCGTTTAGTTCTTAATCTAAACATTAACTGTTTGTTCTACTCAGGTCCAAATTATGCGTTCCTTTATGAAGGAGCTGCCGGTTGTCAACTAGCTGCAACTCTTTCGTCGAAATATAATGTCCTGTTAATAGAAAGAGGATCGATCCCCTTATGGAAACCCTAACATAACCAATTTGAGTTCATTTCAGAATAACACTCTTGCAGCTTCAACTTCCCTTTCTCAGCGTTTCATATCTGAAGATGGTGTAATTAATTCGCGTGCACGAGTTTTAGGCGGTGGAACTTCCATAAATGCTGGATTTTACTCCCGTGCTGAGCAGAAGTATGTTAAGGATTCAAGTTGGGATGATAAACTAGTAAATCAATCTTATGGATGGGTGGAACAATTCGTCGTATTCAAGCCAAAAGTTGAAGCTTGGCAATCTGCAGTGCGAGACGGATTGCTAGAAGTTGGTGTGTTACCTAATAATGGATTTACATTTGACCATGTTAACGGCACTAAAATTGGTGGTACCATGTTTGATCAGAACGGGCATAGACATACTGCGGCTGATTTGCTTCGATATGCAAATCCTAAAAGGCTCACTGTTCTTCTCCATGCTACTGTCAGTAGGGTTTTGTTTAGATCAAAAGGTACGAATAGCATCTAGATTCACTTTCACCATTTTGATAGAGTCGATTAAAGTTATGAAGCCTATGCTCATGTGCAAAAATGTATCTGCAGGAAAAAAAAATCCAGTAGCTTATGGAGTGATATTCACTGATACATCCGGTATGAAACACAAAGCATATTTGAAACAAGAAGGGTTAGGATTCATGAAGAACGAGATCATATTATCAGCCGGTGCATTGGGAAGTCCTCAATTGTTAATGTTGAGTGGTGTTGGACCAGATGATCACTTAAGATCCCTCAACATTACAGTTGTGGTTGATCAACATCTTGTTGGTCAAGGGATGTCTGACAATCCAATGAATGGAATCTTCGTCCCTTCTCCTACAGAGGTTGAGGTATCACTCGTTCAAGTTGTTGGTATTACTGAGTTTGGGAATTACATTGAAGCAGCTAGTGGCGGCAATTCTACTTTATTTAATGGTGGGATCATATTTGAGAAAGTCATTGGTCCATTATCCACTGGCCATCTTGATCTCAAACCAAGAACCCAAATGCCAACCCACTTATCACTTTCAACTACTTCAAAGAACCCCGAGACCTCCAACGGTGTGTTAATGGTGTTAAAACGATTGAGAAGGTAATAGCATCCAAGGCATTCTCTAAATTCAGGTACGAGTACGACACTATAATTGATTAATTTACACTGTAAGTCTTTCTAACATATTCTTCACCTCTGGGTCGACTTTTTCAACAAATCTTTCGATTATGTATGTATACACAGGTTCGATAGTATCTCCTTCCAGACTCTACTCAACCTAACTTCGAGGTTTCCCATAAACTTGGTACCCAAAACTGGTAATGACTCGACATCATTGGAGCAGTTCTGCAAAAATACCGTGACGACATGGAGGATGTCAAGTTGGTAAGGTTATTGATCAGGATTATAAGGTTCTTGGTGTTGATTCTTTAAGAGTTATTGATGGATCGACATTCATCGATTCTCCTGGCACAAATCCTCAAGCTACAATTATGATGCTAGGAAGGTATAATCTCAACTAAAATTTTAATTAACTAAATTCATCTTACACTATCACGGGTTTCGATCTACTGATCAAACATGATTATCCTCTTTTACGTATGATAATTTAGGTATATGGGAATCAAGATTCTGAACAAGAGACGATTACAACTAGATGGGACTATGGGAGGATGACATAACCAGATGATCCAATTAATTAAGTTGTATACAGAAGTTGTATACGATAAAAATCGCCTATGCATTTGTTTCTTGGTGAACAGTTTGGAAATAAATCTTCGACTTTGAATCAGCTGATAGTTGCGCTGCCAAATATTTTTGAGAGTAGTACTCAAATATGTAACTGGGATGGGTAATTGGCGATAGGTAGCTTGAGATGCATTATTTGTATTTCTGATTGGGTGGATTCACTGGTTCTGTTATCAAGTCCCGTGGATGGCAAGAAAATGGTAAGATAGGGGGTTAAGAAAGTAATCAGTGGTAAAATAGAGATGAATAGAGAAACTCAAATATCAGAGGCAGCCGTTTTCTCCAACGTCTTAGTTTTCTTTTCTTCATGTTTAATTGTTTGAAATATCAGGCCAGTTTATAGTGAACTTCCATTTCAACAAAAAACTTTTTTTGATCGGCAACCAAAACATTAGAATGAGACAGCCTTTTATATGAATATCAGGTCGTATTATGGAAAAGGGGGGAAATTCTGCCCAACATCCAACCAATAATACGAGTTTTCATATGGGCAAGATGGGTGGGGAGGCAGTCTCGGGCGGGGTTTTAGGCCTAGATGTCCGCTCTACACTAAAGGATGGGTTTCAAGCCCATGAAAAGGAGTATACTGTTTATAATACTTTTCGACCAGCAGATATATCTGCATCTTTGTCGGAAAATATTATTGCTCCTGAAGAGAAAGAACCTCAAATTGATTTCAACGGGAGAATGGGTGTTTCAGTTAAACACCCATCGATGATTAATATCAGCAGAGAAATTGTAGAGAGAGGTATGAAGAAGAAGGTTGATATGGAAATACCAATTGGTGAAGAAGATGATGGACTGGATGATTTCGATGGAAGAGAGGATTTAAAGGAGATGCTTCAGGATAATAGATTGGACGACCCAATTGAAGCTATAAACGGTAATATTGAAGATGAAAACTCAGAGGTGGAAGGAGAATCCAAAGATTCAAAAAACAATCAGTTGGAAAATTCAAAAAGTATCTCTCACTCCCAATCTCTTTCACAAGCTGAAAAAACAATTACCCCAAAGATACAATCTCATATTGAATTTAGCAGAATGATGGGGGTTACATGTAATCATCCGAATACTTTTGATATCTGCAGAAGTTTGGTGATTAGGAATTCGTCTCCACTCAATAATATGGAATTGCCAGAGATGGAGGATGATGATGGCTTAGGGTCTTTCGACCCAATGGATGAAGTACCTGCTGCTTTACCAACAGATGAGGAATGTATTGACGCAATCTCAGGTGATGCTGATCTTGAATCTTATGATTTGGCTGGTTTTAATCCAATTTTGAGTTCGATGGTTTCCCAAGATTGTAATGGATCATAAAATAATGTCTTCCAATATTAGGGGTTTGGGTCATGATGCCAAAAAAATTGCAATTAGAAATGCGATTAGTAGAAACAATATCACAATTCGCATTATTCAAGAATCTAAAAAAGAATTGGTAGATGATGATGCTCTTATTAGGTCCCTATGGGGTAATAATGGTTGCAATTATATTCATATCCCTTCTTGTGGTACAACTGGTTCTTCTGGAGGCATTATAGTTATGTGGAAAGATGGTGTGGTGGATATGGAGGATCACTTGTTAGGAGCCTTCTCAATTACTTTAAAGTTCAAGAATGTTGCTGATGATTTCAGGTGGGCTTTCACTTCAGTTTATGGTGCTTCAGATAATGGTTATTACAGACAGTTCTGGGCTGAGTTAAACGATATAAGACTACTCTTTGATGAGCCGTGGCTAGTGGGGGGAGATTTCAATGCTACTTTGTTTCAATCTGAGAGAAACAAGCCAGGAGGTTGTGTTGCTTCTAGAAAATTCTTTAAAAAAATTGTTAGAAAACATTCTCTCATTGATTTGCCACTGAATGGAGGTAAGTACACTTGGACTAACTCTCAGCAACATCCTCTTTTAATTAGACTGGATAGATTCTTGGTTAATGTTGAATTTCAAGAACATTGTCCCTCTTTACTGCAAGTGAGACTAAAGAGAACAATTTCTGATCACAGTCCAATTATGCTTTAAAAACTGTCTCTCCTTTTAGAATTGACAATTACTTGCTGCTTCATCCTTCATTTTTGGAGAATTTGAAATTATGGTGGGATAACTTGGTCTTTTCTGGTAAGCCAAGTTTTGTTTTTGCTAAGAAGTTACAAGGCTTAAAACCTCTTATCAAAGCTTGGAGAAAATCTTTAGGAAATCTTCAAATTCAGATGGATGATCTGGAGATGGAAATAGATGACATTGATTGTATGGAAGAATTTGCAATTCTTCATACTAATGATATTGTTCAGAGAGAAAGAGCTAAAGCTAATCATTCTTCTGTTTCCTTATATTTAGCAAGGAAAATTGGGTCAAAGAGCAAAAGATAAGTGGTCTAAAGATGCTAAGAGAAATACTAAGTATCTTCATCAACTTGCTTCTTATAAATTCAAGCTCAATAATATCAATTGCTTAAGAATTGATGGAGAATTGTCTTTTGATAAATCCAAGATTTCCGCAGAAGCTATTTCTTTTTATTCTAATTTATTTTCAGAAGAGTTTCCTGTTAGACCAAGATTTGATGGCTTACAAATGCCTTCTATTTCTGTTGAAGACAATATTCATCTAGAGAAGCCTTTCACTGAAGAGGAGATTAAAAGTGTTATTTGGCATTTTGGAACCAATATGGCTCCAGGCCCGGATGGTTTCACCATGGAGTTTTTTAAATGTGCTTGGGAGGTGATTAAAGTTGATCTTATGAAGGTGATTAAAGAATTCAAATCTTCTTCTTCACTTGATTGGAGATTAAACTGTACCAATTTGAAGCTAATTCCAAAATGCAGTGGTGCAGTCTGTCTACATAATTTCAGACCTATCAGTCTAATTGGTGGTGTTTATAAGATAATCTCAAAAGTTCTAGCTCAAAGAATGAAACTTGTTATGCCTTCTATTATCTATGATTATCAAGGTTCTTTTATTCATGAGAGATAGATTTATGATGGGATTCTTATTGCAGCAGAATTAATAGACTCCGGGAAAAGAGAAAATAAACCAGGTATAGTGTGCAAGGTAGACTTTGAGAAGGATTTTGACAATATAAATTGTGGATGCATTGATATTGCTTTAGAGAAATTTGGTTTTGGCCATGTTTGGAGGAGCTGGATAAAATGGTGTATTTCTTACGCTAGATTTTCTATCATTCTAAATGGTGAAGCAACTACTCTTTTCAAATCTAAGAAAGGAATAAGACAGGGGGATCCAATATCACCTTTTCTCTTTATTATAATTGTTGAAATTCTCTCCTTAATGATAAAGAAAGTTGCTTCTTCAGGTTTGATTTCTGGCTTCAAGGTTAGTGCTACTGGAATAGAAGTGCATCATCTCCAATTTGCAGATGATCTAATTGTCTTTCTAGATGATACCACTGAACAAGTCTCAAATTTGAACAATATTTTGTTCACTTTTGAGTTGATTTCTGGTCTCAAAGTAAACTTCAGAAAAAATACAATAGTGGGTATTAGTTCTGCTCATAATGGTATGCACTGTGCTAGAATCTTTGGTTGTTGCTTATCTCAATGGCCTTTAAGATATTTGGGAATTCCTCTGGGAAGTAATTCCAAATGCAAGGAAATTTGGGAGAGCATAATTCAAAAAATTCATCTCAAACTCTCAACTTGGAAATCCAGATACTTATCTAAGGGTGAGAGATTGATATTGGTGAACAGTGTGCTTGCTAGTTTACCAGTGTATTATCTGTCAATGTTTCAAATTACGGCTTCAGCTTCGAAAGAAATAGAGAAGATTATGAGGGACTTTTTATGGGGTTCTACTGCAAACACTAGAAAGAGAAGTTGGGTAAATTGGTCAACAACTTTAGCTTCTAAGAAGAGGGGTGGAACTGGAATCAAGAAATTAAAGCTAGTAAATAAGGCACTTCATTGTAAATGGATCTGGATATATGGCTCTGAAAGAAGAGCTCTTTGGAGATAAATTATTCATCAAAAGTTTGGTGGTCTTCAAAATGATTTCTTTCCTAAGAATTCAAATATGGCTATTAAGAGAAGTCTTTGGCCAGGGATTCTTAAAGCTAATGATCATGTAATACATAATACTTCTTTGACAGTGATTTCTGGTGACAGGGTTATTTTTTGGCAGGATAAATGGAATGGTGTTAATCCACTTAAAATTTCTTATAATGCACTATATAAACTGTCTAGAAGAAAACATGCTACCATTAAAGAGTGTATTTCTGATGAATCCGCTTGGAACTTGGACTTTAAAAGAAATCTAAACGCGGCAGAATTAGGTGGGATTGTTCATATGCTTCAAGATCGGGGTGACCCTGCAATTTTTGCAAAAAACTCAGGGGAGGAAGATCAAAGGATTTGGACTGCGGAGGGAGGTAAATTCTCTTTCAGTAACTGCTACAAATCTTTGGATTTGGATGGGTTTCTCTTATTTCCTCATAAGCAGCTGTGGAATCATAGAATTCCAATGAAAGTTTCTTTATTGGTTTGGACTCTATGCCATGGGGAAGCACCTATGATGGATTTTCTTTTTAATACTGGTAGAGTGAGTGGTAGTGAGTTCCTTTTCTGCAATTCTGCTCAGGAAAAAAACAACCATTTGTTTGTGCAGTGTTCTGAGACTTTGAAGTTGTGGAACTATTTCTTGAAAAGCTTCAACACTAGTTGGGTTTTCTCAGACTCAGTCAAAGCTACTTTGTGGGAATGGCCTGCTAAGAGAGGAAATTCTATGCACAAGAAATTATGGGGAATGTTACTGATTCTTCACCACCGATTGCTTCTTCATAGGTTGTTGGATCATCCCTATCTTGCTCTCACCTATTGAAAATGCATATGCAACCAAATCAGCATGTCCGTATCTCTGAGGTGGTCTAACTTGCCTCCTCTCTCTGTCTCTTACAAGATTGTACAGATGACCTTGTGCTTCTTCTTCCTGGGCAGGTTCTTGCACAATATCTTGATCATCATCATCAGAAACAACAGTCTCATTGCTTCCTTGAACTTGCACCTCAAGTTCCACCTCAAGTTCCACGTTGTCACCAAGCTCCACCTTATCACTAACACCCTCTTCAGCTTTTCCATCTAGTTCTTCATTCTTTGGCTTCAACATCGATTGCTCATCAAATTTCACATCTCTGCTGATAAGAAACTTGTTTGATCTTTCTGCAGGACACCATAACATGTATCCCTTTACACCCTTTGAATACCCAAGGAATATACACTTCTTTGCTCTAGGTTCTAGCTTCCCCTCATTCACATGAGCATAGGTTGGACATCCAAAAATCTTCAAGTCTTCATAGTTAGCATGCGAACCTGTCCAAACTTCATTTGGAGTCTTGCACTCAATGGAAGTCGATGGAGATCTATTCACTAAATAAGATGATGTGTTTGCTGCTTCTTCCCAAAACTGCTTTGGTAACTCGGCATTGGAGAGAATGCACCGTGCCTTCTCCATTATGGTTCTGTTCATCCTTTCTGCAACACCATTTTGTTGTGGTGTTTTTCTGACTGTGCGGTGTCTCACAATCCCTTGCTCCTTGCAGAACTCATTGAACTCGCCACCACAAAATTCCAAACCATTGTCTGTCCTCAAGCACTTGATTTGTCTTCCGGTTTGATTCTCAACCATAGTCTTCCATTGCTTGAAATGAACAAAAGTTTCATCTTTGTGTTTAAGTATGAATACCCATACTTTCCTTGAGAAATCATCAATGAACGTCAACATATATCTACCACCACCATGTGAATCGACCCGAGAAGGACCCCAAAGATCAGAATGAATATAATCCAGAATACCCTTGGTGTTATAAATAGATGTACTAAACTTGACTCTACACTGTATTCCAAAGACACAATGTTCACAGAAATCAAGCTTGCATGTTTTATGACCACAAAGCTGCTTGCTCAAAACAGCCAATCCCCTATCGCTCATATGCCCTAGCCGCATATGCCACAACTTGGTAGTATCATCATCAGAACTTGAAGAACATACAACTGCATCACCCGTCACAATAGTACCTTGCAGCGTATAAAGACCATTAATTCTCTCGCCCTTCATAATTGTAAGACTTCCTCTTGAGACACGAATAACTCCACCTTCACCTTAATACTTGCAACCATTTGAATCAAGCGTACCCAAAGAAATCAGATTTCTTCTCAAGTCCGGAACATGCCTAACCTTAGTTAGAGTCCTCACCATACCGTCATACATCTTAATTTGAATTGTACCTACACCCACCACTTTACAAGTGACATTGTTTCCCATAAGAACTTTACCACCTTCTCTATCTTGATAAGTAGTAAACCACTCTTTATGAGGACACATGTGAAAAGTACACCCCGAATCAAGAATCCACCCATTATCCGAGCTTTCGGTATGAACCGTTCCATTATCACTTTATGCTTCAACATTTTCTGCGGTTCCTTGGTTAGTATTCTTCTCGACATTCTTCAATTTTGGAAAATCCTTCTTGAAATGCCCCTTTTCCTTACAATGAAAGCAATAGAATTTACCGGATTTTGATTTATACCTTGACTTTGATCTACTCCTATCAAATCCTCCCTTTTGGTTTCCTCTTCCTCTAACAAACAACCCATCTCCCGAATTATCTTTACCATCGATACCCGTCTTCTTTAACTCCTTAGAGTTCAAAGCCGCTTTAACATCTACCATGGAAATTGTAGTTTTTCCATACATTTCGGTATCAACAAAAGTTTCATAAGATGGTGGTAAGGAACAAAGCAAACCCAAAGCTTGGTCTTCATCTTCAATTTTGACCTCAATACTTGCCAAATCCAAGAGAATTTTATTATAATCATCAATATGATCTATAATAGACATTCCTTCATGCATTCTAAGAGTATGTAATTTCTTCTTAAGATATAAACGATTAGCTACGGATTTAGTCATATACCTCTTCTCCAACTTGTTCCATAGCCCGTCCGGTGTCGTTTCCGTCGCAACTTCTCTCAAGACCTCGTTGCTCAAACACAATAAAATTAATCCATGTGCTTTCTCCATGAGTTCTTCCTTTGCTTCATCCGACAATGTTGTTGCTAGAGCCATTTTCCCCTTCAAGGTTTTCTCCAAACCTTGTTGCACAAAAACATCCCTCATCTTTAGCCTCCATAAATTGAAATCATTCCTTCCATCAAATTTCTCAATCTTATACTTTGCCGCCATCGTAGATCGCTTTTACCCGGAGCTCTGATACCAATTTTTTATGACCAATGGCTCTTCAAAGCACAATCAATCAAGAATTGAAATAGAAATGAAATCAAAAGTAAAACAGGCACACACAACACAAGGATTTATAGTGGTTCGATCAAGATGATCTACATCCACTTTGGAAGACGACGATAACGGTTTCACTATGATTTAAACAAGATTACAAGAGTATGATTGAAAACCCTCTCTTAAGAACAAGCCTACACTGCCTGTCTTACACTCTCTATGAGATACTTATGTTTCTCTCTTATTTTCTGATGCTATTTACAATGGAAGCTAGAAGGCCTTACATATAGGAACAATGAGATGATATATGTCGAAATATATCACTCGAAACACAATGAGTGCTCCACTGTCTCTCCAATGAGTGATCCACTGAACTCTAGTGATCGACAGCAAGAGATAACACCAAGTTGTCATGATTAAAGTGTTTAATTATTCAAGGCACATACTACAGTTACAGTAGCTCGAGAATGGAACTACTAAAAATGTGAGGACAACTTTTTAATAGGTAATAAAAAACTACAATTACCATCCTTCAGATATAGTTATTACACAAGATCCAGATAGGTGCAGCAGCTCTAGGTGTTCTGTGTCAAAAAAAAAATAGAAAAGAAGAAGCAGCTCTAGCTGTTGGGAGTTTTAATAGGTATTCATACGTCTTTTTTCTAAGATCTGTGTTTGGCTCACGGCATTGCTCAGGTGTACAGCTTTCAACAACCACTTGCTCTAAAGCCGCAACTTTGGTTTTCCAACAAGATTCTACATCTGCTGATTCACCTTTATCAAATCGAAAAACAAGGAACGAGGTAGAGAAATTAAAACAAAATTTAAGTTACCTCATCAAAATATGGGCGCATTGTGGGCTTTTGAAAGACTCTTGCATGCGCTCATGTATGCGAAGAAATGCTAAGAAAGATGAAGAAATGCGTTCGTGTAGCTGTGAATAAATTTCGAAATAGCCATCATTTGTAAAGAGATTGGGAGTCAAAGACTGTATCAGTTACCTGCATTCTTTTTATGTCAATAGATTCTATAATCCCCAGTAGATACGTTTTTGCATATAAGGAGTCTCTTGAAAGGCTTGTCCGCAGCTTCAAACATTTAAGACTGCAAAATTGAGGAAGCTGGCTGTCTAATTATGCGACAGCACTGGAGGCAAACTTATCGAACAAAAAGAAAGAGTTGTCGATTAATGTTTACTCATATACAACAGTAAAAAGAAATTGTACATAAATAATCAACATTTCCTTGAAAGAAATTAGATGATATACAGTGGCTGATGCAAGTTTCGATGCGGTAAGATGATATTGTTTTGTGACATCTAAATGAATATATATGATTGAAGTTTAAGAGATCTAAGATGCGGTAAGTGGATGCAACCATGCAGAACCATAGGCAAGCACCCACCGGTATTGCTTAGCTAGTGCGTTGTGGTGTGCCAGACAAATAGCTAGGCTCATCAACAAGGCACAACACCTGGCACGACACAACACGACCAGCGAAGAAAACACGCCATATTATGCATAAATTACTACACAATATATCACATTTCACCAAAATAAACTTTATTTTAGCCACTATTTAACATTTTATTTTCGTTATGCTGATTTATTTTTATAATAATATATACACTAACTAAATTTTTTGGAAAATTTTCACTTTGGAAAATATAGAATAAGTGTGCTAGCACAACAACACACGGATATACAACACCAATATTTTTATGGTATAGTACAGCTCGGCACGCCATTTAATAAGACAAAGCACAATATGTCTGAATCTATGGCACAACCCAGCACATCACACAGCCCGCTAAACACGTGACTTCGTGACTGAGTTGTACTAGGTCAGCACGTTTTATACCCCTGCTCTTATGATTCATCAAAAGGATTTTAGAACTCTATGGATTTTATAACATCTTCTTTTTCACTGTCATTATGCATGGGCTACATGACACTACTCTGTTCAACTGAACTTTGAAAGCTCAACAACCTTCTTAGACATATGTAAACATTGGATAGGTAAGAATAACCAAATATTACCCATTGAAATCGTTATGACTAAGACCTGGTTCATTTGGAAAGAAAGATATAATAGAACTTTTGAAAAGAAGTAGAAATCACACCTCCAATTAGCTATAGAGATACAAAGACACCTAATCTTCTGGCATAAAGAAAAATACGAGTCCCCAATTCATTCGGCTAATCATTTAGGAAGACAAAAAGCAGTCTGGAAGGATCTCAAAAAGATCAAAACAAAATTAACATAGATGCATCATGGATATCAGAAAATAAACCAGCAGGTTTATCGTGGGTACAGATACCCACTGAATCAAGACCCGAAAGCGAGATGCGCACTTGAGCTAGCCGACTTTACGGTCTATTTAGCTCGTGAAGCTTTCACATTTAATGGGAGGTACTCTATAGACTCTTCCTCGTCCGGTTTCTCTCTCCCTCAGTGGTCCGGAGGAAGGAAAGACGTTAAAAGTGTGGTAGTAGAAGAGGGAACGTAGTAAAATGCGGTAGTTACGACATTCTTTTGCGAAAGGAAAATCGTTGAATAGGCTGTTGGCGGTTGGCTACCGGCCCTATATAGCATTATACCCGCACATGGCGACTTAATACTATTGAATAGTCAGACATGCACAGTAACGGTACGGATCTTTATTTTTATGACGAATTAATACTATTAATTAATTGGGATAGGGGGATACTTCTATTTTGAGCCTCTCGTTACTTCATTAATGGGGACCTTCATTAATATATTATTTTTTCATTCAGAATAAATATATAAATAAATAAAATCTGGCAACATTATGGCCTGGCCAAATTACGCAAGGTAGATACTATCACCGTCAAAAAAAAAATTACTATCAAGACTATTACACCCTGGCATCTTTAGAGGTGACCCCAAAAGAATTAGGAGTGACACAAAATGATAAAATAGGTTAAAATTACTTATATGTCCCTTCATAATCGGTAGTTTAGAAGAAGAAAAAAAATATACTGATTGTGATATGTTCTTCTCTTCCTAGCTTTGTATTGAAATAATTAAATTTGGGGCTACTACCATAATCGGTAGGAAATAAACATCATCAAACTACCGATTGTGAAAACTAAGAAATCCAAAATTCCAATGGTTTTTGAAAAATTCGAATTTAGGGCTACTACCATAATCGGGAGGCAATAAACATATCATGAAACTACCGATTGTGAAAACAAAGAAATCCAAAATTCCATTGGTTTTTGAAAAATTTCGAATTTAGGGCTACTACCATAATCGGGAGGCAATAAACATTATGAAACTACCGATTGTACAATCGGTAGGCAATAAACATATCATGAAACTACCGATTGTGTAAACAAAGAAATCCAAAATTCCATTGGTTTTTGAAAATTTCGAATTTGGGGCTACTACCATAATCGGGAGGCAATAAACATCATGAAACTACCGATTGTACAACCGGTAGGCAATAAACATATCATGAAACTACCGATTTTGAAAACAAAGAAATCCAAAATTCCATTGGTTTTCGAAAATTCGAATTTGGGGCTACTACCATAATCGGGAGGCAATAAACATCATGAAACTACCGATTGTACAACCGGTAGGCAATAAACATATCATGAAACTACAGATTGTGAAAACAAAGAAATCCAAAATTCCTATTGGTTTTTGAAAAATTTCGAATTTGGGCTACTACCATAATCGTGAGGCAATAAACATCATGAAATTACCGATTGTACAATCGGTAGGAAATAAACATCATAAAACTACCGATTGTGAAAACAAAGAAACCTAAAATTCCTATTTGTTTTTGAAAATTACTACCATAATCGGGAGGCAATAAACATCATGAAACTACCGATTGTGAAAATTCTCAATCATATGAAAATGGAATCTCTTCTATATAACAAATTTCTCCCGATTGTAGACTTAACTACCGATTATGGAGGGCATATTTGCCTTTTCGAAAAATTTGAGATAAGGGGTGGCATTGTTTTAGGTTTGAGTGACATTTTTTGTCATTTTGTGTCGCCTCTAATTTTTTTTGGGTCGCCCCTAAAGATGCCAGGTATTATAAGGAGAGATATATAATGCTCATGGTCCCTTCCCTCTTCCTATCTTTTTGATTTGCTCTATGATTCTATCATAAAATTTTCATAGGTTTCATAAACTTCTGAAACTATAAAGAGACAATCTTCCCACAAATAAGATATGTTTGAAGTTGGAACTAGAGGTGTAAAACGTGCCGGCCCGGCATAGCCCGACACACGAAGTCGCGTGCTTCACGTGCCATGTGTCGTGATGTGCTGTGCCAACGATTTAAACGTGATGTGCCGTGTTGTGCTTTTCTAGTTAAAATCTAGGCACAACACATCCCACGGGCACATCACACGAATAAACGTGTCGTGCTGGCGCATGTGCTATAAAAAATTTGAAATCACTTATTAAGTCGGACATTATCACAAGAATTTAATTAGACAACATATCATTTGAAATTATTTCAAGTAAAATTAACAAGTTTATTAAATAAAAATAAATAGTCCATCAAATATAAAATTGGATTATTGTCATGTAAATTAATATTCTAGTTAAATATAGTTGACGATATTATAACAACGATATTGAAATATAATTTTCAAATATTAAGGTATTATATGTGTTGTTATAAATAAGTCAGCATAAAAAACTAGCTAGAATAGTGACTCTTTTGTGAAATATACAAAAAAGGTGATGTATTAGGTCTTGTTATTTGGTGTATTGTACATGTTATGATGTGCTTTCTTAACGTGTTGTTCTGGGCTGGGTCACGTGCTTATCCGTGCCGCGTGTTGTGTTGTGCTACTGTGTCAATTAGTCAAACCCAGCACGTCCCATTTAACTAAGGTGTTGTGCCGTGCTGGGCTAAGTCACGTGCTGGGATGGGTTGTGCTCAAATTTTAGCGTGTTGTGCTCGTGCTGGCACAACCCAATTTACACCTCTAGTTGGAACCATCCTAACCCATAGATGAATACAAGATGCCGTGCACCTCATATGAAAAGACATGATATACTGAGGACTACGTAGGGTTTTGGCATGCTGGTTAATTATTTACATGTGCAGAGCCATGTATGGGCAGTAGGGGTGAGTTATGCTTATAAGCCAATTAATTGACTTGAAAGCTTGTTTAAGTTTAAACTTATGATTTTAATTATCACTTGTGCACTTTTAAACTTACTTGATGATCTCTTTATTGTTGCCCGCTGTAATCTTAATTTTGGCACCACCGACTGCTCTCTTGGATGGAAATTGAAAGCCAAAGAGGAGAAAAAAAAAGGCTCATTAATTTTCACAACCATTTTAATAGAAAAGGTACTATATTAGTAGCAAGCAACGATGCCAGTTTCATATTTGTACCAACATGTGAACGAAATCTTGAAAATATTTTCCGACCGGCTTATTAAATTTCTGCACTGCATCAAATGAGACGAGGAAGCCACGGTCACGTATGACCAAAGCAAATTGCAAGCCAAATAATGGATGTCAATCATATCATGCATTCTGGATGTGCTCTGCAAGTTGAAATACCATTATTTATATTTTCAGAAACAATGACCCAGTCATAAGTGCAGTATTAAACTGCCATTGCTGGCGCCGTTGGATCAAAAATGACTGTATATTTGCCTCAACCATACGGCACTCGAGATGCCCTATATATTAAGAGGAAGCTACTTACAAACAATAGTATAGCACCTAAAGAATATTTTTGTAGTTGTAAACATGGAGCATTTCATTTCACTTCTTGTCTCTCTTATTTCTACATTTCTTATCTCCTTAAGATGGACTGAGCTTTGTCTGGTACTATTTCTGAGCTTTTTCTCTCTAGGATGCTACTCCATAATCAAAAAACAAAAAAACCAAGTTTTTATTCGTTGGCCCATTGTTGATGTCCTTCCGTCACTCCTGCAAAATGTTCATCGTGTCCACGATTGGTCTGCTGAGCTCTCAGCCGTCGTTGGTGGCACCATTGTTGGTCGAGGACCAATTTTTGGGAGCTTGGAAGTACTTTTCACATGTGATCCTAAGAACGTTGAGCACATGGTGAAAACTAAATTTAATAATTACCAAAAAGGTCCAGAGTTCTTGGAAACTTTTAGTCTTATTGGAAAGGGTATTTTCAATGTTGGATTTGATGAATGGCTAGCTCAAAGAAAAATGGCACATCCGAGGTTTACATCGAAAACGTTTCGCAACACCGTCGCCAGTGTGAGCCATGCGATAGTGCAAGATGCATTCTTGCCACTGTTATCACATATTGCAAAGCATGAATGGGTCGTGGATTTAGAAGACGTTTTCTTAAGATATTCTTATGATAGTACCTTTAGAGTGATCTTTGGAGGAAACAGTAATAATCTTTCCATAGAATTTCCAGAGAACGAATTGGGGAAAGCTATCGATGATGGAACAGAAGCAATGTTCTTTCGTAATGTAACGCCAAGCCCGTGGTGGAAATTATTGAGGTGGTTAAAACTTGGGAAGGAGAAAAAACTAATTGAAGCGGCCAAAATCGTCGACAAGCATCTGTATCAGTATATTTCTTCAAAGAGAAAGGAATTGGACCAAGGTGTTGAAGCAAATGACTTGTTAGCAGCGTATATGACATCTAACAAAAATCCTATTACCTCCAAGTCGCTGTCCTTAACATTTGACGATACATTTCTTAGAGATACTGCTTTGACATTTCTTTTTGCAGGAAGAGATTCAACAGGTACTGCCCTCACTTGGTTTTTCTGGTCGATATCGAAAAGCCCTCGTGTGGAAGAAAAGATCTTGCAAGAGTTGAAGGAAGTTTTAGCTTCCAAACATACAGATGGTGATACTGAAGAGCAAAAGTCATCACTAAAGGTGTTTAATTCGGAAGAATTGAAAGATTTGGTTTATTTGCATGCAGCTTTATGTGAAGCCCTGAGGCTATATCCACCACTTCCTATGAATCAAAGAATAGCTGTAAATGATGATGTGCTCCCAAATGGAACTTTTGTGAAGCAAGGAACAAAAATCTTAATATCATATTATGCAATGGCAAGGATGGAATGGGTTTGGGGTGAAAATTGTCATGAGTTTAAACCGGAAAGATGGATAGATGAGAACGGGAAGTTGAGCCCTGAACCATTAACTAAATTCTTTACTTTTAATGCAGGGATAAGAAACTGTATTGGTAAAGAAATGGCATTTACACAGATGAAGGTTGTTGTTGCATCGGTGATGTTCAACTTTAAAGTTGAGCTGGTCGAAGGCCAAGTAATGAAATCAAAACCATCTTTGGTTCTTCATACGAAAAATGGTATGAAGGTAAGAATTAAAAAAAGGGCATCATTACTATAGGTTATGGAACATGGTCACCACTTCCCTATATATTTCGATCGGAATAAAAAGAAATGAGACTTAAATAATGTTTCGTAATAATACCCAATATTTATGCTTCTTTGTGTGTAATAATATGGGATTCTGGATATGAGCTTGTAGTTAATGCTACTTTATAAAATTCTTGTTTGTCTATAGTTATAAAAACAGCATATAAATTTTCGAATTCAATTTTTTTTCGAATTCGAATAGTAGATATTGTTGGGTGCAATAATCAAAAATAAGAAAAAACCAAATAAGCAAAAGTTATTGATACTTAGCTCCTTTATAGTGGAAGTGATCGATTTGACGAAACGGACGAGCTCCCCAGATCTCCGCAACAACAACAAGGAAAAACGTGTTCAACACGTTGCCCTTAAGACATTAGCGCCCGGCTACACTCAAGAGTGATGTTATAGCCCTCACAGGATGGATATCTCCTGGATAAAACACCCTAATACACCTACTACTAGCATATGTAGTAGATGCTCAATTTGAGCTTGGCTTAAGGAAAATCGCGAATGCTTAAGAAACGCTATAAAATATTTTCCCTTAAGGGTCCCTCTAAAATATAGAGCAACCCCTTTCCCATAGATTTTATAAAAGTAGTGAATTTGTTTATATAATTTACAAATACAACTTAAGAAGAAAAACTCACCGATGTGGGACTAAAAAGGCTTATATAGTCTCTTAAAACAACTAAAAAGTGGAAACTCCACAATGTGGGACTAATAAGTTTTTCATTCACAAAAGAAAAACAATAAATTATTATTTTTATTAAAACCTTTAAAAATCAATTTTATTAATCTTTTTCCAACAATCCCTCACATGAATGAAAACTCAATAAAACATGAAAAATATAGATAGATCTTGGTAAATGAATCAACCCAATCTCACGATCCGAACTGACTGAACATGCAGACAAATCGTGCAGTTGAATTCATACTAGCCATTCTAATGTCATCTGCCTCACACAACAGTGTGTTGACCCAGGGTCCTACTATAGATTGCAAAAATCATATAGTATAGGGAGCTTTCATCTTTAGTTCCTCACAAGTAAGACTAAAGGTTCCTTTCACCAAAGTGAAAAAGCATGAACTAGTAAACCCTTTGGTGACCCTTAGGTCCTAAGTTCCAGTAATACCAAAACCATCAAAACGAAAATCATATAAAAAGCGCAGGAAATACCATTTTAAGCAGAGGTGTCCATAAGGTCTTAAACCTTTCTTAGTGAGATATTACTGTAATTACTTGCTAGAGACAGTGAACTATGTCTTGAACTGCTAGCGTTTGATGTAATTCGCGATAACGACCATGTATTTATATCTCCAAGGTTGTTGCCAAGATCGTGCAGTTTTGTCCAATTTGGCCTTGGACATATCATGTTTCGCAGAATGCTCTAGAGAATCAAGATCATATTCTCATAGGAAGCGGCCCCCCTTCCTCATTCAGATAGGTGAGTTTCCATAAAGAGTGTTATCGTTACACCCCATTTCAATCTTAAATTGAAACTATAGAAATCATTAAGACTTCTTAAAAGTCATCCTTCACATGCATTCACACTATCACGTCTACACCATAGGGAAGGGACAGAAAATAAAATTCTCTGATAGTGTTTACCTTTACCCACCACAAATTAGTTGTCTCATTCGAAACCTTGATCTTGGGATCTCCAGTCAGCAAGGTTGAGTATCCTTCATGGCAAGTTTAATTTATGAGCTTAAACCCCATCCCCATCGATGTATTTCTAACTATCTCTTTGGATAAAGCTTTCGTCAAAGGTTTCGCGATATTCTCCTTGGACTTTATCCAATCAATGGAAATAACGCCGATTGAGATTAGTTATTTTTAGCTTTAGCCATTATAGCTTGGATAACACAATGTATAGATATATCTGGCACAAGCCTATGCCAAAGAGGAATGTCATCTAAAAAGCATCTTAGGCACTCGGCCCCCTATCGTGCTTTATCTAACGCAATACTCTAAGATTCCATAATGAATCAGACAATATATGTCTGTTTGGAAATCTTCCAAAAATAAACCATCCTGCTAGAGAGAAAACATATTCACTCGTAGACTTAGACTCCTCTGAGTCAACTATCCAATTTTCATCACAAAGTCCGACAAGGACAACAAGATACCTTTTATAAATCAAACAAAGGGTAATAGAGTATTTTAGGTAGCGTAATACTCTACTAAGTGCATCCCAATTCTCTTTCTCTGGACTACAAGTATTCCTACTTAACTTACTCACACTATAGGAAATGTTTGGAATCTTACAGTTCATTAAATTCATCAGACATCCTATAACTCTTGATTATTCAAGTTAAGATACTCCATTACCCTTATTTTTCTTGAGTCTATAAGAAGAATCGTAAGGGGTACAAGCAGGCTTATAATCAGACTGATTGTATCTCTTAAGCACGGATTTAAAATAATGAGAACGACTAAGACTATAAATATTAGATTATCTTTTAATACTCATCCCTAAGATCACATCAACATGGCCTAAGTCTTTCAAACCAGTGTTCTCATTCAGCGCATGTTTTTAGTGGAATTAATCACATCTATGTTTATATCAAGTATATGCATATCATCAACATACAAGTATACAATCGCACAAGCATCCTTAACAAGTTACTTATAAATATACTTGTCAGATTCATTAACTTTAATCCACTACTCATTATCACATGATCAAATTTTCCTTGTCATTGTTTACGTGCTTATTTGAAAACCATACAAAGATTTGTTCAACTTACAAACTTTGTCTTCAAAACCTTTCACTACAAAGTCCTTAGGTTTGTCTATGTAAAATTCTTTATTTAATTCACGGTTTTAGAAAAGCTGTCTTAACATCCATCTGATGTATCTCTAAGTTGTTTATGGCAACAATAGCAATTAGCATCTCAAAGGAAGTAATTCTCGTCTCATGTGAATAAGAATAAAGGAAATATACAACTTATTTTAGTTTATAGCCTTTAGCTACCAACCTAGCCTTATATTTTTCCACAGTTCCATCGACCTTTTGTTTCCTCTTAAAGAATCATTTACATCATGTGGTCTTACTCTCTAGAGGTAAATTAATAAGCTCTCAATTCTGGTTATGGCAGACTGAGTCCATTTCACTAAATGAATCTTCTTACTAGAATGGGGATGTCAAGGTTTCTATACAAGTCTGGAAATCATACTAAGCTATGCATATTATGAAGTCAGGTCTCTAAGAAGTCTTAGTTCTAATCCTTTTACTTCTCCTAGGATCAATGATACTTCATCTTCTTTCGAAGGTATATTCTGACTAGTTGAAAGACATCTAGGGGATCAACAAAACATCCCTAAGAAGAAACAGGTTTCAAAATAAACTTGTTCAAAGAACATCCCTAGACTCGATAAAAATATTCACACCAATGTCAGAAATAACATAACTTACAACCAAAAACTATGCAATAGGACACTCGGGATATCTTATTTAAACACCCCCACATTTTAAGGTATGCATAAGAAGGTTGTCTAACTTTCCATAATCATATGGAGTTTTATATGATCCTTTAAAAATTACTTTAATCAGGATATAACAAAATTAGAGGACGACATCCCCCCACAAGTTGGCGGTTAATTCTTTAATCAACATGGCATAACTCATCTCATTAATGGTTATGTTCTTACATTCAACTATACCATTTGACTATGGTAAATAAGGAGGTGCAATTTCATGAATAATGCCATTTAAAAATTAAAGTTCTCCTATATGAATTTCATACTTGCCATCACGTTTAGATCTAACCCTTTTAGTGGTAACATATACTTCGTTTTTCAATTTCAAGTTTATATTCTTGAGGCTTCTAAGGCATCATCCATACCCTTAAGCAAGCATAAAAGAGAGTACTTCGTACAATCATTTAATGAAAGTCATAAACCACCTTTTACCACCTTAGTTTGGGTTGATTCATGTCAACTAGGTCTAATTGAATTAATTCTAAGGTCTTAGAATTACTCTAAACATTTGTGCTAAAAAGGTTTTATAGCATATTGTGATTCTACACAGATTTCACTTTTGTATTCAAAATCCAAACTAAATTTGGGTACATAGCCTATGCTGGCCAGTTTATGCATTGACTTATAAGTTTACGGTTCCAAGTCTACCATGCAAACCATTCAATCACACAAAAGAAAACACAAGAATCAACTATGTTCACTTCATCATTTTTTCCGTTAAGCTAATATAGACGTACCCAAAGTTCTATAACTCTTGCTTAAAAAAAACACTTCCTAGTTACAACAAGTCTTCCAAATTCAATTAAAATTTTAAATCTTTTACCATCTACAACAGAACAAGATACAAGATTCTTGCATATGCTCGGAACATGAAAACTTCATTCAATGTGAGAATATTACAGATGAGATTTTGCTTGATCTTTCCCTTTTATGCAACCTCTGTCGCAAATGAGCTACTCATACAGAGTTTCTCAACATCCTCTATCCTCTGATAGAAGGTAAACATGTCTCTGTTTCAAAAAACATGCTTGGTGGCTCCAGATTCCACCCACCAATCTCTCATATTGGTTATTAGAATAACTTCCGACGTCATGCCACTAAAATTGTTCTAGTTTGTTTCAACTAAGTTAGCATTAACTTTCTACTTATTAAGGTTTTTACGTTGTCTACAATTTACTTCCATAAGGCCAGGAATTTACAAACATAAAAAATCACCCTTAATTAAAGTAATGCTAGATTCAGGTTTACGAAACATACATTTCTTATGAAGATCACGCTTAGAGTTGCATTCGATGTTCACACCTTTGCCAGCTTTGGAAGATTTGTTTCCAACCACATGCGCCTATTAGCCATGTCCCTTGGAGATGACACCTTTATTCACAAACCACAATTCCAAATCGGAAAGTAAAATATGAGTTTCTAAGATAATATTTAGATTTACAAACTTCTTTTGAATCACCGTTTCAAAAAACTCATGGTTACCCCACAAAAACTACTTTAGTATAATTAACAAAAAAATTCTGCTCATCAGAATTTTTCAGGAACGTTTCTCTGTTTTGTAAATTATCAAAAAAATACTTTTACAATTCCAAAAATTATGAAATTGTACGTGGGTAACTATCAGGATGTCTACTACGTTGTGGCAAAAGGGTTCATTCAAATTCCTTCTAGGTAGAGAGATAAATTCGAAACTTTACAGCTGACTAAAAATTCATTTTTATTGTTTTTCACTCCACAATTAACATTCATGATTATTACAAACTTCTAATGTCTTAAGATTGTTGGGTGCAATAATCAAAAACAAGGAAAAAAAAAATAAGCAAAAGTTATTGATACTTAGCTCCTTTATAGTGGAAGTTATCGATTTGACGAAACGGACGAGCTCTCCAGATCTCCGCAACATCAACAAGGCAAAACGTGTTCAACACGTTTCCCTTAAGACATTAGCGCCCAGCTACACTCAAGAGTGATGCTATAGCCCTCACAGGGCGAATATCTCTAGGATAAAACACCCTACTACACCTACTACTAACATATGCAGTAGATGCTCAACTTGAGTTTGGCAACTCCAAAAAAAAAGTTAAGGAAAATCGCGAACGCTTAAGAAACACTATAAATATTTTCCCTTAGGGGTCCCTCTAAAATATAGAGTAACCCCTTTCCCATAGATTTTATAAAAGTAGTGAATTTGTTTATATAATTGACAAATACAAATTAAGAAGAAAACTCCCCGATGTGGGACTAAAAAACTTATATAGTCTCTTAAAACAACTAAAAAATGGAAACTCCACAATGTGGGACTAATAAGTTTTTCATTCACAAAAGAAAATAATAAATTATTATTTTTATTATAACCTTTAAAAATCAATTTTATTAATCGTTTTCCAACACACATTTACCACTATAATTTATCCATGGACCACAATGCTATAGACTTGAACGTCAAGCTTCATATTGATTGCATTTTACATATATGACATGAAGATGTAACAAAAAATTTGCATCATAGGAATCACAACATATCCATAAGTGGAGGAGTAAAACGTGCCGGCCCAGCACAACACAACCCACTAAATCACGTGTTTATGTGCAGTGATGTGATGTACCGGAGATTATGACATGACGTGATGTGCCGTGCTAGAAGGCGTGATGTATCAGGCTGTGTCAGAAAAATAAATGTGTTGTGCCGTGTTGTGTTGTGCCGGGCATATTTATTTTATATTTTCCGTTATAAATGTTTTCCAAATATTGTAGGTATTATATGTCTATTGTTATAATGAAAATAAATAAACATACCAATAAAAGCTTTTTTGTTAAAATATACACAAAATACGAAGTATTGTGTCATGTTGTGTAGTATTTTAGACATATTATGACGTGCTTTCTTAACATGATGTGATGTGTCGTGTCGCATGCATATCCGTGTTGCGTGCTGTGTTGGGATGCTCTTTCGATTAGTCAAACCCATCTCATTCCATGAAACTAACGTGTTGTGCCTTGTTGGGCCAACCCACATACTGTTTTGGGTTGTGTTCAAATTTTAACGTATTGTGTTGGGCTATGTTTATGCTGGTATAGCCCAATTTACACCCCTATCCATAAGGCTATTAGCTCAATCCGATAGATCATAAATGCGTATATATAATTGTACCCATTGAAATCTTTAAATCGGAGGGTGCACCTACCTTGTCACAATAAGTGATCAATAATTCTGACACCCATATCTTGACTATCAGTGGGTCTAAATTGTGCATGTGATACTACCCTTTTTTCTTTTTTGAATGGGAACTACTTTATTTATTATTTATTAATAATTACTACGATTACAGGCACATTTCCTAAAAATCGGAAAAAATGGATAACGGCTCCCAACCACTGGCATAGATGCTGCAAATTTCCTAATACACGTAGAATTACAGCTTCTGCGTTAGGGATACTTAAAAAACATCATTAAGGGGATATTTGGTTACCACTCTTTTAATGGATTATCAGCCCATAATTCATTATGTAGATTATAACACTAGTGGAAAATCAAAAAAATAAGTCTGCTAGAAAAGGATTTAATATCACTAAAAACGACTGCTTCTGGGAGCCCTAGAATTGTAGTCTTATTTCTCAAAACGACTGCTTCTGAGATTCTTTTAATTTTTTAAATTACGACTAACTTCAGTAGACTGAATATAAGTGCTAACATAAACAGACGTTTCATTATATTCAATATTTAAAACTATAAAATCTAATCTACAGTAATATGGGTCTGAATAATTTCAAAAAAGCTGATTCATCTGAATCGCAGTCTAACTGGTATATCTGACTGAACCTATTTCAGAAAATCTGATTCATCTGAATCCCCTAACTCATTTCTGACTGAATATTAGAAACTCATTAAATTCAAATTAAAAACTCATTTCATACACTAATAAAAACATTCACCATTCATTTCCGACTGGATTTCATAACTAAAAATCTAATTACAATTGAATTAAAAATGACTTTAAAACTAAACTAATAATGACTTCATAACTTGAATTAATCTTATATCAAGATAAAAAAAATCAATTTCCATCTACCTAAAATACCTTAATGTATAATCTAAGTAGAACAACAAGTTCAGATGTTAAAATTTTCTTGTTTCCCATCTCTTAACATAAAACATAGAACACGACTATAAAAAATGACTACATAGACATCAATAAGAAGCAAACTCTAGCGCTTAAATTTTCCTACACTCTCTCAAGTGCCAACTCCATCTACAACAACTAGAACATATAGTTTCTTTGTTGGATGATGTCTTTGAAGAAGGAGAAATTGCACTTGAAATAGAAAGCTGCTGGACTTGGTATCAAGTCAAATACAGGAGGCAATCAACATGCTATTGCATTTTCAGATCCCTGAAAGCACAAACAGGTCATAAATTTCATCTATTGACGCATGATAACTAGTTTATTGTCCAAGAAACGCGTATAATATCATAGTATCCAAGAAACATACTACTTTTTTTGTAGAAAGGTTTTGTTCCCCAAGGAAGGGAAAATTTACTTACCAAAAGTCAGTCATTGCTATCATACAGTCCGCCTTTTACTGTAAACAAATGAATGTGTTGGGACTACTCATTGGTACCTGAAAATAAATAGAAAAAACGTATTAGACCATAACTTTGACCTAGGTACATAATAGTCAGTCATTGCTATCATACAGTCCGCCTTTAATAGACAACCAACGAGTAATGGAATGCTTTAAAAGTACAACTACTTCAAAGATTACATGAGGACACTAAAGCAATATTAATAATGTCGATAATAAACTATAGTAAGACAAAAATATGTTGCAATTAGAACTAGGGCCTATGCCCATAATCTCATATTCAGAAGGAGGATACAGACTTGTGTATGAAGATGCATTAATTAAAAACTACTAAAGATGTAGTTAAATCAATGAATAAATGGAGAAAATCAGACCCAACACTAACAAATAGAAAGGCTAAACATTATTGAAAATGAAGCAGCTTGCAGTCATGCTCTACGCAGTCATACTATATTCATAAACAACAAGAACAACAAGATAGTGGATAAAAAATATAATAATATAGAGAAAGTGGTCTTACTTTTCTTGTATCCTTGGAATGATTTGAATGTTGTAATATTGAACATGGATGAGTCGACTCTACAATGCAACATTGAAATTAGATCACAAACGTGCAATTGAACTCTTAGGAAAAAAAACCCAAATTAAACATAATAATTGAATACAAAAATTACACCCAAACATATATAGGTTAACTAAAAAGAAAACATTACACCTAATTCCTATGATCAGAAAAGATAAAAACCAAAAACAAAAAAAGAGAGCATATGACAGCAGTTACACTAACCTTAAGCCAGGTGTTCTCATGCCAATTTGGTAAATGTAAACTTTCCCAATTCCTTAGTCAACAAATCCAATTACAGTATGTGACAAAACCTTTTCCATTAGACTTCCAATCCTTCAACATAAAACAAGTTTTATAAGAAACAAAATAAAAACCATATACTACAAGTCATTCAAACACCATCCACACCATGCTAACAACACATATCATATCAAATTACTCAATATAAAACCAAAATCACCAAATACTTTAAATCCTAATAGAACAGAGTGTGCAGAGATTTCTAGTGACCATCAAACACAATCAATTGAGAAATTAGTATTTACATGAACTACTCTTTTTATCCTCAGAGAAATCCTGCAAACATGAAACACCAAAATCTCCCTTCTAAGATTCATATCAAATCATATTTCAACTAACTTAAACGGCTAAAACCACATACAATCCAAAAAAAAATTAAGAAATTCATCAATTAAAAAACAAATCGAAACTCAACATCACAAACCCCAAACTTCTTAACTGCATTTGCAGTCCATTACAATACCTAAATCACCGAAAATAAAAATAAATAAAACCAATTCAGAAATCAAATCAACATCAAATAGTAGATCTAACACAAAACACAAGATTAAGATGTGTATATGAAACACATAGAAAAGAGAACTATCACCGAAAGCTGGATCTTTTCCTGGCCAGATTGATGTTCTTTGCAAATTCCAAAATATCTGAACCATGGGACAGCTTTAGGAAACTTGATTTTTTTTCTTCCAGATGTCTAAACTGAAACAACAACATCAATCATCATCAGAAAATCAAAAAAAAAAAAAAATCAAAATTGAAGAAAAATTGAAAATAACAAAACCTTAATGTAAAATATCTGCAGTATCTTACCTCATAAATAGAATTAGCATCATAAATATCTTCTCTTTCATCTCCAAAATATAAAAATTCGCCTTTCATCACTTGTTTAAGACGACCTCGAATCGATCTACTGAAGTGAAGGATTATTAAGGTTTTGAAATTGGAAAATTTTGGGTTTTTTAAGAGATGGTGAGAGAATATCTAGTTAGGGGTTTTGCTTAATGGTAATGAATATAGTTAAAGATAAGGTTTTTTGTTTTGAAGGTGAGAAAGAAACTGTTTTCTTCGGATTTCTCAAAGAATTTTTATTTTCGGAGATAAATGAAGATGGAGAAAGGGGTTTGAGTTTAGGAGAAACAACATGGAAATCACTTGATATTTTTCAGTTTCACCGATGTAGAAGAGGGGCTTTCTGAGGGAGAGGATTTTCAGATTTGTTTCATGGAGGAGATGAAGTTTTAAGAAGTAGAAAGAGAAAAAAAAAAGAGTGAGAGAAAACAATAAAGAAATGAACGAAAAGGAAGACTGGAAAAAAAGAAGAGAGGGACCACATAAACTAGTTTCTCCGGAAGACTTAACTAGAATCCACGTGGAAACTTTTATTTTTCCTAAATTATCCCCAAATATTAAGACTTCCACGGGACTTCTTTTTATTTCTATCACACATACGTTTACCTTTGGAAGACTGGTCCATAAAGATTATCCTCGGAAGTCGTATCTGTGATGCCATATCAGACTTAATAAATTCATTCTCCACTAGTGTAATGAATTTTATATGCGTTTGGTAACCATTACAATAATTATTTATTTTAATCATAATTGAAAAAAATCCATTATTTTCATAAACAGGAAAAAGTTGTTTTGAAAATTTATTATAATCAATTTTTTTCAAAAAAAAAAAAAAAAGTTGTTTTGAAAATTTATTATAATCAATTATTTTTTCTAGCGAACTCAAATTGAACTTTTTATTTTTATTTTCTCTAAACTATCAAGAGAGAGGCAAAAAAACAACATAGGACTAAAAAAAATCCTAGATCATTGTTCTTTCTTCTCATTTTCTAGCTCATCATTCTAAGATAATCAATTATTTGAAAAAAATTATTTGGAAAAAATTATTTTTAAAATGATAAATGATTATACCAAAATCATTTATCTATTTATGATTATCTATAATCATAAATTTTACCAAACAAGGCCTAAGAACATAACTTCCTGCTGGAAATATACACTACACCATTTTTCCGGATTCGCAACAAAAATTCGTAACGGCCTAGCAGCCGTTACGAATTTTTCTGTTACAAATAGCCGTTACAACGCTTTTGTAACATGCCATAGCCGTTACGAAGTTTTTACATTTTTCGTAACAAGAACTAGCCGTTACGAAGTTTTTTCATTTTTCGTAACAAAAACTAGCCATTACGAATCGTAACATGCTAATGTTTTACGCATGCCGCTCACACGCTTGGTCACACTAGAACTGGGTAACAGGTTTATTTGTGCGTGTGCCCTTTTTTTCCACCCAACTTTTATCTAACTAGAGGATATTTCGTCCCTTGTTTATATCACTCGACCAAACTCCTATCGACTCCCATTATCTTTTTCTCTTTCTCTTTCTTCATTATTCTTCTTCTTCTTTTGTTCATTGAATAACAACCAAATCCCTCATAATCGCCTTTGTACAACCACCACCATCATGAAACAACCAAATTTCGTCCAAAATCGCTAAACCATCAATTAGATTTCATACCTTTCTAAAATAAGGTTTTGTAACCCTAGATTTCTATATCTAGGTTTTTTAATGGGTTTTTAAAATTTCAAAGTTTGGGTTTAGTACTGATTAATCTCGGAGGCGCAGATGTCTAAGAAAAGAAAGGTAAATCCTCTTTCAATCCCTCTTTCTATATAATGTTTTCTGATTTTTTTCCTGATTTTTTGGTGATTTTTTTGAGGTTGAAATCGATTTTTTGATTATGATTCAAAGTTTGTAGCTGATTGAGTGTTCTTCACTGAGTCGAATGAAGTATTGACAAGAAAACTAGCTGAATATGGTTTCTCTTGTGTTGAAGTTAGGGTTACACCTATGAGAACTGAAATCATCATCAGAGCTACTAGAACCCAAAATGTTCTTGGTATTAAAACATATCTCTTTTAACTCTTATCAGCTGTTTGATTGAATATTTTGTTTTATAATTGAAATTAGGGATTTGAATTTTGGTTGTTTGGATTTGTAGGTGAAAAGGGAAGGAGGATTAGAGAATTGGCATCTGTAGTATAGAAGAGGTTTAAGTTTCCTAAGAACAGTATTTAACTCTACGCTGAGAAAGTTAGCAACAAAGGTTTATGTGCTATTTCTCAAGCAGTCTATCAGATACAAGCTTCTTGGTGGGCTTGTTGTTCGCAGGTGTGTATTCATATATTTTCGTAAATGATCTCAATTATCTTATGTATATGAATTTGATTTGTTGTGAAATAAGTAGGTAAGTTGGTATCGTTTTTGATTTAATTTTTGTGTTCTTAATGTTTGCTAATTATATCCATTTACATTAATATGGATTGGATTTTGTGTGTGAAACAAGTGGGAAATTGGTGTCATTTTGATTTAAGACTCAGTGTTCACTTGATTGTGGTTTCACAGCTGTCTGTGTGATTGCAATGTGGCTGTATTTTTTTGTGGAATTGGTTTAGAAATTTGTGCGCAATTAAGCCGATGCTCCGGAAAATAATGAGGGAAGCATGGTACTGTTCGGAAATTGAGCATTGGTACTAATGTCTGCTAGGTCTGATGCTTCTGGCTCTGATTTTGCGGGCCTGGAAACTTACCTACAACTTTCATTTTTTTTATTTGCATTATGAATGAGCTGTATTTCTGATCTATATCACTGATGTAGACACATGATATGGTTTCCATGATATATGTCATTAAAGCTCAGTTGCATGTCTCACTGATGTCTGTTAAATACTATGCACATATGTATGTCATCTTTAAGCAAATAGGTAAACATGGCACCAACTTTGTGTCTGAATATGATTACATGGGTATGTTTTTTCAATCTATTTAGTTTATGATGCTTTGATTTCATGTTTGTAAGCTCGGGTAGCCACGTTCCCTCCTACATATGCTTATCTTCTTCTTTTATTTTTCATCTGTCTCAATAGTCTGAGACCATTTGAGCGCTGATACGTTCTTTAGTTTTCAATAATTGTGATTGTTCTTGCTCTTAGTAATATGTATTCCTTGAGTATGCAAATATGATTCATAGACCTTCAATGTTAAAAGACTTTGATCTTGTTCTATGTCATCTATAATGCAAATAGGCTATATTGGTATCAATTATGTCTGTTAAATACTATGCACATCTGTATGTCATCTTTAAGAAAATAGGTAAACATGGCACCAACTTTGTGTATGAAGATGATTACATGGGTTATGATTTTTCAAGCTATTTAGTTCATGATGCTTTGATTTCATGTTTGTAAGCTCGGGTAGCCACATCCCCTCCTACATATGCTTACCTTTTTCCTTTCTGTTTCATCTGTCTCAATAGTCTGAGACCATTTGAGCGCTGATACATGCTTTAGTTTTCAATAATTGTGATTGTTCTTGCTCTTAGTAATCTGTATTCCTTGAGTATGCAAATATGATTCATAGACTTTCAATGTTAAAAAACTTTGATCTTGTTTTGTGTCATCTATAATGCAAATAGGCTCTCTTGGTATCAATTTTGCTCTTGAATAATCATTATCATGTTGCTTTCTATATTTTATTGAAGATGTTTGATTATGAATCATATAAGCTCATTCTATGTGCTAATATAATTTATGTGCTTAGGTCTTGCTATGGTGTTTTGAGATTTGTCATGGAAAGTGGTGCCAAGGGTTGCAAGGTACAATTTGCTGCCATTCTTTCATGTATTAATTCCAGTCTTTTACCATGTCTGCTTGATATAATATTAAACTTCAAGTTTGTAATTGTTATACAGGTTATTGTGAGTGGAAAGATTAGGGAATCTTGTGCAAAGTCAATGAGTTTCAAGGATGGATACATGATTTATTCTGGTCACTACATTGATTCAGTCGTTGAGAACTGAAATCATAATCAGATCTACCGGAACTCAAAATATTCTTGGTATGAAAAAAATTGTTTAACTGTTAATTTTAGTTTTATATTGTTTTAGATATGATGGGATTAGGGACTTGATTTGTTGGTTGGATTTTTGGATTTGTGTAGGTGAAAAGAGAAGGAGGATTATGGAGTTGACATTTGTTGTATAGAAGAGGTTCAAGTTCCCTGAGAACAGACGTTGAGGTTTACGCTGAGAAAGTTAACAACACGGGTTTATGTGTTATTGCTCAAGATGAATCTCTCAAATACCAGCTTCTTGGTAGGCTTGTTGTTCGTAGGTGTGTACTTATACTACATGTTACCATTAATTTGGTTTAGTTACTGTGTTGGTATGATTCTGAATGAACAAGTTCTCTACAAACCCACCGGCATGATTCGGTGTTGGCTTGTTGTTTGTAGGTGTGTATTCTTATTGACTAATTTCTCTCTATATGTCTAAGTTGTGCTATTCTTTAGCAGCTTTAGTGTCTCATACAGACCATAGATTCACTTTGGGTATTGGTTTCTTACTTTCATTGATTTTGTTTGTGGATCATGTTCTTGCTTTTAGGTGCCAGCTTAGGATGTTCACCAACTATGGTATTGTATGCTTTCGGTGTCACTATGGAATTTTCTAGATCAACATTGTTAAAAGACTTTAAAAAAAATACTCATTATTATTTCTGAGTCTCAATAAGTTTTCGTTGCTCCTTTTCTAAATGATTCGTTACTTGTGATTCAAACCTTTTCACAGTATTCGTCCTAGTATAGAGGAAACACAACAAATACTAGTTTGTATCAGCTCAGCTGTAACTAATTGATTTATTTTTAGGAGCCCAGGATTTTTTGAGACTTGTTGGGTGGATCTAGAGGTTTCTCTATGTTGACTATACTTTACCCCCTCATAACCAATTTCAACTACAGGTTGAATGCTTTTAGAGACTTTGACAACTTAGCATTTGCTTATAAACAGTTATCTGAGTTGACCAAATTGTGTTCCTTCAATTAAACATTGGATATACTTGGTTCTAATATTGTTGAGGTCTCTCTCTAATTGAGTCCTCAAGTTCTTCATATTCATGAGGGTTTATTATTATTTCATACAATGTGTCTATGTAGCATAACCTAACTTGCTTAATTGTCTGCTTGGATGGAGCTTTGAATACTTTTTTACTTCTTTAATTGAGTCCTCAAGTATCTCAACTGCTTAGGAGGCCCTACTTTTATATAATTTTGTTGGCGCCCTTTTGCCTCACTTACTCCATGTTGACTATACTTGAATTGGTCAAGGTGAGTTTAATAGGTAGTCACACTAATAACCAATCTCAATTAGAGTCCGACTATACTTAGCTCTAGTTGATCATTCTTTCTATAGTTTCATTACTTTCTATGGCGTCTTTGTTTTGAATGAAACATTTATTATGCTTTAATTATTGATTTACAAGGCAAATGAGGAAATTTCATATGTAAATATGGGTAATTTGCATCTGAATATTTCATTGATGTTAACATCTTGGAGATTTTTGGTTGATTTCAGAGGGGTGGTTTGATCAGACGAGTTATCCAAGTTGAATATGTTTGCATCTCAAGACAAGGATTAGGTTGATGTGTTTTTCCAATGATTACTTATGCTTTCAGAACTAATGGGATCAAAACACCTTTTACGATTACGACACCTGGTTATCTATTTCGATTTTCTTATGTTGATCTTTGGAAGGAAAGCTAAAGGCGTCCTAAGGGTATTGATTCCCGTGTGAGGCAAAAGTTCAAGGGTGTTACCTCCTACCCAATGGATTCAAGAAACTTATAGTGCACGATGTCAAGGAGATCAAATTGTTGATGATGCACAACTGGTAAACCACTTTCCATTTCATCTACCTTGTATTAGGATTTACCATGTAAAGAAGAGTTTTCACTTTCCTGCCTTTCTTGGTGCTTAAGTTTCTCTTTTTCTTCTCTATGGTATTGGTATTGATTCTTACTTGTCACCTTTATGTTGCATGATTCAGGACCTATTGTGATGATATTGCATACAATTTTTCTACAATAAAGAGGAAGGATTTTGTTGAGCGTGCAGCTCAGTTGTAACTTGCATGTTTGTGTTTCCAACAAGAAGCTAGGTAGCGCAGCCAGGAAGATGAGTAAATGCGAAGGAATATGCTCTCATGAAAATGGCTGAAGGGAATTGTAAGGTATAAAGTCATTAATTAATTGTCTGAAAGCTACAATCTTAGTTTTCATAATATATTTGAATATTTTGAGTTTCAATTGCCTGTAAGTGTGAACGAAATGAACTTATTTACTTAACATAACTTGTATTCCCTCTTCTCTTACTTGCAGCAGTAACCTCATAGCTTAGGGGATGATTTTTCTGTGCATACTTCCATCTAAGTATATATATATATTTTATTTTTTTTGCAGGTTAACCGAATGATTCTCTGCTGCAAGTTTGGAGCAGAAAGGGTTGGAGAACAAGGAAGTCATTAGGTTGCAGTAAGTTTCTATGTACATTCCAAGTTAGATGAATTTGTGAACATAGGAATTTCCAAGTATTTTGATACTTCACAAATAAAATTTGGTACTTAGAAGAATTTAAGTTCTTTTTTGTATGAATCCTTGTATGAATCCATTTGAATGTGATACGAATTGATTGATTGTGACATGAATTTTATTGATACTTCACAAATAAAATTTGGTACTTAGAAGAATTTAAGTTCTTTTTTGTATGAATCCATTTGAATGTGATACGAATTGTGACATGAATTTTATTGAATAAAATATTGTTGATTGTGGAGGATGAAGTGAAAGGTGTAAGCAGATGGTTATTTGGAATTTCGGCATATTTCATGTCGACAATGAGCCGCCGGTCAACCTGACCTGGTCAAAATTGGTCATTGTTAGACTGATTTGGACCATGTCAATATTGACCGGCAGTAATTTTTTTACAGTTACAAAAAGATTTGTAACGGCGGAAACCTGTTACAACGTCTTGTTACCAATTAAATTCGTAACGGCTCTCGCATGTTAAAACCATGCCACGTAGTAACGGCTCGCAGCTGTTACAAGGGCCGTTACGAAAAAAAATTGTAACGGCTGCTGGGCCGTTGCGAAAAAATTATAGCACCCCTTTTCGTAACAGTCGAGAACCGTTACAACCCCAATTCGTAACGCTCAAAAACTGTTTCGAATCGGAAAAAATGGTGTAGTGATATGTTTTAAAAAAAAAAATCCATTTATTATTTCTATTAAATTGTCTTTGATTAATCTTAATTTTTTCATTAAAGTCAATTGAAACTCTTGAATACAAAATCAAACTTTTGGTTGAAAAGAATTTAAGAGAGCTTTTAGTTAATGTTTTTTGGAGTTTAAAAGAAAAGAAGAAGAATTTTGAGAAAAAGAAAAATGAGTGTGTGGCTGGGTTGCACGGACGCTGCAATATTGGCCTCGTGTCCGCGTCCGACGCGCTGGGACGCTGACGCTAAAATATGCACTGGGACGCTGCAATATTAGCCTCGTGTCCGTGTCAGTGTCATGTCGTGTCCGCGTCGCCGCGTCCGCGTCCGTGCAACCCAGGTGTGTGGTTGTCGAGGGGTGAATATAATATTGGTTCTACAAGTCCTATCCATAACACACTCAATTCCAAAGAGGAGAGAGAGAGAGAGAGAAAAGACTCATTTCCATTGTACCATGTGCCTCCTTTTAGGCTTTCGAATAAGCCATTCATTTTATAAAAACATGTCACATGTCCTAAACCTCCTAAATTACCACTAATGTCACTCTTTCTCTCATACAACCTTCTTCTTTTCCATTAATTCCCTCTTTATCCTTTTGATTTGATGGATACATTTTCGTGGACTTGGGCCTTAGTTCCCCATGTTTCATGTTGGGTGTGCCTTCCCTTTTGGGGGCTCCCTAGCTTTGCTAAGGGATAATTATTTTCATGTATCAACATTAGTCCCCTGACTATTGGGTTAATTGTCTAATAACCTGATAGTCATATTGCATTCCATTATAACGACCCTTGTACTGTCTTCTCGAGTCGAGTCCCCAGTCGGAAAGTTTGAGGAGTTTATGAAGTGAGATAGTTTATTTCGAGGAATTGATGTCATGCGCGATGAGTGTTTGGATAAGTATTTCCCGAGAATTCTTGCATGAAATGACTGAACATTTTCTTAGATCTTTGGACTGTATTACTAGCACAATTTGAGAGTGCCAGGGCTAGTGTGGTGAAGACACGGCGTAATCTTTACTTAGCCCCACTCTTTTTTATATTCTAATGTTGCGGCATATGATCGAACCTTGTCTACTCTTAGGTTGGTTATGCCTACAGTATTTGGAACATATGATTCTTGCTCGAAATTGATTGACTACAAGTCTCCAGGCTAATTTATCCAGTAAGGCTTCATTCATTTTCTTGAGCTTTTTGAAAACTTGGCCAATGTGGGTCCAAGCTTTAAGATACAAACCCTCATTCCCTTTTTCCTTGGCCTACTAGAAGTTGTTGGAAATTGTAATTTGTAATTTGGATTTGTTTTGATTAGTTGAGAAAAGTGTAGAAAGTTCTACACAGTGAATGTATAGAGTCATGATCGAATCATTTAGTTAGCCTGTTAGAATAGTTTAGAAAAGTCTAGAGTTAGCTTAGTCTATAGAGTTCTATAGTATGAACAGTTATGTAATTGGTGATGTGTTTTACAAGTATTCTCTAGAAGTATCTAGAGGTTGTTAGGTCTGTCTTGTAGTGCCTATAAATAGGCAGTGATATATTCATTTGTATTTGTAACGAACAAGAAATTAATAAGAAGTTGAGTTTTTAAAGAGTTAGTCTTGCTTCCTAGGAGCTCTATGCGAGCAACACAACTATGCTCGTATATTTCCGAAGTTTCATATCCAAATTCCAACAGAAGTCTATGGAAATACGAGTCAATTGGTATGGAATAGCTACCGGGATAGGGAAACAAGATATCAGATAGTTAACAACCAAGACAATTGCCTCAGCACATGTAGCTTGAATGTTTTAAATCGACTGACACAGATTTCAATTTGGCTTTAGAGAGCAGCACTATACCCTGCGTAGTCCACTGAAGTCTCAGTTATTACGCATCAAGCCCATGTTGTGACCATTTAAACGGTCTCTATTCCCATCATCTAAACTTGTCATTTATATTGCAGAGACCAATGAAGTTACAGCCTACACGCACTCCAGGGATTTCGAAAATAAGTCTTATATTTAAAGCACATAATGCCCGCTCCATCGTCCGGTTACAGCCTACACTGAATTTTCTCGTGGGCATGTGCACAACTTTATATTGTCAGTCACTTGGTGTAATTGGCCGTTAATGCTAGTTTGCATTTGCTGGGGACACTACAGTGAAGAGAGGAGTAGAGGAAATTGCTACACGGCAGTCTCCATGAAATCAATTTCTAATTGAAGCTGCACCCATTGGTTCTTATAATGGTTGGGTTCATCTTAAAAACATATTCCTGGTTCTCTTAAGCTAAGATTTGTTGTTGTTTTGAAAGTTTTTGTCAGCCTAAATCCAATGAAATTACCGATCCATGGTCTTTCTCAAATGCCTGCTGCACAATTGTTGCTTTAGTCTTTTCTTAGATGCACATTTACTTGCAACAATTCAATCAAAACAGGAATAAGAAAATAAATAAATTAAAAGATGCTGAATTTCAATCAAAGACGAAGACTAGTACTAATAACAATGGAGTAAAAAGAAAGATCAACAAATCAAAAGAGACCCTCTGTAACTAAATACAGAGACAAACATCAAACCAGTAATCATGAACCTAACTTTGATCTCCTCTCTTGGACTCCAATGCAAAATCTCTGATAACCCTATCCAGATTCAACTTCTTCTACTACTAGACTGCTAAGCATAACCCTAACCAACAACACCTTCATCATGAGTTTATACCCCCAAACAACAAGAATCCCATCCAATCAATCAATCTATAAGGCAATCAAGTTCCTCACCGATCTGGAAAGTAACATAAGCATCAACAACAGCATACATAATCTGTTCATGAGTAAGGTATTTTTGATTCCAATTGCTCACAATAACATCTCTAGGCCTTTCAATTTCCTTAGAACGCAGAACAATTTTAGCCAATCCCATCAAATCAAGTGTCTTAACTTCCTTCTTCTTCTGAGGACAGTGCTCAGAAACCAAATCTCTAAGATCAACAGCTCTCTTAACATCAAGATTAAACTCCTTCTCAAGTTTACGAGCAACAGCTTCAATATCAAGTCCAACAAATGTCAGATTAACATTTTCAAGAAACCTATGAAGAGATTTGGGGAGTTGATAACAGCGTGAGATCTGAAAAATCAAACATCTACCGGATCTGAACCATGAACTAACATAGATCTTTAGTATTGCAATCGGAGCTTGATTATCATGAGCAGCAGGTTTCCATTCAACATCAAGAGCAACGATGAAGCGTCCCCAGTCATCATCTTTGGCACAGCGATCTAGAGTTTCTTTGTAATCACTGTAAAACTGCTCAATCCAGTGATCAACTGTTTCAGCATCCTTGGTTACAACCGTTTTGATTTGCTCAGTACCATGGGTGTAGTTTTCAAATCCAGTGACAGTTACAGAGTAAACATCTTGTGTGTCTGGGTAGAAGTTGGGAAGAGTACGGATGGAAACTTGCTGGATTGTCATGGAGAATCAGTGGTTTTGAACTTAAACAGTGGTTTTGAAATTGAAGAGTGGTTTTCTTTTCTTTGTTGCAGGGAAGAAGAAGAAATGGGGAATGGTGGTGGTATACAGCTGGTCTGGTATTATAAAGTGAAGAACGGATTTGAAATACAAAATAAATCGAACAGAAAAGTAGAGTTTATTTTTACATTTGACATCCGTAAAAGCTGCTCATCTGACATTACTTGTATCATAAGACTATGTAATGTTATGGTATAGCAGGTTGTAGGCCAAACAAGAAAATTTTCAAATGTTTTGTTAAATTACATTTTTTTTTTTTTTCTTGATAACATGAATTTACTACGTGTAGAGTTTGTATTCATTGGATTGATTTTGTCTTGTTGTTTGGAAAAACGCTTGGGTTGATTTTAAGAAATTTTGGAAGGGGAAATGTTGGGAAGGATTTTGCGTTGGGGAGAAATGCAGTCCTGTGCCGCAGCATTATATTCGTAAGAGCAGTGCTATTCTATACGACTTTGCGGAATGGTTTCCGGGAAAAATATAGTCATGTGCCGGTGCCGCAATATTATATTCGTAAGAGCAGTGTTATATCTTTATTTAATTTTTAAAAATACACTATCTTCTGAAAAGTTGAAGCAATTTCTGAAAAGTGGAAGTAACTAGCACAAGTTGCTTTTAGAATTGGACGCAACTGGCACAAGTTGCTTCCAGAATTGGAAAGCAACTTTCTCAAGTTGATTCCAAAAAGTTACTTTTTACACCTCGGGGATATTTGTACAAGGTCAACCAAAGTGAGGGTCTTTTCCTCAAAGTGAGAGTCTTTTCCTGAATGTGAATCTAACCGTTGATTTGATCATCCAATGGCAAAGAAATCGCTTTTACGGAAAACCATCCCACAAAATTGCGTGGGATAGCATTTGTCTATTCATAATACCTCGTTTTGTCCGAGGAAGGAGTGGACTAGAAATGTTTTTACTCGCTCGTTAAAGGAAAATGAGTTCTCTAGAATGATGATGGACTAGATAATTGGAGATCAAATATGCTTGGCAGTCGATGAACACCGTGATCAAGGTTATGATGACAGTCGACGGGAGGTTTTTCAGTCGGAAACAGTTTTTAGGAGACTCTGATTTTATAACATCCTTACATTTGGATGTTTTGCTCACCTTAGTGCCAAACACACTCCAGTCTCCAGGGAATTTGAAATTTTGAAGAATAGTACTCCTTATTCTACTGGGCTTGGGCTCCAATCTGATGCATCGGGCATAGGTGCGGGCTGATATAATGTGGTCGGTGTAATTGGTCGTTGCTGCTGCACCGCACTTTGCACTCTGCGAGGATATACTAGGAAACCTGTTTTCAGGCATACCCAATGGTGCCAAAATAGGGTCACTTGGTTGTAAAATTTATCACCCCTTATCCACTCATTTTTAATAATGACAATTATGCCTTTACTTAAATATTATTATTGATTATGAATATATGTTAATAATGATTAATTATTAATATTAATGATCGATTAGAGTAAAGTGTCAGTGGTGGATCAGAAGACAAATTAGATTTGTGAAAGATAAATAACAAGAATTAATTGGGGGCCATAAAAAGTAATTAGGGGCCTGACCAGTTGGTCTCCCAATATCATGTTGGTGCTACCCCTTATCCTAATTTTTCAAAATGGCTAAATTACCACCAAAATAATTAGTGTTAATTGAATTGATTAGGTTAGATTAGTTTTTAATTTGTTAAGTTAGATTAAATCAGATTTTGGGTAAAAATTAAGATTATAGATTATTATTTTTTTTTTTTGTTGGATAGAGAGGGAGAAAGTGAGTTTTGGGGAAAAACTTAGGTTATTAGAAATGAGTGATTGTGCCAACAACTGTCTAGTACAGTGGTTAAGGCATCCCCTTTCGTCCATAGTGCGGGCGGGAGGTAGGGGGTTCGATTCCCACTAGGGAAGGTTGGAATCTCCATTTTCACCAATTTCCTCTATGGATAGAGCTGAGATTGGATCTTGTTGATGGGGTGGCGGTTGGATTAGCAGTGGGGCTAGCCCTGCTTGCTATGTCTGCTCAGGGGGTGGGCCTAGCTGTGCCGTATCAACAAAAAAAGAAATGAGTGATTGTAGTGGAGGAAATGAGGTGAGTGAAGATTCAACCAACATACATGATTGTGTTGATGGTGAGATTGTCTCATTTAATCATATGGATTGGATGTTTGATGAAGAAATGTTAATAGAGGAAGCCATGAATATTGGTGCAGATGAAGATCCCATTGCTCAAAATGAAGGAACCAACCCTCAAAATGAGGAACCCCAAGCTTAAAACAATCAGGTAAACTTCCTATACTCTTCAAATCGCATGAATGGTGCTCCAAGTGGTCGATTGATGGTCACTATGGAACTACTCAGTGTGATAGTCGTTTGGTCGGGGATATAAGAAATTGACGACCCTTAATAGTCGTTAGTTAATTGGATCATCAGTAAACGAGTCTATTCGCAACATGAAAAATCGTCATTAAGTTTATAAAACATTAACGACTCTAATGTTGACCTATGAAAAATCTTCATTAAGTTTATAAAACATTAACGACCCTATTAAATTTACCATGAAGAAATGTTAACGACCATATGTTCAAATGAAGAAATGTTAACGACCCTAATAAAACATTAACGACCCCAAACAATGATTTTAACGACCCTATAAATGTTAACGACCCTCCCACAAATGTTAACGACCCTTCCACAAATGTTAGTACTAATGTTAACGATGCTATTAGGAAATAAATGTTTAGAGTCGTTAACGACCCTATTAATTTTAAGGAAAGGGTAAAAACGCACTTTCACCCTCATTGTGGAAGCCCCCTATAATTTTTGGTGTGGACATAAATTTTTTCTGGCCCCCAATTAATTCTTGATAATTAAGGTTTTTATAGAAGAAGGAGAAGTGCAAAAAAAAAAATTGGTTTTTTTGATTTAAATGATTGGGAGCGACCAAAATCTGTGATTCAAATGATGAAGGAGAATTTAATCTCGTAGAGGCAAAATCAGACATTAATTACAACGAAGTTTGATTTTTTTACAAACTTGTTTGGTTGTTCAGTGTTAGGATCGGCTAATAATTTAAAAGCCGAACCTTATTGGGAAGAACAGTTCAGCTAATAAATTTATAGCCGAACCTTATTGTATAAAACAAATGTTAGTAGTTCGGCTAATTCGAACCGCAGTCATTGTTAGCCGAACCTAATCCAAATGAGCCGAACTTGAAGGTATTCCGAAATAATATAGGTTCGGCTGAAACCAATGTATTAGTTAATAAGCCGAATTTAAAGGTCTTCTTCGTTACAAACTTGGTTCGGCTGAAAACGTCATATTTCAATATTATCCGAACTGTTCGTCTGAAAAAGAAAGAAAAAAAACGCAGAACAAAGATCTAGGTCCTAACATTGAGATCTGGAGCTAATATCTTGCACAATGCTTCATAAGACTCGTGGATGTGTTTTTAATCGTTGATCAAAGATTTATAAATCAAAGATTCATCGCCGACGAAAAAATAAATCTAAAAGGTTTTATAATGATTGGATTATGTTAGGAATGAAAATGACTTTTGATTTTAATTAAATTAGGTGTATATTTTTATTTTAGAAGAATGGCATTTTTGTATTTTGAATTAATAAAGGATAACTTAGTAATGTACTCATTGTTAGGACACCCCTTATAAACATAATATAGATAAGCTAGTCATTTTGTATGCCTCAAAACATGGTCTATACTAGGGAGGAGTGGACAGTTGAAAGGTAAAAGGAAAAGAAAAGTATCCTAATCAAAGGAAGATCAAACAAAAACTCAACTGTGTATTTTTATTTTACAAGGAAAAAGAACTCAACTAGGTATAAAAATCAGAAACATATTTCAAATGTTGAGTGATAAAAGCCAGTAGACTACCCTGGCCATCCACCTGGCAATCTGTGTCTTCTAATACTTGGCGAGTAAGAAGAATTAATTGGGGGATATGGAAACTAATTGGGGATATAGCTACAGGACAAAAACGGTGTCCCAATAGCAATTCTGGGTGACCCCCTATGTAATTTTTTTTTTAATTCCTAATCTAGCCCTCACTAATCATGTTTAGTAGTTAATAATAATTAGTATATGCTTAAGTATTTGGGGGATAGTTTAGTGTGTGTTTTGATTTTAATTTGTGTGAGTGAGGAGTAGAAGGAGAGGAAAAAAATAAGTGGAATTTTTTTTTTTGAAAATGGAAGATGATTGTGATGAGAGAATTGCTGCTAAGAGGTTGAAAATTTGATTTGTTTCCTTTGAATTCACCATTGTTGCAGCTGAAAAAGCTCGGTGCCGGCATGGTATTCAACCAAAAAACCATGCCGGCATTTGTCGGAAATTTTCAAAAATTGTTTGCCACTATCCAGGGGGGGTTCGTTTTTTCTAGTTTTGATCTTCATAATGTTGATTTTTTTCTGGGTTTGAACAGGTACCGGCATGGTAATCTAGTTTTCGAGCATGCCGGTACCTGTTCCGGCATAGTATTTTGCTTACATTTCTATGCCGGAACAAGATGAAAAGTACCTAGAATGTTGATTTTTTTCTTCACTTGACTACCGGCATTGACAAGAAATTATCGAGCATGCCGGTATCATGTTCCAGCATAGTATTTTGCTTAAATTTCTATGCCGGAACAGGATGAAAAGTATCCAGAATGTTCAAATTTTTTTTCACTTGAATACCGGAATTGATAGGAAATTCTCGAGAATGCCGGTATCATGTTCCGGCATATGGTCTTCATCAATTCAGGCATGGTCTTCATCACTTCCGATTTGAATTTTTTCTGGTTTTAGTCACTCCACTTCCGGCATGGTCAGTTGATATGAAGATCATGCCGGTATTATTTTCCGGCATAAAAAATAAAGCAACATGCTATGCCGGAAACCAATACCGGCATGGTCTTCATATCAACTGACCATGCCGGCAGTGAAGTGATTAAAACCAGAAAAAAATTCAAAAAGGAAGTGATGAAAACCATGCTTTTCGGAATTGATGAAGACCATATGCCGGAACATGATACCGGCATGCTCGAGAATCAATTCCGGCATGGTCATTATCACTTTCAGCATGATCTTCATCACTTCCGAATAAAATAAAAATTCGTTTCCAAAGTGAAGAGAAGAGAATTTGATGTAGAGTGGGGAGAGTTAAGAATTTTAAAGAGAATGGGGAATATTTAGGTTTCAAAGCTCTACCCCTAAATAAGATTAATAAGAAGTGGAGATGGAAATGGGGGATATGATTTTGTTTTTTGATTTTAAGTTTTTGATTTTAATTTTGTGGGAAGGGTATTTTAGTATTTTCATAACCAAAAATAACCCCTTAACACATACCATGGGTTGGGGGAAGTAATTCATATCCCCCAATTAATTCCCATATCCCCAATTAATTGTTCCTTTTTAAGCAAGCAGGTTGCTATCCCTTGGAGGTAACAAGATTTTCTAATTACATTGTTTTTTAGAATAACCAAAATATTCACTCTTCTTTCCTATATGAATTTCTCTCTCTGTAACATTATCTTTTTGCTTTGATTTTTTTGCTATTGAAACGTAAAATTCTTGCTTTGATAATCATCGTATAAACCAAATAGAAAATAAATATGGTGAAACAATAATCTTTCCATTTTATTGAGAAATTAATGTGACAGAATGTTGATAATGGAGTTTAACTTTCTGGGTTTTTGAGTGAATTTGGTTTTGGTGGAGCATTTTGAGTATAAATTTCTTAGAAATTGACTATTGGTTATTTATCTAAATAACCCTAACATAATCATGAAACATAACACAAATTTGTCTTTCTCTATTTCGAAATAAGGTTCAAGTTAGACCGGATATTTTAGGTTTAAAAGAGGCATATCAATTTTTGGCTGATGATAGAACTGAGTGGTTTTCGATGTAACTAACTAGTAATTAGAACGATTGTGAGAAGATCGGAAAAAGTAATTATAGTCAGTCTACTAAATCTAGTTTAAAAGAGGTCTTTCTGATTTGAGCAGAAGAGGAGTACATATTAGTCATAGAATTCTCATAAACGAAGACTACTTTGGGAAATTATTATTGAAAATAGCAATTACGAGATCTAATAACATCCAATGGTCAGCAACCTGTTTGCTTATGAAGGCATCTCGCGCAGCTGCGCGGGACAGCAAGGCTCATACTTGGCAACAGAGCCCGCCAAGGAATTAAGATTAGGACCAACATTATATTCACCCCCTCAACAACCACACACTCATTTTTCTTTCTCTCAAAATTCTTCTTCTTTTCTTTTAAACTCCAAAAAACATTAACTAAAAACTCTCTTAAATTCTTTTCAACCAAAAGTTTGATTTTGTATTCAAGAGTTTCTACTGACTTTAATGAAAACATTAAGAAGATCGTTAAGACTATTCAAAGACAATTTAATAGAAATAATAAATGGAAATACTTTTTTTTTTGTTTAAAAACATGTATTTCCAACATGAAGTTATGTTCTTAATGATGTTTTTTAAGTATCCATATCTCGGAAGCTGTAATTCTACGTGTATTAGGAAATGTACAGCATCTATGCTAGTGGTTGGGGGCCGTAATCCATGCTAGATGGGTACCAACTATTTCATTCAATGTTAACAATCAATATCAGTCTAGCAACATGAACACTGTCTTTCAGCTTATTAATCTGAAACAAAGAACACAACCAATTATGGAAATTAACATTTGAAATATCATTTACCATAGCAGGATCAATAACATTCCCGACTAATCTAGAGAAAAAATAATCAAGGAATATGTGTTGCATGTTTTCAGTATGAATATCACAGAAAGGAAACATAGAAACTATATTAGGACAATGTCTAGACAATTTATGTCTTAGAGGAAGACAATTTTGAAGACACCTCCAGAGGAAGTGTAGAATCTTACTAGGAAGTCTAAATTTCCATAAATGCTTCCAAGAAATAGGTATTGTACTAGTGAAACCAAGTTCTTGATTTTTACTATCAAGTATAGCTTTGTAAGCAGATTTTACAGTGAAAACACCACTAGGATATATTAGGTTGCCATCTTAGACAATATTTTCCATCAAAAGGAATCCAAATACTAAGGATAGCATTCACAATATTATGATCAAATAGGGCATTCAAAGTTTGGAGATTCCAAGACTTAGTGTCAGTATCAATAAGCTGAGAGACAGTGTTCATGTTGCTAGACTGATATTAACTGTTAACATTAGATGAAATAGTTGGTACCCATCTATTTTTCCAGATCAAAATTGAAGAGCCATCACCAACCTCCCACACAACATGTTTTTTGATAATGTCGAGACCTCTAGAAATCCCGTTCCAAATCCAAGAATCATTAGCAAGGAGAGCATCATTTAAAGGTTCCAAATGAGGTAAATACTTACCTTTCATAATTTTATACCATAAATCATCATGAGCATGAAGAAATCTCCAAGCCAGCTTAGAAAGTAAATATAAATTCATAATATTAGTTTGTTCCATGAATTAATTATTTATGTTCAGCTTCAAGCAGAGCCCTGGAAAGGGATTTCATACAAAGTATAAACAAGTAAGGAGATAAGGGATTTCCTTGCCTGAGACCTCTTTGAGGCTGTAAATTTTTACCTGGAGAACCATTCAAGAGAATAGAGGTAGAGATAACACTAATACATTGTTCAATCATCATGCAAAAATCACCACAGAATCCTAGATTTCTTAAAGTGCTCAATAAAAAAGGTCATTCTATTCTATCAAAGGCCTTAGACATGTATCCAACCTTTTTTTGCTCTAATATTTTTTCATTGAATCAATAAGTTCATGTCCAATAATAATAATGTCAGTGATACATCTACCAGAAACAAAAGCAGTTTGGTTAGGTGTTATGGTTTTTTCAAGGATAATTTTGATCCTAGAAGCCAATAATTTGGATATCACTTTATAAGAAGTGTTGCACAAAGAAATAGGACTGAAATCAACAGCCTGTATAGGACAATTACTCTTAGGAATAATAGAAACAAAGTTGTGATTCATTTGTTTTAACAGATGTTTAGATTGAGAAAAAAAAAAGATTGTACCATTTTTGCTAGATCATCCCCAACAGTATCCCACATTTTTTGATAAAAACCATGTGGGAACCCATCTGGACCAGGAGTGGTCCATGATTTCATAGCAAACAGAATTTTATTAACCTCATCTACTGTTGGTATGGCAGTAAGGGCATTGTTATCTTACTGAGTAATACATGGATTTATGAAACCATGGTAATTACTAGGAGATGGAGGACTAGAAGTTCTATACATGTTAAAGAAATGATATTTTAATTTTATAGCAATATCTACTCTTTCAGTAAGCCAAATCCCTATATCATTTTGTAAGGAATCTATTTGGGTTCTTTTTCTTCAAAAATTTGCCTTATTGTGAAAATAAACAGTATTTCTATCACTTAATTTAAGATCATCATCCTTACCTCTTTGCTTCCAATAATTTTCTTCCACATCATACCAATAATTCAAGGTTTCCCGCAATCTAACAAAATCAGCATCCAAAGGATTAGTATTATGAGCATTCATAATATCAATTTGGGCCTTAACCTTATTTATTTGAGTATTGATAATACCAAAATGATTATAATTCCGGTCTCTAAGAATCTGTTTTGTATGAAAGAAAACTTTAGTTAGCTTGAAAGCAGCAAAACCTTGAATATTAACATTCCAATTATGAGCTATAATTTCCTTACAGGAAGGATCTCTGAACCGAATTTTTTTTTACTCTAAAAGGTTTATGAGTTTTGTATCCATTCTAGCAGTAGCTAACAATATATGGAAGTGATCACTAGCTAAAGGAACTAGATGATATGTTATAGAAGAAGGTAAATTAGATTTCCAATCTAAGTCAACAACATCTCTATCAAGTCTTTCTAAAATGAGCTCATGTCCTTGTCTCTTATTTGTCCAAGTAAGGGTACCTATATAATTTATAGAATGCAAGCCATTACTATCAATAATATCTTTAGACTTATCTAGATAAGCTTGAGTAACAAGATTACCCCCTTGTTTTTCATCTTGTGACAAGACGAAGTTAAGATCACCAATAACAATCCAAGATAAGTTTACCTGATTAGCAATATTTTGCACAAAGTCCCATTGATTTTTTATGACAGTTTCATCAAGAGCACCATACACAAAACTGACCAAAGAATAATCAGTTCTAGAATTCATTTTTAACTTACATTGACAAGTATTTAGATTCCTCTCAATGGTGGTGATATCTATTCCATCTTTCCATAATAAACATAGTTCACCAGAAAGGCCAATAGGATCAATGAAGGAAACATTAGGAAAACACAGAGGATTTAAGTATTGTGTCATTTTCCTAGTTGTATTCTTGGTTTATATCAAGAAAATAATATTAGGATCATGAGACCTAACCAAATCTTTTAAATGATATCTAGTATCTTTATTTCCATATCCACAAACATTCCAAGACAAAATCTTCATGTTTTGAAAATTAGTACAAACAACGAAATAAGGGAAGAAGATTAAAAAGAAATTTTGTTAATAAAAAAAGAGTATAGGGCTCAAGAGTTTTGAGTTCAAAAAATACCTCATTCTCCCCAATAGTGTCTCCAGATTGCTTTCCCTTTAGTGTGATTCTGGCTGTTGTCAGTTTCTATGAGTTCTCATCATTTTTGTCAGATCTTTCTCCTTATTTAACATATCGTTACCTCTTACCTAATCTAGCTTCAACATCCTATGATTCCTAAGATGTCTGTATCTTCACTATTTTACCATCTATTGGTGGAACAAAAGGAGCAGGTTTGATAGTTTTCTTAGCCATTGGATTAGGAGTGGCATTAGTTGTTGAACGCACAATAATAATATTCTTCTTGATTCTAACCACTCCTCCAAAAGGTAAGGGCTTTTCATGCGTTAGAATTCCTTCAATTGATTTCACATTCATATGTTCTGGTTGGAGATACTTAAGCTCAATCCAGTAAATCTGATTGTTCCAATCAAGGTTTTGATGAATCAATCCCTAAAAGTAATCAAACAAGATACATAGTTTACCATCAATGTTCCCTCGGGTGTAGTGACCAAAGAGTTGTTACAATTCCTAATTTAAAACATTGCCTATATTTGGGCCGACCTACCGGAGAGCCCGAAGGGCTCGAAGGGAGGGAGTCCCTTTTATGACCACTTTTTTTGTAAAATGAAGAGTAACACAAATATGCAATTTGATAAAAAGACTAGAAATTTCCATGTCCATGGTTACTTTTTCACTAGACAAAATTGTCCCTCCCTTTTAGTCCAATTACTATAACTCCTTATGTATTCCATTTTTAGGGGTATAATTGGAAAACAAACTTTAATATAACATACCTAAAAATCCATGTCTTGGAATTTTACAAATTTTATCTCGTTGGAAAGGTAATAAAAAAATCTATGTAACGAGTACAAACAACAATATCAAATTTAGAGTTTTTACGAAAAATTCGGAAATGACATTCCAACCAAAAAAGAGTTGTATAACGCATTATGCAATCAACGTTGTTTTGTTTTTCTTCGGTCGGCCCCCCTATCGTAGTAGCGGTGTTATAGTATATGTATACAGTCTTTTTGTGAATTTGTAAAAAAAAATTCATTTAACTACTGACACAAAAACTAAAATTTCTTTCGATTTCTTTCCAGTACAGCTCTGAAAAGAAACAAAATTTATCATAATTGTCTTCATCTCATGTATAGCATCCTAATAACCAACAGATAAGACATGTTATCCGCAGAAACACTCGTATTCTCCAACCCCCAATGGATTCATGTATAAATTAACTAACACACCCTAAACTAACTCACCCTATTTAGAGACTAATCCAAAATAAAGCTGAACATGAGTTTTTAACGTATAGTTACTAGTTTTCTCCAACATCTCAATTTTGGCACATTAAAAACTAGTTTGTAGATTTTTGCCAGTTTTTAGTGAACTCCATTTTAATGAAACTAGAAACTATTTTCCATCCTTTTGGGGAGATTTAATGGAAGATTGATATTGTATCTGAAGATTTGATCATACACTTTTTTTCTCTCAGTTACGTGTACTTATATATGGTGTGGAAATGGAACATAGATGAGCTTGGCTCGATTCACACCTGCTTTTATTAGTGCTCATGATGATTGAATGCAGAATATATAGTTTGGATTTTTATTTTTAAATGTATTATATTTAATTTGCCAAAACTGTGCGACTCGCCAACATACTGAACTATTTAATTCATTCAATGAAGCAGAGGAACAAAATAAGGAAATTCGGAGCCACGTTATAAAATTGTGGGGACGGTAGATTATGGGTCGATGTGACAAATATTTATATTTCCTCCGTCCTAGTTTAGATATTAAAATTGAAGATTTTTTTTGTTCTAAAATACTTGTTATATTTCATATTTTTTTTACCTTTTATCCTGATTTGTTCATGACTTGGAATTATACCATAATATAGAGAATTGTGTATTTCAATTTTCAAGACATAGTCTTAAATATTTTTCCCTATATATTTTCTCTAATTTGAATTTTTCCAACTAAATAACAAAACCTAGACATCTAAAAACTAGGAACATTAAATACCAACTTAGGCTAATTGTGGAAACAAAACTATTCTCTTTATGTTTCTTAATCTTGGTGCAAAATCCTATTTTAGCATCTAAACTAGGCTTGGAATTATACCATAATATAGAGAAGGAGTCTTAAATGTTTTCCATTTCATCTTATTGTGACATCTAAAAATGAACATTAAATACCAACTTAGGGTAATTTGGAAAAAAAACCATTTAAGGAAACACTAGGATCATGTCTATCATGCCAGTTTAACCATTTAGGAAACATATGTCTATGTGTAGGATCTCTGGATCGTGCCGAGTTCGAGGTTCGTGCCATAAATTTGTAAATTCCTGTTGGCTGAAACTATTTTGGAAAATAATATTGTTTGAAAAAGAGCCTAAGTTCCTCTAAATTTTGAAAATGCAAGTCGTAAATATTTTCAGCTTTGCCGTTCAATGCAGGCTTCGAAAAGCATTGTACGGACTGAAACAAGCACCTCGTGCATATAACTCCACAAGATGCTTAATTAACATGCAACCATCGAAGACAGTTGCATACAGGATGCTTAAATGTTTTAAATCATGTAACGCCACAAGCACGGACAAATGAGAAAAATATTAGTCAACTATCTTAATATGTCTTCGTCATCTTCAACATTGCCAATATCAGAGCGTCCATAGTACGAAAGAAAGCCGTTGTCCTTCTCCTCATGGTCATGACCGAAAAGTTCCATGTGGCTGTTTGCTGCTGAAATATGAAGTGAGAATTGACACAATCTTCCATTAACTGAAGCATGCAGCAACACCATATTTCCACGAAACTCATTACTCATAAAGTCTATATTGTGTGACCGTTACAACACTTACCCTTCAGTTCCCTTTTCCATCACCTAAATTTGTCATTTCTTTTGCAGAATCAGTATGGTGACAAGACTCCCGGTGAGTTAATTAGGACGTGTGAAAACAAGTACCACCTTATTATATTACACAAGGCCCACTCTATCGTCCAGGTACATTGAGTTTTCTTGTGAGTTTGGGTTATAGGTCTAGCCGGACATTATATGGTCGGTGTAACTGTCCGTCCATATTACGGAAGAAAACTAGTTCCAGAGCAGCACCATAATTGTTCCCCTGCGAAGTCCACTATATAAACTCATTACGTACGCATATTGTGACCATTAAAACAGTATGACAAGAAGACTTCCGACATCATTGTAATCAGATCAGAGCAACTAGTTTGAGTTACCTTTCAAAAAAAAAAACTAGTTTGAGTTTGACCGAAAATGCTAAAGAGACCTCAAAAATTTAACACTAAAATTTAACACCCTGTGTGTCAAATTTCTGTTAGGTTAAGTCTTATGAGCTAGATATTTAGCTGATAGATTGACCATCCACGTCAGATTGGGAAACATCTCGTATGGGATAGCCAATCTAACAGCTAGATACGCCGAACGAAATGACGTTGTTACAATTTTTCTTCCAAACGCCGAATGATACGGCGCCTCAAATATTAATTAAAAACCTGTACTTTTGTGTAGTTAACTATACTCCACTACTTTAGATTAAAAAAATGAAAAGAAAAAATAGACCTATGATATATGGGACAGTTCCACTTACACTTGGTCTCACAAAATATACACGTGTCACGAGGTGATATGTTTGCATCATAAATATTTATTTTAAAATTATTGAGCGCCGGATGGTTCGGCGTTGGGACCACTTTTTGAGCGTCGAACCATTCAGCGCTTCAATCTTGCCGATAGTGAGACTGCGAGCAAATGGTAGGAGAGAAAAGTAGCCAAATTGAGTGTTAACTTTTTTCTCACATTTTTTTCATGATTTGCAACATTTTTTGGCCAATCTAGCAGTTCAATCTAGCCCATAAAACTTAGCCATGTGTGTCAAATTTCTGTAATTAGTTGATTGTTAGCTGATTCTTAAAACGGATCCCTTGTTTTTCCCAGCTGGGGGTGAGGAAAAAATCTATCGAAAATAGAGATAACACATGGGGGTCAAAATGTGGTGTAAAAAACCGGGGTCTCCCCGGCAGCTCCAAGTTTGACCATGAAAGCAGTACTACTTCTCCAAAAAAGTTTGACCATGAAAGCAGTACTACTTCTCCAAACAACCAGCCAAGACAAATGTCATCCCGGACTACCCCGAACTTACTAATCCGAAATCAATTTCTAATTGAAGCACCCATAGGTGTGTATGATGGTTGGGTTCATCTTAAAAACATATTCCTGGTTCTCATAAGCTAAAATTTGTTGTTGTTTATAAAGTTTTTGTCAGCTTAAAATCAAAGGCGGTGCTCATAAAATTACAGATCCATGGTCTTTCTCAAATTGCAAATGCACAATTGTTGCTTTAGTACTTGCAATAATTCAATCAAACCAGAAATAAGAAAAATGTTAAAAGACACTGAAAATGCAAGATAATTTCAATCAAAGACAATACTAGTAATACTAATAACAATGGAGCTAGTAAAAGAAAGATCAACAAACAAAACAAAAGAGACCCTCTGCAACTAAATACAGAGACAAAAATTAAACCAGTAATCATGAACCTAACTTTGATCTCTCCTCTTGAACTCCAATGCAAAATTTTAAATATAACCCTAGCTTGATTCAACTTCTTCTACTAGACTACTAATAAGAAAAATCATAATAAAACCCTAAATAACATCTTCTTCATAGTAAAATACCCCCTAACAACAACAATCCCATCCAATCAATCAATCCAAAACACTGGGTGTACAGAATTGATAAGTGTAATTGAGTGCATCACCAATCTTGAAAGTAACATAAGCATCAGCAACAGCATACATAATCTGTGGTTGAGTAAGGTATTTCTGATTCCAATTGCTCACAGTAACATCTCTAGGCCTTTCAATTTCCTTAGAACGCAGAACAATTTTAGCCAATCCCATCAAATCAAGACTCTTAACCTCCTTCTCCTTATCAGGATAGTTCTCAGCAACCAAATCTCTAAGATCAACAGCTCTCTTAACAGACAAATCAAACTCCTTCTCAAGCTTACCAGAAACAGCTTCAATATCAAGTCCAACAAATCTCAGATTATCATCTTGAAGAAACCAATGAAGCGATTTGGGAAGTTGAAAACAACGTGAGATCTGAAAAATCAAACATCTAGCAGTAAACCAATATGAACCAACACAGAGTTTTAGTATTGCAATCGGAGCTTGATTATCATGAGTAGCAGGTTTCCATTCCACATCAAGAGCAACAATGAAACGATGACGAGCCCATGAATTTTCGGTTTTGGCACAACGATCTAATGTTTCTTTGTAATCACTGTAAAGCTGTTGAATCCAGTGATCAACTGTTTCAGCATCCTTGGTTACAACCGTTTTGATTCGCTTAGCACCATGGGTGTTTCTTTCAAATCCATTGACAGTTACAGTGTAAACATCCTGTGTGTCTGGGTAAAAGTTTGGAAGAGTACGGATGGAAACTTGCTGCTGGATTGTCATGAGTGGTTTTGAACCTGAAGAGTGGTTTTCTTTTCTTTGTTGCAGAGAAGAAGAAGAAATGGGGAATGGTGGTGGTATACAGCTGGTCTGGGATTAGTAGTGGGTAAGATCGGATTTCAGATTAAAAATAAATCAAACAGAAAAAGGACAGTTTATATTTACATTTACGTCCGTAAAAGCTGAGTAATCTGACATTACTTGGATCATAAGACTATGGAATGTTAAGGTATAGCAGGTACTAGGCCAAATGGGTGTGTTTTTTGATTGATTGATGGGTAATTGTTACCCTAACCTTGACTTTGACCACAGGACATTACCTTTGTATGATTGTATCACGAGTCCAATTCCGAGGGTAAGGTGTGAGAGGGTGGTGAGACCAATCACACCATTGAAAATCCCGAGAATAGAGTCATTTCCTATTATCCATTCGATCTCCAAATGATACGTTGTACATAACTTGTCTCGTAAAATCACTACGTAGAGCATTTCCTATGGGATGAACAAACTTGGAATTTCATTTTGCTCCCATTATGAAATGAACAAATATGAAATGGATGTTCAAACCAACAAATCTGATGCTTTGAATATTGAGTCGGAACATCCAGCTCGCGTCTGTGGTAAGTACGCGCATTCTTGCCAAAAACGCTGGCGTTGGAAGCTCCAACGCGCGACAGTGCCAATGACGCCCACGACTCTTGTATTGACGCCAAGTACAATCCCTGATTATTCTACTACTTTTTAACCTTATTTTATCTCACTTTATCATATTTTATCTCAATTCATCATATTTTATCTCGCTTAAATATTATATTATATTTTTCATCTTTATCCTACAAAATATTTTATATTAAAATGAAATATTAGTGGGGCCCTAAAAAACCATTCAATTCATTTTGCTCTGATTTACCATAGTGGAAAAACACGTTTGACCATCCACGTGACTGAACAAAATTTTGAGTTTTTCCATTCTCACAGGAATTCCTCTTAAAAGATTGGAAGGGGAATGTTGGAATCCTGGGAAAAATTCCGCGGTGGAAATGCAGTGCCACAACATTATAATTGTAAAACTATGTTAAGAGAATGAGAGGGATTAGTAATGTTCGTCACCACACTCACACACAAATTGTAGTGGACTTGATAATCTGGAGATCAGCAGTCAACATAAAAGAACAACACTATAGTCAAGGTTATGGTGACAGATTGACGGCTGAGATTCGCCAAGCCAAAAAGATGTTTGGGAGATTCCGGTTTTATGCAGTCTCCAAACAATTCTAGATGCAACAGTGGTAGATTTGGGTGTTACCAGGGGAGCCAAGATTTCTTAGGATTTCTATATTTGGGGGTAAAAATTTAATTTGGGGTACAAAAAAATGTTTAGGAGTGCAAAGAAGTAAAATTAAGCTTGTAATGGGCATGGAGAATTTTTTATTTGCCAATTTTGCACCCACTATGGAACTGGCTAACTAGCAAATAGGCCTGACAAAGTGGCAAATTTGCATTATGAAACTACAAGGTTAGTTTGGCATTATTTCCTGAGTTTTTATAGTCTAAGTTGGGTTTTTCAAGCTTAGGTTAGGAACACAATCTGGGAATGGAGGAAAAAAAGACAAATTGCTCCCACCCTATAAGGAAGAGAATTTGGGATATTTACCCTTTCGCAGTACGGTAGGTTATTTGGATAGAGAGAAATGCACGTTTGTTTAATGGGCAATACAAAAACCTGAACTCTATTATTAACAGTGTAAAGGTTTAATTATGTATAAATTGGTGTGTGGGCACAGATATTCTTCAGGGTTTATTTTTTGACACTATTTTGAATAACTGGGATGTGATTTCTTCTACTCTTTAAATGCTTGACCAAGTATTTTGTTACAAACTCCTATACAGCGCCGGTAATAACATTAGTGATGTCGAGTGTAAAATTTATGGGCCAGACCAATGGAAAACATTTTTCTATGAAAAAAAGACCATAAATGAGATAGTTAATTTACTAAGAGTGTTTGTATTTGGGTTTTGATTATTTTGTATTTTAGTGTTTTTGACAAAAAAAAATAAAAATAAAAATTGTGTTAGTGGGAGTGTTACCGATCAAATACATTTTATTTTTGCAACTTGTTTGACCGGCCATCTTGGTATAGGACATGTTAAAACAAGAAAACATATACATTTCATCTTGCTTACTGATACACTGGATCATCCAGTATATAGGTTCTGTATTATAGGCTCAAACATTGCCCGGTGATTGACTACAAATCTCCATGCTACTTTAGCCAGTAAGACCTCATTTATTTTCTTTTGGTATTTGAAACCATGCCCAGCGTAGTCCACTAAACTCTCATTACGCATCAAGCCCGTGTTATGACCACTAAAACGGTCTTAAGCTAAAACATGTTGTCTACATAAAGTTTCTCCCAGCATAAATCCAAAGAAATTACAGATCCAGGGTCACGGCAATTGTTTGCTTCAGCATTAGTTGCACATTTACTTGCAACAACAATTCATCCAAAACAGAAATAAGAAAATTAAAATGCTAAGTTAAATTTTGTTCACTACTCTCCAGAATTTCAATCAAAAACTACTAGACTAGTACTAATAACAATGGAGTAAAAGAAAGATCAACAAAACAAAAAGGACCCTCTACAAAAATCAAACCAGTATTCATGAACCCAACTTTGATCTCCTCTCTTGGTCTCCAATGCAAAATCTCTTATAACCCTAACTAGATTCAACTTCTTCTCCTACTAGACTAGACTATTAAGCAAAAAGCATAATAAAACCCTAACCAACAACACCTTCTTCATGAGTAGATACCCCCTAACAACAACAATCCCATCCAATCAAGGAATCCATAAGGTAACCGAGTTCCTCACCAATTTGGAAAGTAACATAAGCATCAACAACAGCATACATAATCTGTTCTCGAGTAAGGTATTTCTGATTCCAATTGCTCATAGTAACACCTCTAGGCCTTTCAATTTCTTTAGAACGCAGAACAATTTTAGCCAATCCCATCAAATCCAGTGTCTTAACTTCCTTCTCCTTATCAGGATAGTTTTCAGCAATCAAATCTCTAAGATCAACAGCTCTCTGCACAGACAAATCAAACTCCCTCTCAAGTTTACGAGCAACACATTCAATATCAAGTCCAACAAATCTCAGATTATCATCTTCAAGAAACCTATGAAGAGATTTGGGGAGTTGATAACAACGCGAGATCTGAAAAATCAAACATCTACTGGAGGAGTACCATGAACTAACACAGAGTTTGAATATTGCAATCGGAGCTTGATTATCATGAGTAGAAGGTTTCCACTCCACATCAAGAGCAACGATGAAACGATGATAATCCCATGAACCTTTTTTGGTTTTTGCAGCACGATCTAATGTTTCTCTGTAATCACTGTAAAGCTGGTCAATCCAGTGATCAACTGTTGCAGCATCCTTGGTTACAACGGTTTTGATTTGCTTAGCGTATGTTTGAAATCCAGTGACAGTTACAGTGTAAACATCTTGTGTGTCTGGGTAGAAGTTTGGAAGAGTACGGATGGAAACTTGCTGGATTGTCATGAGTGGTTTTGAAGAGTGGTTTTGAGCTTGAACAGTGGTTTTGTTTTCTTTGTTGCAGAGAAGAAGAAATGGTGGTGGTGTACAGCTGGTCTGGTGGTATATTATGAAGGAAGAAGTTAAAGAACGGATTTCAGATAAAAAAATAAATCAAACAGAAAAGGACAGTATATTTTTCCATTTGACATCCGTAAAAGCTGCTCGTCTGACATTACTTGGTATAGAAGGATCACAAGAGTTTAGAATGTTACGGTATGGCAGGTTCCAGGCCAAATGGGTGTGTTTTTCTTGATCACCTTAAGTTTGGTACCTTACCTGCGTCACGGCAACTCGAACAAGAAAATTTTCAAATGTTTTGTCAAATTTACAAAAAAAATAAAATAATAATAATAATAATAATTAAGATAAGAGTTTGTAATTTTGTGTTGTTTGGAAACATGCTTGGGGTAATTTTGGGAGGGGAAATGTTGGAGTCTTTAAAAAAAAATTGCAGTGGGGAGAAATGCAGTCTTGTGCCACATCATTATATGAGTAAAACCATGTTTTGTCTACCAGAGCAGGAGGAGGGGACTAGAAATGTATTTACGCGCACATAAAAGGAAAATGAATTCTCTGAAATGATAATGGACTCGATAATTCGACAATCGACATCAAGTACTTGGCAGCCAATGAAATCGTGATCAAGGTTATGATGAGAGTCGACCGAAGGTTCGTCAGTCGAGTCACCTGGGGGATAAGTATGTGGCCGAAGGCCGCCTAAATATTTTTTGCGTCTTTTGCAGAAAAAAATACAGAACTTGCCTTAAGACTCTACAAAATATCAATACTTCATAGAACCTTTTATTTAATACTAGATTTTGATGTAGAAAATTTTGTAAAATCTAGCAATGGGGATAATTATGAAAAACCTTAAATTTCTAAGCCTAAAATGATCATTTTGTAAATTCTAGGGAGGTCATCACTCAGCTCCGCCCCTGAGTCCAGAACCCATTTTAGGAGACTCCAATTTTATGCACTCTCTGAAGTCTGACCAATGTATTTGTCACATCCGTACATCTGGGTGTTCTGGTACTCCTTATTCTGGTAGGCTTGGCCTCCGATATGGTGCATCGGGCGTAGGCACGGGCTGACATAATTAATGTGGTTCGTGTGATTCACCGCTACTTTATTATGAAGCCTAATTTGGGGCAGACCCAATAATTTTGGGGCATACACCCTTAACAGGCACCCCACACAAAATTATAAGGGCTGTCCTAAATCTTGTTAAGTTATTATTATACCCCTGCCTAGTTTAAATTACAGTACTACCCTACACTTAATTAAATTATAATCTTAAAACAATCCCACTAATTTAAACCATCCCACTAATTAACCAACCACCCACTAATTAACCATTACCCACTAATTAACCCACTAACCAATACAAATTAACACTTCTCTCTCACTCTTCTTCTCATCTTCTTCTCCAAAAACACAAACAAAATTCTGAAAATTTCTTTGTTCGATTAAGTTCTCGATTAAACACATTAATGACACCTCGTGTTAAGCGATGCCCTAGAAATATGATGATGAATCCTGGTATTGCTTTTGTAGCATCTTAATCTAGGGTTTTTGGGAAAGATGGTGATGAAGAGGATAGTGGATTGATTTGTGTTGGAAAGCGAGAAATAGAGCCTGATTCTTTAAAATTACACATAAATAGGTATTTTCCACAAACCCATTGCTTGGTTTTTCGTATTTCGTTGATTTGTGACATGTAATCGATGATTCCTCTGTGTTTCGGAAGTTTCAGAGTAGTGTTCGGCTGAAGTTTAGCAGCCGAACTTCTTTTTTTTTTACAGACGAAGAATAGTTGAAACTTATGTTTTGAAAATCGATTGTGGAACCTTTGTTTGGGATAATACCTTGCCAACCTTTCCGTCCGAACTCCGACAAATAAAATTTACCCTAGGTGGTTGTAGTTCTGGCTGACTCGATTAGATTACTTTTAAGCCGAACTTATCTCTGTAAACACTTCGAAAATCTTGCTTTTTATGCTCCAGGTTCGGCTAACTCGTGATGATGAGTTATCTAGTAAATACGCACGTGCGATGCACCTGCCGAGTTATCGTTCTGTTACAAAATTTATGGGATAACACTATAATACTAAGGCGGAAAATCCGCCTTCAAAATAAAAAATATTGTTTCACAATTTTATCTATTGTAATCAATTAAAATATATAGGTTTGACTTACATTTCAGCGAATGAAAAATTCATACACAATACACCAAAATGTAAGATGAAATCAAAACTAAAATAATAAAGGAAATGAAAAAAAACATTAAGTAAAAAACAAATACAACGACTAAGAACTTTGCGGATGACATTAATTTGTAAGATGTATACCTAAGCTAGGACGACGTAAGAACTTCCTTGTACACAACGTTCTTGGTGAACGTTCCAACTTTATCAGCAACACTTCCTTTTTTGATTAACACCTTAGTGTTGTTGGTCGAAACACCCCTTGAAAGCCCAACATACAATTGTCCATGACTAAAGACATGCTCGGGAAGATAAATACCGGTGTTTTCAATTGTTTGTCTTTGTGCTTTGTTGATTGTGAATGCAAAGGATATACGTACTGGGAATTGCTTACGAATCATCTTGAACGGCATATCAAGATTCTCTGGCGGGCTCATTGGCATCCTATGGAGGAATACTATTTTACCCGCTGAATTTCCACTTAGGATCATTGCATCGATACAATTCGGAAAGAACTTCTTTATGATAAGCCTAGTACCATTGCATAAGACGTTCTTGGCACTAACATTCCTCAGTAACATAATGGGTGCTCCTAGCTTCAGTTTCAACTCATGAGGAGGTAAACCACCCGGGGCCATTTCGTTCAACTGTTCTTGAAGATAGAGGTTTTGGAAATCATCTTCCACGGAATCAAATGAATAATATGTATGCTCTTGCACGGGAAACATGCTAACCACTCGATCATTTAACTTATCGACATGCTCATTCAGTGGTGTGATCAGTGCCCGGTTAAGCAAGTAATCTTGATCCTCAGAATTATCTGCCAAGTCGGGAAAGGTAGCATCTATCAGTTGGGACACTGAATCTTCACCAGTCCAAGGTATCACCATATCATCTGGCATCTTTATCATGTCATTTGACACAGAAGGTTTTCCATAACTTATCTATGTACTCTCAAGTTTTTAGATTTTATTTTGGCCATAACTTCTTCGTCCGATGTCGGAATGGCCTCATTCTTTTTGCGTTGTTTTGGCCTTTTCATTCTATTGAATATGATGATAATATATCATTGATTTGAATGAGTTTACATAAACTAAACTCATTCAAAGAAATCTAATCGAGTTAGCCGAACCTGGAGCATACAAAGAAAGATTTTCGAAGTGTTTACAGAGATAAGTTCGGATTAAAAGTAATCTAATCGAGTCATCCGAACCAGACAACCACCTGGGGTAAATTTCATTTGTCAGGTTCGGCCGGGAAAGTTGGCAAGGTATTAGCCGAACACAAAGGTTCGGCGCAATCGATTTTCAAAACATAAGCCGAACTGTTCTTTGTCTGTAAAAAAAATGAAATTCGACTGCTAAATTTCAGCCGAACACTACTCTGGAACTTCCAAAACCCAGAGGAATCATCGATTACTTGTCACAAATCAACGAAATACGAAAAACCAAGCAATGGGTTTGTGGGAAATACCTTTCTATGTGCAATTTTAAAGAATCAGGCTCTATTTCTCGCTCTCCAAAACCAATCAATCCATTATCCTCTTCATCACCATCTTTTCAAAAACCCTATATTGAGATGCTACAAAAGCAATACCAGGATTCAGCACCATATTTCTAGGGCATCGCTTAACACGAGGTTCCATTAATGTGTTTAATCGAGAACTTATTCGAACAAAGATATTTTCAGAAATTTGTTTGTGTTTTTGGAGAAGAAGATGAGAAGAAGAGTGAGAGAGAAGGGTTAATTAGTAATGGTTAGTGAGTTAATTAGTTGGTGGTTGGTTAATTAGTGGGATGGGTAATTAGTGGGATGGTTTTAGGATTAGAATTTTAATTATCACTAATTTAACACTAATCTCATAAGGGGTATTTTAGCATTTTTGAAAAAAGGAGGATAAGGGCCACCCATGAAATACTATTGGCACCCATGTTTTTGTCCTATATGTATGCCCCCAAATTTTTTGGTCTGCCCCAAAATAGGGTTCTTTATTATTGAGACATGTTTTTGGGCATACCAAAAAATTATCGAGCATACTCAAGGTTCGGCTCACAACTTTTTTTTTGCCTAGGTTTGCTAGGTTCGGCTCACAAGTTGTGAGCCGAACCTAGACAAAATGTAAGCCCGATAATTTTTTGGTATGCCCAAAAACAATCCTCTTATGTTTTGACTAGTCAAATTTGGCTTGAATTTCCATGTTTTATGAGACTGCCACTTATTTATAATCCCTCCGTCCCACTATTAGATGACCTAGTTCAAGTTTGCACAATTCTTAAGGTAAAGAATGAAATGGAGTATTTTTTACAATTATACCCTTATGATAGTAATTTGTAAAATTTAGAATTGATTTATCTCTCAAACTATACCATGGATTTTCGTAAACTTTACAATTATACACAATTCTTAAGCATTTTAATAGTGGGACAAAATTTTAAACTAAGTATGTCATCTAATAATGGGACGGAGGGAGTATATATGGTGGATTAGTAGGAAAAATACAAAAGCATTTGAATAACTAGATAACTAGTTATATGGTGGATTAGTAGGAAAATACATCCATAAATTTCATACTCCAAATTAGCTTATAAGGTAAAAAGGGAAAGAAAAGTATCCTAATCAACGGTAAATCAAAAACTTACACGAGAGAGAGAAATGGAGGTTTATTTGGAGATTAAAGCAGAAAGAATTTTTTTTCTTCAAGTTCAGCTACATGTATTTAAGTAAGTAGAGGGTGTGAATATTCCCTAGACGAAGAGTTAATTGGGAGGTTAAGCAGAAGATGAATTCAATTGGCAACAAGACATAGAGGTCAACGATCTCAGGCCAAAAAGAGTTCTTACTCTCTTGTTCTTTGGCTATGTTTAACCGTGAGGGTATTTATTAGTTCCCTGTAATTTGTAGTTTGGAGCATTGTTTTGTTTCGGGGTGCTGATTTTCACATTGTCTCCGGCAGACTTTTTAGTCTCCGAGTTTGTATCGCTTAGGCGTTTCTTACTTTGTTTCTTTTCTCATTTTAATAAAATTTTAACTTTTTAAGACAAAAAAATAAATAATTTGATAACAGGATAAGAAAATAAATTATAAGGATTAGATTCCATTAATGACTCAGAATCCAATGTGAGAAGAAATATCGTGATTAGAAATAGAATTACTAGTTTTCTCCGACATCTTACTAGTTTGTAACTATATTTCTAGTTTATACTCCCTCCGTCCTAGTTTACATGCCAATATTGAGTTTTGCACACAGATTAAGGAAAGTAGAGAGAGGTAATTTTTTTCCAATATTACCCCCAAATTACATTTAACACACCTATCTAGTTTTTTGGTCGAACATTTAAGAAATTCAAAACCCAAAATTGTTTTGTCAAAAACTGTGCTTGTCTCATTGATTTTTTCCCTCCTCTAACTCCCTCCATATACGTGACTATCAGAATTCCATTTGTCCCTCCTTCGTTCCCTCCTTTTTTCCTTCTAATTTGAATTCATTAACCAAAAATTGTACACAAACGTGTGACTATCAGAATTCCATTTGTCCCTCCTTCGTTCCCTCCATGTAAAATTTGAAATTCATTTTCATTTCCCTCTTTGTTCCCTGTTTCAAATTTTCAAATTGAAAACCGCACCTGCTCATTAATGTTTCACTGTCTTCCCTTTAAATTCTCAAATGTATACTCCATTTTCATTTCAACTCTTCCAATTCTCTTTTTATCTCTTCCAACTCCTGTTTAACATGAGTGCATCTTCAGAAAATATTAACCCTTACAATTCATTTTCGTATTCCGATGAAGAAGAGATGATTCTTTGGTGATGAAGAGTTAGCCTCTGATGAAGAAGGGATTATTGCTAGTGATGAAGATTTATTTTCTGATGGAGAAGAGATGGTTTATAGTGATGGAGAAATGCTTTCTAACCCAATCCTACGAGAAACAAGAGAACTCAAAAATGAAGAACGGGTAGCTGTCTACCAATTTTTATTGAAGAAGAGCGAGAATGGAAAACTAAAAAGGGGTTCATATAAGATTGCTGCTAGAATTTTCAAGACGTCATATTGGACTGTGTTGCGCATATGGCAGCGAGCAAAAGAAAATCAAGATCCCAATATGCCGATTGATGTATCTTCTAGGAAACCAACAAGAGTCGGCCGCAAACGTATCGAAATTGATCCAGTAAAGGTACTAGGAGTTCCATTGCGTAAACGTACTAATATTCGAGTGTTTGCTGCAGCTATGGATATGTCAAAATCAACATTACATTTGAGGGTCAAAGACGGAAAGCTCAAGCCACACACAAGTGCTATGAGGCCACGCTTAACTGATGAAGGGAAACTAAAAAGGTTACGTTACTGTATAAAAATGCTTGATACAAGTACTTTTTATTCTCAACCAATGTTTAAGGATATGTTCGATTACGTGCATATCGACGAAAAATGGTTTAACATGACAAGAGTATCACAGAGGTATTATCTACTTCCCGATGAACCCAAGCCTCATCGTACGTGTCAAAGCAAACATTTCATTCCTAAGATTATGTTTATAGCTGCAGTTGCACGTCCTCGTTTTGATTCATTTGGGAATGTACTTTTTGATGGAAAAATTGGCATTTGGCCATTCGTACGTCTAGTACCAGCAGTACGAACCAGTAAAAATAGAAAAGCTGGAACCCTTGAAACAAAACCGATTGATCCGGTGGATAGAAAAGTTTCATTGGAGTTTTTAACCCAGAAAGTTCTACCTGCAATTCGTGATAAATGGCCTACTTCAAATACGAGGACCATTTACATTCAACAAGATAATGCAAAGCCTCATGTTTTGAAAGATGATCCAGTATTTAAGCAAGCGGCTGCAATCGATGGGTTCGACATTCGGCTTAAGACTCAGCCTCCAAATAGTCCAGATTTGAATACTTTGGACCTTGGATACTTCAATGGGATTCAGGGCATACAACATATAGCGGCTCCTAGTAACATTGATGAGCTAATTGTAGCTGTCACAGATGCTTACAATAGTATGTCACCGCACGCTCTCAATAAGGTTTTTTTGACGCACCAATTGTGCATGGAAGAGGTTCTAAAACGTCGTGGAGATAACAATTATGAACTGACGCACATAGGGAAGGACAGATTAGAGCGTCAAGGTAATCTTCCTTTGTGCATTCAGGTTGATAAAGGTCTTGTTCACGACGTATTGGTGGAACGTAACATGATGCCTGAATTCTGGTCTACTCTTGAACAAAGCGTTGAGGGTTCACAATGAATGTTTAATTTGATCATCCTTTAAAGTTTCCTGATAGTATTCCATTATGTTTTATCTTTGTTTCATTTAGTTTCATGATTTACAGAGATTTCTTTTCTAGCTAAGATTAGTGTATTTGTGGGAAAGTTTATTGATCAATGGAAGTGTTTGTTTTTGTTGAAAATCGCAGCAACCATGAAAGTACATTACTGCATTACTCTCAATGGTTTTTTCATCCACATAAATAACCAACACCCGTATAAAACAAAAATAAGAAGGTTTCCAGTATGATCATTTAGTGGTAAGCTTTTTTCATTTTCCAGTATGATCAGTTCGACACGACCGTTCTTGTATACTTGATGGAAGCAGCACTTGGTCTTTATTCTCCTTGCATCGATCTTATCCATAACTCGATGTCATCATCATCATGGGCGGCTAAGCCAAGCTAATCCACTTGTTTCTTCAGTACATCACTAATTTGACGACAGTTCCTTAGGGCCATTTCAGATTAAACCCCACAGCCATTAAAATTCAAAGACCCAGTATATTCATCTGGTGGTATATATGCAAAGGACTTGGTAGGTCATGCTCCCGTGCTTAAAAAAAAAAGTCATTCTCTTGTCCAATGAGACAAAACGAACAAGTCCATGATCTTAATTCACGTAAGTTCAAAGACAAAGATTGGAGGACTTGGTAGATCATGATCTAGTCCAACAAAATAAAACAAACAGACAAGACAACAAAAAGCAACACTTCCCATAAAAAAAAATCAAATTTGCATGTTCTTAATTCACGAAACATAGGAGTAAATAAACATTTCATGATCCTAATTCACGAACAACGTAAATCAACTAACATGACTTACCAAACAGTAATTCATAAACAACATAAAAAGTTGGGTAAAATAATGATCTTCAACATGTAAGAAATTTCCTCATGACGTGCTTGAGCCAATGATACGAAACCATCATTCGTTGGAGGTTCATTTACATCTATGTTGTACCCCTTATCTGTTGGCAGTGGAGTAAAATAAATTTTCACATCTTCTTCAAGTAGTGCTGAGTCTGCTGGCGGAGTATTTCTTTCGATTATTGATGAAGTATCTATAACCATTTGATCCATGATGCTTTCTAGCCTTAGCTTCAGTTGGATAATAAACTCCATTTTAAGGAAGACACCATTTTCCAGTCTTTAATACCAATATATGAATGCGAGAAACTTGCACTAGAGAGAAAGAGAGTTTTATTGGGAGATGAAAGTTGGGAGAAATTTTTTCCTCAAGTCAGCTGCGTGTACAAGTAGAAGGTGTGAAAATGTGATACAACATATATATTTCATGTCCATAACCAGTAGTACATACTACTTTCATGAGTTTTCATGCATGATTCTGCTATGCACATTAGTTTGGAAAAAAATTGCGAATCAGAAATAGATTATCTCTTTTGCGAATAATTTGACTCATTCAGAAGCAGATGATGAATAAGTTGGCTAAAAAATAGCAAGGTCTATAAAATTGCCCAAAAAAACTTTTGTTGATTCCTTCAGGCTGAAGTGGGCGATTATAAAAGCGCTTTCAAATCAAACACATCGGATGCATACTATGATAATATCAATGTCATCAACAAATAGCAAACACACTCGAGGGACTTCGCAAATTATAGTACGCGGGCTAACTACACGAACTCCATCGGCCATATTCCATGCAAATTGATGCAACTGCTCTTCGAAATTGGATTTTCCATGTCTGTTAAGCGGGGTATGGCATGGCCGATCCATATATAGTGCGCCACAATTTGGCAGCCAATTTGCAACTTCGCACTTGCAGAAGGGAAAGCAGAAATTGAAAAGTAGGTATTGGTAATTTAGCATGGATGCTAGTTTGCATGAAAACAATGGTCTTCACAACTGTAATTACCTTGAGAAATTTATCTCTTTCGGTGTGTGAACTCATGATCATAAACTCAAATAGAAAATTTATTTACAAGGAAAGAAAATCTACACTTTGTCAATTAAGAGAAGCTAAAAATTTGGATAACATACAGTATTCCTCAATAGTGTATTAGTATATATCGTGGTTAAGTGTAGCGTTCAAAGAGTTGTTTACAGCTCCAAATTTCAAATATCGCTCGCCTTAATTTGTAAGATATACTATCCACCAAGACTCCAACCTCATCCTGGCTCACACTAAACTAACTCGTCCTGATTGAATTCACTAACTCAGGCTAAACTAAATCATCCTGATTTTCCCGATTGAATTTACAGTTAAACGAAAGACAAATCTATTACTGCGCAGGACACTAAGGACACTAACATTTGTTTTGTAATCACTAACAAAAGTTTGATTTGAAAGCGCTTTCAAACTTTTGTTAATTCATTCAATGAAGCGGAGGAATAAAGCCAGTAAATTTTGAGCCACATTGTAAATTTTGGGGGGATAGATAGATTCTGGGTCCTAGTGACAGACTTGGATGTTTTCCATTTCATCTTATTGTGTGAAATGCAGTTTAACCCTTTAAGAAACGCTATTAGTATTATAAATTCTTAAATTTCTGTTTACCACGACAATTCAACCATGCACTCGACTATGGACCTTTACTAATGTGTTATAGACTAGAAAGCCACAAACTACATATATATTGATTATTGCATTTTACAATTATGACATGAAAATCTGTATCACGTACAGTAAGAAAAATAATACAGTACGACTTCTAATTGATCAATTTGATAGATCATGATGAATACATAGCTGTACCATTTGAAAGTTTTAAAGCGGAGGGTGAACCCTAGAGATGCTAGAGTTACCGAGCTTTTATCCTGCAAAACGTCCCGATAGGAAAATGGACGGAAGAGATTAAAGTTCTCAGCATTTGGATTGGTAAATGGGCTGATGTGGATCCCATCTGTATTAGATGCGGGAGATTTGGTCGGGAGATTTTGTCGGTCAATTTATCATTTCCGGGATGAACCCACCTTTTCAGATAACATATACCTTCACAAAAATAAAAAGGAAAAATAAATCCAGATTAACTGATGATCAATTCTGACACCCTATCATGGGGGAAGGACAAAAACAAAGGATGAACTGATTTGTGCAATGAAGCTCGACATTCACTTATGGAGCTCAAGCTCGGATATCTTAAACGGGTATTCTATAAATCAGATTATTTTTCAGTGGGAAGAAATTATGTATTGAGATTGTTTCCTTTCATCGCTTTAGTTGGGTTTGGCAGTCTCTTGGCTGTGGTTTCTTTTGTACATAATTTGTATATTTTTTTCTTTTTTGCCTTTTAATATATCCTTTCACCTTCAAAAAAAAAACAATTCTGACACCCTATCTTGACCACGGGTACATTTCCTAAAACTCGAAAAACTCAACTATGACCTCCCCTGGCATAGGAATTTTAAAGGGTTAATTAGTATTTGGGTCGTAAGTTTTGGTATGTCTTTGAGTTTGGGTCGTAAGTTTGTCCGTTTTTGAGTTTGGGTCGTTGACCCCGTTAGTCAACGACGTCACTAGTCAAACTGTTAGTCAAAGTTAACTTCAGTTAGCCAATGTATTTACCCAGTTTGTCGAGGCTCTCCAGACCTCGTTAGAAGTAGGAATTAAGAGTTTGACCCCATCTTAGAAAGCCGAAATAACCACCTTCCAAACTCACTTTAAAAATCCAGATTCCGAGTTCAAATGGTCAATAAAAAGTATGCGCAAACTAGGTCACAAAGCTGCGCTCTACAGATTTATTTCAGGCGCCTAGTTTCGAGGAACAGATCTCTAAACGATAAATCCGATTGCTAAGACCTTTTAACTCATTAAATACAAGACATATAGAACGTTTTTCGTTAAGAAAGTGTCGCCTAAATCCCTACCTGTTGGTGCCGCAGACAACAAGGGAAGAAAAGCGCGGGCGTAAAAATTCTCGGAATCTGGATTTTACGCCACGAGTTTTCCGCCTTGCTGTCTGCGAAACTGGCACCAATAGGTAGGGATTTAGGAGACACTTTCTTAACGAAAAACGTTCCTTATGTCTTGTATTTAATGAGTTAAAAGGGCTTAGCAATCGGATTTATCGTTTAGGAGATCTGAAACTATTCATGAGGAAACCAGCTTTGATTGACCCTGATTTTTAAAGTGAGTTTGGAAATTTTTGGCTTTCTAAGATGGGGTCAAACTCTTAATTCCGACTAAGTCAGAGAGCCTCTTTGTGACCTAGTTTGACTAGTGACGTCGTTGACTTTGATTCAACCATTACGACCCAAACTCAAAGACATACCAAAACTTACGACCCAAATACTAATTAACCCAATTTTAAAGACGAAGACAATTGCATCAGCACAGGATGCTTAAATGTTTTAAAATCATGTGACGCCACAAGCACGGACAATTGAGAAAAGTATTAGTCAGACTCAACTATCTAAACAGACGAACTCCGCCCACCCAATTGCCGTCTACATTGAGTTTTCTCGTGGGCTTGGCATAGGTCTGGCCCAGCATTATAAGGTCGATATAACTGGCCGTTTCTAGCTTTGCTGCTACTGCTACACATACAAGGCAGTTTGAATTTGCCGGGACAGAGGAGGGATACCGGAGGAGCAGTGGAAGATGAAAATTTTGAATTGATACTATATTTTTTATCAAATAGAAAAAATAAAAAAAGATAACAGATTGATACACTATGGACTCGCACACTAGTCAAGCTAATTAAAAAAAAAAAAAAATTAAGTCGATTAATGAAAGGAATGTTTTAATCACGCTCATACCCGGAGAAAAATCTGTTTTTGTATGCGTTGGAAACTCAATTGATCCTTTTTTTTTTTTTCTTTTAGTCGACGCAAATGGTAAAGAGTATGAATGATCATTTATATAAGTGTTAGATTACAAAGGGCAATATACATACCTAGATAACTAGTTACATGGTCAAACAAAGAACTCCATGATACCAATACTCTATTAGAGGACCAATTTGTTAGAAAAACTCGATGATATTTCAATGGTTTAGAGATCAAACAGCGGGTAAGGATGAGATATATTTGATGAATTGGAATAAACCATAGATAGAATAAGCAAGGCTTCATCACTGGCTTTAGAAGTAGGACTGTTAGTTTTCTCCAACGTCTCAATCTTTTTCACAATGAGAAAGAGGGAGAGAGAGTGTGTGTTTATTGGAAGATTTGAGCAAAAAAAAGGCATTTATTTCCCCCTCAAGTTCACCTACATGCATTTATAAGTACTAGGTGCGAAAATGGGATATAGATGAGCATGGTTCACACTTGTGTAAGATATTGATCACTGTGTAACAGATTGAAAGCACAACATATTTCATTTCCAAATACTATTTTCATTATAGTTCTCATGCATGATTGTATGTGCGGAATTATTTGGAACAAAGTTAGGAATTAGGAATGGATTATGTGACTCGCTGAATTAATCCAAATCGCTCAGTGCAACGGATGATCAATGTGCTTGCCAGAAAACACACTCTAGGGACTTTGCAGGTTAGTACTCCTTTTTAGAGTACACTGCACCATCGTCCATGCTCCATGATGTTCATTTACCCAAAAGCTAAATTGGATTTTCCAAGTCCGGGCCTCATACTAGGCCGACGCATAAATAGTCTGTGTTGCGGCCGTCACATGGCAATTTGCAATTGCTTCGCAGTTGGCAACTTGACATTGGTATGAATGGGTATACCTATTTGAAAGAAAACAATGGCCTCTTCATCACTATAATTACCCTGAGATAATTTATCTCTCTCAATCCGTCCAAGCTCGTGAACATAAATTTATCTACGGTTTATTCATCTAACAAGCCTAAAATATGCACATAGTAAATATTATCTCCGTTCCTAAAAAAAAAGTTACTTTAGTCTTTTCAATTTGCCCTATCTTTTCAATTTGCTCTAAAAATAAGCCAAATTGAAAACGGTCCACGAGTTATAACCCCAATGGTGTCACTATTCATCCACAATATTAGATAATATAAGTGTAAACGCAGTGTTACTTTCCTTTGTTTTAGTTTGTTCTCTAGTGGTTCACTATGTGCTATAAATAGTTGAACCCTAGTCCTTTCCTTTGTAACCTTAACAGAACTCTTAATACATCTTTGTTTAGTTTCTACATGGTATCAGATTTTACATCTTGAAATTCGGTCCTTACCTCTTTTCTTGCACCTGGCGGCTGCAACTAACATCACTTATTGCTTATCTCTTCAGGTGAAATTGTTTGATTTCTCCTGCACATCCATTACTCTTCAGATTCCTTACTATGGATACTCCAAATTCTATTATTACAGATCTAATTCAAGCATTATAGCAATAGAATCTTAATAACCCTCCACCACCAAAATTCAACTTCTCTTTACCTTTTTAGGATATCTCAAATTTTGTATCCTTCAAACTTGAAAACAAAAATTTTCTACTATGGAAACATCAGTTTGAGACTATCCTTACCACTACGATCTTGTTATGGTTTGTTAATGGAACTTATGTTTGTCCTCCTCCTCAGATTACTAAAAATGGTACTATGGTTCCAAATCCAGAGTATCTGCTGGTACTCTTGGGTTGACTACTTAAAAGTAGGTTTGGGATTATCTACAATTGGAGTTCAATGATCAGTTTGTATCTCGTAAATCTCTTCTTCGTCGTCAACTGTACTCGATTAAACAGGGTAATACTCCGATCTCTAATTTTTTTGAGTTTTGTCAAAGAAATTGTTGACAATTTAGCTGTCATTAAAGATAAAATTTCAGATGAAGATGTTGTTTTACATGTTTTGAATGGTTTGAATCCTGATTTTGATCACTTTGTGGTTACTACACAACATCGTGAAACTCCATATAAGTTTAATGAACTTAGATCTAAATTGTTGCATCATGAGCAATGGCTCTAGAGTAAATATCATGATAATTCTGTTATGCTCGAGTCCACAAATGCTCAATCTTCCTTCTATTCAAAGAAGACTTCTAATTTTCGTGGTTCTCCTGGTGCTATTAGCTCTAGTGGTAGCAGAAATCAGTCTTCATCATCCAATTCAGGGGGTAATAGACCATCACAGGGAAGTGGTGGTTATGGTGTGCAAATGGTTCAGGGAGTAATAGATCATCACAGGGAAATTGTGGTTATGGTGCAAATGGTAGTTATGGAGCAAATAGTGGTTATGGAGAAAATAGTAGTTATGGTGCCAATTCATCTTCACATCGACCACCTCAACATAATCACCAAGAGTACCAACAACAACCACCATAACACCAGCACTTTCAAACCCAGTATCACTCACTTACAACTCAGCACTGGAATCCCCCAAATAACTTTACCCAAACTGATTTCTCAGAAATTCAGTGTCAAATCTGCAAGCAGTAGAATCATACTGCTAACAGGTGTAGGTTCAGGTGTACCCCATCAACTTTAAAATCATCTCAAGGCAACCATAAATCTACAAATGGTCCTCGATCTTTTTACGATGAATCTCCACAGCAGAATGATTACCTTACATCACCACCTCCACATTCATCCCCTGAGAGCTCACACAAAGTGTTTCACACCTTCTCCTTGAGTTCAACCTCCCCTGCTACTAATACTTTGATGGGTACTCAATGGATACCTGATTCAGCTGCTTCTGCTCACATGACAAACAATTCAACACTTCTACATGACAATGTCCCTTATATTGTCTCTAAGCATTTCATGGTTGTGAATGGTAAATTTCTCAAGATTACTCATGTTGGTAATTCTACAATCTCTACTATACATGCTGATTTTGTGTTGAAGAATTTTTTATTAGTTCCTTCTTTATGCAAAAACCTCATCTGTGTTGCTCAGTTCACTAAGTACAACAATGTATCACTTGAATTGTTTGACTGGGGATATAATGTGAAGGATCTCAAGACAAACGAAGTAGTGGCAGATGGACCAGTTTGTAATAACCTTTATCCCATTCAACTGGCTCATGTGGTTTCATTTACTTCAACACTAGCTGATTCTTCACTCTGGCACAAGAGGCTTGGTCATCCATCGCACAAAATACTAAGTAAGTTGCATAACTCTACTTCCATCAAGCTTTCTCCAGCTTCCATAGAAACCTTTTTTCATGAATTCCAACTAGGTAAACATCATAAATTACCATTCTCTGCATCTACAAGTGTATCTACTTCTCCTTTACAACTTATCCATTGTGATATATGGGGTCATGCACCTGTTCAGTCTCTCGATGGGTTTAGATACTATATTTTATTTATTGATGATTACAGTAGGTATCATTGGATTTACCCTTTGACAAATAGAACTGAAAGTTTGAAATGTTTCAACATTTCAAGAGCACAAGTGAAAACCTCTTAAACAGTTCTATTGTGTCTTTTCAATGTGATGGTGCTCTTGCACTTGTGAAAGGTTCTTTCAAAAAAAATATTGACTCATGTGGAATTACTCTCGGGATATCTTTTCCTCATACACAGGCTCAAAATGGTCTTGCTGAGAGAAAGCATAGACACATTACTGAGATGGGAAACACTCTTGCTTTTCAAGCATCTCTACCTAAACATTTCTGGTTTGACTCATTTTTAGCAGCTACCTTTCTTATCAACAGAACTCTCAGTAAACTTCTTCACTATATTTGTCCTTTTCAAGTCCTATTTGGCACTATACCTGATTATAGTTTTCTTAAAGTGTTTGGGTGTAGTTGTTACCCTATTTTTCTGACTATAGAGCTGATAAGCTCATCCATAAATCTACTAAGTGTGTGTTTCTTGGCTACAGTCCTCTATACAGAGAATACAAGTGTTTTGATCCACTTACTAAAAATACCTTTGTCTCCAGAAATGTCACTTTTGATGAATCAACATTTCCCTTTGCTGATCAGTCTCAAATGCCTTCCTCTCACTCTGATTCTGAACTTGTGACCTTACAAATTTGGAATTTTTTTAGCCCTCAAATGGAAAACTCATCTCTCCTAGCTCCCACTGTTATTCCAACTAATTCTGATGATCCTCCTGCTACCACTCCTACAACACACATACAACTTCCCATCAGAACTATTACTACCAGATCATCTAGATGGATTTCTAAACCAAAACAGCTTCCTCCTAATTTTTTTGCACACACTTCGACTGTTCTTACTCTACCTATAGCCTTACAATCATTACTTACTTCGGAGGCAGAGCCAAGATCTTATCAAGAAGCTTCCAAACTTTCAAAATGGATTATATCTATGAAGGATGAGTATGCAACTTTATTGGCAAATGACACATGGATATTGGTACCATTTGTAGATGGCATGAAAGTGTTGGGAAGCAAGTGGGTTTATAAAGTTAAATACAACTCTGACGGAAGCATAGAAAGATGCAAAGCTAGGTTGGATGCATAGGGTAACAGTCAGCAAGAAGGTGTTGATTGCTCAGAGACTTTCAGTCATGTTGTAAAAACTATAACCATCAGGTGTGTGCTAAATATTTCTATTACAAATAACTGGGACATCAAGAAGTCGTATGTCTCTAATTCCTTCCTTCATGGTTTTCTCAAGGAGGAAGTTTATATAGCTCACCCAAAAGGTTTTGTTGATGAACTAAAACCTAATTATGTATTTATTTTGAAGAAATCTCTTTATGGCCTCAAACAAGCCCCTAGATCTTAGTTTGAGAGATTTAGTATTTTTCTTGAAAGTCATGGATTTCATAAGTCAGTCAATGATCACTCTCTGTTCACTTATACTTCTGGTCAGCATCAGATGCTTCATCTTTTATATGTTGATGATATGATACTTACTGGCTCTTCCTTATCTTTATTGGATTCCTTTGTAGCTGTGTTGAGCAAAGAATTCTCTATAAAGGAATTGGGTCCTCTGCATTTTTTTCTAGGCATTGAATGTGTTAGATCTTCTACCTCTATTCTACTTACACAACAGAAATATGTTCTCCAGTTACTATAGAAGCTGATATGCTTACATGAAGTTCTGCAAGCACCCATGTAGCTGCAGGACCAAGACTTTCCTTATATAATGGTGACCTTCTTGATGATAATGGATTCTACAGAAGTCTAGTTGGCGGTTTGCAATACCTAACTCTTACAATACCACTTCTAAAAGTGATTTTGAAATTTGACAACCAAACTGACTTCTGACTTTTCGACTTCTAGAAAAGCTACTTATGATGTGTTATCCAAATAGGCTATTAATATTTGTGTCTTCTCTTAAAAGAAGGTTATTTTTGGAATTAGTTCTCACGCATGTTTTCATGAAAAAGTTATTTCAGGAGATCAAGAACGGATCCCTACATTTTTTGTTTTGATTAAAGAGAATTTTGATTAAAGAAAGAAAGTCACAAATTACATATTAACGTCAAGCTACATATCATCAACCCAACAATAATGAACCTGTTGTAAGTAACCCTGGCTAGCTAACCTCACATGGTCACTCAAGTTTCTGGAATGTAAATTCTTACAAAAGATATCTGAAAAGCTACTCTTGAAAGTTAGCATTGCGTCAATAGTGACATTTTCCATCCATCTAGTTGTTTTTTTTTCCTCCCTTCAACGTAATGGTTGGATGTTTATTCACACCCTTGAGATTGATGATCTGACACTTAAAGTATGAGCCCATTTCATTGCCTTACAAGCTTCTAGTCTGTCTCCTTGGTCTTTAGCATGAACTCCGATGACATAGCTTCTCCTGCCAATTGGGATACCTGCTGAAAAAGAAATGTATATCCCAATACCTGTGAGTTCAGATACTTTGTCATAATTGTTAGTGTTCTCAATATTCGATATCAAGTTGGCCCTAGGTATATTTGAGGTGTTATTGCAAGAAGCAAAATATTCAAAGTGTTCTATTATCTGGTTGCTAGTGTGTATATGATTAGGGGATTTCTGTTGGAAAATATTCGCACACGTTACCTTCCAAACAAACCATCTTCCGGTGGCACTTATTTCAGCCCAGCTATCATGGGCGGACCCATGGTTGACTAACCCGACACTAATACCCCTAAATTTTCATAATTATGTAAAAAGTGTTGCAGTGGAAAATATGGAGAAAGTAAAGAGACAAAGAGAGGTTTCTATTGATCAGGATAATATGGTTACATGGATATAATATCCTTTATATATATGTAAAGGTAAAATCTAGGTAACCAGATGGACCGCACATCCATGGGCCAGAGGCCCTATAACACTCCCCCTTGTACGGTTCAATAACAAAACTTTATACATAGTGCTTCACATATAGTTCTTTGAATGTTATTCTTCAAATGTCGTTCCCTCCTTGATGAATTGTGCCGAAATCAATTGCCTCATTAAAACTTTGATAAGGAAAAAATCCAGTGGGACAAAACCTTAGTATAACTCTTCACATGTATTACTTCACATGTTGTCTCGTAATTTACATGTAGTTCGTCACATGCAATACGATATTAAAAGATCGGCGAGTCTAAGTTAATTGCCTCGTAAAAACTTAGTCCGGAAAAACCCATAGGGACAAAACCTGAACTAAAGAAAAGGAGTACAATATCAAGCAAACTTAGAACATATATGGACTCAAATATGTTGCCTCATTAAAACCTTGACAGGGAAAAAGAGTACAACATGACAGATGCAAGTAAAAGGGATTCGTTGCAGATGATCACTTTGCTCCGTTGAAGTTTACTGGTTGCTTACAACTCTTAAGGCTGAAAATCCTCGTGGGAAAGACAATAGCCTTAGCTAGGAAATTACATTCCCGGTGTTTGTTGTTGTCTCATTAAAAACCTTGCCGAGTAACAAAACCTTGTGGGAAAAAGCAACTTCGGTGAAGGAAAATAGTTCAACACACCATTAGATGCTCCCCATGATATCAGATAATTTTCATTAGTCTAATGCAGTCAAAAGGAGTTTATCACACTTTACTTTGGTGACTTTAACATTTATAAAACCACCCTATTGTTGATTCTAGAAGTTACGTTGCTTAACAGACTATCGTATTTCATTTCTTTGATTCAGATATTTTCAGTGATATCAACACGATCTTTATGTCTTCAACGTTCAACATACTTGATGTTTTTAGTGTTGTCTCGCTAAAAACTTTGTCGAGTAACAAAACCCTTTGGGAAAAACTATTCTCGATCGAAGGGAAAAATAGTACAACACGGCTTCGATTTCGAAGTAAAATATGTCGACATCATATCCTTGGATCCTCCCCCTGATGTCGGCATCTCCCTCTGATTACTTTCAGAGTTGTTCCAGACTGTTCCTTTAGTCATGTATTTTTCGAAACTAAATATTGATAATGACTTAGAAAATAATCTACCATATCTCCCTCTGATTACTTTCGTTGGAGAAGAGATTATTGTTCCTTCTTAATCAACAACTTTTGGATTGCACTTTCATTAGCATTCCTTTTAATGTATTTATAGGGATAAAACAAATTTATGTCAATGGTTACTTTTAAGTACATGATTACATTCACCATACCATTCCAATGACCTTGCGTTGGCGTTGAGCTATATCTAGCTAACAAGTTCCTTGAGGATGCAAAATTTTATTGAGTACATTATTATACTAAGTACAACAATGCGTCTATTGTACTTAGATATGGGAATTTCATCTCCCAACACATCTTCGCCATCTTCCTTTAGAATAAATGATCACTTACTTACATTTGAACCTCGACTAATCATGGGAGTGCTATCAGGATGCATGTCTTTGTTAAATTGCCTGACAACTTTAGACAAACGCAAATTGGTGGGATAATATACCACAATCTCAGTATTCGGTCAAGCTTTACCCAGATTTTTCATCTCAAATTCGGACTTCAAATAGCTTTTAAGATCTCTTATTACATCAATAGTACCCATCATGTCTGTACCAACGACATAGATAGCTATAATTCCAAATAAGGAACTTTCTTGTGAATACACAAGGATAAATAACTTACTTGTTTATCCCCTCCAAATCAAATAGTCACTTAGACGGGTATACCACATCCGCCTGATTGCTTGAATCTATAAGTGAGCGTTTTATCCAACTGTAAACGCACTCTGTGGTTTAGAGTCATTTGATTTGGGCAACAAAAGTCTATCAATTACTTTTGTAAATATCTTCTATCTCTTGATTCTTTCAGAGATACGTAACAACCACATACATATGCTGCATTTCAAGTCCTTTTGAAATTACCAATCTAACTAAGTAGCGGAACTCTATAACGTTCATTACAAGAGAACAATTCCAGGGCTTTGTGAGAAACCTCGCGCCACAAGGCGAGTCATTGTACTTTAAGACTACTTTCTTATCATTATGCTTTATGACAAATTAATTATGTATGTCCAATAGGCTTTACACTTGGTTGGTTAACATTACCACACCAAATACCCATATATTTGACAAAGAACTAAGTTCTACTTGGATTGTGTAGGCCAAATATGTTGTTTATTTGAAATTAATCAAAATAAAGCATGGTTCAATCTCATTGTGCTCTACTTCTGGAGCAACTATTTATAGATTATATCATCACTGTGCACGCATGATCCTTCCATTGACTCATGTGCATTCTCATAATCCGTTAGGATTTCATTGTTCTCTAGAATCATTTAAAACTTCGGAGCGTCCTCCAGTATTGATTCATGGACATAGTCAGAGACAATCAAATGAGATGATTTCATTAATGATACAAATTAGGTTGTGCCTTACTCAACTACTTCCTTTCTAGGTGAGCATTGATCGAACCTGGTGGTTTCTCCATCTTCCTTTATGGAGCCATGGCCTCAACTACACTTCCACCAAGTGTAATTGGAACACCTTAGTCTATGGTGTACCCCATACTGAGGATTTATAACCTTGTAGGAATATTTGCAGCTGGTATGTGTGATCTTGTCACTTTAGTGACATCAGTGTACATTCTGAAAATTGATTATTCTTTGTCACTTCACATTTATTTGTGGAGTACAAGAATCAATATGAGACACAGTTGGAACACACCACGACAATTCATGTCGTTTCCTTAGAAAATGCTTTTTCTTATCTCCCCCTAACGACGGGAATACGGTCTAATTAAAATGACAACTCGCAAATCTAGCGGTAAGAGATCGCCTGCCAAAGGTTTTAAAATGCGGATAATTGTTGGGAACACATTTCCAACATAACTACTTAACAGTTTTGAAGACCCATCATAGTACGATGTGGAGTCGTAATTGCACATATATAGTGCAACCAAAAATGTGTAAGAACATGAATGTCAGGCTAAAATCCAGTTACCAACTGGTACACATAAAAGGTTGACTAATATTTGGTTCTAAAACGAATTAATTAAAGATGCATCAATATTGCATATTCCACAAGAAGTTAAAGGTAGGTTTGTACGCATAACCATGCCTTAGGCACCATCTGTAACCTTTAATGATAGCCTTTGCGATACCTTGGGGTATAGGATACTCTGCATTTGATCCTATTAAACATGCAATAACCATCAAGTCCTTTTGATGTACACTCGCTAGCATTTACAAGGGGTGGTGAGTCCTTACATGTAAAATATGTGCTAGTAGTTTTCCTAACGCAAATTTCTTTGGAGCTATAATTAGTCCAAAATGTCAAAACATTCACCAGATCCATCAGTCACATCAATGGTCCGCATTCTTGCATGAATATTTTTCTAAATTTCACCTTGTTATCTTTGTAATATGGATTGTTTACCATTTGCATCTTAGGATGGTATCGATCCTGTTTTACTGAAGACTTTGTAAAATAAGTGATATGCTCTCTTACTTAAAAGCATAATGGGAGGGAGAAGAAGGTTGTGCATCTGGTACTTTAAAAAAACACTTATTGAGAGATATGCCGTGACTTCGCATTCTGTCAATCTTTCTTTCATTTTTGTTCACTCAAATAAATTGATGTTCGTATGAGTCCTTTCAAAACAATCATCATGTCACAACCAAAGTGGATTTATGGTTATGTCAAAGCCTTTATGAGTCAATTCCCAATATTTCATCGTCGGTGTCAATATGGATTCAATAATCCAAATATTATAGTGATTTACACTTCACTAGATTGACTCATTAGTTTCTCTAATGTCCTTCCAAATATATTAGAGACTAAAAAGATGCAATCAAATTACATTCTCATCACTGTGAGTTACCACATGATATCCACTTGCATGGGTTTCTGTGGAATTTAACAAGGTGTGATTATCTCTTAGTTCTTATAGAGATTATGTAACTTTAAATCGTTATACCAATTAGGCAACAAATATTGAGCATTCCTTCGCTCGGCTATTACATGTAATGATCCAATCATCACATGGTATTATATAAGGAAACAATTCAACAAGCAGTTTAATATATTTCCTTAAGAGCTTCGTGTAATAAGTGGTGTGGCCTTATTACGTAACAAAAGAAAAATTATCTCATTTACTTTAGAGTGTTACAGTTCATGAAGATGATATACTTTTCATCATAATGTACGAATGATCCTTTTAACTCAAGTACTTTTGAGTATATCTCAAGTGCTTTAGAGAATTTTAGTCTCATGGAAAAGATATATTATTCATTCCATAAGAGCATACAATGGATATAATTATTCGCAAAAAAAAAAAAAAAATCTTTATTTTAGCTAATATAATATCGGTCAAACTATCATGTAGACAATAGTTTAGGATCAAATCATGCAAAATATAGAATCTAACCATACAAATTCGATTGAATAAAGATAAACAATAAGAAAAATTGGCAAAGTTCTTGTTGCAAATAATGTTGACGTCTAACTATGATATGACCTTCTCCAAGAATACAGTGAGTTCGTTTTCCTTTAAACTCCCTATAACTCTTATAGTTGACTACTAATATATGATACTTGCATTACAACACTTGTACCATTCTCAGTAAAATGCTTATACCAATATTTTCAACTCTCATTCATATGAGTCAGAATTACATCTATGTCCCATAATAAGTAGATACATTTACTTTGTATCATTATTACTCGATCCAGAATTACATCTCTGACTCATGAAAACTTATGTGAGTTTCTTTTCACAAAAAGTGAGGTTTGCTTTTAATTACAACATATCATTGTCGAAGTTATTGACTCATTATAGTCTAACAAGTGGATTACATCCCACTGAACATTCAAGTTTTGGGGAAAATGAATGTTTCGACAAACTTCCTTCAAAGCATTACATCGTCTGAAGTTAATATGTCGCCTTGGAAATGTTGAAGGAATGACTTCCTCTTTGAAAGGTGTATCTTTACAAGTTGAAGATTTTTATGATGAAAGTATTGTACTTTCGCACACATACTTCCACATCATAGACTCTTTAATGGTGCTCAAGTACTTCTGAGTTCAAAAGGTCAAATTAGAGCCAAATTGGTTTAGTCAAAGTCTGGTCAACTATTTGGTCAAGACCCGGTCCATTAGGTTGACAAAGTCATGGCTAATGAATATAAACATATATGGTTAATTATATATGAAATATTCAGGCCCATTGATAATAAGTTTGAAACTATTAGTATATGAGCCCAAAACATATCGTTAACCCTAAAAGTTGACAAAATTCTTCTTTCAACTGTTTTGATCGACAGACAAATGCATCATCGTCCGATCATGATATATTTTTTACATTAGATTTATCCCAATGTTTCGACAAACATATTAAAATTTCACGGACATCCAACAGCTCGATAAAAATATATTTATGACGCCATATGACTATTACGATTCACGTTTCTATGGACACAGCAGAAAATATCACGTACTTTGGAGTACTTTCCATGGTTGGATCTTTAAGAAATTTGTACAGAGATTTAAGGAGAACAATATGTAACACATAAAACAAATACAGCATAATCTAACGGTTTTAATTCCTAAAAAATACGTTTTAATACTCTGTTATAAATTAGGGTTTTCCTGAACGTACGCAGATTCATTAAAATCCAGTTTTGGAGATTGCATCTTACTCCGATTTGATTGAAATTTTAACACACATAGTAATGACTGATAGGGTTTAACATATTAAACTTTCATGAAAATCTAACGGTGAAATCTCTAGGTTTTATAATCATACGTTTGTGGAACCCTAATATATACTACGAAAACGAAATTTCTTTGTTCAAAAGAAATACCTAGTAACACATCCATGATGATAAAAAAAATAGGATCAGAACCACGCTAATCTTCAAGTAATAATCCATATCCAATCTTGAACGAAGAAAAAAAAATTGCACCAGTTGGTAGAGTCGTGCATGATAACGTGTTGCAGTGGAAAATATGGAGAAAGTAAAGAGACAAAGAGAGGTTTCTATTGATCGGGATAATAGGGTTACATGGATACAATATCCTTTATATATATATGTAAAGGTAAACTCTAGGTAACCAGATGGACCGCACATCCATGGGCCATAAGCCCTATAACAAAAAGTCCTTTTTTTTATGTTATATAAATTTATTTATATCCAGCGGGCCTTGTATTTAGAATTAGCCCACCAAAGTCTAAAAGTTCATCCATTTTGTTACACATTTATAATTTACAATGCAAAAAGATAATGTCACAGCTGAAAAATTGTCAATTGTACAGTGGTTTAGGGGGGAAAAAATAACACAAGTATTGATAAATTTTTAGCCCCATCAAAGTTAAATCTTGGCCCCGCCACTACCAGCTACCCCAATGGGTAGGGCAGTTGTTTCTTGCGAACCATTCCTTACACCACTCTGTGATATTCCTAGCATAATGAGCAGCAGTGTCCAGATCAATACTACATCTTTTGAAGATTCTTTCATTCATGACGATCAAATCAACGATGCCAATAGATATGTGATCTATCTTATTTCTGCATAAAAAATTCTAACAACTCAATCTCAAGTAATTTATATGGAAATAGAGGATTAAATAAGTACCGGTCTAGACCCTAACATCCATCACAAATACTTATTAGTTTTCTCCAAAATCTCAATACTTTCACATTAAAACTAGGTTGTAGATGTTTTGCAAGGCGACAACCAATTCCATTTCAATGAAACTAAAAGCTATTTTCCCGAAGAATTGAACAGAAATATATATCTGGTGAGATTGAACATAAGCAACTTACACGAGAGAGACTGTACCAGAATATTTGAACATAAAACACTTTTTTTTCCCTTGGATGTTCACTTACATGTACTTATCATATGTCTTGAAATTAAATATCGATGAGCATGGTCCACATCTGGGTGTGAAACTTATAAAGACTAAAACATTTTTCATGTTCGAAACCAGTACATAATGCTTTTTTTTTTGACTTGAAAGGTTTATGAATAGAAAAAATGTAAAAAGGCTGAAAGCCCCCATTTAGATGTTACAAAGGTTAGTCCCTAACCTATACAATTTGAAAAGAAGCGCTAGCGAGTCAAGAATGACTTTCGGTCGTAATCAAAGAATATTTGCCAACTCTTCGGTTTCTTTCATTCCAAAAACTTACGAAGATGATTAGTGGCCAAATCTTCCTCCCCTATTTCTTCCTCTTCTAAATTTTTTTCTTATATTGTAACCCTACTTTGTGGGAGTAATGGATGCACAAGTTGTTGATTGGATTTCACAAAGCTGGACCCAAATTAGTATGGAACCTCATGCAAATTTGAACCTTGAAACCTCCTGATGAAGTGCAGCTGAGATCATCTTATGCCCAAAATTGCAAAGCTGTGCATCTCTGGCATTTCTTGAGAGTTGAGGTTCCTTTTTAGTTGAAAATTATTCTCCACCAAATCCTTTAGAAGCATCTTTGTTTGTTGCCAATTTGAATATGATCTACGAGAAATATATTGCTTTGAAATTCCACATACCTCTTCCATGTGGTTGAGATGTGTCTTTAGCCCATAGAGAATCAGATTTTGTGTCGATGAGCTTCAAATATCGCAAAATGATGAGAAGGTTCCACAGTTGAACTCCCATTGATCAGCAGAGAGTGTTGAGCAGTGGTGACACACCATTCAATCCACTTGATCCATTTACAACCAAACCCAGAACTTTGTAAAATCCTTGATAGTATGCAACTCACATTGTCAAAAGCCTTTCCGAATGTCTAGTTTACATAGAATTCCAGGCTTTTTTGACTTGAATCTAGAGTCTATCATTTCTCCTGCTATTAAAATTCCATCCAAAATTTGTTTATCCTCAATGAAAGCACCTTGATTTTCTGAGATTAACTTTGGAAGAACTTTCTTGAATCTAAGAGTAAGAATTTTTGAGATAACTTTGTAAACACTGCTGACAAGACTTATTGGTCGAAAATCTTGAGGAGAACCTACTTGATCTTTTTTAGGAAGTAAGCTGATGAAAGAACAATTTATTCTCCATCAAGCTTTTGTTGAATTTGAAACTCTTTAATGACCTCCATGAAATCACTTTTTATGATTTGCCATGCTACTTTGTAGAATTCCATGTTGTAGCCATCAGGTCCAGGTGACTTGTTGTTTTTAAAATGCTTGATGACTGACCACACTTCATCTTCAGAAATTGGTAACTCCAACTCAATGCTTTCCTCCTGAGAAATTTTGGTAAAGTACTCTGAGTTCATCTGAGGTCTAACTTGGATGATTGTCACGAAATAGATTGAAGAAATAGTTAGAAATCTCCCTCTCTGATGTTAGCACGACAAAAGTTGTCTTCTCCATTAATCACCAGTTTTTGAACTGTATTTCTCCTCCTCCTTCCATTTGCCAAAGTATGAAAATATTTGGTGTTTGCGTCACTCTCTTTGAAATTTGAGTCTTGGCTCTATCGGCCATTTCCTAGCATTATCAAGGTTTATCTTCTTGAGTTGAGCCCTCCATTCGTTCTTTCAAAAAATTGTTGTGCATTTAGAGCCCCATTTTCCTCCAGCAAGTTCAGGTCATTAATAAGATTTGTGAGCTCTTGCTTTTTAGTTTCCATCTGACCATAAGTCTCTCTGCTCCATTTCTTAAGAAATTTTTTTTAGGTTTTGAAGTTTTTGGCTAAGATGTGTTGGGGGTGCCATTGAATTTTAGAGTGTTCCACCAAATGTTTAGGTTGGCACGGAATTCTGGATGTGAGAACCAAAAACTATCCACTCTAAAAGGGGGTTTTTGAGGATGTATATTTGAGGTGGTAAGAAGAATAGCTGAATGATCAGAAAGAGTTCTAGACAAGACAGTTTGAGTTAATAAAGGAAATTTGCCTTCAAATTGAGATGAAACTATTACTCTGTCCAATCTGCAGAGGAGAGGGTCTGACTGCATATTGCTCCATGTGAAAAGACCTCCATTGAGAGGAAGATCCACCAGTTCATGTTCTTCCATGAATTCATTGAAGAGTCTTTTGTTTCTACTAGAGCCTCCAGGTTTGTTTCTCTCACAATTTCTTCTAATAGCATTAAAATCCCCACCAATACACCAATGCTCACTTGCCCATCCAGTTAAATCTTCCATTTCGACCCAAAAATCCCATCTTTCCCAATACGTACAAGGGGAGTACACATTAGTGACACACCATTCATAATTGTATTGTTTGCATTTAAGTTTCTGTGAAAGAGTGTTGGGGCCAACTATTTCATCTATGCACTCGAACAGATTATCATCCCATATAGTTAGAAGACCTCCTGATAATCCTTGAGAAGGAATGTCTCTCCATTGATGATTTTCATTCCCCCAGATGTTTTTTATCCACCAGTCATTCATCTTCATCATGTGAGTTTCTTGAATTAGACAAACATTTGGCTTCACTTTTCTTATAAGATCTTTCAGGCCATCCATTTTATCAATAGATGTCAAACCTCTCATGTTCCAAATAAGAAGTTTAAGATCCATTCAGGCTAACTGATCCCAAATTAACTGCATCTTCAAAGATATCATTCTCCCCATTTTTTTCTTCATTTGAATTTTCAATTGTATCTTCAATTTGAACTAGTTCCTCCACTGTATTAGTTTTAGAACTAATCATCTGTGTATCCCTTCGAATTTTGTTTGCTACAATCTCTGTGTATAATATTCTGGCTTGTTCTTCATGAAGCCCAAAATTAGCTCCAACATTCCTTGTAGCTTCCATGATCAAGTCTATTGTGTTATGAATCTCATTAATTTTGTTGATTTCTCTATTAAGGTTTTGAGATCTTTGAGGGTTTCTAAACAATTTCCATTGAGGGATGAAGAATAATATTATCTAAATGTGTGCTCCGTTGTTGGGTAAGAATACTTTTGGTGAAAGTGGAATTCAGTGCTTTAGTTTTCACTTTTGCTTTTTAAAGTAACGGTCAATAAAGTCTTTACTGTCACCTTTTTTCTTTTCCTTTTTTTTGTTGAACTGTTTTGGTTTTCATTTGAAAATTGTTGAAAAGTTGAGTAATATGCGGAACATGTTCTAGAGGGTTGGCCCACTTCCACTTTGTGCCTTTGAAAACATTCATTGTTCTGTCCCTCATAGAAAATTCAAAATTTGAAGAAGTAAAAGATGTTTCAGATTCATTAAGTAAGAAAAGCGCATAATAAAGATCTAAAACATTTTTTTTCTTTTTTGAAATCCAGTACATAATGCTTTCATTAGTGCTCATGCATGATTGAACGCAGAATATTTTGGAAAAAACTTTGATGGATTATTTGATTTGCCAAAAATTAGGCGACTCCTCGGCATACCTAAACTAGCCATTTGAGCATCTTTATGAAATCACCTCTTGGAAGCTTAAAAGTGTGTTTGTATAGAAAATTTAGACCTCGTGCTCCTCTCTCAATGATTTTCTGATTGATTACCTAACTGAAAATTCAAAAGATTTGGATTCTTATGGAGACATTCTCTCTCCTCATTTTTTCCAAATGATCAAGGTTGACCACGTAGTGATATATCTGATCTGATCTGCTTTTTTTTTTTTTTTTTTTGGTATATCTGATCTGCTTAATCGCATGAAATAGATGCGGAAAAATTATTTTACTTCACGCAGAATATTTTGGAAAAAAAATTAACTTTTTTTACTTCTAGAAATCGTTTTACCCGATTCTAAATCCAAACTGACTTTTTGCTTTTTACTTCTAAAAGTCAAAAAAATAACTTCTAGGTGTGTATTCAAACGCGCTATAAATGTTTTAAATCAAGCAATGCCACAAGCACGCACAATTGCGAGAACTAATTTGTGGTGGGTAAAGATATACAGTATCAGAGAATTCCATTCCCTATGGTGTAGATGTGATAGGGTGATTGCATGTGTAGAATGACTTTTAAGTCTTAATGAGTTCTATAGTTTCAATTTAAGATTGAAGTAGGGTGTAGTAGTAAACACTCTTGATGGAACTCACCTATCTAAATGAGGAAGTGGGGTCGTTTCCTATGAGAATTGAGCTGATTATCTAGAGCATTCTGAGAAACAGGATATGTCCATGGCCAAATTGGAAAAAACGACACGAACTTAACAACGCCATGTGGATATCATGCGTGGTTGTTGTCGCGAATTGCACCAAATGCTAGCAGGTCAAGACTACGTTCACTGTCTAGCAATTAGTTTTGGTAACTTCTCACTAAGCAAGGGTTCAAGACCTTATGGACATCTTTGCCTAAATGGTATTTTCCTTTTTTTTCCTTTTTTCATTTTTTTTTCGAGATTTCATTCATGTGGGGGATTGTTGGAGAAAAATGAGTTTTTAGCTTTAATATTTTGGTTTTGGTGTGGTTTGATCTTAGGATCTTAGAGCAACTGCAGTGGAGCGAGTATAACCAAAGAGCAAAAACTCCAAAAAATTGGTTTACTCCGTGCTGCGATGCTATGGTGCACGAGCAAAATTTGGTCAGGTGCAACTTTAAAGTTCGCCCAAATCAGGCGCAAACTTTAAATCTCGCCCCACTTTGGTCAGCCGCAACTTTAAAGTTCGCCCATATCAGGCGAAACTTTAAATCTCGCCCCATTCTATATATATATATATTTATTTATTTAATTCAAACGTAACTTTAAAGTTCGCCCCATCATCAGGCGCATTTTATACTTACTCCCCATCATCAGGCGCAATTTATACTTACGCCGCACCTCAAACGTAAATAATACCTACGCTCGGTGTCAGACGTACTTTTAAATTACGCCCGATTAAAACCAAACTAAAGACCAAATATGGTTTGGTTTTTGGTCTTTATCTAGTTTTTGATCTTTACTCCGCTCGACTGCATCTGGTTTCTGGACCAAAATTTTAGTTTTAGTCTCCCACTGTGGATGGTCTAAGGGTCTATGGATGCTCACTCATTTCTTTGAGTGAATGAATCTCTTTAGTCTCACATTAATTTGGTATACTAGAGAAGGAGCTCCACTATATAACCATATTCCTATGGATATATTTACAAACGAGGATGGAGCGGGTGGGGCGAAAGATTCATGGCCCAACCCATGAAATGTGCACGTACACCATACACCAAGTCGCGTGTCTACTCGATACTATTTTTGCTAGTTTTTCCTTTATGAAATAATTCCAAAATAATTTTCTTAAGTGTTTTATTTATAGGAAAATTCCTTTTTACTTTTTGATTTTTTTTTATAAGAAACTTGTTTTATACGGAAACCTAAATCTAACTTGATTTACAAGTAATCTTCTCCTATAAATACTACTCGAAAACATGTTTAGAATATATACCAGAAGCAACTCTTCTTTTCATCATCTTCTTGTTTTATCTTTCGCGGCATGTTTACTTCCAATCCCCATTTCTAAGTTCAAGAGTGGGTAACTTTTGTTGTGCTAACTCAAGTTATACCAGCCAGTCTTATCCTGGACACATCTTTGATGTGAGGGGTTTAGCATTACTCATCTCGAGTATACCCGCGAACTAATGTGTTATGGACAACTTGTTGAACCTGTGATCATTCTCTCGTCTAGTTGTTTCGGTAGAATTGTTTTGACTCAGTTCTTTACATATTATTGTGATACATCTAACTTGTTGTTAATTGTTGCAAGATTCCAACACAAGTTCGTGCTTACCTATCTGAGATATCCGAATAAATATTATTTGGTTGAACTAGTTGAACTAGTGGAAACCATCTTTGGTTCTTCATACTAAACATGGTTTGAAGGTAAGAATCAATAAAAGGGTATCTTTAATATAGATTACTGAGGACGGTCGCCACTTGCTAGTATCGATGAGAATAAAAGAAATGAGATTTTAGGGGTAATTTGCGTTACCTCCCCTAACAAGATCGTTAATTTGAGTTACCTCCCCTCGTTACATTTTCCATCAGGTTCCTAGTTAGCTGAGTCAGCATTTATACACACGTGGAAAAAATGACCATATGTCATATTTCTTACCTAAAGTACCTTTCAACAAATAAATGTATACCAACTTTTCATGGCTATAACGGCACGAGAGAATCTAGGGTTGTTTGTCGGATGAAATTGGGTTTTAATTGAAGTTCGTTGGACAATTAACAACACAAATTAGGGTTCTAGGCTCACTGCTGTTTTGGTTCGTTTGAAATTTCCCATTTCAGAAACACACGACAACTTTGAGAAGCAATGGTGGTTGACAGTGGCTGTACGGAGAGAAAAAAGGGAACGAATTTGGGTTTTTTTTTTATATGATCTAACGAAAGTGTTAATTGAGATGAAAGTCAACCAAGTTTTCATGGAATTCAAGTATTTACCCTACAAAGGTGTCGGTGGTGGTAGATTAAATCTGTTGGTATCAAGACCATATGGGTATGTGCTGTCATGGCCATAACTTTGAACAAAGATGGGTTTGACTTTTCACCAATACTGTGTTGGAAAAACTGGGTTGCAATAGAAGATGAAATAACACAGGAAGAGATTGTTGTACTCCAAACTTTCAAGGCTCATAAGATTTCTTTTAGATAATTATTTCTACCCTCCCAATAAGTTAGCGATTACAACAAGTATGTGAAATAATGCCATCATGATACAATGAAATCCCTACAACAGAAATTGAATTCAAGGTTTGTACCCCTTGATCCAATCAAGAAAACATGTAAACAAAATTTCTGACGATGCTTTAGAAAGAGAGAGAACAAAAAAGGTTTTTTCGATATATTTTAAACGAGTTTTGGGAGATGCTATTTATAGAGGTTTTCGCATCTGTTGGGAATAGACATCTTTTCACCAACAGGTTTCTCTTCACGAAACGATGAGTCTCTTCATCATCAGACATCAATGGCATCTGTTGGCTACGCCCCCCAGGACCCCCATTGGATAGCGCAGTTGAAAATATTCCAACATTCTCCCCCTATTTTCAAAAACCATAAAACAAAGTTAAAAACTTTTAAATCAGAGTGACTGCATCACCGAAGTGACTGCCTACGTACCTGAGTGGGATCAATCCAATGTAGTTCAAGCACAATTGAGACTAAGCATCATCGTTGAAATCAACACATAAATGATAGGTATCTTTTGGATTTTAACCTTCACTTAGTGTAAGAAACTCAAAGCCTTATCGAAATTCTATGGTGAAACCAGTCTTGAACCAAGTATCCCTTATGATAAAACCGGAGTCTCCACACATATTGATTTCATAAATCATGTGTTCTATATCCAAGCACGTTAATGGGCATGTGCTTATATCCTTGATTCATGAGTCTTCTTTAGAGAACGGTCTCATTCTCTTAGGAAACGACCTGATTTCCATACTCATATAGGTAAGTCTCGAAGGTGTTTCTGCGATACACCTTTTACTAATCACAGACTCATTAAGGATTTACATCCATCCTATTTTATTGCAGAACCCAGCACTAATTAGAAATGGGAAGTTTTATATTAGTGCTCCATAATCTACATCCATAACTTGTTGGTACCACATTGAACCTTGTTTATCTTTTTCAAAACATAGGTTGGGTTTCTGCTATGGGAGATCAAACTTCTTTCATAGACCTTAGTCCCATTTATTTACTTTTTATTGAAACCACCGAACTTGGTAGACTTTTCGTAAATGGGTCTGCCAAATTCATTTTTAATTCAATAAGTTAACTGTAACCACTCCCCTCTTGAGTAGTTGCCTAACCATTTGATGTCTAAGACTTGCATGTCTTGACTTTCCATTATAAGTCTTATTTGAGACATTATAGATGGTAGCTTGATTATCACAATTAATCAAGACTTCCGGAGTTGGCTTCTTCCAAAATGGAATTTCCATAAGTAGGTTCCTAAGCCATTCTGCCTCCTTACATGCATCCGTTAAGGCTATTAATTCTGACAACATTGTTGAATCAGAAATACAAGTCTTCTTCTTGGAACTCCAAGACACAGCAGCACCCCCTAATGTAAAGATCCATCCAGACGTTGATTTGGACTTGGCCTCTACATCGTTCCAGTTAGCATCAATGTACCCTTCCAGTGCAGAGGGATAGCCTTGGTAATGCAAGCCAAAATTCATTGTACCTTTCAAGTCATCCATAACTCTTGAAACTGCTTTCCAGTGTTCATATCATGGATTACTTGAGAAACGACATAACATTCCCATGGATTGGCTATGTCCGGTCTTGTGCAATGCATATCATAAATAAGACTCCCAGTGACATTGGAATACTCAAGTTGCGCATGAGTACGACCGATGTTCTTCTTTAACTTGATAGTATGGTCTAAAGGAGTAGGTACTGGATTGTCATCAAAGTGACCATACTTCTTGAGAAATTTCTCAATATAATGAGATTAGGTTAAAGCCAACTCATTTCCATTTCTTAGGATCTTAATTCCCAAGATTACATCAGCCTCTCATAAATCCTTCATATCAAAGTTAGAGCTAAGAAACTTATTTGTTTCTTCCACAACAGATATGTCAGATCCAAAAATAAGCATATCATCAACATACAAACAGAGAATTACACATCCAGAAATATCATGCTTACTATAGATACATTTATCCGCATCATTCCCCACAAAACCATATGGAAAAACCACTTTGTCAAACTTCTCATGCCATTGCATGGGAGCTTGCTTAAAGCCATAAAGAGATTTTACTAACTTGCAAACCTTATTTTCTTGGCATGGCAATATGAAACCTTCAGGTTGTTCCATATATATTTCTTCTTCCAAATCTCCATTTAGGAAGGCGGTTTTGACATCCATTTGATGAATAATTAACTCGTGAATAGAAGCAAGTGCTATTAAACAACGATTATATGAGATGCGAGAAACAGGAGCATATGTATCAAAGTAATCAATTACATGTCTTTTCTTATAAACCTTAGCAACTAATATGGCTTTGAACTTATCAATGGAACCACCGGCATTTATCTTTCTCTTGAAAATCCATTTACATCCAATAGGCTTTACACCCGGAGGTAAATCACAATATATCCAAGTACCGTTGGTCAAAAGAGAATTGTTTTCATCATTGATAGCCTCTTTCCAAAACCTAGCATATTTGGAACTCATAGCCTCAACATAAGTTTTAGGGTCATCATCAACATGCATAACATATTTGGTAACACTAAGAATTCTATTCTTATTACCTTCTACAAGATATGTTATAAAGTCTGGACCAAAAAATTTCTCTATTCTTGCTCTCTTACTCCTTCTAGGTTCGATATCTTCTATGTGTTCATAGGTATCCTCCATGTCTCGAGTAGGAACAGAATGATCATCATTCTCATTAGTCACTTCAGATTCTAGACTAGGTAACAATGAGTTCTCCATGGGTTGCATTTGAGAACTGTTCCTATTTAAGTTCTCAAAGAATTCCACATCTACAGATTCTATAATCTCAAAAGTGTCAAGGATTAAAAATCTGTAGGTGATACTATTAAGAGAGTATCCCACAAAAGCACATTTATAAGCCCTGTTTCCCAATTTTGGTCTTTTAGGATCAGGCTTTCGAAATATGCTAAGCAACCCCAGAATTTAAGTCTCTTCAAGTTTGGTTTCCTCTTAAACCACAATTCATAAGGAGAAACATTCTTCTTTTTCAAAGGAACTCCATTCAAAATATAACATGCAGACAACATAGCTTCACCCCCCTTGGATAGCGCAGTTGAAAATATTCCAACATACTTGTGTTTCTGAAATCGATTGATGACCCAGGGGATTTGAGCAAGAAACAGAAGTAATAATAGATGTTGCTGGGAAATTGAGATGGGTATGAGCAAATATAAGAGCATGGATCTGGAATGTAAGATGTTGCCATTGATTTCTGGTAATCCGGGGAAGCTGATGGATCTGGCTTCAACCAATTAATGGCGGTCATAAAATTGGATTTCTTTTCTCTTCCATATTTCTTCCCATCGGATTTTTTCAACCGTGAGCTTTCAAAGGGGTGGTTACGTGACCGGTTGTTTTTCGGTTTTGGGTTTAATAAATCGGAGAAGGAGAGGATATTTTGGGTAGTTTAATCAAAAAAAAAATTCTCTGCCACCTGTATACAGCTGGTGACTCAGCTAACCGATTTTAAACGAAAAATTTAACGAGGAGAGGTTTTTCTAATTTAATCTTTGTAGTGGAGGTAACTCAAATTAGCGATCTTGTCAGGGGAAATAACGCAAATTAACCCGAGATTTTATATATGTTTCATGTTTTCATGCCCGTAGTACTAATATGTGTGTTTTCTTTTTTATGTGTAACAATATGGGATCTCTGGATCACCGGAAAGTGCTGAGCTTGAGGTTCATGCTATAAATTTGTAAATTACTTGTTTACCGCAACAATTCAACCACGCATGCACTCTACTACGGACCTTTACCAATGTTATAGACTAGAAAGCCAAAGTGCATATATTAATTGCATTTTACAATTATGACATGAAAATCTAACAAAAATTGTATCACAGTAAGAAAAAAATGAGTAATATAATTTGACTTCTAGCTGATCAATTTTAGATCATAAATGCGTATATATGGCAGTCAGCTATTAAAAAATTTAAAGAGGAAGGTGTGCTTACCTTTGCAAAAATAAATAAAAATAAATAAAGGAAAAATAAATCCAGATCTACAGACTACACCCCATATCTTGATTATCAGTGTGTCCAAATCTGCAATGTTGAATGTGATAGTACTAGTACATACATATCTACAGGAACATTTCCCAAAACCCGAAAAATTCAACTATGACCTCCCACTAGCATAGGGATTTTAAAAACGAAGTTATGCAACTAATTTTGAACTGCATAACAAGTTATGCACCTAATCTTAAATTTCATAACAATTTATTCAACATTGTTTCCTACACATGTACACCCCACTATGGGAAAAACATTGATCAACTACTCCCGAAAAGAATTGTCATAGGTCTACGACGACGTTTATCGATAGGTTGCACAAGGAGGGGTTGTAGAAAATCCTCAAATCTATACAACTCTTCAGTTAGGGACGTAAACATAGTTGTCGATTAGTTTTGTACAATGCTTTTGTCAGTTGTCAAAGTCTTTCGAAATTTTCTCTTAATGACTAACACAACTCTTACCTGGGTTGTGAATATAATGTTTCACTACACTTGTTGGTGTTGTAGAAATTTCTTTGACAACAATGGTTAGAGTTGTATTATATTTCTTTGACAACTGTGGGAACAGTTCTGAGTTGTGGTACATATTGGATTTGGAAAAAAATTTAAATTTTTAGAATTTAAATTCAAAATTAAATCCGTAATTAATACTTTAATAACCATGTATTTTCAAAGAAGATCATATTAATTATAGGGCTTTTTGATAAAGTACCCCTTAGTAGAGTTGGATTTTCTTGAATCGCCGAGTCGAGTCAACTCCATTTCTTCTGCTGCTCTAAATCAACTCTACTTCTTCTTATTGCTTGCAACACCCAACACCATGCTCTGCAATACAAACCTATTCATCACCACATGTAATTCAAGAACACCACCATTGGAGCCAAACCAATTCCTTCTTCTCTGAAATCCCATCTAAACTGTTGCTCTCGGATTCTTCTCTATTCAACGGCAAACTCTAAATTCATCTCAATTGCAGCTTCAGATCCATGCTTCAGTTGTTTCAGTTCATCATAACCAGCTTGCACCGCACAACCATCATCAGCACTTCCCTGTTCAGCTCACAACCAACACAAACAAACAACATCCAAAATCTCCTACTCCATCTTAATCTTCAATTGCCTGCACCAATTACCAGATCTCATAACCTAAGCATACATCTATTAGTTCCTTCAGTCACAACAAAATTTGTAGCTCCGTGAATTTCAGCTCCACACAACCATTCACCCACACTTTCTATTCTCTTGTATCTGCATCCATAACCATTGAAGATTCAAACACCAACATATTTAAAATAGGGTTTGAACCTATACATCACCACCACCTTCTTTAGAGTTTGCCGACACTTACAACTTAACCTGTCACATTCTTTATGAATACTAATCTGATCCAACATAAATTTATACCACACATTCATAGATATACCATAGGAATTGTATCAAAATTTCATAGAAAAGTAACGGTTATAACCTAATTTACCATTGATTCTATAAGTTCATCTCAAACTGAATTTCTACAAGTTCACATGTAAAACTCAGTTGGTTGGGGTACTTCTCTAACTCATATTCAAGTGAAATTTTTAAAAAAACCTCATAGACTAAATGGGTTACTCCCATTAAAATTTCAGGTCATTATACACTATAAAATATCTATTTTCATGGGTTTCTATCGCTGCACAGTGATCTGAAAGCTGTAGCAATGTAATCTGAATCTGGTTGGTTTTATCACATATCCATCTCCGATCGTACTAAAGATTTAATAGATGTTTCATAATACTGTAACAAACAACATATATGAAAATTACAGAGATCCAATGGTTTGATTTAAAACTAAGATACAAACAACAGCTATGGTTTTTGGTGTCAGGAAATACCTAATTCGAAATTACCCTATGTTTTTAGCTTCTTAACCAAAGATTTCATGGGACTCAACAATTGAAACCTATCCAGTTATGGTAATTGGGATGAGGTTCTAGATTGAGAAGAAGATGTTGATGAATCGAGAACACAGTGGAATCGAAGATTGTGGTATTTGAATTGTCAACAATCTAGGGTTTTGTGTTTGAGTTCGAATTATAGACATGGAAGAAGTTGAGTTCTGTGATGAATATTTGAAGCAATTGAAGCTTAGGAAACTTGGGTTAGGGCTGAATTTATCTATGGTTTGAGATGGTGAGCTAATAGGTAAAGATGGAGAAGTTGTTGATGTTGATTGTTATCGAGAAGAAATAAGAGGTTTTGATTAGAATTTGGTTTAGATCTGGAGAGGAAGAGAAAAAGAGATGATAGAAAGAGAAAAACAGATTAGGTTCAAGTGGTTTTGTTAAACAGGGAGGGAGGGTTTGGTAAAAAATGCTTAAAAAAAAAAAAAAAACTAACGGACCACATTTTGTTTGATCCACTCATACGGATTAAGAAAAGATCTTGACGGATGAGATTGTATTTGGGATTATCATACGGATTGAGAAGCATGTGTGTTTCTCTTTGTGCTAATACGAACTCATGTATTCGTTATAATTATCAACCTTCGACATGAAAAAAAATCCAAAAAAAATACTAATAAATTTAGGACGTTGTTATTGACATTCTGATATAAAAAAATCCAAAACTTTTATAAGAATAAATCGGGAAAATGTAAAATGAATTCGATAATTGGTGTGTTTCTTTGTGCTTTCTTTTTGTGCTTTTGTGCTTTTGTGCTTTCTCTTTGTGCTTCCGGTTTGAATTTCGATTAGTCACATAGGTCACTAAGCAATTTTGACTAGTCATACAAGTCATGAATAAGCTCTGGGTTGGTTATGACTTCAAACTTAGCAGGATACATCATCGAAATCGATAAATATGAAGCTCAGTGTCGATTCGAACTTCAAATATGGTATAATGACATACAAACTATGAACCAAGAAGCTCCGGGAGGTTTCGGACTTCAAACTTAGCATGATACGTCATCTAAATCAATAAATATGAAGCTCAATGTCGATTCTAACTTCAAAAGTGGTATAACAGCATAAAAAAATATGAACCATGAAGCTCCGGGAGGGTTCAGACTTTAAATTTAGCATGATACATTATCGAAATCGATAAATATGAAGCTCATTGTCGTTTTGAACTTCAAAAGTGGTATAACGACATAAAAAATATGAACCAAGAAGCTCCGGGAGGGTTCAGACTTCAATCATAGCGTGATACATCATCGAAATTGATAAATGTGAAGCTCAATGTCTATTTGAACTTCAAATGTGGTATAACTACATAAAAAATATGAACCAAGAAGCTCTGAGAGGGTTCATACTTCTAACTTAGAACGATACATCATTGAAATCGATAAATATGAAGATCAGTATCGATGAATCCATCCATTTATAGGTAATATTTCTTCGGAATATTCCCCGAAACCTTAAACAAACCCTATTCTGGCATATTGTATGCATACCCCGGCTCCGAGATCGAAACCTGGCTGGGAGTGGACTACTATAAGTCGGAAACTTGGTAAAAACAATGAATCCATCCATTTACAGGTAAGATTCCTTCGGAATATTCCCCAAAACTTGATACAAACCCTATTTTGGCATATTAATGCATATTGAGACGAAATATATCAGAATTGAACATCACAGGTTCAAAGATTACTAGAGTTAGAACTGAGTTTCTCTTTCGGACGAACTAGAGATGAAATGCATCAGAATTGAACATCACAGGTTCAAAGATTACTAGAGTTAGACCTGATTTTCTCTTTCGGACGAAATCGAGACGAAATATATCAGAATTGAACATCACAGGTTCAAAGATTACTAGAGTTAGACCTGAGTTTCTCTTTCGGATGAACTGTAGACGGAATATATTAGAATTGAACATCACAGGTTCAAAGATTACTAGAGTTAGACCTAAGTTTCTCTTTCGGATGAACTGGAGACGAAATATATCAGAATTGAACATCACAGGTTCAAAGATTACTAGAGTTAGATCTGAGTTTCTCTTTCGGATGAACTTGAGGCGAAATATATCAGAATTGGTAAGATTCCATAGAATATTCTCTGAAACCTTAAACAAACCCTATTCTGGCACATTGTATGCATACCCTGGCTCCGAGATCGAAAACTGGCCGGGAGTGGACTTCTATAAGCCGTAAACTTTGTAAAAATAATGAATCCATCCATTTACAGGTAAAATTCCTTCAGAATATTCCCCGAGACCTTAAAAAAAGCCTATTCTGGCATAATGTACGCATACCTTTGGTCCGAGATCGAAAGCTTGCCGGGAGTGGATTACTATAAGTCGGAAACTTGGTAAGAACGATGAATCCATCCATTTACAGGTATGATTGCTTCGAAATATTCCCTGAAACCTTAAATAAACCATATTCTGAGATATTGTATGCATACTCTGGCTCCGAAATCGAAACTTGGTCGTGAGTGGACTACTATAAGTCGGAAACTTGGTAAGAATGATGAATCCATCCATTTACAGGTAAGATTCCTTCGGAACATTCCCCAAAACTTTAAACAAGCCCTATTCTGGCATATTGTATGCATACCCTGGCTTTAAATGTGGTTCAAGGGCACACGAACCATGAACCCTCGGTGTCCGAAGTGGTTCTAGCTCCAAATTTATCAAGATATATCATAGAAACTCGTAAAGATGAACCATTTACAGGTAAGATTCCATCAGAATATTCTCCTCTTTTAAATATTTCTACCCAATATCAAAAGGCTTTAGTGAGGGGTGTTAGAGAAAATAGTTTTTAGCAGAAGTGAGAAAAATTTAGCTGGACCGGAGACCAAAATAATTTTTAGTAGAAGTGAGAATTTTTTTGCAGAAGTGAATAAAATCTAGCAAAAGTGAGAAAAATTTAGCAGAAGTGTTTAACCCTCTACGACGACTCTTGAAGGGGGCTGTAGAAGGTTTATTTATCATAAGTGAGAAAAATTTAGCAGAAGTGAGAAAAATTTAGGAGAAGTGTTTATACCTCTACAACGACTCTTAAGGGGGGTTGTAGAAGGTCTATTTATCTTTTTCTTCTTATCTTTTCAATCTCCCATCATAACCATCCATTTATTTTTTTCCTTAACCTTTTTTTTCTTATCATGTTTTTTATAAAAGTAGATGTAAAATATAATCAGACATGTAAATATGGAAGGATGGTTGGAATCCCAGACTTGGAAGGAAGAGGCTCAGGTCCGACTCACCTCACCCTCATTTTTTTTTTTTCAAAATCAAATTTTATTTTTACAACTCTTATAGAGGTTGTGATTATGAATGACAAAAAAAAAACACAAAACTACCAACATTGTGAATCTGGAAGGATGGTTGATGACTTAGGCTAATACACAGTGGGCTCGTGTTCGAATTTCTCAAACATCATTTTTTCCAAATGATATTTTTTTGTCTTCAACAACCCTTAAGAATGTTGTTATACAGTTATTCACTATCTTTACGTTATGAGTAGTTAAAGTCTAAAGGTGGTCACTACTCTTTGCACAAAAAATGTTGTGGTTTTGATTCTCATCACTACTCTTTGGTCCTCTTTGTCCTAAGAGTTGGACGTTTTTTAACTTTGACAACCATTATTTGATAAAGGTAGTAAAACATGCCACCTTTCACAACTTTAAAAATATGAGTTGTCAAGTTATAGTCGTAGATAACTGTTTTTCCCGTAGTGCCCTTTCAAAATGCATTCACTAACTTATATTTGCTAAGATGGGACAGGATTGCAGTTCTTTGTTAATACCAAGGAAAAAGATTGGATTGCCATATATGTTGAACAATTCATCTTGAATCTCCCTATTTAAGTTGAGAAAATGTTCATTCCAATGAACTATATGACAAAGGAAAACCATGTTGGTACACATTGGACATTGTTAGAGTATGACTTCTCAGAGGGGGAGTAGAAATTCTTCAAAAGTCTTCCGGACTATGAAGTTAGATTCAAGAATCAAGATCTTATAATAGCAAATGCTTGTATTCCTTATTTGATCAAAATATATGACAATCTGAACGTATCACCAGATGTCGTGGATATAAAGAGGGAAAAAATTGTATACAAGGATATTGTTTGCATCAAGAACCTTCCTGAACAAGGTTCTTATCCTGAATGCCACATTTGTCTACTACTATATGAAGTTGAGTATGAAGTTCGAAGGCAAAACATAAATGCGCAGAAGTTGGGAAACGAAGAAGCAATAGCCAAAGCCAACAAGAATAGAGTAATTTTGGCATTGAAAATACTGACAGATGTTCCTAACAGTTAGGAGATAGATGCCATAAAGATGTATGGGATGCATTATATGATGTTTTGCTTAAATGTTCCCAATGATGTGCATAATGTTCCTTGTGTTGATAGATACTTGGAAGTGAAAAATAATTGGAAAGTAGTTGGTGTAAATCTTAACTTAAGCCGGTCTATATAAATTCACAAGTAGTTGGTTTAATGTGGTGGTATAAACCTTGTCTGGAAAACTTATATCTTGTTATGTTACGATGTTTATATATATTAATGCTTGTTTCAGTGCTTCTATTTGCTTCAATCTTATTTTACAAAAAATTAGAAATAATGGCATTTAAATGTATGATGACGAGGGGGCGTTTCCCCCTCGACCCCCGATTATAAACATAAATTATTATAAATCTTTCAATGTAATTAAGGCACGATAGGTTGCTAAAACTTAGGATAACATAACGCACGACACGTTCTGCAGCCATGTTTAAAAGGATGAACCCAAAACAGATTGTGCACCTTAAAAGAAAATGCATAACGAATTATGCATCTGTTGATGGTGGTTTTTAGCTTAGGGTTAAAATCGTAAAACTCTAAACCCTAGTCAGACAGTGACGTCGCAACATTTAAGCAATAATCTTTTACTAGCCGCATTTATTGAAACCTTTAATGTGTCTGTGGAAAATTACCGGGGTATCTTTTTTATTTTAATACTAATTAGGGTTACGAGTTACGACAAGCCAAACCCTAATTTCCACATGTGCCAAGCAAACCATGCCAGCCACACCTACCGCACCAAGGCATGCCAACCATGCTAGCCGCACCCATGTGCCAATGGCAAACCATGCCAGCCACACTTACCGCGCCAAGGAATGCCAACCATTCTAGCCTCACCCATGTGCCAATGACAAACCATTCCAGCCACACCTACCGCGCCAAGGCATGCCAAACATGCTATCCACACCCCTGTGCCAATGGAAAACCACGCCAGCCACACCTACCGCCCCAAGGGGCTAGCCGCACACCTGTGCCAATGGAAAACCATGCCGGCCACACCTACCGCACCAAGGCATGCCAACCATGCTAGCCGCACCCATGTGCCAATGGGAAACCATGCCATCCACACCTACTGCGCCATGCCAAACGCACCTTTCCATGGCTCCATGCTAACCTAGACACGCCACCATGCTGGCCTTCCTTATACGGCTACCAAAACGAAGGATTGCGACAATCAATGGTCGCCCTTCAATTCCAGGAGAAAATCCTAGTCGTCCACGGTTACCAAACGACCTTTATCCCAAAACCCTAGCTTGGTCACGCCAAACCTTGGTCCCACATGCCAATCCAAACCGCACCTAGCCAAGCTAGCCACGCCGTGCGCCTATGGCAAACCCTTGGCCCCATATGCCAATCCAAACCGCACCTAGACAAGCTAGTTGCGCCATGCGCCCATGGCAAACCCTTGGCCCCACATGCCAAGCCAAACGCACATAGCCAAGCTAGCCGCGCCATGCGCCCATGGAAAACCTTTGGCCCCACATGCCAAGCCAAATCGCACCTAGCCAAGCTAGCCGCGCCATGCGCCCATGGCAAACCCTTGGACCCACATGCCAAGCCAAACCGCACCTAGCCAATCTAGTCGCGCCATGCGCCCATGGCAAACCCTTGGCCCCACATTCCAAGCCAAACCGCACCTAGCCAAGATAGCCGCGTCATGCGTCCATGGTAAACCCTTAGCCCCACATGCCAAGTCAAACGCCCCCTGCCTTGGCCCTAGCCGCGCCACCATGTTGGCCTTCACTACGCGGCTACCAAAAGAGAAGGCGTGCAATAATCAATGGTTTCCCTTCAATGAGAGGAGATAATCCTAGACATCCAAGTTTACCAAACAGCACATGGTAACCTTTGGCCCGAAAACCTAAGTTTAGCCGCGCCACCATGCCATGACAACGGCATGCCATTCTAGCCGCGCCGCCATGCTGACCTTCCCTACACGGCTACCCAAGTGAAGGAATGCAATAATCAACGGTTACCCTTCAATCCCAGGAGCAAATCCTAGCCATCCAAGTTTACTAGATAACACATGGTAACCTTTGGCCACGCCAAACCATGTCATGCCAGCGGTATGCCAACCAAATCGTGCCATGATTTAATGTTTTTCTTGTTTTCTTTGTAGTAATTAAAGATTAGTTCTCTTGGATGTTGTTAAGATTAAATTAAAAGGTTTAAATAAAATAATGAATAGAAGAGAGATTCACTGGGCTTAGGATTTCACCGAATTTATAACAATAGGTTCAATTATTCATTCTTCAACAGTTATAACTCAAACAATAAAACAACAAGGACTCTTATTTTTTCCAAGGTAGATTCTACAAAAATTAATTGTAAAACTTAAGCATGGGACATCTAAACATCTAAGTAAGCATGACCCATCTAATGAAATGACAACTAATTTTTTCAAATCATAATTCTATTAAAATTAATGCAAAAGTCTTAAAAAGAATTAAATCACTTTACCCATGTATGAAATTTGGCTTCCTCCATCGACCCAGTGTAGGGGTTTATCTACTCATATTGTAGACGCTCTCAAAATAATAATTCATTGCTCAAATGTGCTTACAAATGATGAAAAAGGAGAAAAATCAAATAAAACCAGGAATTTCCAACAACAGAAAAGAGTTGCAATTCCCTGTTACAGTTTACGATAGATAATAAGTGTTGTATTAACTTTTCAACCGTTGCTGGAAAGCCTGTTGCAAAACCGGGAATAAACCACGGTTTATTAACGACAGGCTTTCACAGCCTTATGTTCTTCGTTCTTGGAACAGCAGCAGAAATTTCTCCAACTTGATTCTCTCATCTCTCTGACCTCCCCTAACTCTCGATCCCCTTCTATGAGTCCCGCATCACCTTTTTATACTCTCAGGACTCCAAAGATTACTGTAATAACTCCGAAATCATCCTCATTAATGCTTCCAGCCACGAGAATATTTTATTTCCTGTTTCTTCTCATGCACACGATAATCCTCCACATATATGCTCCAAACACGCTGTATACCCAAATAAAGTTGATTTACACTCATGCAGCAACAAATCTTCACGTATCTTCCATAAGTAAACCCACAGAATCCTCGAGTTTTTCTTACGATAATAATACATGTCCTTATTTCTATAATTCTGACATTGCAGCCCCATTGCTTCGAGTTTGATGGACTTACCAGTCCTGTTTATATGAAACAGGCCCAATACAACATATTTTAGCGGTTTAATCTCTCTAGATGACTTCCAGAACCAAATCAGCAGTATCGGGTTCTTCAAAATACGTAAACTCCCTGAATTATACAATTTGAGTTTCCAGCCAAATCTAATTCAAACCATTGATCATACCAAGCCTGTTACGCCCAAAAGAAGATACCCAATGATTTTCAGCGATTTAATCGCACTGTATCAAGCCCAAAATCGAAACCCTAGTTCTTCCATTAAACTTCAAAAATTCCCGCCAAAACTTTTCTTCATGTTTTCATCAACCGGTGATTATCCAGCCAAATGTAACTGAATCGGAGAGTAATACCTTGAAACATAGCTTGCTAGCTTTGGAACGGTTCTAAACCTGAGAAGCCTCAGAACTGCAGTACTAGGGCCTGGTCTAACTGAACTTTAGGTTGATTATGTTGGAACTACTAGGTTTGGGCCAGCTAGTGGAAGTGGAGAAGATGGAGATCCTTGAGGTTAGCAGGCTCTTTGACATAACTTGGTTATACGGGTCTTTCATTTAGGTGATATTAACATACCCATTTGATTTCAGCCCTTTAGTCTCACTCAAACAGCTCCAAATCTTCAACCCTAATTCTGCACCAATTTTCCCGCCAAAATTTGAAATTCAAACGAAGAAGATGACTGCCCCTTATCCAATCCGGGAGTGCTAATAGCAAATAGGGTATAAATAGCAATTCCTGGGGTGTGAATAACCACAGGTTCCAAATAACAAAGAAGGTGCCCCTTAGCAATTGTACACCCCTTAGTAATTGAGGAGCCCCTTAACCAAAGTTGGGCTCCGAATAGTAAGTGTCCTCCGGAGGTGCCTTTAACAGTTTTTCGAGCCGATTCTTCTAAAAACATTTATTCCTTAAAAATACCTACAAAGAAGTTTATTAGTGATAAAATTGAGACCTAGCTAATATAAATATGGGTATAAAATGGTGCACTTACGTGCTTATCACACCACTGTGCCATGCCAATGGCATGACAACCTAGCCGTGCCATCATGGCAGGCCAACCTAGCCGTGCCATCATGCCATGCCAATGGCATGCCAACCTAGCCGCGCCTCCATGCTGGCCTTCCTATGCGGCCACCAACGAAAAAAAGCGTGCGACGATCAACGGCTACCTTTCCTTTTAAGTTGAAAATCTCGACCGTTGAAGGTGACCAAGCTACCAAGTCTTCCAAGCTCGACTTTCCAGGAAACAATAATATTCTACATGTTTTCCACAAAAAACAATCGAGACATCAACACATATCACAAACTGGGGGATCCTCTTTGGGTATTGGTTTGGCAGTTTACAGCGTGCGACGTACACTACGCCCATCATAAGGAAGTCTCATAAGGGTGAGGCGGTTAGTAAATATAGGGAGTTAATGGTGAAACGCTCTGGGACATCAATTACATGCGTTAACGATTTTATGGAACATCAATTGCATGCGTTAACGGTTTTATGGAACATCAATTCCATGCATACGGTTATCACCTCCTCCCATTTACTTACCCATTTTTCCATTCCTTAATGAGACCAGGGTACGTTTCACTTAGACTTGTATAAATAAGTCTTACCTATTTTCACAGAACAAAGAGTTCATTCGGGAATATACAACACCCAGAAAATACTTTCTAGCTTACCATTTGTTAGCCTTCCCACTTTTCTGATACAAGTCTTTGTAACACAACTACTCTTCGAGAATCAAATACTCTGGTCTCATGAATTTCTTTGCTTCCCTCCACAAAACCAACCCATTCTCCTTCACTTTGTGACCGAAGCAAGTCCGGAACGGCCATTTCTTGGTTTAGGATGGATTTGTACAGATTTATCTCTCGAATCTAAAGTACTCCCTTGCAGTACATTGTTTACGGTTTAAATTATTTCTCATCCGCACACCTGAAATTACCGAAATCAGCAGAAACCATTTTCACCTACAAACAATTGGTGACCACAGCGGGAGGATCGATCTTTCGGTTACAATGTCAATTTTCGATTGCCGATCTCGTTCTTCGACCCAGACGTCAAGATGGTAGAGGAAGACGATCCACTTCGTCTAAGTTACCCGACGACTCGATTATCAGTCATGTCACGACAAGGGATGAATGGGGACTTCCCAAAGGTTAGAAGCAAAACGATCTGCCCAGGGATCAACGACTCAGTTATCAGACAGCTCAGTAACGACTGGGGACTTCCCATGGTCGTGTTTCTTGTAAATCTTGGTCCTACACCCGGAAGGTTTACTTTTCATCAGAAGACCTAAGAAACCGAGTAAGTCATACCTAGACAAAATATATGGTTTGCTTTTTCAAGTTTCACAAGGATGATAAAACTGATAGCCATGTTATGTTTCATCCCATGTCATCTACCAATACACGGTTCCATGGTTTTCCTGTGATGTTTTGATGTGAATCAATAATGTTGTAGTAAATAGGTTCGTTGAGACTTGTGAAAGCAAAAGATTTTAGACTTAATTAAACTTCAAAATAAAGAGAACTTTATTCAAGATTGATTTTAAGATAAAAAATAACCAAGACACTGATTCCACTATTACACATGAATGAATAACAGTAAATAACCCATAACTCTAATTATCTTTTAATTCCTTATTTCTTAATTGACAAATAACCACGCAGATTCTCAAAAATTAATTGTATCCCCTAAGCATAGATTATCTAAACAAAGCATAACCTATCTAATTGAATCACAACTAATGAAGAAAATTTTGCAAACAATTAAAAACTCTGCAAAAGCTGTGGTTGAGTGAATTATAAATTATAAATTAGAGAAAATAAAGTGTTTACCAATTATTCATGCATAAATAGCTTCCTGATTGCCTTGGTTGTGGGAGAATTAGCTCATCACCATGTTGAAAACACGCTCAAAACTTGATTTCATTGCTCAAAGTGTTTACAAAGATGAAAATGGGAGAAATATAATAAAAACCGGGTTTGTAACAGTTATATTTATTACAAACCGAGCTGTTACAGAGAACGATACAAATATAGCGTAACTGTCACTGTAGATATACGACCATGGCCTTAGTGTCGTTATCACTGTTGATAAACGACTATCTTAATAAGTCTAATGTTCTTCGAGCTCTCTTCAATGGCAGCAGCAGCAGATTTCTCCAACTCGATTTTTTTAGCTCTGTCATCTCCCAAACTCTCCGTCCATATTCTATGATATACCAGAACCTATTTATAATCAAACAGCCTCGAAATATCACATTATAATTGCATATAATCCTCCCATTACTCAGCCTAATCTTCTCTTTTATTTCTTTGCAAAATATGGGAATAGTTTCCCTTTTTAATCTTTGCATGCGTCTTGTGGAAGCTAAGATCATCCAAACACGAGATATGCACACAACAGATTGAGCAGAACATTCTCAGGGCACACGCAAACTCCAAAAAAATGACTCGGAGAAAATTCCCGAGAATATTTATCATCTTTGTTTCTTATGTTCGCACATTTTATTCCTTCTTTCTCGAAACAAACCTCCTTACCGGCCCTGATTAGGTGTAGCAGGGTGATAAGAGTCCAATTCAAACCAAAAATTTGAGAAAATTTCCGTCAAATCCACTCCAGCAGTTTCCGCAGGTGAGTGATATATTTTCCCGCCAAAACAGTTTCAAACGAAGGGGGGGGGAGATGGTGTCCCCCTAACCACTTTTGGGGTGCGAATAGCAGGAAGGCACCCCTTATCAGTTGAGTGCCACTTAATCAATAGTGAAAGTCCGAATAACACGTATCCTCCGGGTGCCAAAATCAACTTTTCGAGCCGAATTTTCCAACAATATTTATTTCCAAAAATAATCCTACAAACACACAAAACACTATAATAAGTACGAAAACCAGTACTAGCAATAAGGGACATTGAGGAAAAATTAGACACATAAATGCATCTATCATGTTTGCGTCACTTTCAATCACAACCAAAAACAATCCTAAACATTTCATTCTCAAAAGAATAACCCAAAACCGTCAAGGTAACATTTATTTATCAACCCAAGAAAACCAGAAAATCAAAAACCATAAACTAGGCGTTTCATTTGCCTTTCAAAAAAAAAAAACTTAAAAATAAGAAATCAAGAACACAGAAATGCGTTCAAGGAAAGTTTTCCAATAGAGGCTTACTCCTCTTAGCAAAGGCCTCCCTCGTGATCTGGAGACCCGCCCTCTTCAACTTCAACTGCCTGCACAACTTCTTGAATTCCGCCTCCTACTTCTTCACCATGTATGCGGAAGGACCTTCGAATTCTTCGGCCAGCGACTTTCGACATCAGAGAAGCCTTCAACGAACCAAGAAACAATGAATTCGAAGCCCACGCACACGTCACGATGGAACCTCCATCTCGAGATTACATCCTCAGAAACATTATGACCAGTCACATTGCACATATCATCAAGACAAAGCTTCCTCCACCCGCTTAACCAGCGCAAACCGACTAGTAATTTGCTTGGTTATGGCAATATGTCTGTAGCATTCCCATATTTTGGTGTACAACGCCGCATATTTAGCTGGCATGCTAAATCTCCCAACCAACACGTGACCCGGATAAGGAACCAGATATGGAGGAAAAAAAGTGGCGCATGCGACTGCATCAGTACCTGGAAAAGGATCCCTAACTACAATCGCGCTAGCAGTCCCTGGAGTATTCTCTACCACCCGAGTCATGGAAACTTCTTCAGGATGATGAACTTCAATGTCCAAGGCACCAGCCGACACGGTTTCCGTAATTGGAGGTACGGCTGCGCCTTCACCCTGACGGGTTTCTACTTCAAATCCATCCTCGGGAACGGTTTCCTCCTAGAACATCAAGAATTGGTTTTTGCTTAAAAAAAAAAAAAAGGAAGAGGAAAGAAGGAAATCTCACCGACTCGCTTCCACACTCGCTGGAGGAAGACTCAACACTGCTACCAGAAATGCTATCCTCCCCATCAATGGCCTCCGAACTCTCTTCCTCCTCGGACTCCCATTCACCATGGGTAGGCTCAGCATCGCCGCTTTCCGTCTCAAGATATGTTGTCTTATGACTACGTGCAAGTTTAGTGAAGGAATTCTCACTGCTAATACCCTGGGCAAGACACAAGAACGGACACTCAGAAATGAGGCAAAGACATACGTACTAAATCAGGAAGAAAATTATACGTACTCGCATGTTGGAAGAACTAAAAATTGGGAGAACCGTCGGACCCGACTGAAAAGCACCAGCACGGATTTTAGATCTTCGCTCCTTCACTTGGGGGACTATCTGCATTCGGGAAAATGAATTTTTGCTTAGGATCCCTCAGCAGTGGATGTTCCTCTAAAAATGCAAGAGAAGGCTTACCGCGATGGTTCTCTACCACACCATTCACTAATCCATGGATATGAAGAAACTCGTCCTGCCAAAATTTGTTATATTTGGACTTCGTTGATGGATTCCATTCCGCAAGAAGGAAAGGGATGCTATTACCCGACACAAGAGCACCATCATCAAGAACAGTTGACAACGGGATTTCTGGAACAAGCGGATGACGAACGAGTGGGACCCCTTGGTCAAAACCGATATGCCGAGACGCTCTATCGATGTTATAAGAGATTTCTTTGCAAGATCCTCGAAAGAAAGACAACACATGACCATGCGTGCAGCTTCGCATGAACACCATCTCTCCAAAACTCATATCCTCTTTATAAGAAGACAAAGACATATTTGGAGCAGGAGCAAAGGTAGTGACCTGAGTTATAGACCCATGCACCAGAGCCCGTGGACGAAAATTAACTGCGTACGAGTTGTCAAGAAGTCCGACCAGGTTCGCACCAGTCTTGGGATGCCTGTTCGACCAGCGCAGTATCCTAGAGCCACCCCAAGGCTCGGGAAGTACAGCCAACGGTTTTGGGGCATACTTCTCGAAATGCTCCTACAGCCACGCTTGGAGAAAGGCGACATGAATAAACGAATCCGCTTTCATGTAGCCGTTTAAGGCGTGCATGTCTGAAACCAGCTGATCCAAGTGTGCATACATAGAACCAAGAAACAGATCGCCAATGGGGAGAACGACACCTTTTACCAATTTTTTGGCAAACTTGATAAGTTCATGTCTTATCTCTTTCTTGCCCGAGCTGTCATCAAAAATACCTATGGATAGGAAAAGAGCCAAGAACGCCGCAACATGAAGTATACTATTCTTCTAGTTCGACTCTAACGCGTCAGGAAACCATTGAGACACCCACCAGTCATAGAAGCACTTCGTCTCGTTTTGTTTCTGAACGAATCCTTTTGATTTCGCAACTAGGGCGGCATGCATTTCTTCTTCATCTGCAGACAACTTAACATCAAGGTTTCCAACTACGGGAAAGTTCAGCAATACAACCACGTTCTCCAAGGAGATGGTCATTTCACCCCATCTTCATACGGCCGTGTGGGTGTCCAGACACCATCTGGAAATAAAAGCAACCATGCCTGGAATATATTTCCTAATCTGGAGCAATGTGGAAGCCGCGATAGCACCACTGCCCTACGCCTTGGTCAAATTGGTTTTTACATGCTCCTGGATCATCATGAACCACATCCATTTCTCGAAGGGACGCAATGGACTCACAGAGATTTTAAAGTCAATAGGAGAGGTATGATATTCTTTCCTTTGGAAAAACCTCACTACACCTACTGGCCGAACCGATAGGCCCTCTCCCTCACTTTCCGAGCCGATCAGAAGAATCGACACATACTTGGGATGGTTTATCCTAATCGTGGCTGACGATGTGAAGAATTCATCATCTACGTTTGGCTTGGAATTGAAAACGTCTTTCGGTGCAACATAACTTTCCTAAAGTGACATCATAATGAAGATTCTCTCGTATTACTTTCACCTTCCAAACAACTACAATAGAGCAATACGAAGAGAAATTATTACAGAAAGTACACAGAAATTATTTTCTCATGGAAAATTCATCCTGAACGCAAGCCAATTTATTTCAAGGTCATAATACACGCATGCAAGAAAACAGGGAATGACAGTTACCAGCCCATGCCTACTTTACGCAGTAAAGGGACACGGTCAACATTCCTACGGTATTCACGCCTAAATGTTACTATAAGCCCATGTAGAACGTACATACGGCTAGGAATCGTACAGAAAGACAATATTCTCTACAAGATCATGAAAAGGTACGCTTACAACTAGGGTTTGCACCAACACAAGAAATCAAGTTAAAGAGGAAGTACTGGGAAACATACCTAGTATATTCGATCGCTTTACCGTTTTCAACACAACTAGAGAAAAAAAAAAAAAAAAAAAACGAAGGCGTGAAGTAAAAGGAGAGGCCAGCCCCCTTTTATAGACGTGATGCTTGGGAGTTTGAAAAAGGAAATGATTTCTTATTTTGAGCCAAGGAAGGAAAAGAGGAAACCGGTCCCGCAAAGACCAATTTCCACTCCCAAGAAAACTCACACCATTTTAGCGGCCCCACCACTCCTAACTGTCCGTGCACGCCTCACCTCACCGAGCCGCGCCTTTCCAAGTTATCCTCTCCATTACCGCGACCCCACCATGCCTAGACGTCTGTGTACGTCTCGCCTTGCCATGGCCGCACCATGCCAGGCCACCCGCTCCATCGTCGCGGCCATATCATGCCATGTCATCCGCGCACGCTTGCCTTTCCAAGACTTCGCCATCCCTTGGACCCACGTACCAAGCCGGACGCCATGCTTTTCCTCTCCAATCCGCCATGCTTTTCCTTCCATAACCGTGCCCACTGTGCCTCGGTGTTGTACGGCCAGACCAAGCCGGAAACTTTCGTCTTACCACTCCACGGTCTGAATCCCCAGTATAACTCATGCAGGGCTGCTAGCATGGGAAGCAAAAACTCTCTTCACCTCTTAGAAAGGTTAGTCGGATTTTCGTGACCATCTTTGCAATGATTTACGTCTCAATTTCATCTTATATGTCACCATCATATGCTTACCTCGCAACAAGGCACCTGTTACGAGCTAAGCAGGGGACTTAATGTTGATGGTGGTTTTTAGCTTAGGGTTAAAATTGTAAAACTCTAAACCCTAGTCAGACAGCGACGTTGCATCATTTAAGCAATAATCTTTTACTAGGCACATTTATTGAAACCTTTAATTTTTCTGTGAAAAATTACCGGGGTATCTTTTTTCTTATAATACTAATTAGGGTTACGACAAGCCAAACCCTAATTTCCACCTGTGCCAATGGAAAACCATGTCAGCCACAACTACCGCGCCAAGGCATGCCAACCATTCTAGCCGCACCCATGTGCCAATGGCAAACCATTCCAACCACACCTACCACGCCAAGGCATGCCAACCATGCTAGCCGCACCCCTGTGCAAATGGAAAATCATACCAGCCATACCTACCGCGTCAAGGCATGCCAACCATGATATCCGCACCCATGTGCCAATGAAAAACCACGCCAGCCACACCTACCGCGCCAAGGCATGCCAACCATGTCAGCCACACCTACCACGCGAAGGCATGCCAACCATGCTAGCCGCACCCCTGTGCCAATGGCAAACCATGCCAGCCACACATACCGTGCCAAGGCATGCCAACCATGCTAGCCGCACCCATGTGCCAATGTCAAGCCATGCCAGCCACACCTACCGCGCCAAGGCATGCCAACCATGCTAGCCGTACCACTGTGCCAATGGAAAAACATTCCAGCCACACCTACCGCCCCAAGGAATGCTAATCATGCTAGCCGCACCTCTATGCCAATGGAAAACCATGCCAGCCACAACTATCGCGTCATACCAAATGCACCTTTCTATGGATCCATGCCAACCTAGCCGCGCCACCATGATGGCCTTCCTTATGCGGCTACCAAAACGAAGGCGTGCGAAAATCCACGGTCGCCTTTCAATCCAAGGAGCAATTCCTAGACGTCCAAGGTTACCAAACGACCTTTAGCCCAAAACCCTAGCTTGGTCACGAACCTAGCTTGGTCACGCCAAACCTTGGCCACACATGCCAAGCCAATCCAAACCGCACCAAGCCAAGCTAGCCACGCCATGCGCCCATGGAAAACCTTTGGCCCCATATGCAAGCCAAACAACCAATCTAGCCGCGCCATGCTCCCCTGGCAAACCCTTGGCCCCACATGCCAATCCAAACCGTACCTAGCCTAGCTAGCCGCGCCATGCGCCTATGGCAAACCCTTTGCCTCACATGTCAATCCAAACCTCACCTAGCCAAGCTAGCCACGCCATGCGCCCATGGAAAACCCTTGGCCCCACATGCCAAGCCAAACGCCCCATGCCTTGGCCCAAGACGCGCCACCATGTTGGCCTTCCCAACGCGGATACCAAAAGCGAAGGCGTGCAACAATCAACGGTTTCCCTTCAATCCCAGGAGCGAATCCTAGCCATCCAAGGTTACTAGACAACACATGGTAACCTTTGCCCCAAAACCTAAGTTTAGCCGCGCCACCATGCCATGCCAATGGCATGCAAACCTAGACGCACCATGTCATGCCAATCTAGTCGCGCCACCATGCTGGACTTCCCTACACGACTACCCAAGTGAAGGCATGAAACAATCAACAGTTTCCCTTCAATCCCATGAGCAAATCCTAGCCATCCAAGGTTACCAGAAAAAACATGGTAACCTTTGGCCCCAAAACCTAAGTTTGGCCATGCCAAACCATGCCATGCCAGCGACATGCCAACCAAGTCGCGCCACTATGCCATGTCAATGGAACGCCAACCTAGCCGCGCCATCATGCCATGACAATGGCATGCCAACCTATCCGCGCCACCATGTTGGCCTTCCTATGCGGCCACCAATGAACGAAAGCGTGCGACGATCAAGGGATACCTTTACTCTTAAGATGCAAATCTCGACCGTTGAAGGTCACCAAGCTACCAAGTATTCCGAGCTCGACTTGCCAGGCAGCAACAATATGCTACATATTTTTTACGAAAAATATTCGAGGCATCAACACATATCACAAACTGGGGAATCCTCTTTGGGTATTGGATTTTCGGTTTACAGCGTGCGGCATACACTACGCCCATCATAAGGAATTGTCATAAGGGTGATACGGTTATTAAATATAGGGAGTTAATGGTGAAACGCTCTGGGACATCAATTCCATGCGTTAACGATTTTATGGAACATCAATTCCATGCGTTAACGGTTTTATGGAACATCAATTCCATGCATACGGTTATCACCTCCTCCCATTTACTTACCCATTTTTCCATTCCTTAATGAGACCATGGTACTTTTCACTTCGACTTGTATAAATAGGTCTTACCTATTTCCACAGAACAACAAGTTCATTCGGGAATATACAACACTCAGAAAATACTTGCTAGCTTACCATTTGTTATCCTTCCCACTTTTCTGATACAAGTCGTAGTAACACAACTACTCTTCCAGAATCAACTATTCTGGTCTCATCACTTTCCTTGCTTCCCTAACCAAAACCAACCCATTCTTCTTCACTTTGTGACCGAAGCAAGTCCGGATCGACCATTTCTTGGTTTAGGATGGATTTGTACAGATTGATCTCTCGAATCTAAAGTAATCCCTTGCAGTACATTGTTTAGGGTTTAAATTGTTTCTCATCCGCACACCCGAAATTACCGAAATCAGCAGAAACTATTTTCACCTACAAACAACATCTTCAAAAAGAATGAATAACAAATTACGCATTTAAAAATACGGAAAATGGGTCATTTGTCCAAATATTTTTAAAACACGGTTCAAATGGACGAGTAGAAAATTTTATGGGTGAAATGGACAGAAAAAAATAGCAACGATGAAACTGGATTCATCCTGGCTTAAACTTAAAAAATAGCGAGGATGAAACTGGATGCATCCTGTGTAAATTAAAAATAAGAAAAAGTATTTGAAAATGAGCAGGATGAAACTGGTTACATCCTGGCTATTTTTACATTTTGGTCCATTTAAATAGTATCAAATTCTAGATGTCTTTTTCACCTAGGAATTGTTGATTTTAGTCTTTTTAACCAATTTTGTGTTAAAAATAAAATGAATAGCAATTTCTGCAGAAGTAAAAAAATACAATCAAAAAAATAAAAGTACTTATTCATAAAAAACAATGCAAAAACTAACTAAAAAAAAGTCTTACAATTAAAATATGCTATGAATGAAAAATGAATTAGTTTCAAACGTAAATGTAACAGTCCGAAGGAACCCCACAAGCTAATTGCTCTCCGTTAACTTCCCTTAGGCCGCTTCCACGGGTTCTTAAATGGATGTACACTAGGCTTTGTACAAGATTATGATGACAGTTCATAATAAGACTATCAAGTAAAGAAAGTTTAACTAATTATAAATCACTGCACCGCACATCATGTTTAAATCATTGGCACATCACAATAACACACATATCACATGAAGCATGTCTTTTCGTATGTCGGGCCGGCACGTTTTACATCTCTATCCGAAACTAATACATACTATTTTCATAAGTTCTCATGCATGATTGTACGTGGAATAGTTGGGAAATTATTCATTTGCGATTGGCCACTGGCTGAACTATTTTGAATCATTCAGTGCAATTGATGATCAATATAATGTTCAAAAAACACAATATAGGAACTTTGTGAGTTACTACTCACTCAAGCTCCATCGTCCATATTCAATGCAATTGCTCGTCTAGCCTACTCCTAATGGCTTGCCTGATGAATAAAATCATCACCAGAAATGTTGAGACAGCCAAACAGAAGAGAAACTTGTGAAGTTTTAGGAATAAGCTTGTACAAAAACAAATTGAGAAACCCAACAGAGGGGAAAGATTAGAGATTGATCTTCTGCTGAGAAGATTAACCTAGAAATTGTTTTCATTTTGTGTTTTTGTAACCAGAGAGAGTTAAAATTTAAAGAAGAAAAAACAAACAAACGGGGTATCGTGTTTCACGACCTAAGTAGTGGATGTTGTTGATTGTAACGGAGATGATGATACTACCGATCAAAAAAAAACCCGGAGATGATGATGCTGCCGCAATTGAACTCATCGAGGCATATTATCTGCCAGGGATTTGTGGTGTGATGGCTTGGTTAGAAATTTGTTGGGTCAGCCGAGATGAATTAGGACAAGTTTGAGAAGAAATACACAGAGCTAGTAAGAAGAATTGTCAATGGATTTTGACACTGTTGATGTCAGTAAAGGCAAGGTGAGTTACTTTTTTTGAAATGTTAAAACAGGGAAGATACAAGTTGCCATCGGTTTGCTGTTATGATGGAGATTATGAAGTTCTGGAGTGTTAGATGAAGATGAAACTTGATCAACTCAAAAAAGGCAAAAACACGTGCTTACAGATCCAATGATTTGGACAAATGCAACAACAAAGAGAAAGAGAAGTCACTTTTATGCAAACGAACATATCACCAAGATCCTAAGATACCTCTTTATACTGGGCCTGATACTGGGCTGATGCATATACAGTAGGCGTTACCGTAACATGGCAATTTGCACTTGCTTGGCAGTTGGCACATAAGGAGGAGGACAAGCGAAGATTGAAATATGAACAGTATTAGTATGAATGGTATCAATGCATACCATTTTTTTTGATGAAATACATGGTCTTCATCATTATGATTACCCTGCTAAATTTATGTCTTTTGTGCGTTGATAATCTTGATCTTAAATCTTAATATGGATGACATTCAGAATTTATCAATAGCAGAGCCTATATATGGATAACGTTCAGTATTTCTCAATAGTGTGACGGTATATATCGTGGTCAAGTTTAGCGACCAAAGATTTGTTTACAATTCCAAATTTAAAACAATGTCTACATACAGTATTTTTGTGAGTTAGTAATTTTTTTTAGGGAATTTTGATAAACTGCCCCACTTTCAAATTACGCTTTAAAAAGTTGCCCCCGTTATTTTTAACTTTTCAAAACTGCCCTTTCTGTTTTGTTTTCCGTCGAGTCCCACATAATTTAGTCAATATTTTTTTTACCAAGTCAATTAATCATGTGTAATTACGTGTTTATCCTCTCAAACCCATATCCTTCCCAACATGCGTCCCATTTTTCTTGTTTTCTCCTCCTACTACTGCAGACGAACCCTCCTTCTCTATCTCATTTTTCTTCTCTTCTGTTGCCTCCATATTTCGATTAGGTTTCGTATGGTTGAGATTGGGAGGTGTATTGATTTATCTAAGGACGAAGAATCAAGAGTGTTATTGATTAATTGATGTTGTAGAGTTGATTTTAATGAAGATCGAAGAATTAAGGTTTCATGAAGATCCCAGAGAAAATTCGAAAGATGGATTTGGTGGTCTAGGAGGACGATTATACATGGGTATTGAATCGTTGAGTGGATTAGAACAAATTTACAGGGAGGTTTTTCTGTTTGTGTTGAATTGCAGGGAGGAGGAAGGGTGATGTATATGATGAGTTTAGTGTGGATTGAATCTTGGGGTTATAAATAATAAAATGCCCACGTGGGAAAATGCAATTAACAAAATGCCCACGTTTTTTTCAATATTAATTTAATACCCACGGTTTGACCTTTTCCGTCTAACAGACGTTTCTGTGTACGTGGCAATAAAGCAGGCTTGCGAAAAGACATTCAAGCCCTTGAATCATGTGACTAGTACCTTGTTAAACCGTGTGAAACGCCCGATTCACTGCCTAGTTAAACCATACGGTTGTAAATCGATTCAAATAATGAACGATAAAGGTTGCCCACCTTTTGAAGGGTGTCCATGATTGTACCACGCACTCTATTTCTTCTCCGACGTCAGTACCTTTTCCGGCATCGAAATTTCTCCGTACTAAGACAAATAAAATTTGGCTTCCAGCCATAAAAGATGCACCAGCTAATTTGAATAACACACCACCGAGATACAAAACATTATTGCACCTACAAATTGGCAGTCAAACAATGAAACGAAACAAAGATCAAGCCAAAATTATCAAACAAAACTCGAGAGTCAAGATACTGACGAGATTATTGTACATGCATACAACACACAACCTCCCCTACTACTTGATTTATATCAAGCAATTATTACCAGGCATCAATTTAAACCCATAAATTTACTCTCAAAACGAAATTAACGAATCCATACCAAACCCCCAAATTTCATCTTGTGTTGCCGTGATTTCAAAGTGAATGTGAACCCATCCATGAAAATTCATTAAATTGACCCCGGAACTAACTCGATTACTACCAGGAACTGCTGTTGTCGGTGACTCCATCTGCTAACTCTAATCACCACTTGCATCTCCTCCATTATCAACCCTAGGTATCAGCAGTAACACCTGCTATTTCTTTTCTCTTCTTGGGTGTTTTTCCAGCCGTTTTTCCATTCAAAACGACCCAAAATCACCACGATCTTGCGCCATCAGCTCATAGATTATAATTTTGAGACTGGTGCAATTTCTAATTAAGGTTTGGCAACGACGAATTGAAATATATTGGTTGGATCTATTTATTGTTAAAGGAAGTGAGATGGGTCTGAAGGGAGCTTCCATTATTTGTTGATGAGCAGAGAACCTGGTCGTGGGATGACGGAGGGGACGAAGGTGGAGATGAGTTGGAGATATTAACAAGATCTTTTTCCTCATTGATAACTTCAGCCATAGATGAACGGTGAAAGATGGTCTAGAAAAAAGGGTAAATTTGTAATTGCGCCCACTATCCTCTCATCTCATTTGATGATAAATTGACTAAGTAAACGAGCTTTTGCTAAAATGGTGAGTCCGGACGGAATTTCTAACGGCATGGGCATTAAATTAAAATTGCAAAAAACGTGGCCATTTTCTTAAATGCCTTTCCCCACATGGGCACTTTTTTAAAATTCCCTTGAATCTTTAGATGTATGTTAGGTTATTGCAGGTGTATGAGGTTGTATTTGAATCTGATTTTGAGCCGAGAAAATCATGAGGGATGGGTAGTGATGAGTGATGCCATGAATTACAGGTGAAGAAAAATGGTTAGGGTTTAGTCGATTAAATAGGAAAAAACACTTGATCTGAAATCAGAGATGATAGAAGAGAAATTGATGAACAATGAGGCTATGTGGTTTTTTTGAATCGATTTGAAGAATGGTTGGTCTTGGATTCGTTTTGAGAACAAATTGAAGAATGAACAAGAAGAACAACATTTGTTGTTGTTATTGAAGACTCAGATGGGGTTGCAGTCAAATTTTTAATTGGCCTGAGTTCGTGACAATTAATGAAAATATGGTACTAATTATTCGACATGTGTTCTATTGGAAATGATTAATTGGGTTTGTGGCTCTGAGATCTAATTCAGAATTATGGATGAAACTGCAGTTGTGGGTGTTGATGAATGGTTTAGTGAACTAGGGTTGGTGATGTTGCGGTAGCAGGAATTGTACAAGGAAGATGAAGGTTGTATTGTTGATGCTTCTAATGGGTTGATAAATGAATAATTGAGTTGTGAATTAGATGCATACTAGGTTCTGCTAGTGAGAAGAAATACATGCCTGAAAATGGCCGGAATAGCACCGGAAACAAACAAGACTTCGCTGAGCCCTAACTTAGCGACTCAGCCGAATCAACCTTATTCAGACCAACTCTATTGAGGGCTTTTGAGACTTTTATCACATGCCAAGTGGAACTTAACGGTTCTAACAAGCCGTTAGCCGTTTTTTGAATAAAACTGTCAAATAAGGGGCACTTTTGAAAAGTTGGAAAAAACGGGGGTACTTTTTTTTTGCGTAATTCAAAAGTGGGGCACTTTATCAAAATTCCCATTTTTTTTTATCTTTTTTTAATATAGCTCTGAAAAGGAACACCAAGACTCCAACTCCAACCCCTAAAGAATTTATGAACGAATTCACTGAATCACGCTAAACTAACTCATCCTGATTGTGTTGATTGAATTTACATTTAAACAGAAGACTATCGTTACACTACGGGAAAAACAGTAATCTACAACCCCAAAAATCAGTTGTCGTACATGTACGACAACGTTTATCCATAGGTTGCATAGGGGGGGGGTGTAGAAAGTTCTCAAATCTATACAACTCTTCAGATAGAGTCGTAAACATAGTTGTGGTTTAGTTTTACAAAATGTTTTTTTCAGTTGTCAAAGTATTTCGAAATTTGATCTTAATGCCTAACACAACTCATACCTGGGTTGTGAAAATAACTCTTATACTACACTTGTTGAGGTTGTAGAAATTTCTTTGACAACAATGATTCAAGTTGTATTTTTATTTCTTTGACAACTGTGGGAAGAGTTGTATGCCTTTTCTTTGATAACTATGGGAAGAGTTGTATGTCACTTCAAACAACTCTAATTATGAGTTTTGGTACATATTGGATTTGGAAAAACAAATTAAATTTTGATAATTTAAATACAAAATTAAATCTGTAATACTTTAATAACCATGTATTTGAAAACAAGATCAACATTTCCAATTATAATCACTATTGTTATTACTCCAGAAGATCAGTTGAACTTCTACACTAAAAAAATAAAAAATCTAGCAACCCTTCTAGCTATTCTTTCTCAGCTTCAAAAATCATCTCTCAACCCTTGGAATCCTACTGTGGGTGACATTGTGATCGCAGGCTTGTCGCTCCAATGGTAGAATCTCTGTCACACAAAAGTGAAAACTTAATTGAGTATACTAAGATAACAACCATGTTATACTCTAATAGACTTAGGAAAAAATGGAACAAAGAGCCACACCAAAAGTTGCTAGTAACATAGCTAAGTAATGCAGGGACCAGAAGGTGACACAAATAAAACAGAACACTTAAGACTAATCCCAAGTTTAGCTTTTCAGGGAGATCCATGTTAACACACATAAGTCAGGTCAACAATTGGGTACAACCACTTCATAAGCTAAATAACCACACAATATACATCAACAAAACAAGCATCAGAGTTTAAAACTCCGACTATTGATAACACATCCATAATCTATCTAAACCTTCCAGTAGTTAAAATCATCCGATCATCACAAAACTTTTACAGTAACCTTAATACCCAGGGTACAACAACATATCCAAAATTCAGAAAATTATGACGGTTCATTAAAACAATATGCACCTTACAACATGACTGCTTTCAATATCGATATACATAATTCAGTCATGATTCCTATGCACTTTGGGATACCTAAATAAATCGGATATTCCTGAAATTTTTACCGTAGATTATATATAGGTTTATAAACAACATACAAAAATTTCAGCTTTATCCAGTAAACGAGTAATGATAAATATCATAAATACTAAACTTTCCGGGGTCTGAATTCTGCACACTGCAGCTGTAATTCATTCAATCTTCGAACTAGTAAACGTAACCAGATTTTACTGAAATTTTGGTGGTACATACATCACGCAACGAAGTATCATCCGATAAATTTTCATTACAATCCGACCACAGGATCCTAATTTATAAGTATAACAAACACACACATATTAGGGTTTACAAGGTGTGGATCACATATTCAAACACGAATTGCTCATTATAAATTCCATATCTCTACAATCAAATCGACATTAGAGTATTTCATGATGATGATTAGAAGGTACCCAACTCATCAATTTATAAAAATCATGAGATATATCAAAAGCAAAATTATACCTCAAGGTGGATGAGGTCCTCCATAGTAATCAACAGGATACTGATCTCTTATCTTCTTCTTCTTCTTACAACAAATAAACAACCAATGGAAACTCCAATAACAAGACTAGTTGATATTCTTATTACCTCAAGGTGGGTGTGTCTTTTCCTGTAAACAAAATCAATAAAAACTAGTCAACACCCAAATCAGATAACATAGATACACAAATTTTAGGTGAAAAAAAAATACTTAAATCCACCATTTCAATTCAGCAGAAGCACCAGTTTCTTCTTAATTTCTGCTTGAGAACTGACAATACCCATTTCCTTTTCCGCCAGATCCAACATCAACTTAGTTCAGAACCCTAATTCCTATTTCCCGTCACAAATCCATTCTTGAGTTCATCTTCAATAAATCAACAGAACCCATCACAAATCGAACCAAAATAAAAGGTAAATCGAACCAAAACAAAGAGAAGAACAGAGACTAAGAGAAGAAACAAGGGTTTTAAAATCCTACATATACCTATTCATGGTGAAACTTGAAACCCAAACATCATATTAGAAAACTGAAGAACAAATTAGGGTTTTACTGAAATTTGGTTGAAAAAACTGGTTCGATTTGGTTGAAGAAATTTGGTTACGTAATCTGATTGAAGAGATCTTGTGATTTGGTGTCGTTTCTTTCACAATTAGGATGTAGGGTTTCTGATTTGCTTCATACTAAAACTGATTCCTTTGTTAAATCATGCACTCGTTAAACAAATCTTGAGTTTGGGTTGTTTTTTTTTTCCTGAGGAGGAAGATCGAGAGACGAGAGAATGAAGATAAGTGAGAGAAAAAAAAATCGTTTTATCTAAAAGAAAAAAAAAAGAAATTGAACGGATAAGATGTGGTAGGATAGGGTCATACAGATTAGGAAAATATTTGGACGGTATAGATTTAAGTTAAAAGTGTCATACGGATCAAGGTCGTTGTGCTTTCTCTTTGTGTTAATACGAACTCATGTTTTTGGTCTAATTATCAACCTTTGACATGAAAAAAAATCTAAAAAAAATATTAATAAATTTAGGACATTGTTATCGACATTATGATATAAAAAAATCCAAAAAATGTATAAGAATGAATTAGGAAAATGAAAAATGAATTCGATATTGGTGTGTTTCTTTGTGCTTTCTCTTTGTGTTTTTGTGCTTTCTCTTTGTGCTTGCGGTTTGAATTTCGACAAGTCGCATAGGTCATGAAGTAATTTTGATAAGTCATACATGTCGTGAAGTAGCTTTAGTTCACACTGATAAACTCAGGTTATAAGATTACTAGAGATGGACCACGAAACCTTAGCATGGTACATCATCGAAATCGATAAGTATGAAGCTTAGTGTCAATTCGAACTTCTAATATGGTATAACTCCATACAAACTATGAACCAAGAAGCTCTTGGATGGTTCTGACTTGAAACTGAGTATGATACATCATCGGAATGGATAAATATGAAGCTCAGTGTTGATTCGAACTTCAAATATGGTATAACGCCATACAAACTATGAACCAAGAACCTCTTGGAAGGTTCTAACTTCAAACTGATCATGATACATCACCGGAATCGATAAATACGAAGCTCAGTATCAATTCGAACTTCAAATGTGGTATAAAGCCATATAAACTATGAACCAAGAAGCTCAGGGAGGGTTCAGACTTCAAACTTGGTAAGAACGATGAATTCATCCATTTACAAGTAAGATTCCTTCGAAATATTCTACGAAACCTTAAACAAACCCTATTCTGACATATTGTATGCATACCCTAGCTCCGATTTCGAAAACTGGCCGGGAGTGGACTACTATAAGTCGGAAACTTGGTAAGAACGATGAATTCATCCATTTACAGGTAAGATTCCTTTGAAATATTCCACGAAACAATAAACCAACCCTATTCTGGCATATTGTATGCAAACCTTAGCTCCAAGATCGAAACCTGGTCGTCAATGGACTACTATAAGTACGAAATTTCATAAGAACGATGAAATCCATCCATTTACAGGTAAGATTCCTTTGGAATATTCCCCGAAACATTAAACCAACCCTATTCTGGCATATTGTATGCAAACCCTGGCTCCGAAATCGAAACATGGCCGTCAGTGGACTATTATAAGTCAAAACTTTCGTAAGAACGATGAATCCATCCATTTACAGGTAAGATTCCTTTGGAATATTCCACGAAACAATAAACCAACCCTATTCTGGCATATTGTATTCAGAACTTAGCTCCGAGATCGAAACCTGGCCATCAGTGGACTACTATAAGTCCGAAATTTCATAAGAACGATGAATCCATCCATTTACAGGTAAGATTCCTTCGGAATATAGCACGAAACAATAAACCAACCCTATTCTGGCATATTGTATGCAAACCTTAGCTCCGAGATCGAAACCTAGCCGTCAGTGGACTACTATAAGTCCGAAATTTCATAAGAACGATGAATCCATCCATTTATAGGTAAGATTCCTTTGGAATATTCCCCGAAACATTAAACAAACCCTATTCTGGCATATTGTATGCGAACCCTGGCTTCGAGATCGAAATGTGGCCGTGAGTACTATAAGTCGAAAACTTCGTAAGAACGATGAATCCATCCATTTACAGGTAAGATTCCTTCGGAATATAGCTTGAAACATTAAACAAACCCTATTCTGGCATATTGTATGCGAACCCTGGCTCCGAGATCGAAACCTGGCCTTGAGTGGACTACTATAAGTCGGAAACTTCGTAAGAACGATGAATCCATCCATTTATAGGTAAGATTATTTCGAAATATTCCCCGAATAAATTAAGATATTGTTATCAACCTTCGACTATACATTAATCCGAAGAATATATAAGATTGGATTAGACAATGAGAAATGGATTCACAAATTTTAAATCCCAATTACGATAGATTAAGGGTTGATAAAATAGCCACATATCAAGTGTTGAGGTACGAGATCAACTAAATTCTTGTAGATAATAACGACATACTTACGAATAATCTGAATAAATTGGTAAATTACTAAATTTTGAACGATATTGACAAAATAGATGTCAATTCACTATACACAATTCAAAATTCTTACAAATTAGTTAAAAACCAAAGTCTTTTAAATCCGACAGCGAATATGTAGCAATAGCTAAACCAACAGAGAAATTCAACTCAAATCCGATTCCAGTTCTCGGCAGTTCGATGCCATCTCCATTCAACACAGACTATATTTTCAAAACAACCAAGTTAGAGTTAACATTCGCAGCATGGCAGCATCGTTCTTCTTCGACTTTGCCATTACTAACCTCCCATGAAGAATAAGTGCTTTCTGACGAAGACCTCACAGGTGCTCATATCAGCATCGACTTTTAATTCTTTGAATGGACATGACTGCAGTGTACATAATACATCAATAAATCACACATACCCTTCCTAATTGTAAATTTCAGTTCACAGGTGCAACCAAGATAAAAATTATTACACCATGAAACCTATTTCTAGCTTGTTTGAGAATGCACATGAGCCGAAGGTCCCAAGCTAGAGCATGACAAAGGTTACGCATATCCAAGGTCCCAAGCTAATATAGACAAGAACAATAATCAAGACCTACTCACAACAAAGGTTACCTGTTCGATGCAAATGATTTTAGGCTCTTCATAAGAAATTACACTGGCTATTCTCGTCTTAAAATAGGCCCTGCAAGGTCCTTGCACGTAACCCCTTTTACTTAGAGTAACCTGACCTGTCAAGAGAGAACTGCATTATGTTAAAATACCCCTTGCATGTAACCCCTAAATTTATCTTCTTCTAACCTCAGTGACTGTAAACTAGTAATTTATATGTTTAGCCACAGGGTTGGATAACATCATATAAGTGAATAATCCCCAGACTGCAAAACCTAATCAACCTCAACAACTGCAATTGTCAGTTCACAAATTTTATTAATGGATAGCCAAAAGATCGAAAAGAAGACAACTTAATAAAGCAAGCTACTGACAAACAAATAAATCAAAAGCAATTACTTCCGTATAAAAATTATGTTTAAGCACATCTAGTCAGTTCTAATGGTTTCCAATGATACAAGTAAATTCTGTGAGGCAGCCTAGTACAGCAGCACTAAGAAAACCATAACCAAACACATAACTACCTATCCATACTCAGAAAAAAAAAAGGGTAAACAATATGAATAATACAACTGATGCTATTTCAAACTGAGAAGAAGACCAATATTTCTACATTAAATAGACTAATCTTCTAGGCTAACATGTTTGTTGTGGTAACTGACATGTTTAGAGAAAAATTCAAATTCATATCAACTATTGCACCAGGATTGATTTCAAATGAGTGTAGAGTTCAACCTACAACTTTTGAACTAAGTTCAGCAATTACAAAATGATGAGTGTAGAGTTCATACCATTCATTATCAGAAACCAGATTAGATGCTGAATGCATGAAGCTCTGAATAGCATAAGCATACTGCAGAAGTAAAATATAGATCCTTGAGATAGAAGGTTGAGATGGGATAAATCAGAACATTCAAGCTACTAAAATTTGATTCGGCTAAGCGAAGATGAAATTTACATTGAAAATCACGGGATCAAAGATGCGGAGTTCGACATGGGTGTCTCATTCGGATCGAAGCTCACGAGAGGGTTATGACTTCAAACTTAGCATGATACATCATCAAAATTGATGGATATGAAAGTGTCGATTCGAACTTCAAATGTGGTATAACAACATACAAACTATGAACCAAGAAGCTCGAAAGAGGTTCGACTTCAAACTTATCAAAATCAAAATCAAGCTCAATTCATCGAATCAAACTTGGAATAATAGCATACAATATATGAACCAAGAAGATTGATTTTAGCATGATACATCATAGAAATTGACTACTCTAGAGTAATCGACGAATCCATCCATTTACAATTCCTTCGAAATAGTTGAAACCTTAAACAAACCTTATTTTTGTATATTGCAAATCGAGGCTCAAACATTTACGAGGTAGAGAAATATTTCGAAACCTTTAAAAAAACCTATTGATGCATATTGTATTCATGAGATAAAACATCAGTTAATTTATACAATATAAAAACTTGGTAGAATCCATCCATTTACGGGTAAGATTCCTTCGGTATAGTTTCATATTTATGCATACCATTATGCACATCTATTTGCATGTGTAACTAAGAATACGCATATTGTATGCGTACCAGGATCCGAGATCGAAACTTGGGCGTGAGTTGACTAATGTAAGTCAGAAACTTGGTGAATTCATCCATTTACGAGTAAGATTCCTTCGAGATATTCTACGAAACCTTAAAAAAACCTATTTTTGCATATTGTATGCATACCAAGATCAAAGATTGCTAGAGTTTGAAATTCCTCAAAACATTAAACAAAATTACAATTGTATGCAAACCCTGGCTCCGAGATGTGAGTGGAGTTCGAAACTTCGTAAACGATGAATCCATATATTCACAAGTAAGATTCCTTCGAATATTGAAACATTAAACAAACCATAGATGTATGCATACCATGCAGGGATGAATGCAAAGTCGAAACTTCGTAGAGCGATGAATCCATCCATTCAATGGAAATATTCCCAGAAACATTAAACAAACCATATTGATATGCATACCATGGATCCGTGATCGAAACCTGGCCAGGAGTGGACTACTATAAGTATGAAAGGGCGATGAATCCATCCATTTCTGGTATGATTCCTTTGGAATATTCCCGAAACATTAAACAAAGATTGATAGAGTTAGACACGAGTTTCTCATTTGGATGAAGCGAAAATGAAATTTATCATATTTGCAAGATGAAATTTATGGATCGGGTGCAATAAATATTATAAAATGTGAAAATGACCATATTACCCTTAATGAAAATAAATGCAATATAAATATTATGGAGGCTGTGAAAAATGACCGGACTACCTTATCGAAATAGGTAAAGTAAATATTACATAATGTGAAAATACTTAATGGAAATAAGTGCAATAATATTATGCTATTGAAAATAACCCGGACTACCCTTATCGAAATAAGTAAAGAAAATATTACAGTTAAGAAAATGACCATATTACCCTTAGTGAAAATAAGTGCAATAAATATTATCGAAACTTTAATAATGACGAGACTACCCATATCGGAAAGTAATATAAATATTACACTTTGAAAATGACCATATTACCCTTGATGGAAATAAGTGCAATAAATATTACCCTTATTGGAAATAGGTAAAGTAAATATTTTGAATTTGTAATGAAATAAGTGCAATAAATAATGACAAGACTACCCTTATCGGAAATAGGTAAAGTAAATATTTAGAATGTGAAAATTGAGAAAAATTCAAATTATCGAAAGTAATATCAACTATTTTTTCCTGCTCGGGATCGATTCAAAACTTGTGATCGAAAGGATGGTTGAACATGCAGTAGGCTCGGGATGAAACATTATATATTCTTACTTCAACAACACTTATAAGTGTTGTTATAGGTTTCTATTTAAAAAAATTAAAAAAACCAAAATGAACTGAGGATGTTGACGAGCTAGATCTCCCCTCTAACATTGTTTTCATTATCATATTTTTTTGTTCTTCAACAACAATAGGCTAAGTCACTACACTTATAAAACAAAGTTGTTATAGCTAAATGTCGTCACAACTCTTTTCTTAAGAGTTGTCGTTTGTTTTCTGAACCTTGGTCCTAAGTGTTGGTAGTGATGATATACGACAACTCTTCCTATGAAACCAGTTGTAAAACATAGAACTTTCTACAATAGAAAAGTGTTGTAAAACCCCAGTTGTAGATGTATATTTTTCCCATAATGTGACATGTTTAGAGAAAAATTCAAATTCATATCAACTATTGCACCAGGATTGATTTCAAATGAGTGTAGAGTTCAACCTACAACTTTTGAACTAAGTTCAGCAATTACAAAATGATGAGTGTAGAGTTCATACCATTCATTAGAAACCAGATTAGTTGAGATGAAGCTCTGAATAGCATAAGCATACTGCAGAAGTAAAATATAGATCCTTGAGATAGAAGGTTGAGATGGGATAAATCAGAACATTCAAGCTACTAAAATCCACGAGGACTTCCAAGGGATACTTAGATCACCACTTACAATCGAAGTAGAACCTCTAATGCATGCGATCTAGAATAAGGATATTTAGATGCCAACTCAGATATCATTGCAAGAGCATGCCTCACATAAACTAGATCATCAAATGATACACTACAGTGACAATCGATTCTCAGTTTCTCCAGTGACAAGCATGTCTGCCCAGCTCCTAACTAAAATTACCCAACCTTAGAACAAATTATTTAGTTTTTCCAGCAGTTGCAGAACATGCAGAAAAATGAACAGACACAGACCCTTTCAAACTGAACAGACAATGTGGGTTCAAAAATTAGTAAAATAGCACAAAGCAAAGAAAATACAAAAGGTTATTGTGAAGTGTGACCTAAATAATACCTTTTACTCACCAAAATCCTTGTTTGAGAACAACTAGAAGGTCATGTGGGTATAAATCTGAAAGTTCTCATCTCAGTTCGTCCATTTTAGCATTGTGTTCACTTGATAATTGAATGAGATCAACTCTTCCCATATTACCAACCTTTTTACCCAATACAACTCAAAAATCACCGAGATTTGCTATATAGAGGGTGCATCGACAAACAACTCCAACAAGACAACATGACCTGACTGTTGCTACACCCGGCGGAGTATCCCATAGCTAGTCAACAAGACCCTTGTTTCGCTTCAAGAAAATCTCTCCGAGTTGTCTCACATATCAGACCATGAGATTTCTCTAAAATCTCTGAAGATATCCTAATACCGAAAATAACTCAGAAACAAGATATGTTCTTCTTACGATACAAGCCCACACACTCAAAACTTAAGCTACTACCACGACTTGGACACGATATGATCTGCCGAACCATGTTACCGTACTACTTTTAATTCCCTAGATGATGGAAACCCATAAATTCAATAAATTCAGATAGCCCAATGTACCGAAGTAATTTAAAAACTTAACAAGAAGTTGAAATCCAGGAATATATCAGTCAATTGCACCAACAGCAAGAACACTAAAATAGTTTCTCAAAATCCAGGGGCGCATTATCTATTAATTGTACCTGGAGCATGAAAAAATTCACAAGAGAAGGGTTGTTGGTATTCTACATGCTTCACAAATCCACATTACCTAGCCACTACTCTAATTCTATAAAATTTCATCAAATTAGCAAACAAATACACACCAAATTTTTTCTAATTTATCAAAACCTAAGTTTTCTTCATCGAATTAGATACCCAATAACTATTTATAATAAAAATTAATGAATACCCAAGAATTGAAATACAAAATTAAAGACGAACCGTGAAAATGGCGATAAAGATGATCACAAACAATCACAAACAGAAACTCTCAATTGAACCTAATTTAAAAAAAAACCCTTAATTTTTATACCGTAGGTTTACAGTTGAAGAACTTTCATAAGTAATCGAATCAGAAACAGAAGGAGAGTAATCATACCAGCAGCGATAGGGAATAAAATTTTCCAGAAATCAATCACCTTCAACGTTTTTATTCTCTTCAAATTATTGAGTTGAAGAAAATAAATAGAAATCATAAAAATGACTACGGGTTTTCTATTGATTAGAGTTTGACTCGAAGTTGATTGATTTTCCACTTTTGAATCTGAGGAAGAACTCGGCTAAAGAAGATTCGTGAAGTCTTTAGATTTTTTTTTTTTTTTGATACTAATCGTGAAGTCTTTAGATTGGGTTTTTCACCTCACTGGGTTGTGTTTCGTTCAACTGTGTTTCTTTTGTTCACAGTGAAATCCGATTTTGGTTTGGTTGGGAGATATGGAACTCAAAATTTGGTTCCTACAAGAAACCTTATGGATTAGTTCTGGGTTTAGATTATCCTAGGATTTTAGAACTGTTTGTTGGTTCCAAACATAAGACTTATAAAATCTTAAAATTTTATTTTTACATTTTCTAAATTCCAAAATAACTCATTGTGTTAGCTATGCACAAGTGTGTTATAAATGAAAATGAGAAAGAGTTATAAAGGTGGGGTTGATTTTAGTGTACATCTAATTTTGGGTATGAATAGTTGTAATAGTGATTTAGTATAAAATGTGTTAGTTTTGTATAACTATTGAACTCACACTTTGAATAGTTATTTAATTTTTATGATTTAATTCCTAATTATGGTAACTATTCTTGAATTTTCTAATGCTTTATAAGGGTTACTAGAATTATAATGGATCGGTGGAGTTAGAAAAATAAAATTAGTTAGGAATCTTATTGTTAGAAAAACCTTGATTTGGTGTAGTGTATATTACATTCTATACTTTGGTTTGCTATGCGTTTATATTTAACAATGCCTTGCATGTTTTAGGCAAAGTGGCGCTTTTTTTTTAAGGTTCAGTTTGAATTCTTACATATAAAAGTAGATGTAAAATATGATCATATATCTAAATGTGAAAGGATGGTTGGAATACTTCACTTGGACACAAGAGGCTCTGGTTCGACTCATCTCACCTGAGCCTCATTCTTTTTTTTCTTTTTTTTTTACAACTCTTATAAGGGTTGTGGTAGTAATAATAAAAAAAATAGGACAAAACTACCAATATTGAGAGGAAGGAAGAATGGTTAAAGGATTGTACTAACACCTAGTAGGCTTGTGTTCGAATCTCTCAAACACCATTTTTCCAAAAGATAATTTTTTTTATCTTCAACAACCCTTATAAGTGTTGTCGTAGAGTTATTCACTACCTTAACGAGATGAGTTGTTAAAGTCTAAAGGTGGTCACTACTCTTTTCACAAAAACGTTGTGATTTTAATTCTCATCACGACTCTTTGTTCCTCTTTGGTCTTAAGAGTTGGATGTTTTTATACTTTGACAACTTTTGTTTGACAAAAGTTGTCAAACATACCACCTTTCACAACCTTAAATATACGAGTTGTGAAGTTACAGTTGTAGATTACTATTTTTCCGGTAGTGTTATCCAATGCTGGTCCAACCATTAAGGACACTAGTATTCGTAACATATAGTTATTACTTTTCTCTGACATCTCAATATATAGCACATTAAAAACTAGTGTGTAGATTTTTTGGCAGTTGCCAGTGAATTCCATTTTAATGAAACTAGAAAGGAGATTAAATGTGAGCACCATAGACGAGATTGATACTGTACCTGAAGATTTGATGATAAAAACTTTTCTTTCCCCTGGGATATTCAGTTACATGTATTTATATATGGTGTCAAAATGAAATATAGATGAAATTTGTAAATTACTGTTTACCACAACAATTCAACCATGCACTCTATTACGAACCTTTACTAATGTTATAGACTAGAAAGCCAAACTGCATATATTGATTGCATTTTACAATTATGACATGAAAATCTAACAAAATTTGTATCACATTAAGGAAAAATAATATAATTTGACTTCTAGCTGATCAATCTGATAGATCATAAATGCGTATATAGTTTTGTTACCTATTACTAAAAAATTAAACCGGAAGGTGGCTTACCTTTGAAAAAAAAATAAAAAAATAAAAAGGAAAAATAAATCCAAATCGACTGATGATCGATTCAACACCCCATATCTTGATTATCAGTGTGTTCAAATCTGCAATGTCGAATGTGATAGTACATACATATCTACAGGCACATCTCCTACAACTCAGAAAATTCACGGAAGCAGGATTGGAAGTTCAGGTGGGCTAAAACAACATTATGGGCTAAACATTAAAATCCTAAGAAGGCTAATTATCGTTTTCCCAAATAAGACCCATGAAAAATTGGTTATTAGGCGAATTCTTGAGATTTGAGGTTGGCTGGAGCACACCTAAGCCACCCCCAGCACCTCCCTGACTATGCACCTCCCACTAGCATAGGGATATTGAAAACGAAGACGATTGCATCAGCACAAGATGCTTAAACGTTTTAAATCATGTAACACCACAAGCACGTGCAATCCAGAAAAGTATCAGTCAACAGTCAACTACCTAAACACAAGGACGTTTTGGAGTGCTCTAGGCGAAGTTAAAATATGGGGCCGTTTTATGGGTTACCAATCAAATTCGGCTACATGTGTAAGGACAAGGTGTGAAAATGGGATATAGATGGAGCATGGTTCACACCTTTGTAAAAATATAATCTATATAACAGATTGAAAGCGCACTATATTTCATGTCCCAAACAAGTACACTCTGGTTTCATTAGTTCTCATGCATGATTGTATGTGCGGAATAGTTTGGAACAAAGTTACGAATTAGGAATGGATTACTTCATTTGCGAATTTTTTGGGTGACTCGCTGAATTATTCCAAATCATTCAGTGCAACGGATGATCAATGTGCCGGCCTAAAAACACACACCACCGACTTCTCAGGTTAGTACTCCTTTTTAGAGTGTACCGTGTACCCAAACTCCATCGTCCATATTCCATGCAATTGTTCATCTACTCCAAAGCTAAATTGGGTTTTCCAAGTCTCATGAGCCTGGGCCTGATACTTTTGTTCATCTTCCAATAGTTAGAGCATCATAGTCGGCGGCAACAGAGAATACTTATCAACCCAACGGCCAGTTTTCTCTTAGCCCTAAAGACTTACTGAACTAATTAGCTTATCTACGGGTTACGAAATCATCAAACAATTATTGTGCTCTTAAATACGACTCTGACTTTTGTCTTACTTCAAAGCTTTCTTGTAACTTGTAAAAAACGGTTTAATATTAAAATGGGATGATTATTTATAGAGGCAATTGTGACTCTACAAGGTGTCTCTTCACCAGGGACAGAGGCGGAACTTTTTTTTTTTTTCCTTCCGTGATTACTACTGATACCCGGTTACTGGCTAGTCCAGAAATGAGATACCCGGTTACTGGCTAGTCCAGTACCAGAATTGATTTATCAGCTGGTCCAAAAACATGTTTTTGGACCAGAAACTTTATCCCCTAGTCCAAAAACGTGCCAATGACACAAGAACATCTTTTAAATATTCCCACCTTACCCTTCTGCAACTCCTGACGAACATAAACAGTTTTCTTTCCTATTTTTTTCTTCTCTGATCGGTTTCTCTAGCTCTGCATTTTTCAATCATAAGATTCGAATCAATTTCTGGTACTGTTTTTCAATCATCTTCATCTGAGATTCGAATTAGGTTCTTCTGAGCTTCGAATTAGGTCATCTCGAGCTTGAACCAAGGTTTTTATCTTTTCAAATCATCCTCTTCTGCTACTGTTCTACAATTCTTGATGAATAATTAGGTTTATTCTGATCCGATTTCTATCAGGATAATTATATATGATGTACATTGTTATATTTTTATGATTTCTGTTTTTATGATGATTTACAATGTGAATTCAGTTTCTAAGTAATTTTCGTTCGTTTTTTAAGTAATTTTTTCGTGATTTGTGTGTGTTTCAATTAGGTATGTGAGCTTCGAATTAGGTTTATCTCAGATTCGAACAAGGTATGATTTACGATTACGTTTTCAGTAATCGATAGCATATATGATAATGAGTCAAGACATGCTAATACGTATGATTATGAGTCAGTAGATGCCAATACGTATGATTATGATACACTATTATAGCATGCTCTTTTTTCATCCTGCAGTAGATGCCAATACATATCAATATGAGTCAGTACATTTCAATACGTACTGACTCATATTGATATGTTTTCTTTTAATACATATCAATATGAGTACATTTCAATACGTACTGCATATTCATATGTTTTCTTTTAATACAATACATTTCAATACGTATCGCATATTCATATGTTTTCTTTTAATACATATCAATATGAGTCAGTACATTTCAATACAGTACATATTCATATGTTTTCTTCTCTAATGGTCCGCTTAATTGTTCTATTTAGTCCAATATGAGTCAGTACATTTCAATACGTAGTGCATATAGCAGTAGATGCCAATACATATCAATATGAGTCAGTACATGGCAATACGTATTGCATATAGCATGTTGTTTTTTCATCCTGCAGTAGATGCCAATACATATCAATATGAGTCAGTACATGTCAATACGTATTGGCATATAGCATGTCAATACAAAGACTCTTTTTGTTTCATCTCAGTACGTGTCATTTTTTACAGGGTTAACATGTCTGACGTTGCTCCCAAACCAGACTTCTCCATCTATTCTCATGTATACCATAAGCAATATCATTTTGCATATGAGGTTACATCGTTTTCAACTCTAGAGGATTTGAAATTTTGCATTTGTAATATGTGGAGCTAGTTGACTCCATCGACTATTCTGGTTAACTATTTCCAGATTCAAGCGATAGTTCCTATTCTAGAAGATGTAACACTCCAGGGGATCGCTGCATTACATACCTCAAAGCAATCAGCTTTCTTTGATTTGCACGTGGATGTAATTTCAAATGGCGCATCTAGTTCCTATAGGAATATGGAAGTTGACAGCAACGCAGACTTAGTTGTTAGTGCAAAGAATAGTTACTTGAAAGAGGGTAAAGAAGCTCCAAGAGTATTCTTTACAGATGGTTGAGATAAGATTTTTGATGATACAGATCAATTATTCTATGGTGGTGTTGATGTCGTACGTATAGCATGCCAAAAATACTGCATGAAAACTGGATACGAGGTAATTAAGAAGAAGAATGACCTTGAGAGATTCAGCGCCGTATGTAGTGTGAAAGGTTTTTCATGGAAGCTTCACGCAACTGCCATTGGTAGTTCTATTGATGTTTTTAAGATAAAGAAATATGTGGGAAGGCACACCTGTGGTGGTGGTTATATGTTGAAGAATCCAATAGTTACTAAAAAACTCATGAACAGTCTAATTCATGAGATGGTCAGGCACAACCCTCGCATAACACCATCAGAGATCATAGATTATCTTAAAGTTGGTGGTGGCATCGACATCCAGTATCACCACGCATATCATGCAATTGAGTTGTCGCATAAACAGATTTTTGGTAATGATGTGATGTCGTACACTGATCTTGCTTGGTGGGTGAATGTTGTTAGGGAAACAAACCCTGGGTCATTTATTGACTTCGATTTCAATGATGCTACAAAAAGATTCAACAGACTTTTTGTTTGCTTTGGAGCTTGTATAGAGGGATATAAACTATGTCGTCCCATGATTTTTTGTGACTGTACTTTTCTCACTGGAACATTTAAAGGAGGTCTCATGGGAGCAACATGTCTTAATGGAAATCAAGGTAATTGGTTCTTTTTTTTTTATATGTAGTGTCTGGTAGTTAGATCACTCATATTGACCATATTACATACTACATAATGACCATACTGAGTATGAGATAAACCATACTACATGGTTAACCATACTCAGTTAACCTTTATTAGTGGAATCATCTTCCACTACATACTGATATATATTGTTGTATTGGTAGCATATTCCTAATACTTATAAAACATGTCAGCTACCCTTATTTAGTGGAAGATGGTTTCCACTACATAGTGATATGTAATACTACAATACTGATTGTGATGTAACCATATTTTCCAATACATGCTGATATGATTCACCATCTACGGGGGTCTAGGGGGCAGCGCCCCCTCGTATCAACAACATGTAATATTTATAAAAAACATTTTATAATTCCTTCTCTATTAGATATACAGGGAGAACTACATATTACATATGTACTCATACTAATATGCAGTGTTTTATAACACATCAACATACTAATATGTAGTGTTTTATAATTTTTTCTCTATTAGATATACAGGGAGAACTACATACTGATATGTACTCATACTAATATGTAGTGTTTTAACACTAAACTCATCAATTATACAACTATCTACGGGGGTCAAGCAGTTGCTTAACATGACTAATAATTCCTTTTTGCAGGTTTTTATCCCCTCGCGTTTGGTTTAGTAAATGGAGAAAGTAATATCAACTGGGAATGGTTTTTTAAGAATCTGAAGGAGGCTTTGAATGATGATCGCCCAATCACTTTTATGACTGACCGAGGTGAAGGGTTGGTTAAATATATTCCCAAAGTATTCCCTAATTCTCGTCAAAGATATTTCTACTATCACTTGGACAAAAACTTACCTATCGCAAAGTCTGACGAAAAGTATAAAGAAGTGACTGATGCTTTCCGAAAGGCGACATATGCTATTTCTCCTGCAACATACGAGGAAGCTCTTCAAGAAATGGTTAATTTGGGAAGGCCTTGGGTTGCTGACTACTGCCGCAACATTCCAAATGAAAAGTGGTCCAGTGCGTTCTTCCAGGGTTGTAGTTATGGTAAGACTTCTTCCGCCGTTTTGAATCGTTCAATAATCGGATTAGACGCGAGAAGAAGTTGCCTGCTGCTGCGTTTGTTGACTCGATCAGGTTTGTATCAGTTCCCCTAGTCACAGTACAAGCTTATATGTAGTTTTAAGAATTTATTAGTTTTCTTTCTGTAATAGTATTAGCATATATGTACTGTTAATCTACGTATAATGTAGTATAATAGACTTTTTTGCTATTACTTTTGTCATGTAGGCTACGTATGATGGAAATTATGTCAGAACGTCGTGAGGAGAGTGTCTTGATGGACCCAGAACTGCTAACCCCTGTGTATCAAGCCTTGCTTGAACTACACATTCAAATTGGCCGTCCCTGGAAAGTTAGCCAGTCAGATGCTAAGCGATATGAAGTTCATTCTCCAAGGTTAGCATTTTACCCCTAATCTCTATCATATGAATTTAAGTAGCATGTTCAAATATAACATATTCATATGTACTGTGTATAACATATGAATGTGTACTGACCATAACATATTAATATGTACTGTGTATGAAATACACAGGGAGAACTAAATATTACATATGTACTCATACTAATATGCAGTGTTTTATAACATATCAACATACTAATATAATTTTTTCTCTATTAGATACACAGAAAGAACTATATACTGATATGTACTCATACTAATATGTAGTGTTTTAACACTAAACTCATCAATTATTCTACACAATCTCATGTGTATTGTGCATAACATATGTACTGTGTATATATTTACATGATCTTCTTGTACTTGCCAACAATAATATGTTGTTTTTTGTGTGTGCAGGTCTCATATGGTGGATCTAGAGATAAAAAATTGTACTTGCCAACGATGGCGCGTTTATGGTTTTCCATGATCGCATGCTACTGCAGCTATTACTAAATCTGGAGGAAGAATGCTTGATTACGTCGAGGATTACTTCAAAGTTACCACTTTCCGTCAGCTATATTCAATAGCTATTAGACCCGTTCCTAACTATGACAGGTATGTGTCTTTAATCAATACATTTTGATTTTTGTTTTTTGAGGAACAATATACCGTGTATATATATGATATGTAGTTATGATACTGTGTTTTTTAATCTCACAGGCCTTATGAGTATCACGTAGACGATATTTTTCTCCCACCATAAGTTATTAGGGCTCCACCAATCAGGAAGAAGGGGAAACGTATTAAGTCAGCTCATGAGACTAGTAGAAAATCTGTCAAATGTTCAAACTGTAATTTGAAGACTCATCACAACAAGGAAACATGCGGTGTTATCCGTCAGTATGAACTTGCTGAAGAATGATTTTTGTGTCAGGTATGTGTTGCAGTTAGATACATATTACAGATGTTTTCTTGGGGTAGGATGATACAATACAATGAATTTTAAACTAATTAGTGTTCTGATTTCTCTTTTTCTTTTATCACAGGCTTGAACGTGCAGCAGAATGTGATACCAATGACGTCTCCATTATTCTTTAGTCCACAATTCTTTCCTCTAGCCCTTGTTCTACTCTACTTTTTTGTTTTTAATATGTCACTATTTGTCAGTACCAACTGAAAATATTACAGTTTTTGTTGTTGTTTCTTAGAACATCTTTTGGTTTTTGAAACATTATAAGACTATCAAAAATGTAGTTATATTGATCTTTCGACATAATGAAATATGTTGCTAAGTCTACCAAAATGACAGTATCTATTACATGTCAGTATTCTAGTGTAAGCATCTTCCACTTCATACTGATATGTAGTGGTTGTAGTGTAACCATACTGAGGTTGTAACAAGAAAACAATCGAATATGTACTGGTTTTGTGGTGTAACCATATTCCACTAAGATTATTTAGAACATATCATAATTACATTTCCATAAGATTAGTTTAAACCTTTGTGGTTTCAATCAGATCAGTACATATTAAATAAGACAATCACTACTTACTGATATGTACTGGTTTTGGATTAACCATGTTCCACTACATACTTACAGTTGCATCACTTAAAGCAAATTTAAACTTCTGGTTTCAATCATATTAGTACATATTAAAGAATAGAATCAGTACGTACTAATATGTACTGGTCACCATCTTCACGGAGATCGAGTACATAATCACTAATAATTTAGACTACACAACAAAGTAACACAATTGAAATATATCTACATTAAAGTTAACCCAAGTTTTTGAACATTCTTAAAGATAAAGAAAAAATAACTAGTAAAAGGAAAAGCTGTATGTTTTTAAAATATAAAATAGCTAAATATTAAAATATATTGTCATACTACTTTTATCAATTAGGATCTATTTGCGTCAGTTTGCCAACTGATTTCAGGTGGAGATGCTGTCAGCAATTTGCATGCTAACGAGACCCTTTTGTTACGAATCTTCACTTGCAGTTCATCATCATCTCCTAAACATACTCCCACAAATTTGCTTTTCGACTTCATCTTCATAAAATGCATCACAAATAGTAGGCAGTCTGGTGATCCACCTTGTTGAGGTACTTCACATTCATTGACTATTACATTCTTCAATGTTTCTTTATTCTTCTCCACCAAGTACAGGTTGATAGGTTTGTACATGTGATCTGCCATTCTTGTGGTGTTTTGATAACATCTTGCTCCCCAATCAGTCTTAGAAGAATTGTAGTGGTTGAACACCATTTTTTCACAGTCATATTCAAGTAGAGTCCAATGAAGATTCATATGGCACATTGGTACAAGAATCTTCTTGATGCTTTGATCCATCTCCAATATTGGTTTGTATACAGAATCGTCTGCTCCTCCTTTGAGCTTTTCCGGGAACTCAACATTAAATTGAAAACATGGATGTACTTTGAATAATTATATCTAATTATGTTTTTATGAAATATAGATATGTAGTGTACCAATCCCTACATACTTTTAATATTAACATGTGCTGTAGTAAAAATGCACTGTAAGATAAAAACTTACCCAAGCGGACGGATCCAGATGCAAGACAGGCAAGTATTTTCTGTCTACTTCGTTTATCGGCTGCTCTTTCTGAAGCTTGTTCTTAAGCTTGTATTGTGTGTAGTTTAGAAGATCTTTCTCTAATAAATCATTCTGTACCAAGTCATCAATTGTACCTCCACTTACGCAAAGACCACCTTCTCCCGTTCTCCAAGCAATTGAGCTGGAAAATAACAACGTAAAGGTTACAAATAGTACATACTGAGAAACAGAACATACTGAGATACAAATCTAGTATACAAATATGAAATTAACATGAATACAATCAATAAATCAAATTTAAACCACTCTATAAGATTATTACTGATTGTTAAATAAAGCATTACTTACTGATATGTACTGATTGTTAAATAGAGCAAATTTAAACATTTTATAATTTTTTCTCTATTACATACACTTGGAGAACTACATACTGATATGTACTCATACTAATATGTAGTGTTTTAACACTAAACTCATCAATTATTCTAAACAATGTATAGCTACATATTCATAAATATGTAGACACTACATATTAGTATCCTACATATTCTAAACACTATGTATTCTACAACACTACTTATTCTAAACACTACTTAATCTACAACATACTGATATGTAGTACACAATTTTATTAGCTAATAGAGAACATAAAATATTTGATGAGTTTAAGCTACTCATATCAACAATACAAAACATACTGTTATGCAAATCTAGTATACAAAACATACTGTGTAAGAGAACATACTAAGATACAAATCCAAGATACAAATCAATATGTAGTAGGCATGGATACCAATAACTCACCTAAGCAATTTTGCATTATCGATGAATGTGGAAAGGGTAGTCTTTTGTTCATCCTTCATGTCATTATAGAATGGTGATTTATTCAGTTTCCGGAAGAATTTGCGTTTCAATCTGAGCTTCTTGTTTTTCTTAGGTTCTGTTGCTCCAGCTTTCGGCTTCTTAGGTTCTTTATATGATGGAGAGAACTTACTTCCACTTTCGTAAATATCATCTTTCTTTTTTGAAGGATGGGCACGAGTAACGGGTCTGGCAGGTGTGAACTGCTTCCTTTCGGGCCCTTTGACGGTCTTTTTAATCATTGCAACCCTTTTTTGTTTCTGGATTGGTGTAATTGGTTCCTGCATTTTTACCAACGTAAATAAATATAAATATGTAAACACACAACATAGTTGTTGATTAACATTCACTTTTCATCTGAAACTAAGTATGCATATGCAAAAATTAGCATCCAATACCTGTGATGGAACCTCAAAAACATCTTGCGATGGAATTTCCAAAGTATCTTGTGATGAAACTTGCAAAGTTTCTTGTGATGAAACTTGCAAAGTATCTTGTGATTGAACCTCCACAGTAGCTTCTGATGGAACCTCCAAAGTACCTTGTTGCTTAGCTGTAACTTTACATGCATCTTTCGGTTCAATGTTTTCTTGTTGCTCAGTTGTGTGTGGAATAAATTCTACGTTTTCCAAATCTCTTCCAATTAAATTATGAAAACATTGTTGTAAGTCAATGCCAAAAAGACCAAGGTTTTTATCAGCATCAACACCTGGAAGGAGGTCAGCATACTCTTCGACGTAAATTCCAAAGCCGGAGTTTGCCATGTCTATATAATATCCCATAGAAAGCTTTTCGATGTGTTCCAAACTCGACATCTCAGTAAACAAAGGTACATCCAGCATATGAAACTCTTCCGCCGCCATCTCAGCGTTATAGTCTGCAGATTTCTGCGAATTAACTACAACTAAAGCCTTTGTTTCTAGCATAGTTTTAAGCAACTCCTTTGCTGCTTCCTGCCTAACTTCAAGTTGATCAACCTGCAAAAAGCAATCGAAACTGTTAGCAAAAACCTTCTTAGGTGAGTTTTTACATAATGTTACATAGCAATATGTAATGGTAGACACCACTACGAAGAATATAAGTATTTACCAGTACATATTGATATTTTTTCAGAGTACATATCAATATGTAATGGTAGACATCACTACAAGAAATGTAAGTTTCTACCACTACAAGAATATAACAGTACATATCAATATGTAATGGTAGACACCACTACAAGAATGTAAGTATCTACCACTACATATTGATATGTAACAGTAGATACTGATATGCTACTTAGACTACGTACTGATATGCTACTTACCTGTGTGTTTTCTTTTCCTTTTCTCTCTTGTATATCTTTGACTTTTTGCTCCAAATTAGATTTAGCCCAGTTTTTAACCTCAGAACGCTGAACTTCAACATCATGGAACTTCAATACTGCGGGTGACAAACCAACTTCAGCATTACCATGACATTGATCTTGAGGTGTTGACAAACCAGCTTCAGCGTTGTTGACATGTACATCTGTTTGATCTTCCTGATAACCTTGCATTTCGGTCTCAACTATTGGGTCCACATTCATCTCTTCATTGGGTTTCCTTTGAGTAGGTGTACATCCCAAGCTAACATAATCTTCCGGGCTGGATTCTCTCTGCAAAGGGAAAGATTTCCGGTAAATTTCATGCAACATGAATTCAAGCTTTGAAGCGTCAACCGTTTTACCCTCTTGCTGCATTGTGTTGACTTCCCTCCATTTAGCAGATATTGTACTCCTCAAATCATCGTATTTGATCTTCCAAGCTTCTCCCCCCAATACTGAGTCATCTTCTTCTTGGTCTTCTTCTTTATCTTCTTCTTTCTCTCCTTCTTTCTCTTCTGCCGATTCGGAATTGTCATCCAAACAAAAAGCTTCATTATTTTCTTCCTCTTGAATCCTTCTTGAGATACGGTTAAGGATTTGTCTTTCTTGGTTTGTCATCTCGTCTTTAAAATCAACATGGAACTGCAATTTAATCAAACAAATGTAAAAAACCAACTACATATTAGATATTACCAAAAAAACATTTTATAATTCTTTCTCTATTAGATATACAGGGAGAACTACATATTACATATGTACTCATACTAATATGCAGTGTTTTATAACACATCAACATACTAATATGTAGTGTTTTATAATTTTTTCTCTATTAGATACACAGGGAGAACTACATACTGATATGTACTCATACTAATATGTAGTGTTTTAACACTAAACTCATCAATTATTCTAAACAATCTCATGTGCATTACCATCTACGGGGCGCTGCCCCCTCGTAAACAAACAAAACAATGTATAGCTACATATTCATAAATATGTAGACACTACATATTAGTATGAGTACATATTCTAAACACTATGTATTCTACAACATTACTTATTCTAAACACTACTTAATCTACAACATACTGATATGTAGTACACAATTTTATTAGCTAATAGAGAACATAAAATATTTGCTAATAACTAGTTATCAATATATACTTTTATTCGACAAAATATGTACTTCAAGTTTACCTGATACTCAGAAAGATCAATATCCTTTAGGAACTCAGTACATATCTTTGTATGATTCCACCTAGCCACTCTTGGCACATACATTCCATTAGGTTCTGTCACTATATCCTCGGGCGCCACCAAATGGGTATGCTCCGCAAACCATGGCTGCAAGTATTGATACGCAGTGTTATTAGATATACTTCCAAAATGTAGAAAACACACAAAACAAAAAGATTTTTAAAGTAGAATAAACAAATCAACAGATTCTTACCAACAAATAAACAGCACAACCATTTGTGTGTTCTACGGATTCCATGTTTTCATTCAGCTCTTTCTCTAAATGAGAATGGATGAGGTCAGGCCATGAAATATTTCTCGCCTTTTCAAGATCAAGAACGAAACCAATGTATTTTTCAGTCAAAGCGTTGGCATCACTTGTTGCGAAAAATAATGAAGTGCACATATACAGGCAGATAAGCCTAACAAGATCTTCGGCATCTTCCTCGTCTTGCTCAGAATCTTCATTTGATTGATCACCCATGCTTTCCAGAGGCTCTTCTTCAGACTCTTCATTAGACTTATTCTTTTTCAGATTAATTGGTGTTCGTTTAAGGATTTTCAAGATTGCCTTCACAATCATTGGCCTAGTCACTTTTTCACCGGCTCTCAAATCAGCTGGAAAAGTCCTTTTGAAGAATTCTGTTTCACGCCATCCACTTTTTTTATTGACTTGTGTTAGCCTCCAATCATGATATTCCCTATTTGGAACTCTTGGCATTCCATAAACAAGTGCCAATTCTTCTGGTGTGGATACCAGCTCATTCGGTAAGCCATGTCTTTCAAAGCAAAAGGTAAGCTTGTTTGGATCTTGACCTCTCACGTAACAGCGTAACATTTTGGTCAGTGCATCTTCAATCTTCAACCAATGTTCCAACTCAAATTTGGTGTACCAGAACATTAGGAACAGGTTGTCGTAAGATGCTTCAGAAATCAGCTTCAGCTGTAACTCACTCAACTGAAGTTCTTCAGTGGTCTTAATAGTCTTTACAAGGCCCCACAAGCCCCTGAAACCGCCACGGTACAAACTTCGCGGTTTTCCAGCTCCTTTCTTACGCTTATTACCACCTATACAATAACAAGAATCTAAAACTATTACACTACATATCAATATAACAAATTAACATGTAATTATATCATCAAGAATAGAAGTATCTACCATGTACTTGAAACTACATATTTTTAGCAGTACATATTCTTGTAGTATATACCTCTACATACTGCTATGTAACTACATATTATTAGCAGTACATATCAGTATTATTAGCAGTACATATCAAAAAAGGGGGGAGCATATTATTACTACAAGTAAGTATCTACGGTCTACCAGTACATATTGCTATGTAACAGTACATATGGCATAACCATCAATTATTCTAAACAATCTCATGTGTTTAGTATGAGTACATATTCTAAACACTATGTATTCTACAACATTACTTATTCTAAACACTACTTAATATACAACATACTGATATGTAGTACACAATTTTATTAGTGATTAAGATTTAATTTGGTTTAACACTACATACCTTCTTTTGGAGGAACATTTGCTCCCACCCTTTTTGCTTTCACCTTTAATTTTGGTGAAGGAGTAGCAGCTCTCAGGGCAAGTGCTTTGTCCCCCTTTGCTTGTGGTGAAGGAGTAGCAGCCTTTGTAGCCTTTTTTACTTTTGCTATATTAGTTGCTAATGCTGCTTTTGTTTTGGTTTTTTTCCCTGTTGTAAACCAAAAACAAGTATCAAAAAATGACTACATATTCATAAACAAACACAACAATGCATCACTATGTATTCTAAACATGTAGTGTTAGACAACATACTGATATGTAGTACACACTTTTAAGTATAGAAGTATTAGACAACATACTGATATGTAGTAAACACTTTGTAAACACTACATATTCATAAAAAAACACAACAATGGCAATATGTAGTTGATATGTAAGTATTTTTTAGCACTAAAAACACTACATATTGGTATGTAGTACACACTTTTGTAAGTTGATATGCAAGTATTTTTAACATTTCATATGAATTAGTTCTCTAACACTACATATTGGTATGTAGCGGTGCTTAATGATATATTGCATGTCAATTTAAAGTACATACGGACATGTAATCACAAAATTAGGGTTTATTTCTGATCTGCTCACCTTTTTTCGGAGGAACATTTGCTTTCTTTGTTGGTGACGGAGTAACAACTTTACTCATACTTCGAGTTGTCGGTGATTTAGCTGCAACTTTACTCATACTTCGAGTTGTCGGTGATTTAGATGCAGGGGAGGTTTATGTTGGTGAATCATCAACAGTTTTTCTTCTCTTTTTTGCTGGGGAAGGGGTTTCTTCTACAATTTCTTCTCTAATGGTCCGCTTAATTGTTCTACTCGTAACCATCTTTTCAATTCAATTGAATGTAATGAAAAAAATTAGGTCAAGAACGGAAGATTTTTTTATTTCGATTTTTTTGTAGGTGATGATTTTCGATCGTTTGACTTCAATCTTATGATTTTCTGTAACTATTTTTAGAGTGATTGATTGAGAAGAAAAACAAGTTGCAGAAGAGAGAAGAAGTTTTGAAGAAGTTTTGATGGAGAAGACGAAACAGTTGCAGAAGAGAGAAGAAAAAAATTAAAAAAAAATGAAAAACGTAACTATGTAAACCAAGAGTATGGGTAGAGAGGTAATTTCATCAGATTTTAAAGTTTTTTGGACCACCGGATAATTCTATTCTGGTGCTGGACTACACAGTAAACCCGGGTCGGGTTTTTGGACTAAATAAGAAAAAACTCAAAAGAATTTGCGTACTAAGTAGTAAAAGTCAAGCCCAATTTGAAGCAAATTCAATCCAAGCCAGCCCAAGCAAATTCAATCCAAGCCAGTCCTAGTCTTTATCACAAAAAAAATCACGGGAAAGAAAAAACTAGTTTCATTATTCTCTGTGTGAGCAAAAGATGCAAAGGAAAACGGAAAACTCTTGGCTAGGTAAGAAGATGAAATTTGATGTTATTTTATTGGGTTATTAGATGAAGTTCTATCCACTTATTTAGTTATTAGCTTAATTTCATGAATGGTTTTTCCGTTTTTGTTAATTTGCTAGGGTTTCTTGGTTGCCTAGTTGGTAAATTGAAATTGTAATTTTGTCTAATTAAAAAGATGAATGTTTTCAGTTTAATCTTTGATGTTAAATTGTTATTTACTTGTTGATTGAATTATTGTTTAACCTAATTTTGTTGATGCTTAGGATTTTCTGATTTGGGCATTTTATTTGGGTTGAAAAGAAATGTTTGTTTTAGGGTTTTTGATGGTACTTTAGATTACTTGATTGTATGGGTGTTTATGAGAATTGGGGCTCAATTGATGTATTATGTATACCAATAATTGAATCAACTTTTGTTATTGCATTACAGGTTGATAATATATGATGTCGACTCATCGTAAACCAACCAAACGAGTCGAACTCTTCTCCCAGAACCGGACCTGGCTAGATATCATATCCCATATATTTTCTATCAGTTGCAATCAATGTAGTTAATATCGGTATTGGTTTGTATCGGCCAGGAAGGATATACTGATACGACTTTATATCGGATATATTATCGTTTAAATATCGTTATAATATCGGTTCCAAATTTAGAGACTATAATTTTATAGCTACAATCAATTTTATCAAAAACACAAGAATAATTTAAATAACTTTAAGGTTCAGTGCCTATTATGATAAATAAAAAAGTTCAAACTAGAAACAGAGGTTCAAACTTCAAACTAGAAACAGGAGAGTAACTTCAACAATTTTAAAGTTTATTGCCTAAAATGGTAATTAAACAAGTTCAACTTCAAAGTTCAAACTAGAAAGAAGAAATCAATTTCAACAACTTTAAAGTTTACTACCTAAAATGGTAATTAAACAAGGATATTACAACCTTATTCAAAATTATACGAGTCATTATAGATATCATCATCTTCAGTAACTCCATCAGCTCCATCAAGTAGTCCATAATCAGTGTCTAACATCAATTGATCAGTATCATATCCATCAATCTCAAAGTCCGTTGGGAAAGTAAACTTACTTCGAGAGCTAGATGCACCTCTACTACCAACTGGCCGACTTTCTTCACTTAGAATATCTTGCAAATCATCCAGAGTTACATTATCACCTTCTACAGCTAAGTCTTCCAAGTTCTGTGGATCTAACCATTCATCATTTTCATCAGGCTCATCAAGAAAAATAGGATCATGAGCTGTCTCATCATCGTTATATTCTAAAATTTCTTTATAACGACGCTGCAATTTCTTGTTATATTGGATAAAGATACTATCATTCAGTTTCTGTTGTTTTATGCGATTCCGCTTCTTAGAGTGCAACTGAAATACGAAAAATAAATATGTAAACTAATTGTTTCATGCATTGATGTTTGTTGTGATAATAAGACAACAATATACATTGATTTAGCAATACAATCTAGTGTTTGTTACTGAAATTCATGACTTTGCAAAGAACATTATGCAACTGTGAAAACAGAACAAGTAAGACTCACATTTTGAAATGTGCTCCAGTTTTGCTCACATGGGGAAGCAGAAGAAGTAAGACTCAATACCCTGATTGCAAATTTTTGTAGGTTGGGAACATCGATTCCTCCATATGTAATCCACCAATTATCTGTCATAAACACGGACAAAGTAGTTAATCAATACAAACCTATCTAACACAAACGTAATCAAACTTTAAACTTACAGAACAGGAAAACTTACGAGGTTGATCTTTGTCTCTTCTTTTTTTGCATACAGCACTTCCCAGGATCCCAAAAGCATCACTATATCGTCTCAATTCAGTTGTTGCTCGCTCAAGTTAATCTTCATTGGTTATAAGCCTTTCCATAGCTACATGAAGTCCCCTTTTGATTTTTATGTACTTTGGATCATTATCCATCACATGAGCTGGAATCTTATAGAATATATAAGGATTTAAGTAATAAGCGGCACAATGTAGTGGATGATTAAAGGTATTCTTCCATCTTTTATCAAAAACAGCCTTAACTATATCCCAAGTATCATTATCTTCACTGAAATTCTTCTCAAGTTGATCCCTTGCTATTCTCATTGCCTCATAAAAACAAGGCATTGTAGGTTTTCGTTCGATATCCACTAACCCTACTACCTTAACTAAAGGCTTTAGCACCCTACAAGAGTACTAAATATCTTCCCAAAATTTACCATTTGTAACAATCTTAAGTGCATTAACTCCAACAGTTTCTCTCGCAAACCTAGTTTTTACCCACCTATCATTCACAAACAACATCTACAGAGGAGTTTTATACTTTCCAATACTCTCTAGTGTGTAGTATTGAGTTGCAAATCTAGTTTTTGTAGACCTATGTAAGTCTGCTTTAGTCAAATCCCTCATTAAGCACAATACTTGAAAGTGAGAATAAATATATGTAACCACATGGAGTCCAAAACATATGTGGGTATTCCAGCTGTAAATCCTTCCCAGCCTTTTTGAAGTTTGAACCATTATCCGTAATGAACTGAACTATATTTTCTGCACCAACATCAACAATTACCTCCTTTACAAGCTTGCAAATGAAATCACCATCATTGGTTCTATTTGAGGCATCCACAGACTTCAAAAAAAACTGAACCTTTAGGACAATTCACCAAAAAGTTAATAAGATGTCGTTTTTTGCCATCCGTCCAACCATCTGACATGATAGAACATCCAAACCTTGTCCAGTGTTCCATAAATGTATCAACAAACTTCTTCATTTCTTATAATTGTTCCTTGAAAAGATTGGTACGAATTTGATGGTATGATGGGGCAGGCATAGCTTTCCCATAATCACCAATTGCAAAGATCATCTTCTGAAAACTTGGGCAACGAACGGTATTAAATGCTATCGAATTCTTAGTCATCCAAGCTGATATTCGTTTCCATGCCGTCTTCAGTAACTTCTCTTTCACCGTACAGTTTCTTTTAGCAGTGGCTTTCTGAGTTTTCTGGTGGTTTGTCTTCAAATATAAATCAATAGGGACTCTTGTATTACTTTAGCTTATTCGCTTTCTCTTCGTCGAATTCTGCAGTGGAAGTTTACTAGCACTACCACTGCCCATATTTCCATCAACATCTTGCTCCTCAGCATCTGTATCACCATCAGAGCCTTCATTTGAATTTCTTGCGCGCTGCTGATATGCTAAGTCAATGGTAGACCTATGAGATTTTTTGATCCTCTTCAAAGAAAACTCCTGATTAATTTTTTTGATAATCTCAACTGTTGCTTTCGGACATGATGTAGTATTCCCTGACTTCCCTATGAGATGATGCTTAAGCCTTGTGATTCCACCGCCACCAATTTCTTTATTACATAACAAACAAGTAATCATATTACGATTTTCTGGGTCTTTCCGTTCACCCCATTCCCATGCTGGATCTCTAGTTCGTGTAGAAGAAGGCAATGAACCACATGTAGAGTTTGTGATGTTTGCATTGAATGCACTAGAAGAATCCATAAGCACAACCTAAAACAGAAATAAGACAATTTATATCAATAACTTTGGGTATTCAAAGATGTAAACTTTAATGATGTAAACTTGCATCACAAAGATATTGGTATGGACCGTAAAATGATGATCAATTTGCAAGAAAACAAATTATGAGACACCCACCCATATACCATACACAGTCTTCAATCTACGCATTTATTGCCTCACTCGTCTCTCTCTCCCAATCTAGCTCCTACTTACATTACTAATCCCACTATCTGACTACGCACATTACTACTGCTAGTTTACTAACTACTGATCGCCATTAATAAATTTCATAACCAGCCAGTTTAGAGAAGTGCACCATTCAGGGCATGGTATATTATAAGTATCTTCCATACTTAACTTCTGATCATCTTTGAAAACCAGCATATATATGCACCTTCTTAATTCCTTTGCATTTTAACTTTGGGTATTTAAAGATGTAAATATAGAGATGCAGGTCAATTAGAGACTCACACTCACAGACAAAGGTCATGGGAACATGTTAGATTTCTTCCCTCAAAAAGAGAAAGGACCCAATTCGTCAAAAAAATTGATTAAAGAAGATAAGAGGTAAGTTAACATAATAATGCAATATAAAAGAATACCCAAATTCCCTTAATCTTAACACAAATTGGCATAAGGTTCAAACAAGGAACTAATAATCTCCATTAAAATACTTCTTCTCAATCTATTAGCATCTAAAAACACACTCACTAATTCATCCATCTGAACACATACATCACCACTAATTGCTTTCAATATGTCATTCTTCCCTGTAGAATGAATCCAATCATTGACAACTTTATAAATAAACCCAGATTGTAACCCCCTATACAGATTCATAATCCCTGGAAGAATCAATCTTAACCCACTATCAAAATATCACAAGATTCAAAACAAAAATCACAATCAAAGCAAAAAAGTGAGAGTAATTATCACAAGATTCAAAACCCTAACCTTTTGTTGGCCAATATTCTCTGAAGATTGTGAAATTCACGATCTGTTTCTTCCACTTAAGCTCTCTTCTCCTTTCACTTCTGTTTCGGCTGAAGTGAAAATGAATTTTAGGGATTTATCGAATACCCGTCTTTGAAAACTGTAGGAAATTATCGGTACCGGTTTTTCGTCAAAATATCGTACCGGATCGTATCGGCCGATATTATCCTACGAATACCGTTTCACTGATAATGTGGTTATCATATCCTTTGGGACCGATATCCGAAATTTCCCCGATATTTCGGTCATATCGGCCGAAATTGACTACCTTGGTTGCAATTTCATTTCCATTTTCATCATGTTCTAAAACTCTCTGCTAGAGTTTAGATGAATCTCTAGCCTACTGATATGTCATTCATACTTTGTGTGTTGTTCTTGAATGTTTAAAATTGTTTAAGATATAATTTAATCCAAGTTTGTCAACATTTTGCTCTCATAATGTATGCCATGTATCCATTGTAGTTAGAATATCAATATGTTGATTATGCTGCAACTCATGCTTAAAAATATTATTGATCCTTAGATTAGTTGTGCTTTAACTAGACATTTAATGCTTTGGAGAAATATTTTAGTTGTGATTAAGTTATCCATTGGAGAAACACATTAGATACAAGGTAAACTTTAATTTGTTGTATGGACAAGAATAACATCATAAGTTAAGTGCATATTGTAGGTTAGTGGTGGATTTGAAAGCTCTAGTATCCATATTCTCAGTGTTTACATCTTGAGTTAATTGCATCTTTTACTTCTATTCAGTTTTATCATTTCAGTCACTTGAAAATCATCTCGTCGTATCGACAAAACAAACTCCTTTGGTTACTTTTATTTAAATCAGTTTAGAAAGAGCAAAACTTCAACTTACACTCACCAAGTCTCTGTGGTTCGACCTGTATTTTCCTTGCCTGCAATAGACACTGTGCACTTGCAGTATACATAATAGTAGGTACTTTTCCAAGCCTACCACCCCTCATCGTGAAGCTCCTTAATAATTTTCAATCTCAAGCTTGATTACGGAATGCAAAGAAAATTTTTCCGGTAAAGGTACCCATCGAAAATAACATAATCACCATTTTGGAGTGACCTTTCATCAAACATAAGAGGACCAAAATAAGTATCATTTTTTAAAATCTCCCTAATATCATTGAATCCCAAAATACGAGCCCTCATTTGTGTAATAAGAGAAGTACGTCGACTCAAGGCATCCGCTACCTTGTTTTGTACACCCGACTTGTGCTTGATGGAAAAAGTAAATTGTTGCAAATAAGAAGCTCATTTAACATGCCTAGTAGAAAACTTGTCTTGAGAATTGATGTGCTTCAATGCCATGTGGTCCGAAAATAAGATGAACTCATTGTGAATAAGATAGTTCCTCCGATGTTTGAGTGTTTGAACAATAGCATAAAAATCAACATCATAAATGCTATATGCAATTCTATCCCCATTAAACTTTTCACTATAAAAGGCCACCGGTTTCCCTTATTGACTAAGAACCGCCCCAATTCATAGCTTAGAAGCATCACAATGAAGTTCAAATGGTTTATTAAAATTTGCTAATATTAAATTTGGAGACATACTTAACTTTATTTTCAATAATTCAAAGGCGCGCGTCATCCGCTTCTTGATTCCATGAATACTTTCCACCCTTTATGCATTCGGTTATTGGAGCCATTATTCCACCAAAATTTGCAACGAATCGGCGATAGAAATAAGCTAACCCATGAAAACTTCGAATATCAAACAAAGTTTTTGGCTTGGGACAATTCCTTATGCATTCCACTTTATCTTCATCGACCGAAATACCATCCTTACTAACCACATAACCGAGGAATTAAATTTTATCGGTCATGAATGCACACTTCTTCAAGGTATCATAAAAAAAAAATTGTGCTCGCATAATCATGAGAACCTCACGAAGGTGACGTATATGAGATTCCATATCGGTACTATAAACAAGTATGTAGTCAAAGTAAACAATCACACACTTCCCAATCAACGATCGAAGTGCTTGATTCATTAGTCACATAAATGTACTTGTAGCATTTTATTTTTCCAAATGGCATATCCATTCATACAAACCATCTCGAGTCTTGAAAGTGGTCTTCCATTCATCTCCCACCTTGATACGAATTTGATGATACCCACTTTTAAAATCAAGTTTGTTAAAAACACGTGCTCCACTTAATTGATCAAGTAAGTCATCCAAGCAAGGAATTGGAAATCGGTCAATGTGATTTTAATGATTGCCCTACTATTGACACAAATACTCCATGAACCATATTTCTTTGGTACTAACAAGGCTGGTACCGCACAAGGGCTAAGACTCGGTCCTTATAAAACCTTTGCCTAAGAGCTCTTCAAATTGTTGACGTAATTCTTCATGTTTTTTGGGACTCATCCGATAATGGGCTTTGTTGGGAAGACTTGAACCGGGTACTAGATCAATTTGGTGTTGCACTTCTATTAATGGTGGTAATGCATTTGGTAAGTCGGAAATTTCAATAATTGGCTTGACTTGAGGTGGGACGAAATCATATGATGGAGACTCTTTAGCAACAAGCATATAGAACACCTATGAATCATCCAACTCTTCTATGAACTTGTGATAACTAAGTAGATTTTTACCATCACCATTTTGTAGCTTAGGCATAAGCTTACGAGTGGGTAGAATAGTCAACTTCTTATTGCTCCATATGAAGGAATAGTTGTTAGATCTCTCATCATGATTCACAAACCGATCATATTGCCAAGGCCTCCTTAGAAGTAAATGACATGCATCCATCAAAACAACATCACACCAAATTTTGTCTACATATTTGTTACCAAAAGAAAAATTAATAAGACAACGTTTAGTGACTTTTACCTCGTTTCCTTGGTTAAGCCATGATAGCGAATATGGAGAAGGATGTTCTATTGTCTCTAACTTCAACCTTTGAACCACTTCCTTGGAAACGATATTTTTACAACTCCCCGAATCAATTACAAGCTTGCAAACTTTCCGTCCAATTGTGCAAGTTGATTGAAAAATATTTTGACGTAACCAACGATCACCTTCATCGAGTTTTGGAGTAAAATAGTTATGCAACACAACCAAACATGGTCCTTGGTCACTGGTAAGAAACTCCTCTTCTACTTCTTTGTCGGTTTCTTTATCAAATATTGGTGGCTCCATATGATCCAGATATACATTATCTTCATCATCACCATGAACAAGTAAGTTCTTCCCTGGGAGATCACTCTTCCTACATTCATATGATTTGTGGCCTCCTTATCCACACTTGTTACATTTACCTTGGAATACTTGTTGAGAAGTATTGGGTTTGGATGGAAAGTTAGTCGTTGGAGCTCGATTAGTTGGAATTGGAAAAGTAATAGTTTTAACACCTCCTTGAGTGTGAATACTCCAATTGGCATGAGAAACTCTCCTTGCATATTTCTTCTCTAAAGATAATGTCATTTAATAAGCTTCCGAGACCGAATAAATATCAAATAAATTTAAAGTATCTTGATATTTCATTCTCAAAACTCTTATATACCTTGCTACAAATATATGTGCCTACAAGAATTTATGCTCAAATGACTAATTACATTCCGAACCAGAATCTGTATGACAATCTAAGAGAAGATCTGAAAGTGAATCTTTGGGCAGAGTATGGAAAAGCGGATGGGCGTAATTATTACACTGTTAATTTGTTTGTAATTTGTTTTATTCAATATTAAGTAGAATGTAACAACATTTCAAATTAATCAACTTTTCATTTCAAACTAATATTAAGTAGAATGCAACAACATATTAAAATCAAAATGCAACACTTCAAATTAAAACTTAAATTAATACATCAATTATATAGAGGTTCTAACACATCGAACTCATCGTCATCATCATCACCACAAAGTTGGTTGTTATTAAATCCATCTTGTTGTTCAATCTGTGCTTGAATCCTGTCAAATTCGATTTGTCACAGATGTTTTTGCTGGGGTTTCATAATTGAAGTGTGATCTTGAAGAATGTTATGTTTATCATAGTCATTCACAAATTTTTCTTGAGAAACACGAAATTTCTTACTCTCCATGTTTTGAAATTTTCTATTAACCGCTCTTTTCTTCTCGACGGTCTTCTGATGTACATTAAACTCCGCCATGTTAAATCCATCAGAGTTTCTATCTTCTTGATCTAATTTTCTAGCAAGTCTTGCTCTATTTCTCCTAAATATTTTTTATTAACATCATCATTATTGATATCTAAGTTGACATTTGAGTTTCTTGGGGTATTAGTGAAGAATTTGATGGACCTGCTAATAATGGTGAAGAATTTGGTGTTGAGGAAGAACAATTGTATGGTGACTTTCAGGTAATTGTTGATTAGCTTCTAAAACTTTTGAACTATATTTGTTCAACACCTTAAAAATATGATAACTGTTAGAGCACTGCTTGGTCGAACTAGCATGCGTTGCTATCTCAAGCATGTTTGTCAATGTTAGTGATCAAAACTATAAAGTCTTGATTTCTAGTCTACTATAGCTAAGGTCTCGGACTAGGATATAAAGTATAGTTGTGCTCAAGAACTCCATGGCAATCATCATACAAGACAAAAGACTACTCAAGGAACCAGTGGATCTTCATCGACTAAAAGGTATATGGAGACTTGAACTTATCTACCACTCAAAAGTATATCTACTCTATCTCATATCTTGAGACAAAAGTCGTATTACTATATAGACTAAGATTATACACATGTGATATTTCGAGCTGAGTATATATTGCTTATCTATTTCTCGAAATGTGTGTTGGTAAAGATTTCACTTTAGCCAATTTCATCTTTACCTAGTGACGAAAGTCATGTTATGTTTCAATCATTTGGAAATCGCTCTAACGAAAAATAGTTTATACATCTACAACTGGAGTTCTGCAACCTTTTTCTAAAAGTCGTAGAACATTTCATGTTTTACAACTTTTTTCAAAGGAAGAGTTGTAGAATGGAATCACTAACCACCCCTAGAACCAAAGGGTTGCGACAAGAGAACAAACGACAACCCTTTAATAAAAAGAGTTGGCATCAACCATCCTTACATTTCACAAGTTTGGGGTTTTTGTGTTATTTTTGTATGAAAATGTACAACAACCTTTATAATAGTTGTTGAAGACAACCAAAATATGAAAATAAAAATTAGTGTTGAGGGGATTCGAACATGAACCTACTATGCGTTAGCCTAACCCATCAAACATGCCTACACTATCACAATTCTGTAAGGTTTGTGGGTTTTTTTTTATACTAACTTCATGTCAACTTTTGACGACCTTTATAAGAGTTGTGATAACAAAATATGATTTTAAAAAATAAGGCTCAGTCACCTGAGACGCAAACAGCACGAAGCCTTCTCTGTAAACATTCGTAGACATTCTACAATGACAATACACTTCTGTTAAATTTTTGTAACGGATGGTTAAAAATTTTCACTTCTGCAAATTTTTATGCACTTATGTTAATTTGTTTTCACTTCTGCAAAATTTTACGCCAAAATATTCCGAGCCAGGTTCAGTATCGAAGTCTAGTATGTGTTAGTACAAGTCATTAACCATCCTTCCGGATTCGCAATATTGGTGGTTTTGTGCTTCTTTTTTCCATCACTATTCAAAATTTCCTAGTTTTGCTAAATTTTTCTCACTTCTGCAAAAAAAATTCTCACTTAAGCTAAATTTTATTCACTTCTGCAAAAAAATTCCTACTTTTGCTAAATTTTTCTCACTTCTGCAAAAAATTTCTCACTTCTGCTAAATTTTTCTCACTTCTGCTAAAAAAAATTGTCATCACTATTGACAACCTTTATAAGAGTTGTCGTAGAGGTACAAACACTTCTGCTAAATTTTTCTCACTTCTACTAAATTTTATTCACTTCTGCTAAAAAAAATTCTCACTTCTGCTAAAAAAAATTGTCATCAATATTCACAACCTTTATAAGAGTTGTCGTAGAGGTATAAACACTTCTGCTAATTTTTTCTCACTTCCGCTAAATTTTATCCACTTCTGCAAAATAAATCTCTCTTCTGCTAAATTTTTCTCACTTCTGCGAAAAATTATTTTGGTCTCAGATTCTGCTAATTGTTTTTCACTTCTGCCAATTGTTTTTCACTTCTGCCAAACACTATTTTCTCTAACACATTCTAGAAATTTAGGCATTTCGAGATTGGGTATAAATATCCAAAAGATTTTTTTTTTTAAGGTTTTAGAGAATATTCTGAAGGAATCTTACCTGTAAATGGATGGATTCATCGTTCTTACGAAGTTTCTGACTTATAGTAGTTCACTCGCGGCCAAGTTTCGATCTCGGAGCAAGGGCATGCATACAATATGCCATAATAGGGTTTGTTTAAGGTTTTGGGGAATATTCTGAAGGAATCTTACCTTTAAATGGATGGATTCATCGTTCTTACCAAGTTTCCGACTTATAGTAGTTCACTCATGGCCAGATTTCGATCTCGGAGCCGGGGTATGCATACAATATGCCAGAATAGGGTTTGTTTAAGGTTTCGGGGAATATTCCGAAGGAATCTTACCCATAAATGGATGGATCCATTGTTCTTACCAAGTTTTAGACTTATAGTAGTCCACTCACGGCCATGTTTCGATCTCGGAGCGAGGGTACGCATACAATATGCCAGAATAGGGTTTGTTTAAGGTTTTGGGAAATATTCCGAAGGAATCTTACCTGTAAATGGATGGATTCATCGTTCTTACCAAGTTTTCGACTTATAGTAGTCCACTCCTGGCCAGGTTTCGATCTCGGAGCCAGGGTATGCATACAATATTCCAGAATAGGGTTTGTTTAAGGTTTCGGGGAATATTCCGAAGGAATCTTACCTGTAAATGGATGGATTCATCATTCTTACCAAGTTTCCGAGTTATAGTAGTCCACTCACGGCCATATTTCGATTTCGGAGCCAGGGTATGCATACAATATGCCAGAATAGGGTTTGTTTAAGATTTTGGGGAATATTCCGAAAGAATCTTACCTGTAAATGGATGGATTCATCATTCTTACCAAGTTTCCGACTTATAGTAGTCCACTCACGGCCAAGTTACGATCTCAGAGCCATGGAAGGCATACAATATGCCATAATAGGGTTTGTTAAGGTTTCGGGGAATATTCCGAAGGAATCTTACCTCTAAATGGATGGATTCATCGTTCTTACCAAGTTTCCGACTTATAGTAATCCACACGGCCAGGTTTCGATCTCGGAGCCAAGGTACGCATACAATATGCCAGAATAGGGTTTGTTTAAGGTTTTGGGGAATATTCCGAAGGAATCTTACCTGTAAATGGATGGATTCATCGTTCTTACCAAGTTTTCGACTTATAATAGTCCATTCACGGCCAGGTTTCGATCTCGGAGCCAAGGCACGCATACAATATGCCAGAATAGGATTTGTTTAAGGTTTTGGGGAATATTCCGAAGGAATATTACCTGTAAATGGATGGATTCATCATTCTTACCAAGTTTCCGACTTATAATAGTCCACTCACGGCCAGGTTACGATCTCGGAGCCAGGGCAGGCATATAATATGCCAGAATAAGGTTTGTTATGGTTTAGGGGAATATTCCGAAGGAATCTTACCTCTAACTGGATGGATTCATCGTTCATACCAAGTTTCTGACTTATAGTAGTCCACTCACGGTCAGGTTTCGATCTCGGAGCCATGGTACGCATACAATATGCAAGAAAATGATTTGTTTAAGGTTTTGGGGAATATTCCGAAGGAATGTTACCTGTAAATGGATGGATTCATCGTTCTTACCAAGTTTTCGACTTATAGTAGTCCAATCCTGGCGAGGTTTCGATCTTAGAGCCAGGATATGCATACAATATGCAAGAATAGGTTTGTTTAAGGTTTCGGGGAATATTCCGAAGGAATCTTACCTGTAAATGGATGGATTCATCGTTCTTACCAAGTTTCCGACTTATAGCAACTCACGGCCAGGTTTCGATCTCGGAGCCAGGGTACGCATACAATATGCCAGAATAGGGTTTTTTTAAGGTTTTGGGGAATATTCCGAAGGAATGTTACCTGTAAATGGATGGATTCATCATTTTTACCAAGTTTCAGACTTATAGTAGTCCACTCCCGACAAGGTTTCGATCTCGGAGCCAGGATATGAATACAATATGCCAGAATAGGGCTTGTTTAAGGTTTCGGGGACATTTACCTTCATATTTATCGATTTCGATGATGTATCATGCTAATTTTGAAGTCATAACCCTCACGGAGCTTCTTGGTTCATATTTTGTATGCCTTATACCACATTTGAAGTTCGAATCAACACAAAGCTTCATATTTATCGATTTCGATGATGTATCCTACTAATTTTGATGTCAGAACCCACCCAGAGCTTCTTGGTCCATCTCTAGTCTAGTAATCTTATAACCTGAGTCTACCAGTGTGAACTAAAGCTACTTCATGACTTTTATGACTAGACAAAATTACTTCATGACGTATGTGACTAGTTGAAATTCAAACCGAAAGCAAAAAAATGACAATGAAAAAGTACAAAGAAAACACAAAGAGAACACACTCTTCTTGATCCGTATGCTTCTTGAGTCTACCAATGTGTACTAAATATACTTCATGACATGTATGACTAGTCGAAATTACTTCATGACCTGTGTGACTAATCGAAATTCAAACCGGAAGCACAAAGAGAAAGCACAAAGAAACACAACAATTATAGAATTCACTTCTTATATTTTAGCTTCATTCTTAAATATTTTTTGGATTTTTTTATATCAGAATGTCGATAACAATGTCCTAAATTTATTAATTTTTTTTTTTGGATTTTTTTTTCATGTCGAAGGTTGATAATAAACCGAATACATGAGTTCGTATTAACACAAAGAGAAACACAAATATTTCTCAATCCGTATGAGCATCACAAATATAATCTCAACCGTCAGATTCTTTTCTCAATCCGTATGAGTGGATCATCTGTTTTTTGCTCTATCTTCATCTTCTCCTCTCTTCGTCTCCTCCACAGAAAATCTAATTCACTCAACCCATCTTCACTCATCATCACCATCTCCTCTCCCTCTCTTCACCTGCTTCACCAAATCTCCTCAAAGACCCTATTTATTTTACATAAAATCAAACCATTTACTTTCTATGGTTCTCCTAGGTTAGGTTAGGTCTTGGTCGGGAAGAACAAAGACTCATGGAAGACATCAATGGTGAAACCAAGAGAAGAAATCGAAGAGATGAGGAGGAGGAGAAGATTACAGAAAAGAACTAGGGTTTGATATTATTCAAATTGACAAGGAGATTTGGGAATCAAGGGTTTCTGAAGAACTGATGAACTCGATATTAAGGAGAAGAAGGTCTTTTTGTCGTTTCTGTGTAAGAACATGAGGTCAGATTGGGTTTATTACTGAGACTGATAAGAAGGTGATGCTGCTATGAATTATGAGAAGAAATCAAAAGTTTTCACGGGTTTGTGGATAATTAGGGTTTGTTGAAGATGGATAAATTGAAGAATCTGGTGATGATAATGAAATTCAAGGGTTTGGTTGGCATTGAAGATGGTGGTCGACTTAGGGTTCGAATTAGTTTTGATTCAGAATTGAGAAGAGATTGATCGGGGTTCTGAGTTTCCAACATCCAAGAAAGGGGATCTGGGAATGTTACTACAATGGGTTTCTGGAATAGGATGGATTCAAGGGTGTTCTGAAGCTTGAATATGTGATGCTGGCATTGATTGTTGATGGGTGTTGCAGGTACAAAAGATCGACTTCTTGAACTGGAGTTGCAGCTTCAGTTGTAGTTGGTTATAATGATGTGCAGCTGCAGGAGTTGAAAACTAACTTGCAGGTAGTATACTCTCCCAAATTTCCCCAACTGGGTTTGATTTTGCTTTTAATTAGGTCTAATTTTGATACTTTTGGTTCGTCTTCAGATTACTATTCAACACTTGAAGGAGATAAAGCTTATAGCTATTGGAGAGCTTACTTTGAGCTTAAAGATCTTGAAGTGTGGGAGATGGAGAAGATTAGTTTGTTCTTTGATAATTGGTTAGGCCGGCATGGGTAGTATTGCTAACAAACATGGTATGCCAAATTCAGACAAGTCTAGACTTATTTTTGAAACCTGAACTTAGTTGTATCATGGCTGATAGAGAATGAAATTTTTCTGATCCTATTCTTAGGAATTTGGTTTACCTAGAATGTTTTCGAAATTCCTAGACCTGTAGGTGGAAAGGATATCATATTTTGGGTATGACTTATAAATTAGGCAGACTCTCTGTAAAATATGTTGTCAAGAAGAATATATTGCATCATCGTGTTACCAGTTTTGAAGGTGCAAGGATTTATTGAGCTGCAGGTGCATCTCATAGTCGGAAGATCAAAACTGGAAGTTGTTAAATTGATATTGTGCAACTCCATGGAGGCCTTGTTTATGCAACAAGGCTTGTAAATACCCTTTGTGATTAATTGTTGTTTTTCTAGGAAGTGTTGTGAATGGCTTGCTTTTACTTTTAAGACTACGCATCACAGGGGCTTCAAACTATCTTATGGAGCTGTTAATGGATGCCGCAGGATGGTGAAAAATTTGTGGTTTATTGCCTATCTTACTACTAGAGCTGAGTTATGGAATAAGATGAGGAACGCAGAGTTTTCTAAAAGAGATAGAGATGATTTTTTCGGCATTAAATTAAGATTCATTGGATTATTATGTGCAGTCCAGTGACTTGCGAGCTATTCTGGATACATTTACTAAGAGAATAGTTAGATTTTCTCAGCCAGTAGAATGTGCTGCTCATTTGCAGCAGGAAGTTGTAGTTACTTTTGTTTGTAGGCCTAAGGACTGTATCGTGTAATCAAGGGGCGGGACATTAGCTACTATCGTCTTAAATTTCGTGCTTATTTTGGAGGGGTTGGTTGCATTGACCCATTTTTCTTGTGTTCCAATCTTTGCTAGTAATAAATTATTTTAACTTAGCATTTTTTTTTTGAAGCATTATGTTTACTAGTACTTTGCATTCTTCAATTTTTCTGGTGGAATTGCTGGTGCAGAAAGAATGTCAGAGACTGACTCGAGTGATAGCAGCTTGGATTTTCAATAAGAAAATGAACCAGCTGCTTGTTTATCATCTTATAATCATTCAATATGGAGAATGACTCCTTGTCGACGAGGAGGAGTAGCTAGTTTGTGCATTGGTGCTGATCAGGTAAAGAAGACACTACTTATCTACGTGTTTTGGTGTAATTGTTTTTCTAGGGTGGTAGCATTAATAACAATAACCTACACTACACCATTTCAGGAATTTTGTCACAGGCTATAACCGTTACTGATGAGATTTGTAACAGTTATAACCTGTTGAAAATAGGCCGTAATTAATAACTGTGAAGCGCTTTTGTAATGGTTATATCTGTGACATTGTCCAACTACAGTCACATTAAATAACTGTTACAATAATTAATAGTCACGATTGACCTAATTTTATGATTACGACACGTGTCATATTAGTAACGTTTACCTTAACGGTTTTAACTGTTACTCTCTATTTACTACAATTATGTGAGTGACACGTGTCTTAAAGAGTCACATATATGACAACGGTTATAATTGTTATTGAATCCTTGCAACAATTGATTCAGCGACACGTGTCCGATTTTGTTACGAATATTAACACATATTAGTGTTGCTATTAGTTTTATAATGATTTCTTATTGGACACATGTCCTCCATTTGTCACGGCTTTTGTGACAATTAAACTGTTACTCTCATTTGTAACAACATATGATGATGACACGTGTTGTTTTTACTTCACAATTCTTATCACAGTTATCTCCGTGACAATTCTTTCAGTTACAATAAAAAAAATGGGTAGTCCGGATCATTTTCATTGACCCAGGCTTCCCATTTACATGATTTGGACTTGGACTTCCACTGTAGAAGCCTACAATGCAATTTAACCTGAAACCCAATTGCAAGCCATTATTTTTGGAATTGCAATTCATACATTGACAAACTGCATAAAGGAAGTCATCCATACATAAGCAATTTGAAGTAGGCTGTCTTAGTAGCTTATTCCAGCTGCTTCTCTTTACATCGAAAAATCTTCACAAGAAAAGAACAAAAACAATCAACATAACTTGAAACAATGAATAGGAAAAGGCACATAAAACCTAAAGTGTCGTAGCTAGACAGACCCAAATAAGATAAAAAAGGACTATAACAATAAGAAGTCATTAATATGAAAAAGATAAAAGTAGCTAGACACTGAAAATCCAGTTGAAGAAGAACTTACATTTCTGCAATACAGACTGACAACAAACATCAACACAAGTCGCCATTTTTTGGCATTTTTGTTTTACACTTGTACATCTATCAGGCAGAAAATGGCACAAGGAATCATTTGTCCCCTGGTCTGTGCACTAATCCCCCTTTAGATATTGGAAATTTGATCCATGTAGAAGAAAGAAAGCAATAGAGAACAATTTACACTATTACGGACAAGTTACACTATTAATAACAAGCAATAGAGAACAAATTACATTCAGAAGAAGTCCAATTTTTCATGGTGTAGATCTATTATGCTTATTTGATAAAAGAAAAAAAATCAATCTTATATGAATTTCTTGTTCTTGTTGGGTTTTTTATTTTATCCATGTATTCAAGAACAATCTTCAGACCCTGTTATCCATTGAAGAGAAGAATTAGTTATCCATTGAAAAAAAAAAATTAGTACAATAGACGATGACAAGCAAAAGTTAGAACATATATATAGCTAAAAGAAGATATATGATAAATCAGTTATACATCAACGCCTATTAAAGGTCCTAGTATTGTATATATGATAAAGCCAACTGAAGGAAATACCCACCATGAAAAAAAAAGAGTTAGAACATATATATAGCTATAAGAAGAACAAAATATAAGAAACAATAAGAAATTGAGGTTTAAACACCTCCACTAGATGACGCCAATCTAAAACTGAGTTTATCATAGCTCACTTTTGTAGATCACTGGGAACCTAAGATGCCCATGAGATGATAAGACAAAGTAGCGAAAAAATAACTTCGTAAGTTGCATGATGAGATGAAAGGTCACAAGAAGTTCAGCAACGACTTACCCATTGTAGAAGCAATCACAGCTGATAGTAGACCTAAAACGCAGAGCACGAGACTGCAAATCTGAGACCTGTTTGCATATCACACATGAATTAGAAAATCCTGATGGGAATAAGTAAAAAAGAACAGAAATAGTCGTATTTCTTGTAGAGTGCAGCAACAAAAACGTTGTGATTACTCGAATATGAAGTCAATGAGCTGAACAACATAAGACATAATAAAGTTTCAGTTAATGATATCTTCATCAAAGCTGTTGCTCTTCCTCTGAGAAATGTGCCCGAAGCTAATGGTATAACATTCTCCCACAAATGGAAGAGTTTAATGCTGCTAAAAAGAATACAAAATCACCAGAACCTAATACAAAATTTCTAGTTCTAAACCCCTCACATAACATGTGATAAAACTGTACTCATACAACATAAAAACAAAGTTAAACAAAGTTAAACAAAGGTTCAACCATAATCTCACCTCCTCAACATACTGGGCATCTCCAAGAACGCATACTTTCATCCAAGGGTATGGAAAATGTGGATACTGCAACTTAATCACTGAAGCCATGGTTCTTTTGAGGGCCATGATCTCCAGAACAACCTTAAAGTTCTATTATCTCAGCAGACAAACACTTTGGTTGTGGGCTTGTAGCTTCTGCATTGATCTGGGAGATTGATTCCCTTAACACTTCACTCCGAAGCATACTACAATAGGTAGAATCATAAAATTAGGTAAAATATTTTAAGCATTACCCAACAAAATATGCATAATATGCTTTTACATGAGATAATAACACATCAGCTATCATTTACAATAGCCAAACAGAAACCGAACACCCATTTCAGTGAAACAAAAATGGCAGAACTTAGTATCTTGACATAAATCTATCACTCGTATTTCAGATTTAAGATTTCAATGGGTTTTTTGGGTGAGGGAGAAAGAGATCGAAATAAGTGACGACAAGAAATAAGAGGCATGCATTCCCTAAAGGCTTCAAAGACACGAGTTAAAAACTTTAAAACATGAGCTTGCATGGACAAAAAGTCTATTAAACTCCAAATACGAACCACGCAGCCCAAACAAATTTTTAAAAAGATAGTTCAATAATTCCCTGTGCCCCACGCAAAGTGCTAATGTTGTTTATTAAAGATCACATACACTTGGGAGTATACAAATTCGATGTTTGTAATTTCTACCATCATAATTGAAGAGTCGAACAGATCCACATATTTACAAGAAAAACTTTTGATTCCAGCTATCAAATTTTAGGTAGCAGATTGCTACTGAATGATTTCAAGTTGCAGATTGCTACTAAATGATTTTAAGTTGCAACAGCCAAGAAAAACTTTAGTTTAGCCAAGTTAAATTACTTTCTTTTATGCTAAATAGTTATCTGAAGAACTAGGATAAAGAGAGATAGATAGAGTAAGTTACAACTGTGAATTCCAAGTTCTACAAATATAGAAATCAGACTCACAACTGTGAATTTGCTCTCTGAATTTCTTATATCTAAATCAAATACGAATCATTTTCAAATCAAACTCAAGAAAATTCATAATTTTCTTCACATGGAAAAACTAAAAGATCATTGCAGATCATTTTACGAAGGCACTACCGAGTTTGTCAAAAAACCATTGCCGAAGGCGCATTGAGACTCTTAAAATGCTACTTCAACCCTCTTGGCTGAAGTAGTGTTATCACAACGAAGTTAGTCCACAAAAGAAATAAATAAAGAATAATTAACAAACAATAAATCAGGCCAAAATATTTTTAGAATGGCTTCTCGGTCCATACCTTGAAGAAATTTTCCTGACTCCTAACAGATGGTTTCCTATTAGAGCGCTGAAGGTTGCCACTGCTACAGAGTTTCCAATCCAAATTGTGTGAGCTAAGCACCACATGTCATCACTTTCCCAACTACCTGAAGAAAAAATTCAAAAATATTAAGGAACAATAAAAATTCAAACATATTAGATTGTTTACTGAGACTGAGACTGAAATGTTAACTTGTACTTGTAATGGTTTTTGAAACTAAGTTCTGTATTTCAAAACATATGTATGTACAACCGATAATGGTTTTTAAAACTAAGTTTTGTAGTTCAAAACATGTGTACAACCCGTGAAATATAACAAACGTGTATGTGAGAACCTGCAAAAAGTTCAGACCTTCTATTGAAACAAAATTAAAAAGATGAACATTCAAAGTTCTCCCACAAAAAGATAGTTAGCAGTGGATGCAATCACCTAAGAAGGTCAAAAGAGAATGTATAATCAAAATGGTGAAAATAGATTTCTAAAGATTCTGCCCAGTCAAAGCATCTCACATGTAAAATCTGGACTAACAAAAAATAGAATTATTGATGTGTTATAGAGTTCCAAATAATGTAATATAATTTTCAAAAGAACCATTAGCATGGATCCGAATTCTCCTATCTAATGCGCAATAATTAAGCAATGAAGATATTAAGATAGAATATAGCAGATTTGTACCTTATTGCTTAAGGCATAGAACCGTCAACTGATTCATAACAGCTCTATATAGTCTGCATCGTAGCTAATATCTCAGGATTGCATAGATTCCCAAGAATTCCTGATACCCAAGTGCACCCATACTCTAGATTTCCATTTCCACAAATAATTTAAATCACAACGTAATGTAAGACAACCTATAAGCAATGTAAAAGGAAAGACAACCAATAATAGTTTTTTTTTTTAACAGAACAACCTATAGTAGCTGATACTATATATCACATATTTTCTTTGTCAAAGGAAAGACAACCTATAAACCAAGCTATCACACCCCATTTTTAAATCACCCAAACATAAATGATATAACACAGAAAGACAAGGCAAAGGAAGCATTATACTACTAAGCTACATCTTAACCATGTTATCTTCTTTACACTAAAATTCTCATCTACGCATTCGCAACTCTGGAAGCACCCTACCAGCTAAAGAAAAATAACCAATAACATACATTATATTAAACAACATACAATTGATTCACGTACTACCACGAGTTTACTTCCCAGATTAATAAAAATATTCAAAGTAAATAATTTAAGAAAGTGAATCATTTATTTTTTGATTACAAGTAATCATGTCTAACATTTTAGGTCAAAATGCTACCTGACCTTACCTTGTTTACACCATTTACTGGCCCTAAATCACTTTAATCATCTCTACAAGTCATAAGATGCAACATATATCTAAATCAAGACATAAACAAGGTTGAGGCTATTGAAAACAATATTGAAAATCAATACATAACCAGTCTTCTTAATAAAAAAAATGCTATGTATGGGATTCAAATACCTAATGCCAATTCAGAATTTTCGTTCATCTTAAGCTAAGTCCACAAAATTATTGGATTTTGACTAGTAATAGTCAGATTACGAAGTGGGTTATCACACAAGAGAGCACAAAAGCACCAATTTTTGCTTTTGAAAATAGAAAGATAAAGATAATAATCTAACAAAAACATAATAAGATTAACTCAAGAATGTCACCATATGCTAAAAACGAATTCAATCTAAAAAACGAAATCGAAACCATCCCATCAGTAAAAATTTTGAAAGGAAAATTATGAACCCTAATTTTGACACAACAAATTAACAAGAAAAATAAAATAAACCCTAATCTTAAAGAATCAACTCATAAAAACAACAAATTGAAACTCTAGTATCTAGATCTGAAATTACTTTGTAGAAATGAAATAAAAACAGCAAAAGAAACAAGTAAATATAGCTGAGATGATTGTGACAAGATCCTCAAAGAGATAGTTGAGATGATTGTGAGAACTTCCTGTTTCAATCAACCAAAATCCATAATCAGATTTCAATACTAAAACATTAAGATCCAACAAGCAAAACCCAACTTATATAAATCTAAAAAGAAAAGGGAAAGAAACTTATCGTGAGAGGAGAATAAAGAAAAACCATCATAGAAGTGATTTAGATTTCGGCAGAGGCATTATCTTCGAGTTAGGTTTTTTTTTTTTTTTTTTTTTGATACGGACGAAGAGATAAGATAGAGAAAAGTGAGGTGAAGTGAGAGAAATATTTAGGATGTTTTGTCTAAAAGATTTTGGACAGTGTGATAAGGCGTGATAACTTTTAACGGTAGAGATTTGGTTTGGATTTTATCATATGGATGAAGGCGTGTATGAGAAATTTGTGATTTTATCATATGGTTGTTTTAGGTGCGACTTCAAAAGAATTAGGGGAGACTGTTCCACGTGTCCTATAGAGTAGTCCCAAAATAAAATTTGCAAAAATTTTCTATCTTTTGAGTTTTGATTATCTTATAATCGGTAGTAAGTGAAGGTATCCTGACTCCCGATTCAATTATTCTTGATAATTAAATTACTGTACCGGTAGTGGATTGAAAACCAGAAAAAAATAATTCAAAACGGACTGAAATTCAATTTTCTCGTAGAATTTTTTTTTCTACGAGACGTTGTTTCGCACTCTGCTAGGGGCGCTGCCCCCTAGACCCCCGCGACCTGACCTGTCAGGTCGAACACATCCGAGAGGGTCTACGCCCCCCAGACAATCTGTATAGTGTACCGATATTATATTCATACCACGTCCATGCCGGCACCGAGCTTTTTCAACTTCATTGGTTGAGCCTATAATCGGTAGTAAATGAAGGTATCCCGACTTCTAATTATATAGCGGACCTCTTTACCGAAATCCTAGCATAATCGATAGTCAACATAGTTCATATAACTACCGAATATAGAGTATCCCCAAAATGAGATTTTACAAAAATCCTCTTTTTTTTGAATTTTGGATGAGCCTATAAATGGTAGTAAATGAAGTTATCCTAACTTCCGATTATCCAGGCTCTCTTTGCAAATATTCAACCATATTCGGTAGTCAAAATAGTTCACATAACTACCGAATATAGAGTAGCCCCAAAAAATAAGATTTTTCAATCGGTACATAAAAAAAAACTAAACTACCGATTATGAAGGGACATATAAGTATTTTCAACCTTTTTTGTCTTTTGTGTCGCCCCTAATTTTTTTGGAGTCACCCCTAAAACCCCATGTTTGTAAAAGCACTTTTCTGCTACGTTGTGTTGTGTAAAAATAACCAGTTATGTGTTCCTAAAATCTAAAGTTAATTAAAAAAATGATCAAATTGTGTTTGGTAAAACATAGGTTCACTCATTGTAGTTGAAACTGATGTGGTATCCATACCCGGTACACAAACCATTCTGAGGGACCAAAGGTGTAGAATAACATATTTTATCATCTTCGGTTCAAAAATTACTAGATAGAGACTTCGATATATCATTCTGAGGAAACGTAGATGTGGAATAACATATTTTATCATCTTACGTTCAGAGATTACTAAATACAGTTTCTAATTCCGAGGAACAAGATGTGGAATAACATATTTTTAATGAACTGAGAGACAAATATATCAGAATTGAACATCACAGGTTCAAAGATTACCATAGTTAGACCTGAGTTTCTTTTCAAGATGAACTGGAGAATAAATAATCATATTTGAACATCACAAATTCAAAGATTACTAGAGTTACACCTGAGTTTCTCGTTCGGATAAACTGACTACGAAATATATCAGAATTGAACATCCCAGGTTCAAAGATTACCAGAGTTGGACCTGAGTTTCTCATTCGGGTGAACTGAAGATGAAATTTATCATATTTGAAGATCCCAAGTTCAAACATTACTAGAGTTGGACTTGAGTTTCTCTTTTGGGTGAACTGAGGATGAAATATATCAGAATTGAACATCCCAGGTTCAAAGATTACTAAGGTTGGTCTTGAGTTTCTCATTCGGGGGAACTAGATGAAATATATCAGAATTGAACATCTCAGGTTCTGAGATTACTAAAGTCAGACCTGAGTTTCTCTTTCGGGGGAACTGATCGAAGATGAAATATATTAGAATTGAACATCCAAGGTTCAAAGATTACTAGAGTTAGACCAGAGTTTCTCTATCGGGTGAACTGAAGAAGAAATATATCAAAATTGAACATCACAAGTTCAAAGATTACTAGAGTTAGACCTGAGTTTCTGATTCGGATGAACTGGAGACGAAATATATCAATATTGAACATCACAGGTTCAAAGATTACCAGAGTTAGAACTGAGTTTCTGAATCGGATGAATTGTGGACGAAATATATCATAATTGAACAACACAGGTTCAAAGATTACCAGAGTTGGGCCTGAGTTTCTCTTTCGGATGAACTGTGGACGAAATATATCAGAATTGAACATCACATGTTCAAATATTACTAGAGTTAGACCTGAGTTTCTGATTCGGATGAACTAAAGACGAAATATATCAGAATTGAACATCACAAGTTCAAAGATTACTAGAGTTAGAACTGAGTTTCTGATTCAGATGAACTGGAGACGAAATATATATCAGTATTGAACATCACATGTTCAAAGATTACCAGAGTCAGACCTGAGTTTCTGATTCGGATGAACTGGAGACTAAATATATCAGAATTGAACATCCCAGGTTCAAATATTACTAGAGTTAGACATGAGTTTCTGATTCGGATGAACTGGAGACGAAATATATCAGAATTGAACATCACAAGTTCAAAGATTACCAGAGTTATACCTGAGTTTCTGATTCAGATGAACTGGAGACGAAATATATCAGTATTGAACATCACAGGTTCAAAGATTACCGAGTTAGACCTGAGTTTCTGATTCGGATGAACTAGAGACGAAATATATCAATATTGAACATCACAGGTTCAAAGATTACCAGAGTTAGAACTGAGTTTCTGAATCGGATGAATTGTGGACGAAATATATCATAATTGAACAACACATGTTCAAAGATTACCAGAGTTGGGCCTGAGTTTCTCTTTCGGATGAACTGTGGACGAAATATATCAGAATTGAACATCACATGTTCAAATATTACTAGAGTTAGACCTGAGTTTCTGATTCGGATGAACTGGAGACGAAATATATCAGAATTGAACATCACAAGTTCAAAGATTACCAGAGTTAGACCTGAGTTTCTGATTCAGATGAACTGGAGATGAAATATATCAGTATTTAACATCACAGGTTCAAAGATTACCAGAGTTAGACCTGAGTTTCTGATTCGGATGAACTGGAGACTAAATATATCAGAATTGAACATCCCAGGTTCAAAGATTACTAGAGTTGGACCTGAGTTTCTCATTCGGAAGAACGAAGATGAAATATATCAGAATTGAACAACACAGGTTCAAAGATTACCATAGTTGGACCTGATTTTCTCTTTCCGATGAACTGGAGATGAAATTTATCAGATTTGAACATCCCAGGTTCAAAGATTACCATAGTTGTACCTGAGTTTTTCATTCGGGTGAAATGAGGATGAAATTTATCATATTTGAACATCCCAGGTTCAAAGATTACCAGAGTTGGACCTGAGTTTCGCATTCGGGTGAACTGAAGATGAAATTTATCAGATTCGAACATCTCAGGTTCAAAGATTACTAGAGTTGGACCTCAGTTTCCCATTCGGGTGAACTGAATATAAAATTTAGCATATTTGAACATCCAAGGTTCAAAGATTACTAGAGTTAGAACTGAGTTCCTTTTTCGGATGAACTGAGGACGAAATATATCAGAAATGAACATCACAGGTTCAAATATTACTAGAGTTAGACTTAAGTTTCTCTTTCGGATGAACTGGAGAGAAATATATCAGAATTGAACATCACGGGTTCAAAGATTACTAGAGTTAGACCTGAGTTTCTGATTCAGATGGACTGGAGACAATATATATCAGAATTGAGCATCACAGGTTCAAAGATTACCAGAGTTAGACATGAGTTTCTGATTCGGATGAACTGGCGACGAAGTATATCAGAATTGAACATCACATGTTCAAGGATTACCAGAGTTAGACCTGAGTTTCTGATTTGGATGGACTGGAGACGAAATATATCAGAATTGAACATCACGGGTTCAAAGATTACTAGAGTTAGGCCCGAGTTTCCCGTCCGGATTATCTGAAGATGAAATATATCATAATTGAACATCACGGGTTCAAAGTTTACTAGAGTTAGACCTGAGTTTCTCGTCCAGATGATATGAAGAAGAAATATATCATAATTGAACATCACGGGTTCAAAGATTACTAGAGTTAGACCCGAGTTTCTCGTCCGGATGATCTGAAGACGAAATATATCATAATTGAACATCATAGGTTCAAAGATTACTAGAGTTAGACCCGAGTTTCCCGTCTGGATGATCTGAAGATGAAATATATCAGAATTGAACATCACGGGTTCAAAGATTACTAGAGTTAGACTTGAGTTTCTCGTCCGGATGATCTGAAGACGAAATATACCAGAATTGAACAACACGGGTTCAAAGATTACTAGAGTTACACCCGAGTTTCCCGTCCGGATGAACTGGTGACGAAATATATCAGAATTGAACATCACATGTTCAAGGATTACCAGAGTTAGACCTGTGTTTATGATTCTGATGGACTGGAAACGAAATATATCAGAATTGAACATCACAGGTTCAAAGATTACCAGAGTTAGACGAGTTAGTTTATTACTGATTTGGATGAAGCGCGAAATATATCAGAATTGAACATCACAGGTTCAAAGATTACTATAGTTAAGCCCGAGTTTCTCGTCCGGATGATCTAAAGACGAAATATATCATAATTGAACATTACGGGTAAAAAGATTACTAGAGTTTGGCCCGAGTTTCTCGTCCGGATGATCTGAAGATGAAATATATCATAATTGAACATCACGGATTCAAAGATTACTAGAGTTAGGCTCGAGTTTCTCGTCCGGATGATCTAAAGACGAAATATATCAGAATTGAACATTACGGGTTCAAAGATTACTAGAGTTAGGCCCGAGGTTCTCGTCCGGATGATCTGAAGACGAAATATATCAGAATTGAACATCACGGGTTCAAAGATTACTAGAGTTACACCCGAGTTTCCCGTCCGGATGATCTGAACACTATGTTACAGACTGTGAAAATGATCATGTTACCCTTTGGAAAAAAATGCAACAAGTGTTAAGGAGACTGTGAAAATGACCATACTACCCTTATCGGAAATAATTAAGTAAATGTTACAGACTGTGAAAATGTCCATATTGCCCTTATTGGAAAAAAAGTGCAATAAATATTATGGAGACTGTGAGAATGACCATACTACCCTTACCGAAAATAATTAAGTAATTCTTATAGATTGTGAAAATGACCATATTACCCTTATTGAAAAAAAATTCAATAAATATTATGGAGACAGTGAAAATTACAATACTACCCTTATCGGAAATAAGTAAAGTAATTCTTACAGACTGTGAAAATGACCATGTTACCCTTTGGAAAAAAGTGCAATAAGTATTATGGAGACCGTGAAAATGACCATACTACCCTTATCGGAAATAAGCAAAGTAATTCTTACAGATTGTAAAAATGACCATATTACCCATATTAGAAAAAGGTGCAATAATATTATGGAGACTGTGAAAATGGCCAAATTACCCTTATCGAAAATAAGTAAAGTAAATACTTTGAAAATGACCATATTACCCTTATTGAAAAAAAGTGGAATAAATATTATGGAAATTGTGAAAATGACCATAATACCCTTATCAGAAATAAGTAAAGTAATTCTTACACCCAGTGAAAATGACCATATTACCCTTATTGGAAAAAAGTGCAATAAATATTATGGAGACTGTGAAAATGACCATACTACCCTTATCGGAAATAAATAAAGTAATTCTTACAGACTGTGAAAATGACCAAACTACCCTTATCGAAAATAAATAAAGTAATTCTTACAGACTGTGAAAATGACCATACTACCCTTATCAGAAATAAGTAAAGTAATTTACAGATTGTGAAAATCTCCATATTACCCTAATTGGAAAAAAGTACAATAAATATTATGAAGACTGTGAAAATGACCATATTACCCTTATCAGAAATAAGTAAAGTAATTCTTACAGATTGTGAAAATGACCATATTACCCTTATTGAAAAAAAGTGCAATAAATATTATGGAGACTGTGAAAATGACCAAACTACCCTTATCGGAAATAAATAAAGTAAATATTCTAGACTGTGAAAATGACCATATTACCCTTATTGGAAATACGTACAATATATATTACGGAGACTGTGAAAATGACCATATTACCCTTATCGGAAATAAATAAAGTATTCTTACAGACTGTGAAAATGACCAAACTACCCTTATCGGAAATAAATAAAGTAATTCTTACAGACTGTGAAAATGACCATACTACCCTTATCAGAAATAGGTAAAGTAATTCTTACAGATTGTGAAAATGACCATATTACCATAATTGGAAAAAAGTGCAATAAATATTATGAAGACTGTGAAAATGACCATACTTCCCTTATCATAAATAAATAAAGTAATTCTTACATAATGTGAAAATGACCATATTACCCTTATTGGAAAAAAGTGCAATAAATATTATGGACTGTGAAAATGACTATATTACCCTTATCAGAAATAAGTAAAGTAATTCTTACAGAATGTGAAAATGACCATATTACCCTTATTGGAAATACGTGCAATAAATATTACGAAGACTGTGAAAATGACCAAACTACCCTTATTAAAAATCAATATAGTAAATATTACATAATATGAAAATGACCATATTACCCTTATTGGACAAAAGTGCAATAAATATTATGAAGACTGTGAAAATGACCATACAACCCTTATCATAAATAAGGAAAGTAATTCTTACAGATTGTGAAAATGACCATATTATCCTTATCGGAAAAAAGTGCAATAAAGATTATAGAGACAGTGAAAATGATTATATTACCCTTATTGTAAAAAAGTGCAATAAATATTATGAAGACTGTGAAAATGACCATACTACCCTTATCATAAATAAGAATAGTAATGCTTATAGATTTTGAAAATGACCATATTACCCTTATCGGAAAAAAGTGCAATAAATATTATAGAGACAGTGAAAATGATTATATTACCATTATTGTAAAAAAGTGCAATAAATATTATGAAGACCGTGAAAATGACCATATTACCCTTATTGGAAAAAACTGCAATAAATATCATGGAGACTGTGAAACTCACGATACTACCCTTATCGGGAATAAATAAAGTAACTGTTACAAACTGTAAAAATGACCATAATATTTAGTGCACTTATTTCCAAAAGGGTAATATGGTCATTTTCACAGTCTCCATAATATTTATTGCACTTTTGTCCAATAAGGGTAATATGGTCATTTTCATATATTGTAATATTTACTATATTGATTTTTAATAAGGGTAGTTTGGTCATTTTCACAGTCTCCATAGTATTTATTGCACTAATTTCTAATAAGGGTAATATGGTCATTTTCATATTCTGTAATACTTACTTTATTTATTTTCAATAAGGGTACTTTGGTCATTTTCATATTTTGTAATATTTACTTTATTTATTTTTAGTAAGGGTACTTTGGTCATTTTCCCAGACTCCATAATATTTATTGCACGTATTTCCAATAAGGGTAACATGGTCATTTTTCCTGTGTGTAATATTTACTTTACTTATTATCGATAAGGGTAGTCGGGTCATTTTCACAGTTTCCATAATATTTATTGCACTTTTTCCAATAAGGGTAATATGGTCGTTTTCACAGTGTGTAAGAATTATTTTACTTATTTCTGATAAGGGTATTATGGTCATTTTCACAGTCTCCATAATATTTATTGCGCTTATTTCCAATAAGGGTAATGCGGTCATTTTCACAATCTGTAATTTTTACTATATTTATTTTCAATAAGGGTAGTTTGGTCATTTTCACAGTCTCCATAATATTTAATGCATTTTTTCCCATAAGGGTAATATGGTCATTTTCACTGTTTGCACGAATTACTTTACATATTTTCGATAAGGGTAGTCTGGTCATTTTCACAGTCTCCATAATATTTAGTGCACTTATTTCCAAAAAGGGTAATATGGTCACTTTCACAGTCTGTAATATTTTTTTATTTTTTTTCGATAAGGGTATTCTGGTTATTTATCACAGTCTCCATAATATTTATAGCACTTTTTCCAATAAGGGTAATATGGTCATTTTCACAGTCTGTAAGAATTAATTAATTTATTTTCGCAAAGGGTAGTTTGGTCATTTTCACAGTCTCGATAATATTTATTGCACTTATTTCCAATAAGGGTAATATAGTCGTTTTCAAATTCTGTAATATTTAATATATTGATTTTTAATAAGGTTAGTTTGGTCATTTTCACAGTCTCCATAATATTTATTGCACTTATTTTCAATAAGGGTAATATGGTCATTTTCACATTCTGTAATATTTACTTTATTTATTTTCAATAAGGGTACTTTGGTCATTTTTACATTCTGTAATATTTACTTTATTTATTTTCAGTAAGGGTACTTCGGTCATTTTCCCAGACTCCATAATATTTATTGCACGTATTTCCAATAAGGGTAATTTGGTCATTTTCCCAGTCTGTAAAATTACTTTACTTATTTTCGATAAGGGTAGTCTAGTCATTTTCATAGTCTCCATAATATTTATTGCACTTTTTCCAATAAGGGTAATATGGTCATTTTCACAGTCTGTACGAATTACTTTACTTATTTTCAATAAGGGTAGTTTGGTCATTTTCACAGTCTTCATATTGTTTATTGCGCTTATTTCCAATAAGGGTAATATGGTCATTTTCACAGTCTGTAATATTTACTATATTTATTTTCAATAAGGGTAGTTTGGTCATTTTCACAGTCTCCATAATATTTATTGCATTTTCCAATAAGGGTAATATGGTCATTTTCACAGTTTGTACGAATTATTTTACCTATTTTCGATAAGGGTAGTCTGGTCATTTTCACAGTCTCCATAATATTTATGGCACTTATTTCCAATTAGGGTAATATGGTCATTTTCATAGTATGTAATATTTACTTTATTTATTTTCAATAAGGGTAGTTTGGTCATTTTCACAGTCTTCCTAATATTTATTCTATTTATTTCCAATAAGGGTAATTTGGTAATTTTCATAATCTGTAATATTTAATTTACTTATTTTCGATATGGGTAGTCTGGTCATTTTCACAGTCTTTATAATATTTATAGCATTATTTCCAATAAGGGTAATATGGTCATTTTCACAGTATGTAGTATTTACTTTCAATAAGGGTAGTTTGGTCATTTTCACAATATCCATAATATTTTTTGCACTTATTTCCAATAAGGGTAATATGGTCATTTTCAAAGTGTGTAATATTACTTTACTTATTTTCAATAAGGGCAGTCTGGTCATTTTCACAGTCTCCATAATATTTATTCCACTAAATTCCAACAAGGGTAATATGGTCATTTTCACAGTCTATAATATTTACTTTATTTATTTTCGATAAGGGTAGTTTGGTCATTTTGACAGTCTCCATAATATTTATTGCACTATTTCTAATAAGGGTAACATGGTCATTTCCCCAGTCTGTATTATTTACTTTACTTATTACACTTAAATGGGTAGTCTGGTTATTTTCACAGTCTCCATAATATTTATTGCACTTATTTCCAATAAGGGTAATATGGTCTTTTTCAAAGTGTGTAATATTTACTTTACTTATTTTCGATAACGGTACTCTGGTTAATATCACATTCTCCATAAAAATTATTGCAGTTATTTCCAATAAGGGTAATATGGTCATTTTCACAATCCATAATATTTACTTTATTTTTTTCAATAAAGGTATTCTGGTCATTTTCACAGTCTATAAAATATTTATTGCATTTATTTCCAGTAAGGGTAATATGGTCATTTTCACGGTCTTTTGAATTTTTATTGCACTTATTCCCATAAGGGTAGTATGGTCATTTTCACAGCGTTCGGAAGAAGCAGAAATTTTTGTTGTGGTTTTGTCGAGAAAATCGAAAGAAAATGTTGGTATTTGTCCAAGTCAAATGTCCTACAAAGTCATGACTTGTTGACTTGGTCTTGATCCTTTTTTCTAATATTAAGAAAATTAAAAAATAAAATAAAAATAAATTTTTATATTTAGAAATTAAATATAATTGTTATTTTGTATAATCATATAAAGTAGTGATAACCAAAATTCTAAGAGTGATTAATTCGGGGTTGTTTTAGATGTGGTGGAATTTTTGGGTGGAAATATCAGTTTTGATTATAATTGTGATTGTCTGGATAATTGTCAACAAATATAATTGTGACTAGTAAAAAAGTTAAATATTCAGATTTATTATCACGATTACAAAATTTAGCAACAATTATAATTGTTGCAGGACTTATCAAGGTGTATCAGTGACTGAAAAATAAACTGTGACAGGTTACACTGTTAGAAAATCCTGGAAATGGTGTAGTGCTACTCCTAGTTAGCAATTCGGGGTACGGAGAGGAGTTCGGGACGGCATACGTTCGAGAATTATACGGATTTGGATAGGTCGGATTCGGTCAAAAAATCGGTCAACGGTTCGTTGTTCGGAGTGTAGTTCGGAAAGGATACGTACGTGTATAAATCGTTTTAGAAATATGAGTTCGGTACGGAAAATTCGGCTTATATCAAATTAATAGAAATTATATTTTAAAGTTTGTATAGAGTTGAAAGAATGATTTAAACCAATTTTATTGTATTATATAGATAATACATTAAGAATAGACAAAAACAAGCAAATAGCTCAATGGTTTGAGCCTTAATTAGCAAGTAAGAGGTCATGGGTTCAATCCCCACCAATAACTTCTTTTTAATAACTCTAAAAAAAACACTTAAATGGGTTCGAATCGCCTAGTCACATGTCCGAATTGATTCGCCGAATCATACGCGAATCCGAATTATTCACGAAAAATTCGGATAACCCATATAATGCACGAACCGGGGTCGGTGTTAGAGTAATTCGGCCGAATACATCGGATTCGGTTGATTCGTACGAATTCGCGAATAATTCGCCGAATTACTAACTAGGGTGCTACTTGCTTCACCTTCCAGGCAAGTACATCAAACCGAGCTCGGGCGAATGCAATCGATCAATTTACTAAAATGGTATTTGATGAACATTTAGTTATTAAAACAATTGATGAAAATGGAGAAGAAAACACAGATGCAATCACTACACCATTTCAGGAATTTTGTCACAGGCTATAACCGTTACTGATGAGATTTGTAACGGGTATAACCTGTTGAAAATAGGTCGTAATAAATAACTGTGAAACGCTTTTGTAACGGTTTTATCTGTGACATTCGCCCACAACAGTCACATAAAATAACTGTTACAATAATTAATAGTCACGATTGACCTAATTTTATTATAGCGACACGTGTCAAATTAGTAACGTTTACCGTAACGGTTTAAACTGTTACTTTCTATTTACCACAATTAACTGAGTGACACGTGTCTTAAAAAGTCACATTTATGGCAACGGTTATAATTGTTACTGAAACCTTGCAACGATTGGTTCAGCGACACGTGTCCCATTTTGTTACGAATATAGTAACACATTTTAGTGTTGCCATTAGTTTTATAACGATTTTTTATTGGACACGTGTCGTCCGTTTGTCACGGATTTTGTGACGATTAAACTGTTACTCTCATTTGTAACAACAACAAGATGATGACACATGTTGTTTTTACTTCACAATTCTTGTCACACTTATCTCCGTGACAATTGTTTCAGTTACAATTAAAAAAAAATGGGTAGCCCAGATCATTTTTATGGATCTGGGCTTTCAGTTTACAGGCCTGTAATACAGGTCACGATGATGGACCTGCACTCTCAGTTTACAGGCCTGAAATACAAAAGCATTTTCTTCATTCTAATCCATAACCCACATTCAATAGATTCTTCAATCAATCAATTCATATCAACATTCAATCAATTCAAAAGGAATATAAATTCTCCCAAGTAAAAAAAAAAAAATGTTATTGTTAAGTATCAAATTCTGAGGAAAGTCATAGAAACCTACTAAGTTCCAAGTTCAGTTCATTCTCTAAATCACTATAAGCAGAAACTTACTCAAAACTTGCACAGCTGCAAAGGGACCTAATGGCTGCCATTTAATGGTAGAACCTCTTGCTTGGATACGATTTCAGGGGTATAAACCCGGTTGTCCTCCCATAAATGCATCAGGATCAATTCCACTATTGTAGATGGTTAACTAGATGAACATATAAAAAGACCCGATGAAAATCGTAAGAGAACATGAAAGTGAAGGCCTCTGCAAGAATAAGAAGAAAATAATGTATCAGAAACTAATAATGGTGTTCAAAATATAATGGAATACATGCCACAGCTGTGATCATCTTATTATCGTATCATACCAATCGTTCAATCTCCATTGCTTGTCTTTCTCTTTCAGAGTTAGCTGCATCCAACTTTTGATGCATTTCAGCTAGCAACCACTCGTTTATGGAATTTGTTGACTCAGCCTTCCAATACCAGAATTAAATCATCAGAAGATGGAATGCTAACAAAATAAAATAAAAAATTATGTATGGTTGCAAAAGAAGACTAAGGACCCTTTGTTAAAGTTGTAACGGGATCACAACAATAGAAGTAGGAAAAAAAGAACTTACTAGGTGACGAGGATCAGCGAGCAAGGGGAAAAGACCTCTTACAATATGTGATTGTCTTGCCTGCACATCAAGAAAAAGATAACTAATTAGCTTCATCAAGATATTATACTACATGATGTAGCTTGGGAATTAAAAAATCCTAAGGCTAAACAATAGAGCAAACTAAACTAATTACGAAAAAAAACAATAGAGCAAACTAGAAACTAAACTAATTACGAATGATTACCGTGGGTCCTACCTCAAAGGCACCAGTGAAACTTCAACGCAGTTGATTAGTTTTGAATCGAGGGATAACAACTGACAACACATGCATTGTTGGGCTATACTTAGCAATCCATCTGCACTCGCACAAAAAATTCGGCCCTTGTGAGTTAAAATTAACATTAAGAAGAGAAAGAAGCATCACATTGCATGAATAAACATGAACTTAAAAGAAAAGCATTGACGCACCTAGCATCCCTTTCAGATGAAGTGAAACAAATTATAATAGATGCCTTCACCTTAATTGCTGCACGCACCTGAAAAAGAGGTCATATTTTTTTGGTCAAACACAAAACCTTCTACATCCTACAAGCAACTTCCCAAGTAAAAAAAAAAGGTTTGGTTCCATATTTGTTTAAGGGAAAGGAGAAATTGCCCAAAAGAAATACCACTGAGGAATAAATAGACTTCAAGTGGCTCACTGGTTCTCCAACATATTTCACAGTCTTCTTGAAGTATAAGTCCTGGTTGAAAACTTTTTCAGCCTGTAAGTTTAAAGTATTTGCGTCAGCGGCATGTAGTTGATAATAACAAGGGACGAAATCCTTCAACAACCTTATTTTAATGATTAATATGCACAAAATCGCTCAAGCTCTATTGGGGTTGACCGTTTAATATTGTTGACTTTTTCAAATGTAAAAATAGTCAAACATGCCAACACATGATCGTACTGGAGAAACATGAGGAAGGGCTAAACAAGATCAAGCAGAAATAGTTGGCAAGTCAATGCTTTCAAAGTTCAAAAGATAACGAAGAATATACCTCAGCACAAATTTTTCCAACAATAGGGATGGTCTCAACGGGTTAAAATCCTCGAAGAGTCTCAGCACCAAGAAGGATAGCATCAATTCCTTCATAAGTAAAAAATAAAAACACAAAATAAGAATAAGTAATGTACTATGAATGAAAGATATGCAACTAAAACAAAGGAGTTAGGAAACTTGTGGGATAATTAAACTAGAAGAAGAAAAACATAAGTGACATAGAATTTCTGCTGAGATACGTCCTTCATAATCGAACTCTGTCCAAGGTTTAACCTGATCAGCTGGCAATGGAGACTGTTACCTGCACTTGGTATGAAGATGAGGTGATGAGTATAATTTCTGCTGATGAATATCAACGGAAACAACCTGACATAACAAAATACTAACACCATTCAATTAAAACGAAAGATCTTACTTAGAACAGAATCCCTCCGAAGTTGAAAATAAGAAAATTGGACCACAACAATGAATTATAATTATAAAATAAAAAAATCTGACATTTGATTACATAGACATATTTTAACTAGGATTACATTCAAAGTAGACTGCACCACCACCCATACAGACCTCACAATTTATACATTTCCGCTGAACCTAAAATAAAGGTAGAACAAACATTATCCGTCCCTATAAACTATCTCTTGATGTTCTTAAGCAAGATTAAATTTCATTAATTTTTAAAACTCGTTCTGTATCATATGGAGAGCATGTAACCTGAAAATAAAACATCATGAACAAGTAAAGCTAAACAAAATTAAAGAATACATTTGGAATGCCATATCCTTTTATCGTTAGCGAAGCAAAGAGAAAATTAATCAACATTCTGAACCACTTCTTCATATGTTATTACTGGAAAATTCATTGGCGAAACAACAAGTACAACTAATTTCAAAAGCGATACAAACATTTTTGTGCTGTTTTCAGAAATTACATCTCTAATTTACATCATGGAAACCATATCAGATGCATACTATAGTCATACAGATCCGAAACATATATAGAAAGTACCATATGCAATGAAATAGCAAGTAGTTCTGAACTACAAACTAACATGTATACAATAAAAGATAATCCTTTACCTACATATGCCAAGCTGTATCAAAAAGCACCACACCAGAACCCTTCTCTAGATTTTCTTTTCCTGCAATACTGAAAATACACAAGCACAAAAAACAAATCAATTGAGTTCATTCATTACCATCCTTAATGAGATAGTCACATGACTATATACATTCAGCTAAGGAAATATACCAACAACTGCTTCTTGGATACCATCAGTCACTTCTTTGAAACCCTTGATTCAAAAATCAGATCCAAACAAAAACAATAAAAGAACAAAAATAAGTAATGAAAAATATGTACACCTTAACAAAATCAGATTAGAAACCTTCAAAAAGTAACAACAATCACCCATCATCTGGGTTGTTCCAAACAAAATCAACAAAATCAAAAACCCTCGATTCATAAAATTTGAATACCATAAAATAAAAAAATCAGTAATGAAAGATAACCTTCAAAAATTAACAACGCAGTAACAACAATCGACCTTAAAGATCATCTGGGTTGTGCCAAAAAATCAAAAAAAAATTGAAACCCTTAATTCAAAAAATTAGATCCAAACGAAAACAGTAAAATAAAACAAACAAATGAAGATAATGAAATTAGAGAAATGGGTTTTACTCTCGATTTTGATTTCGATATTGACTTGAAGAGATTTGAAATGAAAAAGATGATGTCTATCGAAACCCTTAAAAATTGAAAACCGAAACAATACCCTAATCGTTGATCTACTATTTCAGTAAGTAGTGTTTATGGATAGTGAGAGTTAGGGTATTCGGTATTGGTGATTACTGATTAGAGAATAAATGACGGTGGATGAGTTTTTCTGAGTTAGAGGATGGAGATGAAGAAGATGGAGAAGGAGAAGAAGATAAGGTGACTATCGAAGGAGGAGAAGATAAGGTTAGGGAGGAGGAAAAGAAAATAGATTTAGGTTTTTTATTTTAATTTTCTCTCTCCTATGACTATATATAGAACACCCTTGTTACTGTGTAGTAGAGCTGGACGACTAGTGACTTTGACACCCATCTGATTGGTTTTAGAGCGACTGCAGCGGTGCGACTAAGAGTAAAGACTAAAGAGTAAAAAAAAGACCATATTTGGGTTTAGTCAGTTGAGTGACGCAGTGGGGGGCGAGTAAATTTGGTTGAGCGTTGGTAAAGATTACGCTCGGTGTGGGACATTGGTAAAGATTACGCTCGGTGTGGGGCGTTGATATAGTTTACGTTCGGTGTGGGGCGTTGGTAAAGATTACGCTCGGTGTGGGCGTTGATATAGTTTACGCCTGATGAGCCGGAGACGCTTTTCACGTAATAAAACAAAAAAAAACAAAAACAAAAAAAATATATATATGGGGCGGGGGTATAGTTACCGCCCATACTAATTTAAATAGTAAGACTACGACAAAAATGGAGCGTTGTTATAGTTAACGCCCCATGCTAAAGAGGAAAAAATGGGGCGGTGACATTATCAACGTGCGCTGTGGGGCGTGAACTTCAGGTGCGCTAGGTGTGGGGTGTTAAGTTTACGTGCACTCAGTGTGGGGCGTTAAGTTTACGTACGCCCGACTAAATTTGGGTTTGGTCTTGGTCGCAGACCAAATTTAGTCTGGCTACAGTGGTATAGTCTGGTATTTGATCTTTAGTCCGTCCCACTACACCTCTATTTTTTCCCAAATTTTTGGTCTTGGTCGCCCGCTGCAGACGCTCTTAGAAGATCAAATGGTTAACATCTTACCATGTGTCACAAAGAAATTCAAAGACTACTAGAGTCGGACCTGAGTTTCTCTTCCGGATGAACTGGAGATATTAGAACTCAACATTACAGGTTCAAAGATTACTAGAGTTAGACCTTAGTTTCTCTTCTGGATGAACTGGAGAAGAAATGTATCAGAATTGAACATCACAGGTTCAAAGCTTAGTAGAGTTAGACCTGAGTTCCTCGTTCGGATGAACTGGGGACAAAATATATCAGAATTAAACATCACAAGTTCAAAGATTACTAGAGTTAGATCAGAGTTTCACTTCCGGATGAACTGGAGACGAAATATATCAGAATTGAACATCACAGGTTCAAAGATTACTAGAGTTAGACCCGAGTTTCTCTTTCGGATGAACTGGAGATTAAATATATAAGAATTGAACATCACAGGTTCAAAGATTACTAGAGTTAGAACTGAGTTTCTCTTTCGAATGAACATGAGACGAAATATATCAGAATTGAACATCACATGTTCAAATATTAATAGAGTTAGACTTGAGTTTCTCTTTCGGGTGAACTGGAGAAGAAATATATCAGAATTGAACATCACAGGTTCAACGATTACTAGAGTTAGACTTGAGTTTCTCGTTCGGGGTGATCTGCATACGAAATATATCAAAGTTGAACATCACGGGTTCAAAGATTACTAGAGTTAGACCTGAGTTTCTCGTTCTGATGAACTGAGGACGAAATATATCAGAATCGAACATCATAGGTTCAAAGATTACTAGATTTGGACCTGAGTTTCTCGTTCGGGGTGAACTGGAGACGAAATATATCATAATTGAATATCACAGGTTCAAAGATTACTAGAGTTAAACCTTAATTTCTCTTCCGGATGAACTGGAGAAGAAATATATCAGAATTGAGCATCACAGGTTCAAAGATTACTAGAGTTAGACATGAGTTTCTCGTTCGGGTAAACTATATCAGAATTGAACATCACAGGTTCAAAGATTACTAGAGTTAGACCCGAGTTTCTCTTTCGGATGAACTGGAGATGAAATATATAAAAATTGAACATCACAGGTTCAAATATTACTAGAGTTAGACCTGAGTTTCTCTTTCAGATGAACTGAGGACGAAATATATCAGAATTGAACATCACAGGCTCGAAGATTACTAGAGTTAGACCTGAGTTTGTCATTCAGATAAACTGAAGATGAAATTTATCAGATTTGAACATCCCATCTTCGAAGATTACTAGAGTTAGACCTGAGTTTATCTTTCGGATGAACTGGAGACAAAATATATCAGAATTGACCATCACAGGTTCAAATATTATTAGAGTTAGACCCGAGTTTCTCTTTCGGATGAACTGAGGACAAAATATATCAGAATTGAACATCAAAAGTTCAAAGATTACAAGAGTTAGACCTTAATTTCTCTTCCGGATGAACTGGAAAATAAATATATCAGAATTGAACATCACAGGTTCAACGATTACTAGAGTTAGACTTGAGTTTCTCGTTCGGGGTGATCTGCATACGAAATATATCAAAGTTGAACATCACGGGTTCAAAGATTACTAGAGTTAGACTGAGTTTCTCGTTCGATGAACGAGGACGAAATATATAGAATCGAACATCATAGGTTCAAAGATTACTAGATTTGGACCTGAGTTTCTCGTACGGGGTGAACTGGAGACGAAATATATCATAATTGAATATCACAGGTTCAAAGATTACTAGAGTTAGACCTTAATTTGTCTTCCGGACGAACTGGAGAAGAAATATATCAGAAGTGAGCATCACAGGTTCAAAGATTACTAGAGTTAGACATGAGTTTCTCGTTCGGGTAAACTGAAAATGAAATATATCATAATTGAACATCAGGTTCAAAGAAAATGAAATATATCATAATATGAATTAAACATCAAAGTTCAAAGATTACTAGAGTTAGACCTCGAAGTTTCTCTTTTGGATGAAAAGCAAGATGAATAATTTATCGATTTGAACATCCACATTCAAGATTACTAGAGTTAGACACGAAGTTTCTCTTTACTAGATGAAGTTTCTCTTTCTTGGAGACGAAATATATCAGAATTGACCATCACAGGTTCAAATATTATTAGAGTTAGACCCTAGTTTCTCTTTCGGATGAACTGAGGAAAAAATATATCAGAATTGAACATCACAAGTTCAAAGATTACAAGAGTTAAACCTTAATTTCTCTTCTGGATGAACTGGAGAAGAAATATATCAGAATTGAACATCACATGTTCAAAGATTACTAGAGTTAGACATGAGTTTCTCGTTATGGGTGATCTGTAGAATAAATATATAAAAATTGAACATCACAAGTTCAAAGATTACTAGAGTTAGACCTGAGTTTCTCGTTCTGATGAATTGAGGACGAAATATATCAGAATTAAACATCATAGGTTCAAAGATTACTAGATTTGGACCTGAGTTTCTCGTTTGGGTGAACTGGAGACGAAATATATCATAATTGAATATCACGGGTTCAAAGATTACTAGAGTTAGACCTTAATTTCTCTTCCGGATGAACTGCATACGAAATATATCAGAATTGAATATCACGGGTTCAAAGATTACTAGAGTTGGACCTGAGTTTCTCTTTTGGGTGAACTGAAGATGAAATATATCAGAATTGACCATACTACCCTTATCATAAATAAGTAAAGTAATGCTTACAAATTGTGAAAATGATCATATTACCCTTATTGTGAAAAAGTGCAATAAATATTAAGAAGACTGTAAAAATGACCATACTACCCTTATCATAAATAAGTAAAGTAATGTTTACAGATTGTGAAAATGACCATATTACCCTTATTGGAAAAAAAGTGTAATAAATATTATGAAGACTGTGAAAATGACCATACTACCCTTATCATAAATAAGGAAAGTAATTCTTACCGATTGTAAAAATGACCATATTACCCTTATTGTAAAAAAGTGCAATAAATATTACGAAGACAGTGAAAATGACCATATTACCCTTATCATAAATAAGTAAAGTAATTTTTACAGATTGTGAAAATGACCATATTACCCTTATTGGAAATAAGTGCAATAAATATTATGGAGACTGTGAAAATGACCAAACTACCCTTATTGAAAATAATTAAAGTAATTCGTATAAACTGTGAAAATGACCATATTACCCTTATTGGAAAAAGTGCAATAAATATTATGGAGACTATGAAAATGACCAGAGTACCTTTATCGAAAATAAGTAAAATAAATATTACAGAATGGAAAAATGACCATATTACCCTTATTGGAAATACATGCAATAAATATTATGGAGTCTGGGAAATGACCAAAATACCCTTATTGAAAATAAATAAAGTAAATATTACAGAATGTGAAAATGACCATATTACCCTTATTGGAAATAAGGGCAATAAATATTACGGAGACTGTGAAAATGACCAAACTACCCTTATTAAAAATCAATATAATAAATATTACAGATTATAAAAATGACCATATTACCCTTATTGAACAAAAGTGCAATAAATATTATGAAGACTGTGAAAATGACCATACAACCCTTATCATAAATAAGGAAAGTTATTCTTACAGATTGTGAAAATGACCATATTATCCTTATCGGAAAAAAGTGCAATAAAGATTATAGAGACAATGAAAATGATTATATTACCCTTATTGTAAAAAAGTGCAAAAAATATTATGAAGACTGTGAAAATGACCATACTACCCTTATCATAAATAAGAATAGTAATGCTTACAGATTGTGAAAATGACCATATTACCCTTATCGGAAAAAAGTGCAATAAAGATTATAGAGACAGTGAAAATGATTATATTACCCTTATTGTAAAAAAGTGCAATAAATATTATGAAGACCGTGAAAATGACCATATTACCCTTATTGGAAAAAACTGCAATAAATATCATGGAGACAGTGAAACTCACGATACTACCCTTATCGGGAATAAATAAAGTAACTGTTACAAACTGTAAAAATGACCATAATATTTAGTGCACTTATTTCCAAAAGGGTAATATGGTCATTTTCACAGTCTCCATAATATTTATTGCACTTTTGTCCAATAAGGGTAATATGGTCATTTTCATATATTGTAATATTTACTATATTGATTTTTAATAAGGGTAGTTTGGTCATTTTCACAGTCTCCATAGTATTTATTGCACTAATTTCTAATAAGGGTAATATGGTCATTTTCATATTCTGTAATACTTATTTTAATTATTTTCAATAAGGGTAGTTTGGTCATTTCCCTGACTCCACAATATTTATTGCACTTTTTTCCAAAAAGTATAATATGGTCATTTTCACAATCAATAACATTTACTTTACTTATTTCCGATAAGGGTAATATGGTCATTTTCATAGTCTATATAATATTTATTGCACTTTTTCTAATAAGGGTAATATGGTCATTTTCACAATCTGTAAGAATTATTTTACTTATTTAAGATAAGGGTAGTATGGTCATTTTCACAGTCTCCATAATATTTATTGCACTTTTGTCCAATAAGGGTAATATGGTCATTTTCATATTCTGTAATATTTACTATATTGATTTTTAATAAGGGTAGTTTGGTCATTTTCACAATCTCCGTAATATTTATTGCACTTATTTCCAATAAGGGTAATATGGTCATTTTCACATTCTGTAATATTTACTTTATTTATTTTCAATAAGGGTAGTTTGGTCATTTCCCAGACTCCATAATATTTATTGCATGTATTTACAATAAGGGTAATATGGTCATTTTTCCAGTTTGTAATATTTATTTTACTTATTTTCGATAAAGGTACTCTGGTCATTTTCATAGTCTCCATAATATTTATTGCACTTTTTTCCAATAAGGGTAATATGGTCATTTTCACAATCTGTACGAATTACTTTAATTATTTTCAATAAGGGTAGTTTGGTCATTTTCACAGTCTCCATAATATTTATTGCACTTATTTCCAATAAGGGTAATATGGTCATTTTCACAATCTGTAATATTTATTTTCAATAAGGGTAGTTTGGTCATTTTCACTGTTTGTACGAATTACTTTACCTATTTTAGATAAGGTTAGTCTGGTCATTTTCACAGTCCCCATAATATTTATGACATTTATTTTCCAATAAGGGTAATATGGTCATTTTCATAGTATGTAATATTTACTTTATTTATTTTCAATAAGGGTAGTTTGGTCATTTTCACAGTCTCCTTAATATTTATTATATTTATTTCCAATAAGGGTAATATGGTCATTTTCACAATCTGTAATATTTACTTTACTTATTTTCGATAAGGGTAGTCTGGTCATTTTCACAGTCTTTATAATATTTTTGGCACTTATTTCCATTAAGGGTAATATGGTCATTTCATAGTATGTAATATTTATTTTATTTATTTTCAATAAAGGTAGTTTGGACATTTTCACAGTCTCCCTAATATTTATACCATTTATTTCCAATAAGGGTAATATGGTCATTTTCACAGTATGTAGTGTTTACTTTATTTATTTTCAATAAGGGTAGTTTGGTCATTTTCTCAATATCCATAATATCTATTGCACTTATTTCCAATAAGGGTAATATGGTCATTTTCAAAGTGTGTAATATTACTTTACTTATTTTCAATAAGGGCAGTCTGGTCATTTCATAGTATCCATAATATTTATTCTACTAAATTCTAACAAGGGTAATATGGTCATTTTCAGAGTCTGTAATATTTAATTTACTTATTTTCGATAATGGTAGTTTGGTCATTTTCACAGTCTTCATATTATTTATTGCACTATTTCTAATAAGGGTAATATGGTCATTTTTCCAGTCTGTAATATTTATTTTACTTATTACACTTAATTGGGTAGTCTGGTTATTTTCATAGTCTCCATAATATTTATTGCACTTATTTCCAGTAAGGGTAATATGGTCTTTTTCAAAGTGTGTAATATTTACTTTACTTATTTTCGATAACGGTAGTCTGGTCATTTTCACAGTCTCCATAAAAATTATTGCAGTTATTTCCAATAAGGGTAATATGGTCATTTTCACAATCCGTAATTTTGTACTTTATTTTTTTCAATAAGGGTATTCTGGTCATTTTCACAGTCTGTACAATATTTATTGCATTTATTTCGAGTAAGGGTAATATAGTCATTTTCACGTTCTTCTGAATTTTTATTGCACTTATTCCGATAAGGGTAGTATGGTCATTTTCACAGCGTTCGGAAGAAGCAGAAATTTTTGTTGTGGTTTTGTCGAGAAAATCGAAAGAAAAGGTTGGTATTTGTCCAAGTCAAATGTCATACAAAGTCATGACTTGTTGACTTGGTCTTGATTTTTTTTTCTAATATTAAGAAAATTAAAAATAAATTTTGATATTTAGAAATTAAATAAAATTGTTATTTTGTATAATTGTTGCGAAAGTAGTGACAACCAAAATTTTAAGATTGATTAATTCGGGGTTGTTTTTGATGTGGTGGAATTTTTGGGTGGAAATATCATTTTAGATTATAATTGTTGTTGTTCAAATAATTATCAACAAATATTTGTGTGACTAATAAAAGTCCTAATTATTATCACGAATACAAAATTTAATTACAGTTATAACTGTTGCAGGACTTATCACAGGTATATCTGTTACTGAAAAATAAACTGTGATAGGTTACACTGTGAGAAAATCCTGGTTTTGGTGTAGTGAATACTGGAAGATTTACTCACATATAAGGTGAGTTGATATCTTATCACATCATTAACTCGTATAATTTAGTGGTTTTATCCACGTCTTCCAAATGCTATACAACCATCTGTTTTAGGTATTTACTATACATTTTTGTTGTGGGCATATATGGCAATTGCTAACAGCTACTTTTACAGAATATTGAAGAATATTCTCCACAAGGCGTCCTTTCCTGTCCGAATTTACCGGATTCTGAGTGGGATAGTCTTGGAAATCTTTCTGATTTTTCAGATGCAGAGAGTTATATGCAAAATGAGGTATTTTCATCTTTATTACTTTAATGCTGGACAAGAACTAAATATTTTCTCCGTGTTAAGACCATGAACAAATCCCTACATTAATGTACCGACTTCTGTTTTCCCCCCCTCTTATTCTGAGCAATATAATTTCTCACTTTCCTTCAAATCTTGCATTTTTGGTGCATCCTTTAAATGTATTCTCATAAAGTCATGAGTGCTAATCTGCAATCCTCCGCGTTACACATTAGCAAGGACTAAGGAGTTTTTTTAATTTTAATTTACTGTGTTGTTGTTCTTTGCTAATGCGAATTGTTTTCCATGCATGCCAGTGTATGACTTTTGGTGTTCAATGTTTGAACGTGAACTCTGATCTGCACTATTGTGTCTATAATCTGTTAATGGAGTCTGCATGTTAATATGATAATCTCTTAATTACAATTCAAGCTTCCGATTAACTTGACCATTTTTTGATGTGTTTTGCTTGGTGGTGTTTGTTTTGATTGTTTAGCAGGATTTTGTGGCCTGGGAATGGTGAGCAGTTACACAATTCCAAACTCAAATCAAGACAGGTTGCATCTTGGGGTGAATGTTCTCATAGACATCTTAATCTTCATAGTCTTTTTAGAGTGTGTTTTGGAAAATCTACTTTTGTAACAAACATGTATATCATTGCCATTTTTTGAATGTGTGTGTTTAAGACTAGCAGGTTACCTTGAATGAATGTGAATGTGTTATAGTGGTACGTTAATGTGAATGTGAATTATTTTTGGCAATTCGGTTTCGTCCCTAATTTTTTTTAAAAATAGTTTTATGCACACAACTCCAAACAAAAGTTGTAGTTACATATTCATCTACTGAAAACACAAGTTGTTACTTCAAATTTTACAACCTTTAAGGGCATTGTGTTAGAGATTATGACTACACTAGACAAAGGTTGTGAAAGAAAGGATAAAAATATAAATAAGAGTTAAGAGTTGCGTGAGATTTTACAACCACTCTAACAAGTGTAGTACTAGTGCTATTCACGATCATTAGAGAAGTTGTGTTATAGGATTTTACTACACAAATTAAATGTTGTGAAATCAAGTCTTACAATATAAATAAGAGTTGTGTTAGGCTTCCAAAATAAAATCGAACGAGAATCACAACTGAACCACAAGGTAGTCCAAACTTGAACCACAAGGTAGTCCAAACTTGAACCACAACTACGTTTACGACTCTTAGCTAGAAGTTGCAGTAAATCGGGGACCTTCTGCAACCCCCCCTTCTGCAAACTATCTAAAAGTGTCGTCGTAGATATACTACGCACTTGTGTGGGGTTGTCGAAGTATATTTTTCCCGTAGTACAACTATATAACGCCCTTTGAGAATGTTTCAATGATTGAAATGAGAGTTTAGACAATATAATCATTGGAAGATATAAGCATTGTTGTGGTAACACATATATGTATAAGTCCTTATAGCTTGAACCGAAGTTTGCAAACTTTGTTGATCAAGTGAAACCAGAATAGTGCGTGAGCTCAGTCCGCGAACTCAGAATACAATTTCAGTTCGCGAACTGGCATAGTTCTCGAACCCGAGAATTTCTGTTGGAGTTTGTGAACTCCGTCCGGGAACTTAAGTCCACGAACCCAGTCCGCGAACTTGAGTAGGTTATGTCTAAAAACGATGCTTGTGAACTTATCTTAATAAACTAAGGAATGCTATTGCAAACCGTGGCTTTATAGTTCATGAATCGATTCGAGTGAATCACATCGTTTTTGCTTCGATTGTGTCTTGTGTAGTACATAGAGATCTAAGCAATTGAACAACTCTCTAACTAGTTCATTTGAGTCATTTGGACTAGTTAGGGTAAAGAAGAATATGGTTGATATGAAAGTTATCATATGGCTAACCATTTGGTTAACTATTGTTGAACCAACTAATGTACAAGTTTGGGTACGGTTTTCACAAGCCTACAAACATGCATTTCATATGTGTGTAACAAGCTATGTTTTCGATCTAACAGTTGATAAATATTATCTTGAATCTAATCAGGTTTTCATCTAACGGTGAATGTTGAATACTTTGTTAGTAAGCTAATATTGATTGCAAACCCTGATTTGAGAGACTATATAAGGGAGAACTTTAGCAACTGGGAAACCTAATCTCCATACATTCTGTGTGATACTAGTTTGCTAAGCTAGAGTCGATTCTCCTTTAACCTTTGGCTTTCTTCTTATAAAACTAGGTTAACTACTTAAAGACTTCATTGGGACTGTGAAACCACACCGATACTAATTTTCTTGTAGTTGCGTGATCTGATTTTTGTTGTTTCTATCGTACGAGTATAATTATAATAATTGGCTTGAGATTTCTATCTCCGATATGCAAGATATAAAAGTAGTCACAAATACTTCGTCTCATCGTTTGTGATTCCTCAATAATCTTCGCTGCGTCGATTAAGTTTATTGTGAGTTGATTGATAAAGCTGAGCTGTTCTTCGGGAATATATGTCTGGTTTTATTAATTGGTTCCGGTTCACCTTGATTTATCAAAAGACGGAACAAAACTCATAGGTTTATTCGTGGGAGACAAATTTATCTGTCCTTGTAGACTTTTCTGTTTGATACAGATTTGTTTATTAAATTCTTCGACTTTGGGTCGTAGTAACTCTTGGTTGTGGGTGAGATCAGCTAAGGGAATCAAGTGCGCAGTATCCTGCTGGGATCAGAGGCGTAACTGTACCTTGGATCAGTGTGAGATTGATTGGGGTTCAACTACATTCCAGACCGAAGTTAGCTTGGAGTATGCTAGTGTTTGTAGCGGCTTAATACAATGTATTTTTAATCTGGACTAAGTCCCGGGGTTTTTCTGCATTTGCGGTTTCCTCGTTAACAAAATTATGGTGTATGTGTTATTTCTTTTCCGCATTGTATTTTTTATATAATTGAAATAATACAGGTTTTTCGTTGTTCAATCAATTAGAATATCCGACCTCTTTGGTTGTTGATTTAAATTGATTGCCACTTGGATATTGGTCTTTGGCACCATCCAAGTTATCTCTCTTTGATAAAGACTCGCAGATTCTATTTGCTTGAGTATAGATCAAATTGAGAGATTAAGATAATAACTCCTTGAGATATTTTTATCTAGATTGAGTATGACTATCTAGTTGATTCTCTAGTAAAGTAACTCGGAGTTTGTCCATACTGATTGCTAATCGAAATATTGGGTGTGGTTCTTAGACCCCCTCTTTTTCAATAACAACTTTCGAAACCAATATTTTTTCCATTTTTTCGCTTCCATTATGTACGAACTTGTCTTTGAACATCACCATACACAAGACCACTCTCCCGGTCTCTCTTGGCTTGCATTATCGCAACAACATATTTGGTGAATTCCCTATTGATTACAATGAAACGTTCTGACAACCCTTGTGCATCACAACTACTGATGTTCATGGTTTGTTCTTCATATTTGCAAAATATGTTATCCCACATGGTGTTACCATGTTGTTATGCGCCATCGACACAATCTTGGGTAAAATAAACATAATTACGACAAATGCATTCATCTTCTATGATGGTGCATTTTGCACCCCGGAATTTGATCTTTTTACCTTTGGCTTGACTTTGAGATTGTGAATCCATATTACAAGAAATTAAGAAGTGTAAAGAAGGTGTGATTATTTTAGATTTGAATAAGATTGAGAGATTGAGAAATTATAGATGGATATAGAAATTTTGGTGTGAGTTGAAATTAGTTTTAAATTGGATATTTATAGAGGGGGTACTGTAGCCATTGGATGGGGAACTTATGAGCGATGATCAACTGATCAGCGAGCGACAACATGACTACCGGTGGCGCTGGAATGACCAACGAGTGATATTATGACCATATAGCGATGGAAACTCTATCGCTCGTTAGAGACTCCATCATGTATGCCTAAGTGGTATCTCTGGCATTTAGGAAGATATGTTTGGCATACCCATAATGGGTCTAAAGTGGCAAAATAAATTGTTTGACATGTGCATAGGAATAGGCCTTAATAGGTTCATTTTTGGGCGGAATCTATATCTAGGATAAGTACAATGTAGGAAGGAGTAAATAAGAACACAAATAGTCCTCGGAATAGCTATTGAAAAATAGTAAGGGGCCTTGTCTAGTAAAGCTGCATTATTTCTATCTGTTTAGACCTCAACTGATTGACTTAAACATTGAGGAGCATGTGTATAACCAAAGACATGCTGGACTAGATCAAACCGACTATTGGAGGAGCAAAAGAAGCTAATGTAATCTCAAAGGCTCGATCCAGGACTGTCTTTGTAAATATTGTACCTAGGTGTAGTTCTAAATCTAATGATCATTGTTCAACGTCATTAAAAAATAAATAAAAATAATAGGATAAAGAGGAAGGATCCCTTTACATGACTATTATTACATTATCTCACATTTTGCATGTATTTTTTGTGAATAAAAACCAAACGATACCGTATTTGAAGCTAAGATTTTGGGGATATTTTCTCCTTATAAAGATATACATACCCACCAAAAATGAGTACATTCCGAAACGTATAACTTTACCATCTACTACTTCGAAACCCAACCGTCGAAAGTCGAAAAATTCTCAACCGTTTAAATTAAGATTGATAGAGATGATGAGGTTTGGTATTTCAGAATGTGCTCATTTTTGGTGGGTATGTATATCTTTATAAGAAGAACATATCCCCAAAATCTTAGCTTTAAATACGGTATCGTTTTGTTTTTATTCACAAAAAGGACATGCAAAATGTGAGAAAATGTAACAATAGTCATGTAAAGGGATCCTTCCTCTAGGATAAATTCTTAAATAATGTACCTAGATGTAGTAATAAAGACCACTGTCCCATATAATCCGAAAAGAAAAGAAAAAGATTGGTAACCATCCAAAAAAGAAAATCTCTTATCTTCTGTTAAAAACAATCTTCTTTATAAAAAGGACAATACATTGGCACACTGAGATCATTTTCTTTTATTAATCCTTAATTACAGTAAGACTAGTTTTTCTTATCAATCTTTATTTAATTATTTATGCCGATGAAATTTGAATTCGGACCACTTCCATGATTTATATGGGCTGATACCAACTTTATTAAGGGCTAATATCAGTTCATATAGGAAAAAAAGATCTAGGCGACCCTAATCATTGGATCGGTGGACTGGTATCAGCCCCTAGTAGAGCTGGTATCAGCCCATATAAATCATGGTATAATCACCCAACGACTATACGGCTGTACTACAACGACATTAATTAATTAATTTCTCCTTAATATAAGTTAAGTATCGTGGATAAGAAAAAAATTGGGCAATAGTTCCTTCGTTTGAAATTGCTATATTATAATCAACATACAACAAATTATGAGAAATTACGCATACGGGACCTTTATCTATTCTATTATATAAAGGAAGACCCCTTAGGTACTATAGCAATGAAGCTGCACATTTCATTAGACCATTTTGCCCTTAATCTATGCTTATACATGCGAGGGGAAATAAATTATATAAGGGTATGTTAGTAATTTAGTTTATTTTAAAACATTGTGTAGTATAATGTGAAGGAAGAGAATTCCATCTCTTAATTTACAAAGAAAAGTGGACGACGGGACCCACTTTAAAGAGTGCACGTGCGGAAAATCTTGTTTAATAATAATAAACACACATACAATTACATATAAATCACCAAGCAAATGATCATCCAGTACTGGCTAACCAACACTCATAATATAACATCTATATCAATGATCTTATTAACTTTGCTAGAACAAATACATTAAAAAAATATCAGCCCCTTACCATCAATAAGTCTGTCACAGTTTAGTCAGCTACGCAAGTCCTGAAATCAATGACATCCAAGTATCCAACCATCGCAGTGTGCACCCGCACAACAAGGGTCTAAAGCTCCACAAGTTTCACCGACATTGTAACATTTTCTTTGGCAAGTCGAAGTCCAGTAATTGCAAAAGGTTCCTTCACAGCAATCGGCAACCTTATACCTCTTGCACATTCTTCACCCCCAAGCGCACAGTCTGAATGAACATAATGAAAGGATAGCGAAAGGATCATAACAAATACAAATAACAAGCTCGTAATGTTTTTAGTCTCCATCTGGTCTTGTTAGTAAGTTTCCTGTATTTCGGTTAGTTTATATTTTTTATGGGTTGAACTAATACATAGTTTGCTATGATATACTTGTATATATAGCTTGGAGTGGGTTGGTTTTGGTTCATTGTTGAGAATGATTTAATATTTAACATTATTGATTAAAGTATACGAGTTAAAGTATACGGGTTATTAAAGTATACCGATTAATGACCCGGGTGTTTGGGCATGATCTATCTGTGGGAGGGTGAAGAATCAAATGAAGAACGATCCAAAAGAATCTGATTATCGCTTCAAGAAAAGAAAAAAAAGTGATTACTATTTTAATACTTAACTGAAAATAATGATTAGATGTCTTTTACTACTATTTTTATACTTAACTGCAAAAGGATGAAATTCGGGAGACTTTGAGCTTGGCAGGGCAGAACCGATCACACGAAGCTGCTAGTTATACACCACCATCATACACCCCTATGTGTCATCTATATCAACCGTAGATTTCATCTCTACTCTACCCCACCAGAGAAAACAGGGGGTCCGTTTTAAAAGAGAGCCAATAAAAATTTGACACATGTTGGTGTAAAATTTTGGTGTATATATAGCATTTTCGCCGTTCACACCATCTTTTCCAGAAGAAGCGGAAGCCATAGGATTACTACAAGGTGCTAGCTGGGCAGTTGAAAAAGACTCGTCAAAATTAACAGTGGAAGGCGATTGTAATAATCTGTTCGATTACTTAAATGGGAAAGCTTCTCAGATAAGTTGGCAGAATAGAGACATTATGGATGAAGTCAAAGAATTTTTTTTCAAGTGTCAAAATTTTATGGGTTTTTATTTAGTACCTAGAACTGCAAACAATGTAACAGATGTTTTAGCAAAATAAGCTACATCCGAGTCGGATTCGTTTCCACTATCCTTCCCCCAAATGTCCCCAGCAAAGTGCATATTCATGTGGCAGCAACAGCCGATTATAGTGATCAAATATAAGTTGTGCCACGCCCAATAAAATCCCCAAGTTTAACTTACCGAACGAGCAATTCTTGAAATAGCTCTCTTTTCTTTTCTTTTTCTGAAGCATGCACTTGTTTATAAAGGATTGAGTTACAATTTCATGTGGATACGGGGCGCTCACGAAGTCATGGAATAGACTAGAGCACGATGGCAGCCTTTTAAATCTAAAAAACAAAAACAAAAACAAAAAAAGTGATGAATCAAGTCCTTGAACCAAACTTAGTTTTTAATACAGTAATACTTAGGATTTTCTAGGTCCATTTGACCAAACTTAGTTTTTACTTATCCATTGAAACCAACTTTAATCATGTCTATTTCACTTGTTTTCTCTAAAGAATATAAAGATAAAGATGGTCATTGCGGGTCAAAAGTTTGACCAAAACTCAATTTAAGGGAATAATTCCTCAATATGATTTCAACAATGCCAGGGCATGAATCCCGTGAATGCTACCGCGAGACACCAAAAAAGGAGCATTTACACAAATTTTCAGTTAAGCATTTTTTTATTTTTTATTTTGTAAGTTAATAAACCTGGCGAATTTAGGGGTCAACCAAACGGATTTAGGGGTCAACACTAAAAGACAAAAAGGTCACCCAAACGTAAAAAGGGGTCATCCCTTAACCGATTAAGCCGTATTGGCGAAATTACCCTTATACATTCGGAAGTTAAGGACCAAAATTATCTTCCGAATGTAGTGGTTCAATCCTCGACGTGCCAAGGCTCGATGATGGTTCCATGGTGGTCAGTGCATATGGTTTGGAGTTTTTGGCCATTTTACATTCGGAGGTTATATCCTTAACTTATCTTCCGAATGTAAAAATTCTAAATAATACAAATTATGAGTTTTTTCGAAAATTAGAATTTTGGGCCACTTTACATTCGGGAGTAAGATTTTTTACTCATCTTCCGATTGACCCAAAATTCTGAATTTCGAAAAACACTAATCTTTGGAGATTTTGTAATTGTTACATTCGGAAGATAAGTAAAAGCTTATCCTCCCGAATGTGTGTTGGCTAACCTTCTACAATGGCCCTTGGAACCGCCTAGAGCCATGGCGTGGTTGGTTTTGAGTTTTGTCATATTCGGAGGATATGTCATTTGCATAAACCTCCGAATATAAGATGGCCCAAAAATCCGAATTTGGGAAAAATGAAGATTTTTCTCGTTTTGAACGTGCAATAATCCAAGATATTTCATAAACCTAGACCTCCGAATATATGTTGGTTAACCTTGTACAATGGCCCTTGAACCGCCCCCGGAGCCATGGCGTGGTTGGTTTTGAGCCTGTCATATTCGGAGGATATGTCATTTGCATAAACCTCCCAATTTACTACCGAATGTATATTGGCCCCAAAATGAGATTTGACAAAATCCTAAAATTTTCGAACTTTGGTACTACCATAATCGGTAGATAAAAATCTATATTATCTACCGATTATGGAAGATGTTCTTGGATTTACACTATAGTAAACATAATCTGTGAGAAAACTATCTACTTTATCTACCGATTATGGATGATGTTCTTAAGAAACGATGATGTTTTGAACGTGCTCGAAAATTGGGTTACTCTGCTGGAAGTGGACTGATTAGAACAAAAAATAATAGGTTTTGTGTAAGGGTAGTTTGGTCGATATGCTCCCGAATACACAACATTCGGACGATAATTTTGGACCTTAACTTCCGAATGTAAGGGTAGTTTCGCCAATACGGCTTAATCGGTTAAGGGATAACCCCTTTTTACGTTTGGGTGACCTTTTTTGTCTTTTAGTGTGGCCCCTAAATCCTTTTTCATGGCCCCTAAATTCGCCAGGTTAATAATGGATTCCAAAAGACTAACTTACGGAGTTATGTTGGGATCCTAGTCCCACATTGGTTAGATGGGGCTTAATTGGTAGTTTATAAGTCAATGGGTTCCCTCATCTAGTCAACCGGTTTTCTAGTTGAGTTCTACCAAAGGGCTTATGAAGAGTTTAGGGTCGGTACCCTAACATTTGGTATCCGAGCCAACCACCACGACCGATGCCCGCTACACGTAAGGGGTGACCTATAGGCTAGATTAAAGTGATGGGGCACCTATGTATGGGCGTAGTTGTCACCCGCATTGAATACTGATAGGGGAGTGAAGCCGCCATAAGAGAAAGGGATACCTTCGGGTCAGTGCCGATAGAGTGGGCCAACGAGGACGTTGGGTCTGGAAGCGTGGTGGGATGTTGGGATCCTAGTCGCACATTGGTTAGATGGGGCTTAATTGGTAGTTTATAAGTCAATGGGTTCCCTCATCTAGTCAACCGGTTTTCTAGTTGAGCTCTACCCAAGGGCTTATGACGAGTTTAGGGTCGGTACCCTAACAAGTTAGTATCCCTTACAATAGAAAGAGTAGAGCCATCGAATGTTAGGTTATTAGAAACATCCCTAATATTTGATTTATCTACTACCATAGCATCTATAATACAAAACAGAATGGGTTTTTGAGATTGGACGGTCGGATAACATTTTCAAAGACAAACGTTGCATCCGACCATCCCAGTCTCATCCCAGCGAAAGACATCCGACGGTCGTCGTTTCTGTAACCCCTCCCATTATGAATCAAAATTTATTAATCATTAATTATTTCATCACCTCTTAACTCAAGATATTTAAAAAAACATTAAATGAAATCATAATATGTCATTCATGCATTAATTGGATTTAGTGGTGGCATGATGAATCTAATAAGAGATGAGATTTATTTGTTTATTTTTATTCATAACTCATAAGTGAGATATGCATACACACTATTACTTAAATGATTTTGTGTTCGTTTTTGAATAATGCATATGAATAATTTTACAATGCACTTATATACATTATTTTCGTTTAAAACAAAATAGAAAACTATCTTGCAATGGAACACTATTAAATTTAAAGTCCGGAAAAAAAGAAAAATTACACCAGTCAAATATCATATTTAAGGCAGTGCCGTTACGGCATGAGCTATCTCTAGATATTTATTAGAACTCTCTGTTAATCTCATGTCGTGCCGTTACGACACGGGTTATTTCTAGTAGTTAATACAAGATGGAAGAATAGTTCTCCAATTTAAGATGTTAACGTTAAGAGCCGAACAGTCCTAGCCTGTAGGTAACCTTGAGAATTCAGACCGTTCCCGGTTTGCTTGACCTGACTCCAGATCTTAAACTAACTTGGTATGATTTTTTTTTTTTAATGTCATGCTGAGAGTCGAGATCTAATAGTTTTTGTTTTGAGACAAATTTTAGATGAATCAGATTCAAGAATATGTTGACAGGAAAAAAATGACAAAAGCCAACTTGTTAGACTAATGGTAATGGCATATTGGCCTTTAATCTATTTGAATATAACACACCCTCCAAGTAATAAGGTTGGTCTTATGATGAGACTCGATGTAGTATGATAAATAAGAGCCAATTTTTTAAGTATTTGAGCTTCTTCTTTTTTCAGCAAGTTAGGTAGTTCTAAAGGATATTAGCTGAAAATGAATCTCAATTTAGAATTTCACCTGCAACATATAAATCAAGCATAAGTTGGCAGATTTATGTTTTTGGGTGTTATTTGGTTATGTTTCTGAAAAAATTTAAAATCCAGCCTTAATCAGTCGGTGTGTTCTAAAGAGAGTAAAAAACTTGCTGTCGGTCGTTAACTACGGTCAAATTCGATATATTCTTTTTACCTCTGTCTAAAATATTGTTAATTCGGGGTATAACTCAGCGGAGGAGTCAGGGACTTTGAGAGCTGGTTCAAAAATGGGGTTTGTTTAGATAGTGGCATAAAGATAATGAATGCAAGTCATCGGAGTCATTTCTTTGCACAACTTCCCCTTAAATTCCCTCATCTATCTATGTTCTTTAACAAGATACAAACCGACGCATGCATCATGCCTGCATGATCACTAACTCCCGGATTAATTTAAGCGATGATAACATGCAGCTAGCATTGCAACCTAAGTTCCGTGCCAAACTTTCAACAACCAAAACTTTATCTCCTAATTTTGTCTTTAAAAAGAGATCAACCAGACTTCAGTTCAAGAATCATCACATCACTCACACACACTCCTTAATTTCCACTGTGATTGTAAGAAATGGCCTTTGCAATGAATAGTCTCTCTTTGGTCTTCTTTGGGTCTCTGCTATTCTCGTTTGCAGTTCTCACTCAACAATCTTACGCTCAGCTGGCTGTCACTCAATCTTCTGTAAGACGGCCATTCCCAACAAAAGTCCATATTTTTGTTATTATTCTTAGTTTTAAGCAATTGTTATATATCAAATATTAGCAACCAGCGATTTTACCAACGATTTGTCTATTGTCTCATTTTTTTCATAACTTTTGGTTTATTATTCATTTAATTTTGTTGATTCTGAGTTTTCTTTTTCTTTCGTGCAGAATGATTGTGTTTACACAGTATATACAAAAACTGGGACAAAGAGCGATTCAGGAACAGATTCAAATATATCACTAGAACTCTACGACACAGATGGTAACCATGTTGAAATCCCAAATCTGGGGGACAGTGGGTTAATGGGTCCAGATCATGACTATTTCGAAAACGGTAACCTTGATATTTCCAGTGCTTTAGGTAAATGCTTACCTGGGCCTGTTTGTGGAATAACGCTTACTTCAGATGGAACCCGGGGAAAACCTGGTTGGTATGTTGACTACGTACAAGTTATAGTTACAGGTCCCAATGCTTCTTGTGCTCAGAAGCTTTTTACTATTGAACAATGGCTTGCACTTGATGAATCACCTCATGCACTCACTGTTACAAAGAACGTGTGTGTCAACCAGCGACGGAACCAGGAATTTGTGTCCGGGTGGGCTAATTATTTTTTTTCTCGTACATCCAGATTATAGCAATCTAAATGTCTCAAAGTTAAATACAGTGATAAAAGCACCGCATACTGCTTATCATTTTCTATATAGTAAGGTTCAGCTCAGTGACAATATTAAATTGCGAAGACAACATATATAATAAAAATAAATATTATTATCTGAAATGCGGCCGAAGGACGCTCGAATTTTTGAACTTTTAAAATGTTACTTCTATATCTTTGTATGGTTTTCAAATCAGTTCATGAAATTAAAAACCGATACATCAGAACATTTAAATGTCAAATTTTTGTCATTGTTTATTAAAAGAAAAGAAAAGGGGGAAAATATTATGTAATAGATTTTGATATTTGGGTTAATTTTTAGTTTACGTACGCATGGACCAAGTTTTAGTAAATATTTGGAAACAATATGGGCTAGATAGATCAAATTGTGATGGAGTGGGAGTAAATTTCACAATTGAATTTAGTTTCTAAGCACTAACCGAAACAGAAGAGGACACAAAAGTTTAAAAGAAGTAAAAAACGCAACATTATAACAATTAAATTGGAAAGAAGTCGTATGAATATGTCATACTAATGGGCTAATGAAAAGTTTTATCCTGTGCTAATCTATAGTTATATGAATCTTTTGACCCTCATCTCCGTCACTTGTGCTTTAGATCCAAGTTTTAACCTAGAAACTAAAAAGAACCGCAAGATGAGAAGAAAAAAAGGTTGTCGGAAGTCAACAGAAGACTAGTTTTCTTGTATGTTTATATAGATAGAGAGTTATTAGTGGGATACGTGGAATGTGGTTTCTCACTTTTGTATAGATAAAGAGTTTATTTTGGGCTAACTATAATTTTGACCAGGGCTTTTTCATTTTTTTCTGACAAATAGGCTGGCTAAAAAGGAGTTTCTCGTATTTTTTGGGGGGGCTGCAGCCTGGGTAAGCCACCCCCTAATACCGTCCCTGGATGCCGACCAAGAAAGTTGCAAAAGCCCAAAGAAAAGCACCAAGATCAATAACATGAGTACGGTTATGGCGAACAGCGAGATACATTGCTAATGGATAACACAGAGTCTGAACAATGGAACGGAAGAAAGTCAATGAACCTAAACCAGTTGGATCAGTATGTAAAGATGCTCCTACTTCTTTGTAAACACCTGGTAATAACGATTCATCTGCTCTCTCCATTATCCCTGCAAGATTCACTAACACTAATGTTAATGTTTCTGGTTTCATCTTTAACTCTGCCTCTAGGTGTAGTTTCAGAGGTTTAGAGAGAGAAGAAGAAGCAGAGGAGATCCATGAAAGGTGTTTTTGTTTTGTGTTGAGTAACACAGTTAACGCTGACCAGATGAGTCGACTAACAACGATGAATATTGAATAAGAACAGTTAAAACTAACAGATTAGGGTTAATAATAAGAGAACTTAGAACTAAGAAGAGAACAAGAGACTTGAACGTTTTGTTCTTTTTTATTAACTGATCGTACAAGTTCTTACAGACTCTATAACAAGAGTTTATATATACATCTTTCCTTGAATAATAAGTAAAGCCTGTTTCCTAACTTAATTTAAATACCTAAAATACAACTTCCTTGAGAAAGAAGATACGTGTGTTATTTTATAAACGTATTGGATGTTGAGTTAACACCCTCCCGCAAGCGTAACGGGTTGTCCTGAACCGTTAGCTTGAACCTTAAAATAGAAAACCGATATTTAGAGAGTGGTTTAGTAAAAATATCCGCAATTTGATCTTTAGAAGATATGAAACGAACATCAAGAAGCTTGGAAGCTACTTGATCACGAACAAAATGATAATCAATTTCTATATGTTTCGTCCGAGCATGAAATATAGGATTAACTGTGAGATAAGTTGCACCAAGATTACCACACCATAATATTGGAGGAGAGCACGTAGAAATACGAAGCTCGGAAATAAGCGACTGAATCCACATCATTTCGGCAGTAGCAATAGCAAGTCCCCGATACTCAGCTTCAGTACTAGAACGAGAAACTGTTTTCTGTTTTCGAGCACTCCATGAGATAATGTTACCACCTAAATAAACACAATATCCACTTGTAGAACGACGATCATCAAGAGAACCAGCCCAATCAGAATCAGTATATGCACTGAAAGATACCTGTAAAGAAGGAGATGGCCGAATAAGTATACCAAGCGTACTTGTATGCTTGAGATAACGAAGAATACGCTTGACCAATCCCCAGTGAAACTTTGTAGGAGCATGCATAAATTGACAAACTTTATTAACAGCAAAAGCAAGATCTGGACGAGTAAATGTTAAATATTGCAAGGCTCCAACAATGCTACGATATTCAGTAGCATCAGTTAATAAAGTGCTACGATCAGAAGAAATATCACCAGAAGTACTTAGTGGAGTAGTAATCGGTTTTACTCCATCCATTTTGGATCGAATGAGAAGATCATGAGCATAACGTTGTTGATAAAGAAATAACCCTGAAGAAGTACGAATTGCCTCAATTCCAAGGAAATAAGACAGCTGACCAATATCTTTAATTACAAATTCTTGTTGTAAACGAGTAAGAATAGAAGTAATACCTGCAGAACTGGAGCCAGTGATGATAATATCATCAACGTAAACCAACAAATAGATAACACCATGAGTCCCTTTGTAAAGAAACAAGGACGAGTCACACTTGGAAGTAACAAAACCAATTTGAAACAAGAAATTGCTAAGTCTGTGGTACCATGCACGAGGAGCCTGTTTAAGTCCATACAAAGACCGACGTAACTTACAAACATGTGTAGGAAAACGAGGATCAACATAACCTGGAGGTTGTTTCATGTACACTTCCTCTTGAAGTTCTCTGTGTAAGAAAGCATTCTGCACATCAAGTTGATGAATAGGCCAATTCGAAGATAAGGCTATCGTAAGAATAATACGTATAGTACACGGTTTGACAACCGGGCTAAACGTCTCAGATTAATCAATACCCTCTTGTTGTTTATGACCGTGTGCAACTAGACGAGATTTTCGACGTACAATTGTACCATCAGGATTACGTTTAATCCGAAAACCCCATTTACATCCAATAACATTCATAGAAGGATGATATGAAACATAAGACCATGTACCGTTTCGAAGCAATGCATTAATTTCGTCATCAGAGGATGCACTCCATTGTGGATCTTTAAGAGTTTGAGAAATACAAGTAGGTTCAAGATTTGAATCAAAGATAAGAGCATACCGTGAATTTGGCTTAAAAATCTCATATTTAGCCCTTGTGATCATTGGATGAGCTGGTAGAACTGGTGGAGTTGTGGATACTGGAACTGAAACAGGAACAGGTGACGAAGGTTCATTAATTTCAATTGACGGCTCATGATTGGGAAACTCTGTTGGCGGCTCATCATTGGGAAACTTTGATGGCGGCTCATTATTGGGAACATAAAAAATCGGCTGCCGTAATAAGTTAGTTGCAAAAACAGGTGGCGGCTAGTGACCACGTGGAAGAACTATCGGCCTATTATTAAGAGAAGACAATGGTTGCTGTAACAATTGACGAGGTTCAGTAACTGTCGGATGCTGTTGTGGCGGCTGTGGCAGATGTTGACAAACAACAGGAGTTGTCGGGAGCTGAGATGACGACCACTGTGGAAACTGATGAGAAACAGGTGCTGTCGGCGGCTGTTGACGATGTTGATGAAATACAGAAGAAAGAGTATCCTGAGTAGAAGAAACCAAACTTGAAGAAGATGAAGACATTACCTGTGAAGGAGTCGACGCCGGAGAAGGTAAAGCGGATGCAAAGGGAAAGGTATTCTCATCAAAAACAACATGATGACTAACGTAAATTCGACCTGTAGGTATATGAAGACACTTATAACCTTTATGGGATGGACTATAGCCAATAAAAACACAAGGAGAAGACAAAGGATCCATTTTATGAGATCGATATGGACGCAAGTGGGGATAGCATAGACAACCAAATACACGAAAAGAAGTGTAATCAGGTGGAAGACCAAAAAGAGCTTCATATGGAGAAGAATTATTAACGGAAGTCGAAGGAACACGATTCATTAAATAACAAGCAGTGTAAAACGAATCATACCAATATGAGGATGGAACGGAAGCCATATTTAGGATAGTAAGACCAGTTTCACGAATATGACGATGACGACGTTCAACCAAACCATTTTGTTCAGAAGTATGTGGGCATGAAAAACGATGAAAAATTCCAAGTTCTTGAAGACGCGGAGTGAGTTTGTGATACTCAGCAACATTATCAGATTGAAAATTTTTAATCTTTCGATTAAAAAGATTTTCAACATGCTTTTGGAATAAAAAAATATAGAAAAGACTTCAGATTTTTGAGACATAGGAAACATCCAAGTAAAACGACTATACGCATCAATAAAGATAACATAATATTTGTAGCCTTCATTAGATAAAATATGAGAGGGTCCCCAAACATCGGAGAGAATTAAATCTAATGGATTTAAAAGGTAATTTGTGACTCATATGCTCATGAAAAAAAGAACAAAAACTAAAGATTTGGGTTGAAACTGGAAGAGAAAACTGAGAAATAACTTTGCGAACTGTACGCAACATTGGATGACCCATTCTAGCATGCCAGGCTTGTAAACTAGCATGTTCTCCTATGCAAGCTTGAGGAGATTGAGATGAAACATCAAGTTGATAGAGACCACCCTTCCAAATTCCGCGAAGAAGAACCTTCCCGGTACATCGATCCTTCACAAGACAAAAATTGGGATGAAACTCAAATAAGACATTGTTATCAGTAGTGAAACGAGAGACAAACAAGAGATTATGAGATATTTTTGGAGCAAAAAGAAGATTACGAAGCTTCAACTTACGATTAGGAGTTCCTAAAATTGAGGAACCAACACTAGAAATTGGTATAGAAGAACCATTACCCATTTGTATTTGATCAGGACCTGTATACTCAGTAGGAAATTGAAGACGAGAAAAATCATTAGTGATATGATCTGTAGCACCGCTATCAGGTGTCCAAGAAGGTGTTGGTAAGATATTAGGTCCATAAGCAGCATAAGACTTTGGTAAAGATGATGGTGGTTGACGCCTGGGTGGACGGAAACTCTTGTCATAACAGTTCTAGCAATCTTGGGCTTCATGGTTCAGACGCCTACACAGCTGACAAACTACAGTAGACGTTTCAGAGTTAGAAAGCCCACGGTGATTGTCAGGATGAGCAGGCCCACGGGAATTGTCAAGATGAACAGGCCCACGTGAGTGATCAAAACGGTTGAGCTGATTTATGTTGCTTCCAGGCCCACGAGAAGAAGTAAACTGAGGAGCGGAAGATTGTGGTTGCCAGGACACGGAAGAAGCAGCTGGTGAAGAGAACTTCAAAGAATGACGAGACTGAGCAGCAAGATTAGCAACCGGCTGAGAATCCGATGCTTTTGTTTGCTGGTCGATACGTAACTCAAAGGTGAGAAGAAAAGTGAGAAAATTTTCTACAGACAACGAGCTCATAGTGGTGGTTAACGAAGTAACAATAGCATCATAGGAACTATCCAAACCGGCTAAAAGACAATGTCGAAACTCCTTATCCGTAACTGTGGTGTTGGCAGCAGCAAGACTATCAACCAAATCCCGAGCATATTCAATATAGGATCGCATGGTTTGAGATCCTTTCTTAAGTGCACACAGCTCACAGTGAAGGTGATGGATTTGAGCATCAGATTTAGAAGCATATAAAGACTCAAGAGAACTCCAAATTTCTTTAGCAGTGGTTATACGATGAAATGACGAAAAACAGAAGGTGTAAGAGAAGAAAACAACCAACTTACGAGAATTTTGTCTGGTTTAACCCAAGATAGAAACGCTGGTGTAGGAATTTCATCATCAACATGAGACGCCGGACAGGGTTTAGTGCCAGTGATGTCACCATCAAGATCGTAACCTTGGAGATATGGAAGAAACTGAGCACGCCACAACGAATAATTAGTTTCATCTAGTATGACCGTGATTATGTGATGAGGTTGCGAAAATTGTATTGACGACATAACAGAAGATTGTAGAGAAGAGATACTAGAGTTGATAACAGCGGACATGGTAGATGATTCTGTAGACATAGTTGAAGAGGATCGGCTAACCTAATGATACCAAGTTAAAACTTACAACTTAGGGTTAATAATAAGAGAACTTATAACTAAGAAGAGAACAAGAGACTTGAACGTTTTGTTCTTTTTTATTAACTGATCGTACAAGTTCTTACAGACTCTATAACAAGAGTTTATATATACATCTTTCCTTGAATAATAAGTAAAGCATGTTTCCTAACTTAACTTAAATACCTAAAATACAACTTCCTTGAGAAAGAAGATACGTGTGTTATTTTATACACGTATTGGATGTTGAGTTAACAAGAACTGAGGAAAAGGTTCCTTGAAAGTGGGTCAGCCTGAAAATTTAAGGAATCTTTTTATGTAATAACTAAGAAGAATTTGATTCCAGAATCTTTGGGATGTGAATGAATTTAGATGTGGCACGTGTGTAATGTAGTACTCCCTTCGTCCTAAATTAGATAATCTAGTTTTAGTTTGGACAATTCTTAAGGCAAAGAGGAAAGGGGAGTATATTTAAGTATTTTTCACAACTTATACCCTTATAGATAATAACTAGTAAAATTTAGAAATGATATATCTTTTAAATTATATCACGGTTTTTCGTAAACTTTATTATTATACCGTTGAAAAGTATATTAAAAACACGTACACAACCAATATAAACATTACTATCAAATTATACATATATATTTCTTATAGTAACAATAATCAAATACCCCTTAATTAGTGAAATATGTCATCTATTTGGTTCAAACTTTCCCAACAGAATATTGGAGTTTGTTTAGTCGGGGCGAAAATATATAAGAGATCAAGCAGGTTGGCTGGTTGAATTAACAATTTTCATCCTTTAATTAAATTTGTACTTTTACTTGAATAAAAGAACGAAACATTACCGAGCTCTAAATTTCCTTGCATTTTTAGGGGCGACCCCAACAGAATTAGGGGTACGATGCACCGATACTGATACGGGGATACTGATACGGTGACACTGATACGGGGATTCATCAATTTTCATAAAATGGGGATACGGTGGGATACGTGTATTTATTAAAAAATATTTAATAATACCTTCTACTAAAAAATCATAAAATAAAAAAGTTTGATAGATACTATTTTGAATATTAAAATGAGCAAACATTAAATATTATGTTAATTGAATGGATAAAATCATATGTACTCCCATTTCTCTCTAAACAACATGAAAAACGTGACTGCCCAATAAGCTTTAGAGCTAGATTTTTCTAACACCGTTTTTTTTTATTGAAGCACCGTAAAAATAAATATCAAGTCTTTTTTCTTCATAGTCAACAAGTTATTAGGTTTAGATATAATTATTCGATATGTTCATGAGTACAAATATCTATAAATATTTAGATTTTATGTATAAATTTATAAATATATAGATTTAGTATAAAAAATAAATGTTAGATTATAGGAAGTATCCCCTCATAGATTATCTAAGAGGTATCCCAGAGTATCCCCTACCCTTTTTGTAATTAAAAAAAGGTGACACTTTAAATGGAGTATCTGATACGTATCCCCAGGTATCCCCAAGTATCCGACACTGATACGGCGCCGATACGTATATGTCACCAATTCTGAAGTATCCGTGCTTCATAGGGCGACACAAAAAGACAAAAAAGGTCACTCAAACGTAAAGCTAAGGTACCCCTTATCTGCAATTTTTCGAAATCGCAACTATGCCCTTACATAATCGATAGTCAAAGCCACAATCGGTAGGTTACAAACAATCAGTAGTTTAAAATAAAACATTAGCTACCGATTAATGTATGGATATTTCGGCTAATGTTCCCTTTCATAATCGGTAGATAATTGGACCTGTACAACTACTGATTGTAAATAGCCCCAGATTCAACCTTGGCCAAATTCCATAGAACAATAACCACTTGTTTGTGTTTTGGATGCAACAATAATCTGAAGAAAATTACGTTCCACAACCTTACGATTATAGGTTGCCCTAAAAACATATTTTTTATAAATCCTTTATCTGGTGAATTTCCGAATATGCTATATTCGGTAGATAATCCAACTTCAATACCTATCGATTATACGTAGCAAACCATAGGTTATGAGGGTGCAGAGCCAAGCATGACCACTTGGCTCAGGGTGCATAGCCAACCATAACCACTTGGTTTTTGTTTTGGATGCACCCATAATCGGAGGATTAGTAGGTTACAAAACCTTACGATTATAGGTTACAAAACACAAGTGATTTTCTAGTGTTATAATCAGAAGCCTAGGAATAATCATAGTTCCGATTATAGTGTTGTTTGGATACAGGAAACAAAATTTTCTTCACATAGAATCGGAGGAACAATATAAACTAACTCTATCGATGATAATAATCGGAAGTTTAATAAGTTGACTTTGTTACCGAATATGGTGTTCTTTGGTTACAGAACAAAAAGTATTTGTTCACAAAGCATAATCGGTAGATACATAATATAAAAACCTCCCGATTCTGACCAAAATATTTCAAATTTCCCAGAATCGGAAGGTTCGTATATAAACTAACCTTCCGAATGTATGTATAAAATTCAACAGTTTCATATCTGTGCATGTGATTCGCTTGCGAGTCATCGTTAATTGCATAAAGATAGCAATAAAACCATTCATAATCCATAAACGAACCATTCACAAACCATAAACATAACGTACCAACTTATAATCCGACAAAAACTTTGAAAACGACATAATCCGACATAAACAAAGTTATCCATAAATTTTACAAAACATCAAGAGTTTAGTCGTTCCTCTTTGCTTTGACTTTGCGACCTCCATGACTTGGGTCCGAACCATCATTGGTTCTTTTGTTCACCTTCGTTGTAGGTTTCTTACCTTTTTCCCCGAAGCGAGATGGATACACCTCATTGTCAATGTTATCAATTAACTCTTGGAGATCTTTTATCTTCTCAATTGGAACAGGCTCTCCGGACTTTATGCAATTAGTGCACCATTTGGAAAAACCTTTTAACCTATTCATCTATTTCAAAACATAGCATACCATCAAACGGTTACTACTCTGATTTGGAGCAAGCTCTTCACCCCCGTTTAAGGGTGGTTGATGAACCTATTAAGCAAAAGGGAGCGGGTAGGCCAAACACCGAAGTGTCGAGGACCATTGAAAGAAAAGAATTGAAAGGATATTTGTCTAATAAAAGAATACTGTGTAGGCATGAGCGTTCGGAAGTCGATTTTAAAGATGAGCCCCAACCCAAGAAAAGAGGTCATCCAAGAAAAGATCAAAGTGGACCTACCGACCGACAAGTGAGGCCAAAGGTCTTCACGAAGCCTTCTCAAGTAAGTCAAGCTGAGGCGGTGGAAGAAGTTATGTTAGTGGAGACCCAAACTACTCCGTAGTTATAGATCAAATGAGCGACTCACAACAAACACAATCAACGAAAATGGTAACTATAAAAGAGAAGTATGGTACTATTCGTTGTCCTATTGATTTTCAAGGAAGACCCAAGTGATCAAGGTATAAGATTAAAGAAGAGTATATGAATAAACTCCCTCCCCTCATTGTTCCATTTGTTTTGTCCACCGACGAGGTTCATGGGGATGGAAATTATGGGTTTCACGTCGCTACGGAACAAATTGGTTACTTTGGAGAGGTGGTGAACGAAGATGTTACCGAATGAAAAAAATTTAAGAACTAATATGGCGATACAACTAATAAAGGACAAGGATTTCTATATGGGGATGATAAAGGAAGGAGATATACATGACAAAGAACTACAGTTCAAAGACTTAGTTGCGCGCTGTTTATAGGTGAAAATAGTTTCTGCTGATTTCGGTAATTGCGTGTGTGAAGGTGAGAAACTGTTTAAACCCTAAACAATGTACTGCAAGGGAGTACTTTAGATTCGAGAGATCAATCTGTACAAGTCCGGACTAAACCAAGAAATGGCCGTTCCAGACTTGCTTCAGTCACAAAGAGGAGGAGAATGGGTTAGTTTTAGGGAGGGAAGCAAGGAGAGTGGTGAGACCAGAATAGTTGATTATGGAAGAGCAGTTGGTTTTCTACGACTTGTTATCAGAAAAGTAAGAGAGCTCACGAGGAGATCTATCAAGTAAGTATTTCTGAGTGTTGTCTTGTCCGAGTGAACTTGTCGTTCAAATGGAAATAGGTAAGACCTATTTATACAAGTCGAGGTAGAAACGTACCCTGGTCTCATTAAGGAGTGGGGAAGTAAATGTGAGGAGGTGGTAACCGTATGCATGGAATTGATGTTCCATAAAGTGGTTAACGCATGAAACTGGTTTTCATGAAACTGTTAACGTTATGGAATTGATGTTCCATAAAGTTGTTAACTCAAGGCTTTATGTCCCATGAACGTTTCCCACATAACTCCCGTATTTACTAGGCACCTCGCCCTTATGACACTTCCTTATGAAGGGCGTAATGTACGTCGCACGCTGTAAACCGCCAAACCAATACCCAAAGAGGATCCCCCAATTTGTGTTGATGTCTCAAATATTTTTGGAAAACATGTAAAACATTGTTGTGGCTTGGCAAGTCGAGCTCGGGGAACTTGCTAGCCTGGTGACCTTCGACGGTCGAGATGTTGCATCTTGAGAGGAGGGGTAACCGTTGATCGTTGCACGCCTTCGTTCTGGTAGCCGCGTAGTGAGGTCCAACAGGGTGGCACGGCTAGGGTTTGTTTAGACTTGGCATGAGGATCCAAGGGTTCACCATGGGCGTATGGCATGGCTAGGGATAAGGAGAGGGCGCTTGGCTTGGCATGACGTTACTAGCATGGCTAGGGCCAAGGAAAAGTGCGTTTGTCATGGCGCGGCTAGCTTGGATAGGTTAGGTTTGTCTTGGCATGTGGGGGCAAGGGTTTTCCATGGTCGTATGGCATGGTTAAGGCCAAGGAAAGGGCACTTGTCTAGTCGTGACGCGACTAGCACGGCTAGGGCCAAGGCAAGGGATCTTGGCTAGTCGTGACACGACTAGCACGGCTAGGGCCAAGGCATGGCGCGGATATCTTGGAAAGGTTTGGTTGGCTTGGCATGTGGGGCCAAGGGGTATCCATGGGCGCATGGCGTGACTAATTTGGGCTAGGTGCGGTTTTGGCTTGGCATGTGGGGCCAAGGGGTAGCCATGGGCGCATGGCGTGACTAGCTTGGGCTAGGTGCGGTTTTGGCTTGGCATGTGGGGCCAAGGGGTAGCCATGGGCGCATGGCGTGACTAGCTTGGTCTAGGTGCGATTTTGTCTTGGCATGTGGGGCCAAGGGGTATCCATGGGCGCATGGCGTGACTAGATTAGGCTTGGTGCGTGGGGACTTTAGACGGCCAGGATTTACTCCTGGGATTGAAGGGCAACCGTTGATTATTGCATGCATTCATTTTGGTAGCCGCATGGGGAAAGCCAGCATGGTGGCGCGACATGAGGGGCCGTGGCGAGACGTGTTTGGCATGGCGCGGTTAGCGTGGCTATCTTTGGCTAGGTGCGTGACCAATCTTGGGTTTTGTGCCAAAGGTCGTGAGGGGACCTTAGACGGCCACGATTTCCTCTTGGGATTGAAGGGAAACCATTGATTGTTGCACGCCTTCACTTTGGTAGCCGCATGGGGAAGGCTAGCATGGTGGGGCGGCATGAGGGGCCATGGCGAGACGTGTTTGGCATGGCGCGATTGACGTGGCTACCTTTGGATAGGTGCGTGACCAAGCTAGGGTTTTGGGCCAAAGGTCGTGAGGGGACCTTAGACGGCCAGGATTTGCTCTTGGGATTGAAGGGTTGCCGTTTATGGCTGCACACCTTTCTTTTAGAAACCCTAATTAGCTCCCTTTACTAGAATCGTTGTAGAATTTTAGTAGAGACTCGGATCTTGACAGTCCTCCCCTCAAATCAACCGGAAAAGAATTTCCTATCTCCTTACGCGTGGATATTTATGTTTTGAACTCGTTCGGGGGGAGAAAACATCCGGAAAGGAAAACTCAGGAAGAATTCAAGGGGGATGGAGGCATGGCCGGGTTAACATGGCATGCCTTGGCGCAATTAGATTGGAATGGAGCGGCTAGCTTGGCTAGGTGCGTGACCAAGCTAGGTTTTTTTTCCAAAGGACATGAGGAGACCTTAGACGGCCAGGATTTTCTCTTGGGATTGAAGGGCAACCGTTGATTGTTGCACGCTTTAACTTTGGTAGCCGCATGGGGAAGGCCATCATGGTGGGGCGGAATTCGGGGCCATGGCGAGACGTGTTTAGCATGGTTGACTTGCTTTGGCGCGGTTAGTGTGGCTGGCATGATTTCCATTGGCACTCGTGGGAATTAGGGTTTGGCTCGTCGTAACCCTAATTTGAAAAATATACCCGGGTAATTATCTAGAGACACATTAAAGTTTTCAATAAATGTGCCTAGTAAATGCTTGTTACTTTAAATGTTGTGACATCACCGTCTGCTATGGTTTAGTGTTTTACAATTTTAACCATTAGCCAAAAACCACCATAAACACGCGCGTAAATTGCCGAAAGGGATTGAAGACAATCAGATACAAGTATTGGATGACAATGCCTAAATATGGATATCTCTTAGCGGACGTTTTGAATTGCGTAGTACATTTCTTTGCTCCTCCTAGGTATGGACATTCCTTTACGTTTGCACCTACAAGGATGGTTTGAAATTATTATGTTAAAGATAGAAGAATTGTTATGGCATTTGTGAATGACATGCATTTTATCGGTTTAAGAGTAAAGAGGGATTTCCCATTACCTCTGTTGGGTGGTGCGACGGATTACTTCCCAATGAATCATTGTAAGGATTGGTTGAAACAATATGAGACCAACATGTTGGATTGGGATCGCGTCATGAACAACAACTTTCCGTAAGGCATACTCGAATTGGTTCCCTTGGATGATGAAGATGAATGATCGTTACTTTTGAAGGATGTATTTTTTGGAATTTTTCGGAAAATACTGTGAAGTATTAAGCTATAATCGGTAGTTATATTATTAATATATCAAGCAATTTTTCAAGATTTTGTAAACAGACTCAATCAATATTATAATCGGTTATTAAAATTTCTTTCCGATTCAAATAATCGGTAGATAACATATTACATAAACATCCGATTGTAACCAAACTCTGACAAAAAAACAGAAAATTTAGCTAGAATAGGTAGACAACATATTACATGGACTTCCGATTATCACCAAAATCTGACAACAAAAAGTGAAAATATTCCCAGAATCGGTAGACAACTTATTACGTAGACTTCTGATTATCACCAAACTCTGACAAAAAAAATGGAACTCTTCCCAGAATTGGTAGACAATATAAAACAATAACGTCTGATTATAACTATCAATCAATATTTATATTGTTTCCACGGACTTCAGGAATTCATAACTTCCATCATAGGTGAATTCTTCTCCATTTTCCACTAAGTACTGTCTTTTGGCGACTGCCTCCTACATAAACAAACACAAAATAATGCCTAGTTCTTTTTAGTAAGAAAGATTAGACACCCGATGTTATTTAAAAGAAGTATGCAAATACTTACAAATTATTGGATCGACAAGCTTAAGGGGCTAGTGTTAAACGTCCTCTTTTGTATCGTTATGTAATCATTTACCCCTTTTTGGACAAGTCGAAAATGATCATGAACTTGTTGTAGTGATATTTGGTTTGGATTTCCATACTCTCGCATAAGTTGGTTATATACCCTCGCCCAAAATACTTTGGGTGTTAACCTTCCTGCTATGACATCATCACGTCTTGTTTCATGATACCATGTTTTCACAATAACCAAATCTTTAGATGTGTCAAACGTTTCCATGCTAGTAAGTTGAAATATAAAATGAATTCACAAGAGTAGACGATGGAAAATCTATCAGTAGAATACACGATGCTATATATGTGTTGTTTGCTGCATAAATAAGAAGAGTTTACCCTCTTTATATAGATGAGAGTCCCAACGTCTTTTTTTTTTTTTTTGAAAATATGGCCGTTGATGCGTACTTTTACAAGACTGTCCTGAAATTACCTACAATTATTACATACAATCGGTAGGAAATTGTTGAACCAAATAAACCGATTATCCGTACTCGGAAGCTAAGGATAGTTGTGTACCTACGATTATAGGCTGTTTTGTCAACAGAGTTCTCAGTTTCATTAGAGTAGTATAATCGGAGGTTTAGCAATATGTATTAGCTACCGAATGTGTGTGGTTTTCGAGGCACGACAAGGTTATTTTGAACGAAATAGTCGTTGGAGTATAATCGGTAGTTAGATAAATAATTAAAACTTCCGATTTTCATAATTTTTTTGAAATTCATAACAATATCACCTAGACATCATCATAATTTTACATTGAACTTCCACAATTCTATTACAAGGTACTGTGATTAGCGTCGTGGACGTGTTGGACGAGTCCTAAACGGATTAAATCTTTCCATCGCCCTAAGGATTTTAAAATGAGCTTCATAACGAAAGGTTGATCTTTTTCATCTCCGTCATTCCCTGAGAGATCGTTCTATAACCTCATCATTGGTTTGACCCACTACAGGAAAAATATACATCTACACCTAGAGTTCTGCAACTTTTTTCTAAAAGTCATAGAACATCTCATGTTTTACAACTTTTTTCAAAGAAAGAGTTGTAGAATGGCATCAATACCCACCCCTAGAACCAAAGGGTTGAGACAAGAGAACAAACGAAAAAAACTCTTTAAGAAAAAGAGTTGGCATCAACCATCCTTACACTTCACAAATTTGGGGTTTTTGTGTTATTTTTGTATGAAAATGTACAACAACCTTTATAATAGTTGTTGAAGACAACCAAAATATGAAAATAAAAAATAGTGTTGAGGGGATTCGAACATGAACCTACTATGCGTTAGTCTAACCCATCAACCATGCATACACTATCACAATTCTGTAAGGTTTGTGGTTTTTATTTTTATACTAACTTCATGTCAACCTTTGACGACCTTTGTAAGAGTTGTAATAACAAAATATGATGTTCAAAAATAAGGCTCAGTCCACCGAGACATAAACAACAATAAAGCCTTCTCTGTAAACATTCACAGACATCTACCATGACAATGCACTTCTGTTAAATTTTTGTAAAGGATGGTTAAACTTTTTCACTTATGCAAAAATTTATGCACTTCTGCTAATTTTTTTTCACATCTGCAAAATTTTACGACAAAATTTTTCGAGCCAGGTTCATTATCGAAGTCTACTATGTGTTAGTACAAGTCATCAACCATCTTTCCGGATTCACAATATTGGTCGTTTTGTGCTTTGTTTTTCATCACTATTCACAACCTTTAGAAGAGTTGTCATAGAGGTATAAACACTTCTGCTAAGTTTTTCTCACTCATGCTAAATTTTATTCACTTCTACAAAAAAAATCCTACCTTTGTTAAATTTTTCTCACTTCTGCTAAATTTTATTAATTTCTGCAAAAAAATTCTCACTTCTGCTAAATTTTTCTCACTTCTGCTAAAAAAAATGTCATCACTATTTCCAACCTTTATAAGAGTTGTTGTAGAGGTACAAACACTTCTGCTAAATTTTATTCACTTCTGCTAAAAAAAATCTCACTTCTGCTAAAAACATTTGTCATCAATATTCACAACCTTTATAAGAGTTGTCGTAGAGGTATAAGCAATTCTGCTAATTTTTTCTCACTTCCGCTAAATTTTATCCACTTCTGCAAAAAAACATCTCACTTCTGCTAAAAATTATTTTGGTCTCCGATTCTGCTAATTTTTTCTTACTTCTGCGAAAAATTTCTCACTTCTACTAAAAACTATTTTCTCTAAATAGTTCATCTTTACGAGTTTGTATGATATATCCTGCTAAATTTGAAGTGACTACCACTTCGGACATTGAGGGTTCATGTTTTGTATGCCCTTGAACCACATTTAAAGCCAAGTTATGCATACAATATGCCAGAATATGGTTTGTTTAAAATTTTGGGGAATATTCCGAAAGAATCTTACCTGTAAATGGATGGATTCATCGTTCTTACCAAGTTTCCGGCTTATAATGGTACACTTAGGGTCAGGTTTCAACCTTGGAGCCAGGTTATGCTTACAATATGCCAAAATATGGTTTGTTTAAAGTTTCAGGGAATATTCCGAAGGAATCTTACCTGTAAATGGATGAATTCATCGTTCTTACCAAGTTTCCGACTTATAGTAGTCCACTCCCGGCCAGGTTTCGACCTCGGAGCCAGGATATGCATACAATATGCCAGAATAAGGTTTGTTTAAGGTTTTGGGGAATATTCCGATGGAATCTTACTTATATATGGGTAGATTCATCGTTCATACAATGTTTCCGACTTATAGTAGTCCACTCGCGGCCAGGTTTCAAGCACGGAGCCAGGTTCAGTATCGAAATTGACGAAAAGGGGCGTGTATAAGGTTTCGAGAAATATTCCGACGGAATCTTACATGTAGATGGGAGGATTCATCGTTCTCAGGAAATTTTCGAGTTATATTAGTCCATTCGAGGTCAGGTTTCGAGCTCGGAGCCAAGTTCAGTATAGATGTTGACGAAAATGGGTGTATTTAAGGTTTCGGGGAATATTCTGATGGAATCTTACCTGTAGATGTGTGGATTCATCATTCTTACAAAGTTTCTGAGTTATAATAGTCCATTTCCGGCCATGTTATGAGCTCGAAGCCAGGTTCAGTATGGAAGTTGACGAAAAAGGGTGTGTTTAAGGTTACATGGAACATTACAATGAAATATTACATGTAGATGGGTAGATTCAACGTTCTTATAAAGTTTCCGAGTTATAGTAGACAACTCCCGGCCAAGTTTCGATCTCGGAACCAGGTTCAGTATTGAAGTTGATGAAAAGGGGTGTGTTTAAGGTTTTAGAGAATATTCCTATGGAATCTTACTTATATATGGGTAGATTCATCGTTCTTCCGATGTTTCTAACTTATAGTAGTCTACTCCCAGCCAGGATTCGATCTTAGAGCAAGGTTCAGTATCGAAGTTGTCAAAAAGTGGTTTGTTTGAGGTTTCAGGGAATATTCCGATGGAATCTTACCCGTAGATGGGTGGATTCATCGTTCTTACAAAGTTTCCAACTTATAGTAGTCAGCTTGCGTCAAAGTTTCGAGCTCGAAGCCAGGTTCAGTATCTGAAGTTGAAGAAAAGAGGTGTGTTTAAGGTTTCAGGGAATATTCCGATGGAATATTACATGTAGATGGGTGGATTCATCGTTCTTACGAAGTTTCCGCCTTATAGTAGTCCACTCCCGTCCAGGTTTCAATTTCGGAGCCAGGTTCAGTATCGAAGTTGAAGAAAAGGGGTTGGTTTAAGGTTACGGGGAATATTACAATGAAATCTTACCCGTAGATGGGTGGATTCATCGTTCTTACGAAGTTTCCGTCTTATAGTAGTCCACTCCCAGCCAAGTTTCAATTTCGGAGCCAGGTTCAGTATCAAAGTTGATGAAAAGGGGTTTGTTTAAGGTTACGGGGAATATTCCAATGGAATCTTACTCGTAGATGGGTGGATTCATCGTTTTTACGAAGTTTCCGACTTTTAGTAGTCCACTCCCGGCCAGATTTCAATTTCGGAGCCAGGTTCAGTATCGAAGTTGACGAAAAGGGGTTGGTTTAAGGTTACGAGGAATATTCCAATGAAATCTTACCCGTAGATGGGTGGATTCATCGTTCTTACGAAGTTTCTGACTTATAGTAGTCCACTCCCGACCAGGTTTCAATTTCGGAGCCAGGTTCAGTATCGAAGTTGAAGAAAATGGAGTTGTTTAAGGTTACGGGGAATATTCCGACAGAATCTTACCCGTAGATGGGTGGATTCATCGTTCTTACAAAGTTTCCTACTTATAGTAGTACACTCGCGGCCAGGTTTCGATATCGGATCCAAGTTCAGTATCGAAGTTAACGAAAATGGGTGTGTTTATGGTTTCAGGGAATATTCCGACGGAATCTTCCCTGTAGATGAGTGGATTCATCGTTCTTACGAATATTCCGACTTATAGTAGTCCACTCCCAGCCAGGTTTCGTGCTCGGAGCCAAGTTCAATATCGAAGTTGACGAAAAAGGGTTTGTTTAAGGTTTGCGGGGAATATTACGATGGGGTGTGTTTAAGGTTTCATAGTTTGTTTTTCATTATACCACATTTGAAGTACGAATCGACACTGAGATTCATATTTATCGATTTCGATTATGTATCTTGATAAGTTTGAAGTCAGAACCCACCCGCAGATTCTTGGTTCATAGTTTTTTTGTCGTTATACCACATTTGAAGTTCAAATTGACACCGAGCTTCATATTTATCGATTTTTATAAGTTTGAATTCAGAACACACCCGAAAATTCTTAGTGCATAGTTTGTATGTCATTATACCACATTTGAAGTTCATGACCTGTATGACTAGTCGAAATGTCTTCATGACCTATGTGAATAGTCGAAATTCAAACCGGAAACAGAAAGAGAAAGCACAAAAACACATAGAAAGCACAAAAAAACACACCAATTATCGAATTCATTTCTTATTTTTCATCTTCATTCCTATTTATTTTTCAGATTTTTTTTATAACAGAAGGTCCATAATAATATCTTAAATTTATTGATATATTTTTTGGATTTTTTTTCATATCGAAAATTGATAATAAAACTGAATACACGAGTCTGTACTAGCACAAAGAGAAACACACAAACTTCTGAATCCGTATGAGCATCTTAAAATGAATCCACACCGTCCCATAATTTCTTCAATCCACATGAATTTCTTATCTATGGTGAAAATTCCAAATCTAAGGTAACCTTATCTACACAAAAGGGGAGAGAGAAACTCACCGCTCATTCTCCTCCTCTCACTCTCTTCTCTCTTATCGCTCTCTTTTCTATCTTGCACTCTGCAGTTCATGATTTCACCAACATCAGAATCACTCGAAACGCCAAAACAAATCGACCATAATCCAACACCAGCAGAATCACTCAAAACGCCAGCAACAAGAACACAATTTTGGTATTTTTTCTCATATAAAACAGTCAACAGTAGCATCTCATCAAATCCAGATCTGAACCAAATTCTAGTCAACCCCACCACTGAATTACACAAAACCCCGTATTTCTTCATGGTAACAATAACAACAAAAATTTCTCTGATTAAGAACGTGTTATCTTCACCACCATATATTGTCTGTGGTATATTCCACCATATCTCATTTCATATCGAAACAAAATTTCTCAATTCTCAATCAAGCTAGTGGAGTTATCAACAAAGAATTAGGGGTTCGATTGATTCAAGCTGTGCTACCAACAAGATGAATATTCAAGTGAATTTCGGTGATCATTCTACAACAGCAACAACAATAAATTTGGGGTTTTATGTGAATCGAAATTAGGTCTTTTCAATCTGAAGTCTGGAGTGGGTAATTGCTCGAGATAGTGGTCAAATTAATGGAAGAGATTAACGGAAGCAAGAGATGAAATTGGTTGAATCGTTGATGTTTCCAACAAAATTGATTGATGGTTTGAGTAAGTGAAGAGGAAAGGTGTTTCTGCCATGGATTCAAGTGATATTTGGGTTCAAGAATGAAATCTATAGATGGGGGTGTTCAATGATTTTGATGGATGGTTCTTACTGTGAGTTTTGGACTCATAACTTAACTTGGGTTAAGTCAATAATATACTGCTGTCTCAATTGTAGCAGTTACAAGGAGAGATTTTCGTCGGTCAGCCATACGGCGGTGAATTCTTTCCCGGGCCTTGTACCCACTGCCAGTCACACTATGGGAGCTGGCCATGCCCGAAGTCGTTACCATCGGTGATGGTTTAATAGCAACGATGGGGTCGTTTATATAGATTGGGACTGAGTGCAGGGGTTAACATCATTAATCAATTTGGGGGTCCTGTATGCAGTCTGAAATTCAGAGATAATGGAACAAATTGGGGGGATTTTGTGCAGCTGCTGGGAAGTGGGTTACAGCCATCATTTCATGGTTGTATGGAGATCCAATCAGAGCTGATTAAGCTGAGGAATTGCAGTCAGTGGTGGCAATGTAAACTGTATCCGAGACTGGATATGGGATTGATTGAAGCTAGCGGTGATATGTAGTACAGATTGTGGGAATAACTGCTTGTGGTGATTGATTTAATGTTTTTTCTATCTGTTACGGAGATTCGTATTAGGTACTGAAGTAGGTAAAAGTGGAGGTGCTATGTGGCTGGAGTTTTCTAAGGGCCTGAATTTAGTTGGTTGAGCTGGTTCAGTGAATGGGCCTGTATACCCATGAGAATTAAGATTTCTCAAGGAATTGTGAGTTGCTACTGCGGATTATCCAGGGTAATTCATTTCATCTTCTCCGCCTTTGTTGTTAAACCTGTCGATACTAAGATTGTACTGATAGTAACTTAATAATCCAGGGATTTGATGGGTACTGCGCCAAATGCGGGTCAGTTTATGACATTGCTTCTGGGTCTTGTTAATTCAAAGAAGACAATTGAAATTGTGGTTTTCACAGATACTCTCTCCTCCTAACTGCTCTTGCCATACGTGAAGATGGGAAGGTTTGTTCATTTATCCAGCTGCTTCCTTTTATCGATTCATGTCTCTCATTATATTCCTAACTAAGCATGGTGTGTGTGCACAATGTTGCAGATTACAGCTATTGATGTTAGTCGGAAAGCGTATGATGACATAGGACTTCCAATTATGCAAAAGGATGGAGTTGAACATAAAATTGATTTTGTTCTCATGCTCTTCCTGTACTTAAAAACTATTGGAAAATGTAAGTACTAAGCATCACTGAAAGAGATCAAAGGAAATGAATTATTGCGACTGTGACTTTTAAAAATAGTTCTTATTTTTAGTAATGTCCATTATTCATCTTTTATTGTTGGCCATATGTTGCAGGCATAGAATGAAGGCACCTTTGATTTTGCTTATGACGATGCAGACAAGGTCAACTACTGGAATTATCATGAGAAATTGTTGAAACTGTTGAGAATTGGCGGCGTTGTAGTTTACGGTAACACATTATGGGGAGGATCAGTGGCTATGAGCGATGAATCTTTGGTTCCAGAGAATTACAGAGCCTCTAGGCGTCACTCAATCGAGTTTAACAAGCTTATAGCAGTTGATTCTCGCATTCGGTTGTCACAGGTCCCAGTTGGTGATGGTAGCACTGTATGCATTCGTCTTCATTAGTTTCTTGTAGTTTCTTATACGGTGACAAGATCCAATCAGGAATTAACTGCAGTGTTGTCTATCTTTGTTAATGACTGATTACTGAGAATAGATTTAGATTATAAGAAGCAGGAATGAAAAATGGTATGTTGATGGCGCGCCTGTGTAGATATATAACGGTTTTTTATTATTTTTGTTCTTTAAAAAATCGACTGTATTTATGTTAATGTTGGTGACGCGCCTGTGTAGATTGCAAGGATAAAACAAAAGAGAAGATACAAGGATCAATGGCCCTGGAACATAAATCTATACGCAGATGATTCTAGAAAACCTAAAGGAGATGGAGTTTTGTCGTATGAAGATGCATTTGCGGCACATGCTGCTGGAGGGTTTTATAACAATAAGTTTAGAAAGAAATATTTGGATTTTGATCTGTGTGCTCATATCATATTAGTATTGATACATTTTTTCTCTTGCTTATCAGATTACCAATTGCGGGGTGAAAGTATCAGTGTTACTATGGCAGCAAAATATGCACCAAGACCTGCACCTGTTTTTGGACAAGGGTACCTTTCTATTTCTCACTCTATTTCTAAACCTTGTATTCAAAGTTTGTTTAAACTATGAACCATGTTAGTCTTTGTCATCACGGGGGATATATGTTATCATTTTTTTGATTATTTATGAATTGGCATATCAATTTTTTTTTTAAAAGTTGTTTTAGTGTCATTGTATTTTTAAATGCAATGGTTTGCATTAGTCTTTACTAGTGGCTGAGAATGCCACCAACTTGAAATATCATTTGAATTGTACTCTTAAGTGCAATGGTCTGACATAAAGTGCTGCTAGTAGATCCCACCATCCTGAAATATCATTTAAGAGGCCTGAAAGTTGTGAGATACGTTGTAATACATACTTAATAGGGGTAGCGAAACATTACTAAGAATTCTGATTTTTGATGGTCTTAAACCTGAAGTTGGTAAATTGAGGTGAAGAGAATTTGTGAATTTGGCCCAGTTGTATTTTGAAGGTCATTATCCAACATCTCAATTGTCAAGGGGTGTGATAAGCATCTCTCTGCATGTATAAGCCTTTAATACTTGGTTGTGTTGTACATTTGTTGATTCAGTATAATAACATCAACAAAAGCATGCTCAATCTTACGTTCTTCAGGGTTACAACTTACATATTATGTGATATGGCAGCTGAACCTAGTTTAAGTTGTCAATAAAGCTAGATGTTTCTCTTTTGACATTGTTGGCATAGTGCTACGACACCATAAGTTCAGAATTGCATAAAGCTAGATGTTTCTCTTTTGTTGTGTGAAGCAATGCAGAAGTAAAAACTATCTCAGAATTTGCTATTATTCATGTAGTTCCAAATTCTAATGGCTGTATCATTCTCCTCTTTTTTGGTTATTACAGCGGTGGTGGTGGTGGACATAGAGATAACTACATAGATGGAGGTTCTGGGCCTGGTAGACATCAACACGGAGGAAACCGTCCATGCCCTTACTGATGGAGGTTCTGGGCCTGATAGACATCAACACGGAGGAAACCGTCCATGCCCTTACTGATGGAATACGCACTAGTATAATTCAACCTTTTTGTTAGAGATGTTCAGGAAACTTTAAGGATTTTTTGTAACAAAATCTATATCATTGCCAATTTTTTTGAATGTGTGTTTAATAGTGGCAGGCTAACTTGAATGAATGTAAATGTGATTAGCGTTGTGGACGTGTTGGACGAGTCCTAAACGGATTAAATCTTTCCATCGCCCTAAGGATTTTAAAATGAGCTTCATAACGAAAGGTTGATCTTTTTCATCTCCGTCATTCCCTGAGAGATCGTTCTATAACCTCATCATTGGTTTGACCCACTACAGGAAAAATATACATCTACACCTGGAGTTCTGCAACTTTTTTCTAAAAGTCATAGAACATCTCATGTTTTACAACTTTTTTCAAAGGAATAGTTGTAGAATGGCATCAATACCCACCCCTAGAACCAAAGGGTTGCGACAAGAGAACAAACGAAAAAAACTCTTTAAGAAAAAGAGTTGGCATCAACCATCCTTACACTTCACAAATTTTGGGTTTTTGTGTTATTTTTGTATGAAAATGTACAACAACCTTTATAATAGTTGTTGAAGACAACCAAAATATGAAAATAAAAAATAGTGTTGAGGGGATTCGAACATGAACCTACTATGCGTTAGTCTAACCCATCAACCATGCATACACTATCACAATTCTGTAAGGTTTGTGGTTTTTATTTTTATACTAACTTCATGTCAACCTTTGACGACCTTTGTAAGAGTTGTAATAACAAAATATGATGTTCAAAAATAAGGCTCAGTCACCTGAGACGCAAACAGCGCAAAGCCTTCTCTGTAAACATTCACAGACATCTACCATGACAATGCACTTCTGTTAAATTTTTGTAAAGGATGGTTAAACTTTTTCACTTCTGCAAAAATTTATGCACTTCTGCTAATTTTTTTTCACTTCTGCAAAATTTTACGACAAAAGTTTTCGAGCCAGGTTCATTATCGAAGTCTACTATGTGTTAGTACAAGTCATCAACCATCTTTCCGGATTCACAATATTGGTCGTTTTGTGCTTTGTTTTTCATCACTATTCACAACCTTTAGAAGAGTTGTCATAGAGGTATAAACACTTCTGCTAAGTTTTTCTCACTCATGCTAAATTTTATTCACTTCTACAAAAAAAATCCTACCTTTGCTAAATTTTTCTCACTTCTGCTAAATTTTATTAATTTCTGCAAAAAAATTCTCACTTCTGCTAAATTTTTCTCACTTCTGCTAAAAAAAATGTCATCACTATTTCCAACCTTTATAAGAGTTGTTGTAGAGGTACAAACACTTCTGCTAAATTTTATTAACTTCTGCTAAAAAAAATCTCACTTCTGCTAAAAACATTTGTCATCAATATTCACAACCTTTATAAGAGTTGTCGTAGAGGTATAAGCAATTCTGCTAATTTTTTCTCACTTCCGCTAAATTTTATCCACTTCTGCAAAAAAACATCTCACTTCTGCTAAAAATTATTTTGGTCTCCGATTCTGCTAATTTTTTCTTACTTCTGCGAAAAATTTCTCACTTCTGCTAAAAACTATTTTCTCTAAATAGTTCATCTTTACGAGTTTGTATGATATATCCTGCTAAATTTGAAGTGACTACCACTTCGGACATTGAGGGTTCATGTTTTGTATGCCCTTGAACCACATTTAAAGCCAAGTTATGCATACAATATGCCAGAATATGGTTTGTTTAAAATTTTGGGGAATATTCCGAAAGAATCTTACCTGTAAATGGATGGATTCATCGTTCTTACCAAGTTTCCGGCTTATAATGGTACACTTAGGGCCAGGTTTCAACCTTGGAGCCAGGTTATGCTTACAATATGCCAAAATATGGTTTGTTTAAAGTTTCAGGGAATATTCCGAAGGAATCTTACCTGTAAATGGATGAATTCATCGTTCTTACCAAGTTTCCGACTTATAGTAGTCCACTCCCGGCCAGGTTTCGACCTCGGAGCCAGGATATGCATACAATATGCCAGAATAAGGTTTGTTTAAGGTTTTGGGGAATATTCCGATGGAATCTTACTTATATATGGGTAGATTCATCGTTCATACAATGTTTCCGACTTATAGTAGTCCACTCGCGCCGTGTTTCAAGCACGGAGCCAGGTTCAGTATCGAAATTGACGAAAAGGGGCGTGTATAAGGTTTCGAGAAATATTCCGACGGAATCTTACATGTAGATGGGAGGATTCATCGTTCTCAGGAAATTTTCGAGTTATATTAGTCCATTCGAGGTCAGGTTTCGATCTCGGAGCCAAGTTCAGTATAGATGTTGACGAAAATGGGTGTATTTAAGGTTTCGGGGAATATTCTGATGGAATCTTACCTGTAGATGTGTGGATTCATCATTCTTACAAAGTTTCTGAGTTATAATAGTCCACTTCCGGCCATGTTATGAGCTCGAAGCCAGGTTCAGTATGGAAGTTGACGAAAAAGGGTGTGTTTAAGGTTACAGGGAACATTACAATGAAATATTACATGTAGATGGGTAGATTCAACGTTCTTATAAAGTTTCCGAGTTATAGTAGACAACTCCCGGCCAAGTTTCGATCTCGGAACCAGGTTCAGTATTGAAGTTGATGAAAAGGGGTGTGTTTAAGGTTTTAGAGAATATTCATATGGAATCTTACTTATATATGGGTAGATTCATCGTTCTTCCGATGTTTCTAACTTATAGTAGTCTACTCCCGGCCAGGATTCGATCTTAGAGCAAGGTTCAGTATCGAAGTTGTCAAAAAGTGGTTTGTTTGAGGTTTCAGGGAATATTCCGATGGAATCTTACCCGTAGATGGGTGGATTCATCGTTCTTACAAAGTTTCCAACTTATAGTAGTCAGCTTGCGTCAAAGTTTCGAGCTCGAAGCCAGGTTCAGTATCTGAAGTTGACGAAAAGAGGTGTGTTTAAGGTTTCAGGGAATATTCCGATGGAATATTACATGTAGATGGGTGGATTCATCGTTCTTACGAAGTTTCCGCCTTATAGTAGTCCACTCCCGTCCAGGTTTCAATTTCGGAGCCAGGTTCAGTATCGAAGTTGAAGAAAAGGGGTTGGTTTAAGGTTACGGGGAATATTCCAATGAAATCTTACCCGTAGATGGGTGGATTCATCGTTATTACGAAGTTTCCGTCTTATAGTAGTCCACTCCCAGCCAAGTTTCAATTTCGGAGCCAGGTTCAGTATCGAAGTTGATGAAAAGGGGTTTGTTTAAGGTTACGGGGAATATTCCAATGGAATCTTACTCGTAGATGGGTGGATTCATCGTTTTTACGAAGTTTCCGACTTTTAGTAGTCCACTCTACGATTTCAATTTCGGAGCTGGTTGAGATCGGGTTGACGAAAAGGGGTTGGTTTAAGGTTACGAGGAATATTCCAATGAAATCTTACCCGTAGATGGGTGGATTCATCGTTCTTACGAAGTTTCTGACTTATAGTAGTCCACTCCCGACCAGGTTTAAATTTCGGAGCCATGTTCAGTATCGAAGTTGACGAAAATGGAGTTGTTTAAGGTTACGGGGAATATTTCGATAGAATCTTACCCGTAGATGGGTGGATTCATCGTTCTTACAAAGTTTCCTACTTATAGTAGTACACTCGCGGCCAGGTTTCGATATCGGATCCAAGTTCAGTATCGAAGTTAACGAAAATGGGTGTGTTTATGGTTTCAGGGAATATTCCGACGGAATCTTACCTGTAGATGAGTGGATTCATCGTTCTTACGAATATTCCGACTTATAGTAGTCCACTCCCAGCCAGGTTTCGTGCTCGGAGCCAAGTTCAATATCGAAGTTGACGAAAAAGGGTTTGTTTAAGGTTTGCGGGGAATATTACGATGGGGTGTGTTTAAGGTTTCATAGTTTGTTTTTCGTTATACCACATTTGAAGTACGAATCGACACTGAGATTCATATTTATCGATTTCGATTATGTATCTTGATAAGTTTGAAGTCAGAACCCACCCGCAGATTCTTGGTTCATAGTTTTTTTGTCGTTATACCACATTTGAAGTTCAAATTGACACCGAGCTTCATATTTATCGATTTTTATAAGTTTGAATTCAGAACACACCCGAAAATTCTTAGTGCATAGTTTGTATGTCATTATACCACATTTGAAGTTCATGACCTGTATGACTAGTCGAAATGTCTTCATGACCTATGTGAATAGTCGAAATTCAAACCGGAAACAGAAAGAGAAAGCACAAAAACACATAGAAAGCACAAAAAAAACACACCAATTATCGAATTCATTTCTTATTTTTCATCTTCATTCCTATTTATTTTTCAGATTTTTTTTATAACAGAAGGTCCATAATAATATCTTAAATTTATTGATATATTTTTTGGATTTTTTTCATATCGAAAATTGATAATAAAACTGAATACACGAGTCTGTACTAGCACAAAGAGAAACACACAAACTTCTGAATCCGTATGAGCATCTTAAAATGAATCCACACCGTCCCATAATTTCTTCAATCCACATGAATTTCTTATCTATGGTGAAAATTCCAAATCTAAGGTAACCTTATCTACACAAAAGGGGAGAGAGAAACTCACCGCTCATTCTCCTCCTCTCACTCTCTTCTCTCTTATCGCTCTCTTTTCTATCTTGCACTCTGCAGTTCATGATTTCACCAACATCAGAATAACTCGAAACGCCAAAACAAATCGACCATAATCCAACACCAGCAGAATCACTCAAAACGCCAGCAACAAGAATACAATTTTGGTATTTTTTCTCATATAAAACAGTCAACAGTAGCATCTCATCAAATCCATATCTGAACCAAATTCTAGTCAACCCCACCACTGAATTACACAAAACCCCGTATTTCTTCTCAGTAACAATAACAACAGAAATTTCTCTGATTAAGAACGTGTTATCTTCACCACCATATATTGTCTGTGGTATCTTCCACCATATCTCATTTCATATCGAAACAAAATTTCTCACTTCTCAATCAAGCTAGTGGAGTTATCAACAAAGAATTAGGGGTTCGATTGATTCAAGCTGTGCTACCAACAAGATGAAGATTCAAGGGAATTTCGGTGATCATTCTACAACAGCAACAACAATAAATTTGGGGTTTTATGTGAATCGAAATTAGGTCTTTTCAATCTGAAGTCTGGAGTGGGTAATTGCTCGAGATAGTGGTCAAATTAATGGAAGAGATTAACGGAAGCAAGAGATGAAATTGGTTGAATCGTTGATGTTTACAACAAAATTGATTGATGGTTTGAGTAAGTGAAGAGGAAAGGTGTTTCTGCCATGGATTCAAGTGATATTTGGGTTCAAGAATGAAATCTATAGATGGGGGTGTTCAGTGATTTTGATGGATGGTTCTTACTGTGAGTTTTGGACTCATAACTTAACTTGGGTTAAGTCAATAGTATACTGCTGTCTCAATTGTAGCAGCTACAAGGAGAGATTTTCGTCGGTCAGCCATACGGCGGTGAATTCGTTCCCGGGCCTTGTACACACTGCCCGTCACACTATGGGATCTGGCCATGCCCGAAGTCGTTACCATCGGTGATGGTTCAATAGAAACGATGGGGTCGTTTATATAGATTGGGACTGAGTGCAGGGGTTAACATCATTAATCAATTTGGGGGTCCTGTATGCAGTCTGAAATTCAGAGATAATGGAACAAATTGGGGGGATATTGTGCAGCTGCTGGGAAGTGGGTTACAGCCATCATTTCATGGTTGTATGGAGATCCAATCAGAGCTGATTAAGCTGAGGAATTGCAGTCAGTGGTGGCAATGTAAATTGTAGCCGAGACTGGATATGGGATTGATTAAAGCTAGCGGTGATATGTAGTACAGATTGTGGGAATAACTGCTTGTGGTGATTGATTTAATGTTTTTTCTATCTGTTACGGAGATTCGTATTAGGTACTAAAGTAGGTCAAAGTGGAGGTGCTATGTGGCTGGAGTTTTCTAAGGGCCTGAATTTAGTTGGTTGAGCTGGTTCAGTGAATGGGCCTGTATACCCATGAGAAATAAGATTTCTCAAGGAATTGTGAGTTGCTACTGCGGATTATCCAGGGTAATTCATTTCATCTTCTCCGCCTTTGTTGTTAAACCTGTCGATACTAAGCTTGTACTGATAGTAACTTAATAATCCAGGGATTTGATGGGTACTGCGCCAAATGCGGGTCAGTTTATGACATTGCTTCTGGGTCTTGTTAATGCAAAGAAGACAATTGAAATTGTGGTTTTCAAAGATACTCTCTCCTCCTAACTGCTCTTGCCATACGTGAAGATGGGAAGGTTTGTTCATTTATCCAGCTGCTTCCTTTTATCGATTCATGTCTCTCATTATATTCCTAACTAAGCATGGTGTGTGTGCACAATGTTGCAGATTACAGCTATTGATGTTAGTCGGAAAGCGTATGATGACATAGGACTTCCAATTATGCAAAAGGATGGAGTTGAACATAAAATTGATTTTGTTCTCATGCTCTTCCTGTACTTAAAAACTATTGGAAAATGTAAGTACTAAGCATCACTGAAAGAGATCAAAGGAAATGAATTATTGCGACTGTGACTTTTAAAAATAGTTCTTATTTTTAGTAATGTCCATTATTCATATTTTATTGTTGGCCATATGTTGCAGGCATAGAATGAAGACACCTTTGATTTTGCTTATGACGATGCAGACAAGGTCAACTACTGGAATTATCATGAGAAATTGTTGAAACTGTTGAGAATTGGCGGCGTTGTAGTTTACGGTAACACATTATGGGGAGGATCAGTGGCTATGAGCGATGAATCTTTGGTTCCAGAGAATTACAGAGCCTCTAGGCGTCACTCAATCGAGTTTAACAAGCTTATAGCAGTTGATTCTCGCATTCGGTTGTCACAGGTCCCAGTTGGTGATGGTAGCACTGTATGCATTCGTCTTCATTAGTTTCTTGTAGTTTCTTATACGGTGACAAGATCCAATCAGGAATTAACTGCAGTGTTGTCTATCTTTGTTAATGACTGATTACTGAGAATAGATTTAGATTATAAGAAGCAGGAATGAAAAATGGTATGTTGATGGCGCGCCTGTGTAGATATATAACGGTTTTTTATTATTTTTGTTCTTTAAAAAATCGACTGTATTTATGTTAATGTTGGTGACGCGCCTGTGTAGATTGCAAGGATAAAACAAAAGAGAAGATACAAGGATCAATGGCCCTGGAACATAAATCTATACGCAGATGATTCTAGAAAACCTAAAGGAGATGGAGTTTTGTCGTATGAAGATGCATTTGCGGCACATGCTGCTGGGGGGTTTTATAACAATAAGTTTAGAAATAAATATTTGGATTTTGATCTGTGTGCTCATATCATATTAGTATTGATACATTTTTTCTTTTGCTTATCAGATTACCAATTGCGGGGTGAAAGTATCAGTGTTACTATGGCAGCAAAATATGCACCAAGACCTGCACCTGTTTTTGGACAAGGGTGCCTTTCTATTTCTCACTCTATTTCTAAACCTTGTATTCAAAGTTTGTTTAAACTATGAACCATGTTAGTCTTTGTCATCACGGGGGATATATGTTATCATTTTTTTGATTATTTATGAATTGGCATATCAAATTTTTTTTTAAAAGTTGTTTTAGTGTCATTGTATTTTTAAATGCAATGGTTTGCATTAGTCTTTACTAGTGGCTGAGAATGCCACCAACTTGAAATATCATTTGAATTGTACTCTTAAGTGCAATGGTCTGACATAAAGTGATGCTAGTAGATCCCACCATCCTGAAATATCATTTAAGAGGCCTGAAAGTTGTGAGATACGTTGTAATACATACTTAATAGGGGTAGCGAAACATTACTAAGAATTCTGATTTTTGATGGTCTTAAACCTGAAGTTGGTAAATTGAGGTGAAGAGAATTTGTGAATTTGGCCCAGTTGTATTTTGAAGGTCATTATCCAACATCTCAATTGTCAAGGGGTGTGATAAGCATCTCTCTGCATGTATAAGCCTTTAATACTTGGTTGTGTTGTACATTTGTTGATTCAGTATAATAACATCAACAAAAGCATGCTCAATCTTACGTTCTTCAGGGTTACAACTTACATATTATGTGATATGGCAGCTGAACCTAGTTTAAGTTGTCAATAAAGCTAGATGTTTCTCTTTTGACATTGTTGGCATAGTGCTACGACACCATAAGTTCAGAATTGCATAAAGCTAGATGTTTCTCTTTTGTTGTGTGAAGCAATGCAGAAGTAAAAACTATCTCAAAATTTGCTGTTATTCATGTAGTTCCAAATTCTAATGGCTGTATCATTCTCCTCTTTTTTGGTTATTACAGCGGTGGTGGTGGTGGACATAGAGATAACTACATAGATGGAGGTTCTGGGCCTGGTAGACATCAACACGGAGGAAACCGTCCATGCCCTTACTGATGGAGGTTCTGGGCCTGATAGACATCAACACGGAGGAAACCGTCCATGCCCTTACTGATGGAATACGCACTAGTATAATTCAACCTTTTTGTTAGAGATGTTCAGGAAACTTTAACCTTTTGTAACAAAATCTATATCATTGCCAATTTTTTTGAATGTGTGTTTAATAGTGGCAGGCTAACTTGAATGAATGTAAATGTGTTACACTGGCAAGTTAATGTGAATGTGAATTACTTTTCGCAATTCGGTTTCAGCTCTAATTATTTTTTTTCAAAATAGTTTTATGCACTCAACCTCTAACAAACGTCGTAGTTCCACATTCGTCTCGAAACCTTTGTTGAAAATCAAAGGTTGTTTAACAATATAAATGTTATACTCCGAACAAGAGTAGTGAAGACTATCAAACTAGAAAATTAAGTTATGAACAACAAAGGGTTGTGTTAGGCTTCACATATAAAATCGAAAGAGTTTCAAACTTGACTCTTAGCTCGAAGTCGTAGTAAACCGGGGACCTTCTACAACCCCCCCCCCCCCCCCCCTTCCACAACCCATAGAATAGAGTCTTCGTAGGTCTACTACAACACCTGTGGGGGGTTGTCAAAGTATGTTTTTCCCGTAGTGACCCCTCAATCGATATTGATTCACAAGATAAGTTAAATGGACGAATTCTTCGACGTGTCGGTTTATTGATCCAACTCGGCAGAAAAGATCAGCGGAGTGACGGTTGTTTGGGTTACCGGTGTCGGCGCAGAATTTTTCGTGAATTCTCCCCAAATAACTCATACTCATTATGCCTCCTTGCCTACGTTCTTCTCCTCGTCTCGGATAGAATTGAACATAACACCTATATAAAGATAAATCTTCTTCAATCGTGAACTCCGTAGAATTAATGAATGGCACTATGTTGAAGATGATGTTGGAGAGAGTTTAAAGGTATTTTTGTTCCATAGAGGGTAAAAGGATACACTCCTTATATAGAGTTTAGAGTTCCAACAGCTCTATTTTGGGGCAAATGTATAATCGGTAACCAAATAAGGTATTTTAACTTCCGATTATACAGTTACCTCAAATTTTGTTTTTGGAGAAATCTCAATTTTTTCGAATATGAGAACTATAATAATCGGTAGTTAATATGACTACCGATTATAAAGTTGCCCCGAATTTGTTCTCTGACTAAATCACCTATAATCGGTAGTATAGTGAGGTTCTTGTTCCTACCGATTGCTTTAGGAGCAAGATAAGCATTTTGCACAAAATCTATATTAATCGGTAGGACAAATGCGTTACTAAGCTTCTGATTCAGTTTTAACAATCGGGCACAAAATAGCTTCCGATTATGTAAGGGCATTAACGTATTCTCCGCATTTTTGGACATCCCTTAACGTTGTGTATGGGTTGGGAATAAAAAAGTTGCCCCTAATTCTGTTGGGGTCGCACCTAAAAATCCAAGGCTAAATTTGTAGAGATATCAAGCATGTGGCAATGAGGCAAAAGAAATGTCTCAAACAACAAAACCTAAAGCTAGAAAAGAAAAAGCAAAACAAATAAAAAAATATAGGTGCGGTCGATCGAACACCTGACCTTAGGATCTTCAGTCCTACGCTCCCAACTGAGCTATCCCCGCTGTTGATGTGTTCCTATATTTAATTAATTATATTTTAAAAACAAACTTAACTAATACCGCAATCCAAAGAGTCTGGTCTAAATTCATAGCTCACACGTTTAGAATCTGAAACAAGCTAAACAGTAAGAAACCTCTTGTACATGCCCACTCCAGAGCCAAAAGAATTGCCATCGATTCAGTCACAGAGTTTGTCTGAATTCCCAAACTAACTGACACTGCATAAACAAATTCACCTTTATCTTTTCTGCAAATGAAGCCAGCCCCAGCCAAACCTGGATTGCCTCCAGCTGCCCCATCACACCAATCTGATACGGATTTGGCAATTCCCCCATGCATTCAATAATTCTCTCCCTTCTGCTATGCCTGCAATCAACCCAAAAACTGAAGATCATACACAAAGTTTAACATATTACCATACATCCTCCGTTTACTCTTTAATCTTATTTAAAGACCAACTTGCATCTTCGAAAATGATAGCATTTCTCATCACCCATATCCCAACCATTTCGCCAAATACTGCAACCACCCAAAGCTATTTGACAACATGATTTATATGTTTAGCTTCATCATAAATTAATCAATCTCATCCGAATTGCTTCTGTCGATTACAGAACGAGCAGATCAACAGTTCCTGTTATCTTTTGTTCATAAGACAACCACTAAAGATCCGACAATGCCCTAAACTCGGGTTATCGTACTTACTCATGGGTAAGTAGGGTCGTTTCATCACTATCATCGACTTCGATACCATCCTTTACTTCACAGTCCAGTTCGATCGCAGTTTCCATTTCATAAACTTCAGAAGCCCGAATCTGACAGTATTTCCCTTCAATTGGAAGGTTATCCGACTCCAACTGCTCTATTTCTGATTCAATTACTGCATTCATTTTTGCACGGTCTCTATCGTTAGGGTATGTACAGTATAGGAATGAGTAAATAAGTGCACAAATTGTAATCGGAATAGCTATTGATGTGTAAAGTGCCTTGGCTAGTGATGCTGCATTTTTACGATCTGTTTCTAACTCAACTGATTGGCTTGACCCTTGAGGAGCAGGTGTATAACCAAAAACATGTTGGGATAGAAGTCGACTATTAGAGGAGCAAAAGAGGCCAACACAAATTCAAAGGATTGATCCAAAGCATAAATTCTTGTTCGAGATTTATTGGGAACTATCTCTGCAAATATTGGGCTGCATATAACATAAATTATAGATATGAGATATCAACACTTTCTCAAGTAAGTGGATCAATTCCTAAGAAAAATATACACACCCAGTCATCATTTAAGAAGTCACCCCAATCGAGGATAAACGTGGTTTGTAATTTTGGGATCACTTTTTGGCCATTTCAAAATGCAATTGTACATATTTATCGGGGTTCATTAGGTAAGCCACTCAGAGTTTAAGTAAGAAGTATGGTTACTAGATGGTGTTTTGTAAATCTTGACTCAGCACTTGATATTAAAACTAAGGATTTTCAGTAATATGGTCTCTACTAGATTGTTTGCACAACCACCTTCTCATATCTTAATATCCAAATCTCGACAATTAAGCATGGATAGGCTAACTTTCATTGCTAACAGGATCCTTGTGAAGGACAAATAGTCCCACATCACTATAATCCGCTTAATTAACTTAAATATAATATGGAAGGGCCGCTCCACTCATCGCAAATTGGTTATGAGTTGGATGCCCGTATTCTAACATGGTATCAGAGCTAAGCCCCAGATCCAGACCTGCGTACGCCGGGTGTAGGCCGAGTTACTGGCCGAAGTGTTTAATCGATATTGTCGCTTGTACACCCGGGATGTAGGCCAGTGCCGATACTGGCCGAGGTGTTACCGCCTGATATAGTCACTCACCTGTGTGCACCTGTTACCGATGGACTGGTAACTCGTACGTAGGTCTATGTGTGAGGCCAAGTGACTGGCTTTACACGTGAGGGGGCGTGTGAAGGAAAAATAGTCCCACATCACTATAATCCGCTTAATTAACTTAAATATAATATGGAAGGGCCGCTCCACTCATCGCCAATTGGTTATGAGTTGGATGCACGTATGCTCGTGTGAGTGTTAGACCCAACGAGGCTACACGTGAGGGGGCGTGTAGAGACTATTAGTCCCACATTGTTTGGGCATCTAAGATCCTGCAGTTTATAATCATATGGACCTCTCCACTCATTGCCAATTGGTTTTGAGTTGGATGTCCGTATTCTAACATGGTATCAGAGCAGGCTATTTGCGACGAGTCATTTGACCGCGGCTTTACTCCGCGTCACCCGATTTAATTGTCCACGTGTTAGACCCAACAAGGCTACACGTGAGAGGGCGTGTATAGACTATTAGTACCACATTGTTTGGGAATCTAAGATCCTGCGGTTTATAATCATATGGACCTCTCCACTCATTACCAATTGGTTTTGAGTTGGATGTCCGTATTTTAACAATCCTAAATTGCAGCTTCACAAAAAGTGCTACCATCCATTGGGTCAATCAAGATGAGTTTCTCAGGAGTTCCAAAAGCAAGCATGAAATAAAACATATATGAGTGGGTTAAATTTCAGAAAGGAAAATGTCTTCTAACTTCATAACTCAAACATATATGCTGGGTTTAATATTCATTTTGCAACTTAGGAGATGATGAAGAGTACTTAGGTACTGGGTTAAGCAAATTGACTAGCAGTATTCATGTTCGATGCCTTGTTCGGATTACCAATGCACATCAAATGTTTCAACACCCAAACATTTGATAAGACAAACCCTAGCATGCATTGAATCAACTAATAATTTAAAATATACATAAGATGCTTTGTTTAAGGTAAACCCAAAATTTTACTCAAACTAGCAATTCAAATATGTGTGCAACCTAGATTAGACCTTTGTTTTTAAAAGAGAAAAAAAAAATTAATCAACACTTCAAGTATAACGAAAATTAAATAATACAATTGTAGTGCTATTTTCTAGGATTTTTGTTAGAGGGAGAGCTATTAGGAAATAGTCTATATTTGAGTCATGTATTTTAGGAAATCTAAGTACGTGTAGTTCACGTATTATGTCTTGATGACCAAGACATATGAATGTATAAATATCAAAACAATGAATGAGAATACTAAGACTTATCGAGAACTTGACATGGTCTCAAGAGCCTGGTTAAAACCCTAACCCTATATTCAAGTTCTCTTTTAAGCGATGGGATAAGGAGATGGAACAAACTCATCAGGTGGAACAAAGGGAAAAGACATAAATTATGGTTCCCCGAAGAAAAATCCGGTGTATCATCTTGGATCAAGTGATGGTCCTGGTATTTTAATTACTCTGATTTCTTTAAAAGGCACCAATTATGATGAATGGGCTAGATCCATTAGAAGATCTTGTTAGCTAAGAGAAAGTTTGGTTTTGTTGATGGTACCATTAAACAACCCAAAGACCCTGATCAGTTGGAGGAATGGATTGCTGTCCATTCAATGGTGGTTTACTGGATTAATAACACACTGGATTCTTCAATCAGATCCACGTTAGGATATTATGATGATGCAAGTATTCTATGGACACACTTAAAGAAGAGATTTTGTTTAGTCAGCGGCACAAGAATTTGTCAACTAAAATCTTTTTTGAGTGAGTGTAAACAAGGGAAGTCTGAGAGTGTTACTGTATATTATGGAAGATTAAACAAAATATGGGATGAGCTGGTAACATATATGAAAATACCACAATTTAAGTGTGGTCATTGTACCTGTAATATTGCAACTCAGGTAACTAGTTTGCGAGAAGAAGATTATCTCCACTATTTTTTGATTGGCCTGGATGGTATGTATAGCTCACTGCGTGAAAAATTGCTAGCACGAGACCCTTTACCAACTATTGATGCTGCATACCAAACTGTGGTGAACTCTGAGATATTAAGAATCGGAGATGGTCTTCTATCTAAAGAAGTGCATGAGAATGTGATGGCGTTTAAAGTGCAACCTGATAAGACAACAACTACAAGCACTTATGATGCTACAAAGTTTTGTAAGCACTGTAACAAAGTTGGGCATTCTAAAGATGGGTGTTTTCAAATCATTGGCTACCCTGAATGGTGGATTGAAAGATCTCGTGGTGGTAGAGGAACTGGTAGAGGCGGCCGAGCTGGTGGAAGAGGTCGAGGTAATTATGTGCCTGGCAGAGGTGGAAGAGGATATGAAAACACCAATACGGTGTGTGCAAATATGATGAATGTACCAGCAACACAGAAATATAATGGTTCTATACCTGCAGATGGAGCTGGCTTGGTTGGAGTAACGGCGACTCAGTTTCAAAAAGTACTGAACTATTTGAGTTCAAGCAAATCAAAATTCCAATTACAAGGTAAACATAATCGTATTTCCTGGATTGTGGATACATGAGATATGAATCATGTCACATGTAACATTGATAACATGATAGAAGTAAAAGAAATTTCGGCATGCTCAGTAGGCTTGCCAGATGGAAAGTCTGCGAACTCTGATAAAATAGGGACTGTGATTATTCCTGGTGGTTTGAAGCTTAGCAATGTTCTTTATGTACCTCAAATAACATGTAACTTGATCTTGGTCACACAGATGATCGATGAGTTAGCTTGTGTTGTGCAATGTACTAATAGTTTATGTATTATAAGGACCGGTTTACGAGAAAGGTGATTGGAGTGGGTGAGAGACAAGGTGGACTATAACTATTTCGTGGTGTACCTTTAGTTAAAGTGCTTGCAGTTCGTGGAGATTCGTATGAGCTATGGCATCAAAGAATGGGACATCCAGCAGAGAGAGTATTACAAAAGATACCAGTTGTGAGTAGGTTAGTTAGGAATAATAATAATGCTTGTGATATTTGTCCACGATCAAAACATCGTCGAAGTAGTTTTCCAAATAGTCAGAGTAAAGCTAGTTGCATATTTGAGTTAGTTCATTTGGATTTATGGGGGCCTTACAAGACACCTTCGTTTTGTGGAGCTCATTATTTTTTAACAATAGTTGATTATTTTTCAAGGGGTGTGTGGATTTATTTGATCAAGAATAAAACTGAAGTTGAATTGGTATTTCTTAACTTTGTTACTCTTATTAAACGTCAGTTTGACAAGGAAATCAAAAATGTTAGGAGTGACAATGGAACAAAATTAAATGTTTTGCGTGGTTATTTTAAGACCAATGGAATCATATTTGAGACGTCTTGTGTTGATACGCCCCAAAAAAATGGGAGAGTTTAGAGAAAACATCAGCATATAATGAATGTTGCAAGAGCTTTGAGATTCCAAGCTAACTTACCAATAAAATTTTGGGGGGGAGTGTGCATTGACTGCAGCATACTGATGGTATTTATCAATGATGTTGTAGTAAAAGGTTCTTTGAGACTTGTGAAGGAAGATTTTTTATACTTTAATTTTTATAAATAAAAATAACAAACTCAATTAAAAAGTGTTGTGAAAATTATGGAGAGACTGGGGATAGGATTCCACCAATTTCCGCACTCATATGGTTCAAATATCAATTCTAAACAATAAAAGCTCAAATGATAAAGTTTTATTGACTCTAATACATTGCCTAAGGTAGGTTTCGAAAGTAATGGGTGTAAAACTAAATCATGGGACATCAAAACATCTAAGCTAAGCATGACCCATCAATTGTAATCACAACCATTCAATGAAACTCATAAACCAATTGAATAACAGTGCAAATAGTCGTAACAAGGATTGATATAATTACCACATTTGTAAAACTTGGCTTCCTCCATCGCCCCATAAGATGGGTTTATCTTTTCATCGTGGAAACATGCTCAAAATTTAATTTCATTGCTCAAAGGGTGTTTACAAAGGTGAAAAATGATAAAGCAGGCAGTTTGCAACGCTGTATTGGCGTTACAAACTATCTGTTACAATGATTTGACTATCACAGATGAGAACTATACACTGTGGCTGTCACAATGGATTCGATAGTTGTAATGTGTCGCAGTCACTGTCGAACTGTCGCTGAAAGACTGTGGCAAAACCGAGAAAAGGCAATGGTTTATGAACGACAGTCTTTAGCAGCTTTATGTTCTTCGTGTTGTTCAATGGCGGCAGCAGCAGTAGGTCTCCCAAACTCGATTTTTCTCCACCCTATTCTTCCCTAACTCTCCATCCTCTTCTCTTCGACCTCAGAAACCCTTTTATACTACACTGGCCTAAGAATCTCTCGTTATTAATCCCCAAATCTCCAGTAAATGCGAATATTTTCTTTTTATTGCTCTCGGATATTCACGAGAAAATAATTTCCCTTCTTGTTGTTTCACGCGTCTACAGATTCCAAACCTTCCTTGTTTAATTCTTCTACGCTTCTTCATTGACTTAACATACTCTAAACACACGCCAGAACTGCAAAACTAACTCGGAAAATCCCGAGAATATTTCACGTACGTGTGTATACCCTGTTTCTCTTCTTCTTCCACGTGAGTCCGTTTCAATCGAATCCAACGACATTACTAACCCTGTTTTGGTAAAACATGCCATAGTGAATCCATCTGCGCAATAAAATCTCCAAGAATGTCGCCCATTATTAACCCAGGTAAATACGCTGTAAACCAAATTTAAAGAAATATTTTCCCGCCAAAAAGTTTCTCCACGAAGATGAAGGTGGACATCCCTTAGCCAAATCTGGTGTGTGAATATCACTGGGTTCCGAATAGTAAAGCAGGTGCCCCTTAGTAATTGAGTGCCCCTTATCCAAAATAGGGGTGCCTTTATCACTTTTCTCCGAGGGTCCAAATAGCACTTTTCGAGCAACTTTTTCCGCATAAGTGTAATTCTCCAATAACACCTAAACAAACATAAAAACACCAAAATTAGTACAAAAATCGAGACTAACAATAGAGACACTGAGGACAATTCAGACACAAAAATGTGTTTATCACATACTTAATTAATCGAACCCCAACACCTTTTCTCAATAATAAGACTCCATATGAGATTATGTTTGGAAAGTTACCTCCATATGATCAGTTGAGAGTGTTTGGAAGTTTGTAAGTCGAGGAAGAAGGTGTGTATTTCTGGGTTATCCATTTGGTAAAAAGGCATGGAAAGTTTATGACTTAGACACAAAACAGTTTTTGGTGTCAAGAGATGTAGATTTTTATGAACACCAGTTTCCATATATGACAGCCATTGTTGAGCAGTCAAATAATATTACTCCATCAGGCATTGAAATATGTTGGAGTGATGATGAGGATAGATAAGAAGTACAATTGCCTGAAGAAGTTATTGAAACTCGGCAGCCTGAGATGCAACAACAAAAAATAAATAATGATACACAACTTGGTATTGAATGTGCAACATAAGAATTGCAAGGAAGTTTTCAGGAACATCCTGAGGAGACTGAACAAGATGCTTCATCCAGTGATACTTTGGTGGAAGTTGCAGTAGATAATAACATTAGTGAGATGGGTAAAGGAAAACGTCAGAAAATTCCTTCTAGCAGACTCAAGGGCTTTGTGATGCATACAGTACGTGAAAATAGTCCACCTTCCACTCAACCTACACAATCATCATCCTTAGGTACACCTTATCCTTTAACATATTATGTTAGTTGTGATCGTTTTTCTACTATGCATGGAAAATATCTTGCATCTATAATGGCTGAAAATGATCCCAAAAGCTTCAAAGAAGCTATGAAGCATCCAGGATGGAAAAAAGCCATGGCTGAATAAATAAGAGCTTTAGAGGAACAAGGAACATGGGAATTGTTGGAATTGCCACCTGGTAAGAAGGCATTAGGAAGAAAATGGATTTATATAGAGAAGCGTGATGAAAATGGGAATTTGATACGTCTAAAGGCAAGATTGGTGATATTTGGGAATCATCAAGTTGAAGGATTGGATTATAATGAAACATTTGCACCCGTGGCAAAGATGACAACAGTTTGTACTTTTCTAGCAGTTGCAGCAGTTAAGAATTGGGAAGTGCATCAAATGGATGTTCATAATGCATTTTTGCATGGAGATTTGGACGAAGAAGTGTATATGAAGATACCTCCAGGATTTGCCAAAGGAAATTCCAATTTAGTATGTCGAATGAAAAAATCGTTATATGGTCTTAAAAAGGCGCCTAGGTGTTGGTTTGCAAAGTTATCAACAGTCTTGAAGAAGTATGGTTTTAAGCAATCATATTCAGATTAATCTCTTTTTACTATGAAAAATGGACGGATGCAGATTAATGTCTTAGTATATGTTGATGATCAGATTGTGGAAGGTAATGATCTTGTTGAACTTCACAATTTTAAAACTTACTTGGGACAATGTTTCAAGATGAAGGATTTGGGGAAGTTGAAATATTTCTAAGGATTGGAGGTGGCTCGTAGTAAACAAGGTTTCTATATATGCCAGAGAAAATATGCATTGGACATTATAATGGAGACAGGATTATTGGGTGCAAAACCTGTAGAATTTCCTATGGAGACGAATCACCAACTGGCATTGGAAAAAGGGAATATACTTGATGATGTAGAAAAATATAGAAGATTAGTTGGCCGTTTGATTTATCTGTCAGTTACAAGACCAGATCTGGCTTACTCAGTACACATTTTATCACAATTTCTGCAACAACCTAGAATGGAGCATTGGGAAGCAGAACTTCGTGTGGTTAGATACTTGAAGAAGAGTCCAGGACAAGGAAATTTTGTTGCGCTCTGATAATGGTCTTAGTTTAAAAGGTTGGTGTGATTCAGATTGGGCAAGCTGTCCATTGACTAGACGATCATTAACAAGGTGGTTTGTTCTTCTTGGTTTTTATCATATTTCTTAGAAGACTAAGAAGCACCATATAGTTTCTCGTTCCCCAACAGAAGAAGAATATAGATCTATGGCAGCCGTGACGTGTGAATTGAAGTGGTTGAAACAGTTGCTTGGTGATTTAGGAGTTCATCATACTCATGGGATGAATATCTTTTGTGATGGTCAATCAGCATTATATATTGCTCAGAATCCAGTATTCCATGAACGAACAAAGCATATAGAATTGTATTGTCATCTTGTTAGAGATGCCACCATAAGGAAGATTATATCACCCTCCTACACGCCTATCACGGTGAAATTGGCTGATATCTTTGCAAAATCCTTAGGAAAAGCTCAATTTAAACTTCTTTTGTCCAAGATGGGCATTTGTGATCTGCATGCTCCATCTTGAGGGAGGGTATTAGGAAATAGTCTATATTTGAGTCATGTATTTTAGTAAATCTAAGTACGTGCAGTTCACGTATTATGTCTTGATGACCAAGACATATGAATGTATAAATATCAAAACAATGATCAAAATGTGATCCGAGGAGTGCAAATATCGTATTTGACTGCAACACTAATATCCACCAGGACCACCACCGCCATGGCCATGTTGCCACCACTACCAGCCACCCCGTTTCCTCCTCCATTAAAGAACCAGTGGCTTAATTTAAGATAACATACAAGAAGAGTATCAGAAACTCTCACGCGTAATAGTTAGCTGCTAACTAATTCATTATTTTCCAATGGGAAAAGAAATTCAGTTAGAAACATCTTTGACGACTGAATTTGTAGTATAGAGAGAATGATTCATGTACTTTGCGATCTGAAGATTTTATTAACACCCATCAACGATTCAAGTTTTGAAACTAGTAGAATTTCATTGGAAAGAGCCTGTAGATAAGTTAGTTCAATTAGTAAATCAAACGCAATTACAAATACAACGAAATAAACTAAAAAATAATAATATATAATTTTTTATTTTTATTTTTATTTTTGATGAGAAGAGAGAGATTTATTCAAAACATAGAGAATATACAAAGTCTACCAAAGGTAGACAAGAACTGAAACCAAAACGAACAAAGCTTAACAATAAATTGTATCCCAATGTTGCAAAGAATAAGTAAAGTCGATGTGCAGCCTCTTTCCAAAAGCGTCCGCCCATGTCAGGACGAGAGTCCTTGCTTCATCCGCTAACTCAATATCCGTCTTAAAGCCGTATCTCTCTTCGAAGGTTCAGAAATTTCTTTCCTTCCAAAGAACCCAAATCACCGCTGCAGGAATTAACTCCCAAACCACTTTTCCTGACGTTGAAAGAGAATCACACGGCCAAGAGTGTGCGAAAGCGAGCATCGTCTCCAGAAACACCCAAGCCCACCGATTTGCAGGTGTTGTTGCCATCCAAAGTTTATAGGCAACTTTGCAGTGTAGGATAATGTGTTCTTGTAATTCTGAACTATCTCCACACAATATACAAGATCTATGAATGTCAAAACCCTTATATTGCAACATGTCGAGAGAGTTTAGCTTATCGTGAACAGCGCACCAGACCAAAAAATTGATTTTAGGAGGGACATCATTTTTCCAAACAAACTTGTAGGGAAATTCCTTGATGATGTCTTCCTTTGTCAAAGAATCATACAAAGATTTGACCGAGTATTGGCCGTTTGAAGTGATATCCCATCTTCTTGTGTCCGGTAAAGTATCACGTGCTGGAGGGTAAGTACCAATTACCAATATCAGCTCCACGAACTGATCAACTTCTGAATTAGATAGAGTTCTCTTGAGATCGAAAGTCCAAGAACCATCCGAAGTAATATGCTCTTCAACAGTGCCATTTTTCAACCTGTCCTTCTTATAAATTGCAGGGAAAGTGGTTGCAAGGAAGGAGTTTGTAGACCACATATCATGACATAAAGAAATAAGATTCCCATATTGAAGACCGATTGTGGAGTTTTCATTGGTAAGAGCACTAGTTTCTGCAATGGTTCTCCAGCAAGACACCCCAAAAGGAGTGTTAACTTTTCTTGGAACCCAAATTGAGTAGTTGCTACCATATTTCTCCACCATTAGCTTGTACCAGAGATGTGTTTTTTGAAAACTAAAGCGCCAACACCATTTTGCGAGTAATTCCAGATTCATCACTTTTAAATTAAGAACACCCAGGCCTCCTTTCTCTTTACAAGAAAGAACAATATCCCAATTAACCAAATGCGAACACGCACTGGTACTGGAAGAATGATCCCATAAAAAGTTTCTCATTTTCTTATCAAGGATCTTTATGATTGCAATTGGGGATTTAAAAAGTGAGAAATAATACATAGGCAGCGATGAAAGAATGCACTTGAGAAGAGCGAGTTTCCCACCTCTAGAGAGCGAATTTTGATTCCAGGTAGACAATCTAGCATCAAATCTCTCTACAATTGGAACCCAAATAGTTTTAGAAGTAGCCTTGGCACCCAGGGGCATACCTAGATACATGAAAGGAAAAGAATCTGTAGCACATCCCAGCTCCGCTGCCCAATCATTAATTCGAGGCACATCACCAATTGCGATGAGCCTTGTCTTTGAGGTATTAACCTTTAACCCTGCAATATACTCAAAACAATGAAGAATTGAGAAGATATTTGTCAGCTCAGATTTTTTATAATCCACAAAGAATATAGTATCGTCTGCGTAATGTAAGTGATTTACTACGGTGTCGTTTTCAACCATAGAGAAACCATTGAACAGATTAGCATTCACAACTCTATCTATGTATCTCAAGAATCCTTCCATCGCAATGTTGAAGAGTAATGGTGAGAATGGGCAGCCTTTCCTAACACCTCTGGAGCTGTTAAAGAAGCCAAAAGCTGAGCCATTTATAAGAATCGAGAAAGTTGGTGTAGAGTAACAAAATTTCATCCAACTGCACCACCTTCCGCAAAAACCCATTTTTTTCAACATGAACTCTAAATAGCTCCAGTTTACCGTATCAAAAGCCTTTTCTAGGTCAATCTTGCATATAATACCTGGTTTACCAGATTTCAGCCTTGAGTCCACTAATTCATTTTCAATTAAAGTTCCATCGATTATCTGTCTTCCTTCGATGTAAGCAAACTGAACAGGAGATATCAGTTTATTCATGACTAACTTCAATCTAGTAGCTAGCACTTTTTCCAGAATCTTGTAGACACTAGTGAGAAGACAAATGGGTCTGCAATCTTTTATTGTCTCTATATGATCTTTTTTGGGGACAAGTGTAATGAATGTGGTGTTGTGTTTAGTATCAATACAACTCTTGGTACAAAACTCCCTCACCGTGCCCATGATATCCTCCTTCATAAAACGCCAACAGTTATGAAAGAACACGATTGGAAACCCATCCGGACCCGGAGCTTGTCTTGTCCTAATTCCTTAATAGCCTGTAAAACCTCCGCCTCAGTGAAATCAGCCTCCTGAATCTCAGACTCGATTGAATTGATGTGATCGAACTCAATACTTTCCAGACCCGGCCGAATAATCTCCTCCTCTTTGAAAAGATTTTCATAAAAGTTAACAATATGATCCTGTAACTCGACTTTATCATCCACCAGAGTACCATCAATGCACAACTGCTTAATTCTGTTGTGTCTCCTTCTAGTTGTTGCTTGTTTGATGAAAAAAAAAAGTATTCTTGTCACCTTCCTTCAGCCATTTGTTATTTGATTTTATCTTCCATGCGACTTCATCCATCTGAGTAACATGTTCAAATTCCTTCTTGAAGTTCAGCTTGTCTTGTAATTGAGTATCCGACAACAAGGTGTCTTCAGCAATGTTGTCGAGATTTTGAAGTTCTGACAAAATCTGCTTCAACTTTGAGTTCGTGCGCCCAAAAGTAGTAGCATTCCATTCCTTCAGATTTTCTTTAAGTGCTTTCAGTTTGCACCAAAAGATAGAACTCGTTGTACCTGAAAAACAAAAATAAGACCACCATTCTTCTAATAATTCCATGAATCCGTTCTCCATAAACCACATGATTTCAAACCCGAAAGGGCAAGGTCCCCAAGAGGGATCTGAGATATCTAGGATTATGGGAATATGATCTGAAGTAGGTCTTGCTTTGGCTAGTTGAGAGATAAAAGGGAATTGAGATTCATGTCTCATCACTCAAAGACTGAGATTGAGATTAGAGGAAGCTTTTAGGTTTTTGGTTTGGAACAGTACGAATAAGGGTGTGAAGAAAGAGGTAATGGTATAGTGGTGGTGCAGCAGCGGAATAAACAAAAATGTTTGAATTAGGTTAAATTTTTTTTTCTAGAGTGCAACTATGCGTAGAGTCAGTGTGTTATTAAGGTTATTATAGTCCAAGTCATATAAACATTTTAAATCAGTCATAATCGGTGAGTCAAATACGATTTTTGCACTCTTCGGATCACATTTTGCTCTCCCTCTAACAAAAATAATTTTCTAGATACATTTTAGAGAACACCTTAATTATCATAGAACACCTTCTGAACGCCAAACTTGAATCTACTTTAACCTTAAAATCATGCTTTTTTTCAACTACTTTCATTCATTATAATTTTGAAGCAAACTAACAAGGATTGGTTTGTTTCTTTGTTTCTGGAGGATTTAATAGATACTGATAGTTTGTTAAACTTAAGCGAATTTGACTCAACTTAAACTTATCGGGAACGCTTCTTTCCTCAGTTCGTTCATCCTATGTTTTAACCTATAAATTGAGATCTCGAGATTTTTTCCCCTCAAACTTTGTCATTGTTCCGAAGGGACGAGGGATTGAGAGGAGAAATCATTTTGCTCAATTGAACTGAAAGATGGATAGGTTTTGCTACCACCACCAGAGGAGCAGGTGTATAACCAAAAACACGCTGGGATAGAAGTCTGATTATTGGAGGAGGAAAAGAGGCTAACACAGATTCAAAGGATTGATCCAAAGAATAAATGCTTGTTCGAGATTTCTTCGGAACTATCTCTACAAATATTGGGCTGCATATAACATAGATGATAGATATGAGATATCAGCACTTTCTCAAGTAAGTAGATCAATTCCTAAGAAAAATATACACACCCAGTCATCATTTAAGAAGTCACTCCAATCCAGGATAAACGTGATTTGTAAATTGCGGAAGACCTTTTTGGCCATTTCAAAATGCAATTGTACATATTTATCGGGGTTCATAAGCTAAGCCACTCAGAGTTTAATAAGTATGGTTACTAGATGGTGTTTTGTAAAGCTTGATTCAGCACTTGATATTAAAACTAAGGATTTTTTTCAGTAATATGGTCTCTACCAGATTGTTTGTACAACCACCTGCTCATATCTTAATAACCAAAGCTTGACAATTAAGCATGGACATGCCAACTTTCTTTGCTAACAGGATCCTAAATTGCAGCTTCACAACAAGTGCTACCATCCATTGGGTCAATCAAGATGAGTTTCTCAGGAATACCAAAAGCAAGCATGAAATAGAACATATATGAGTGGGTTAAATTTCAGAAAGGCAAACGTCTTCTAATTTCAGAACTCAAACATATCTGCTGGGTTTAATATTAATTTTGCAACTTAGCGGCACAAGTTCTCGTTAATTCAAAAAGGGTAAATAGAGACTCTTACTAGTTTGTTGCCGCGACATTCCATGACGTGAACAGTCCCATGATGAACATAGCCAGACCATGTTTGAGTGCGGTGGATGGATCATCAGGTAATCCAAACATCAGAATCCATGCTAGTGGGATGAATGAACCTGCACTTATCTGAGATAAAATGATCCTTCCCGAGTTTGGGAGACGGATAGAGAGTATGTCTCCCATCTTTCCACCAAAAAGTCCCCCAATAGAACAAGCAACTTGAAACATACTCCAGAGAAAAGATGTTTCTTTGTGGGTGAAGCCAATAAGTTCTAACCACATTGGTGCGAACGCTAAAGCCGACCATGGAAATGATCCACTAACACCCTGTGCTATTAAAATCTGAAAGGAGGGGATTTTCATCATGGATTTTGCTTCTAAAGAATTTAGAAGACATTGTATTTGTTTTCACAACTGTGAATTGATTGTTTTCATTCAATGCTATATATAGTTACAACTTTCAGTAGGGTTTACAAGAATTCCTGATAATGGAAGACTGAGTAAGCTAACTAAGTAAACTACAATTCTGGAAGACTTAGACTTATTGTTGCAGTGCTACAAAATAGGAAGACTAGAAGATATGGTTACATAGGTGATGGGTATGTTACATAGGTGATGGTACGAATATGTGTCACATATATCGTTAATACCCCCTCAAGTTGGAGCTAGAGAGATATAACGAATGCCCAACTTGCTAACCAGATGATGGAATTGTCGCACTCCTAAGGGCTTTGTAAATATGTCAACAAGTTGATCTGCTGATGGAAGATGTTTGGGCAGAATCAAAACACTGAGCAATTTCTCACGGACAAAATAACAATCTATTTCGATGTGCTTAGTTCTTTAATGAAAGACAGGATTTTGAGCAATATGAATTGTTGTCTGACTGTCACAAGAGACGATGATAGGGAGAGTACATGGAATGTAAATCCCTGAAAAGATATTTGAGCCATTGTAGTTCAGCTGTTAAATTCGCAAGAGCACGATACTCGGCTTCAGCTGATGACCGAGAAATTGTTGGATGCTTCTTGGATTTCCATGAAATAGGACTATCACCAATTGTAAAAAAATAAGCAGTAGTGGAACGTCGAGTCATAGGACACCGTGCCCAATCAGAGTCAGTGTATCCTCTGAGAAGCAGGGGACTAGAAGAAGACAAGAATATGTCATGGAAAATTGTTCCTTTTAAGTATCTTAGCACATGATGAGCAGTATCAAGATGTGATGTATGAGGATTTTGCATAAATTGACTCAGATAATTCACATCATACGTGATATCTGGTCGTGTTACTGTGAGGTACAGTATCCTCCCAATTAAACGACGATAAATATAAGGATTAGGCAAAGGTTTGCCGTCTTGAGCACGTAATTTCAAATGTGCATCCATAGGAAAAGATGAAACTCGCGCACATATGAGACCGGAGTCTTTAAGTATATCCAATGTATACTTTCGTTGACATAGAAAAATTCCTGTTGGAGATCTAGAAACTTCTATGCCCAAAAAATACTGCAATTTACCCAAGTCTTTGATGGAGAAATGGGATTCAAGACGTGATTTAAGAGAGGTAATGAAATCGTTATCAGTACCAGTTATGATTATATCATCCACATATACAAGGAAAAAAATTGAAATATTTCCTTGATGATATGTGAAGAGAGAATTGTCACACAGAGATTTATGAAAACCTTCAGTTATCAAGACAGAAGAAAGTTTTGCAAACCATTGTCTTGGGGCTTATTTAAGGCCATACAAATATTTGTTAAGTTTAAGAACTTTAGACTCACCTTGTGGTCCTAGACCCGGAGGAAGCTTCATGTAGATTTCTTCTTCAAGATCACCCTGAAGAAATACATTATTAACTTCAAGTTGGTGTAAGGCCCAACCTTTGATAGATGCAACAGATAACAATACGCGCATGGTCACTAATTTCGCAACAGGCGCAAAAGTATCATAAAAATCAATGCCTTCTTGCTGAGTATAACCCTTAGCAACAAGACAAGCTTTGTATCGCTCTATAGTGCCATCTACATTGAATTTGATTTTAAAGACCCACTTACAACCGATATATGTCTTTCATGGTGGTAAATCAACTAAAATCCAAGTATTATTGGCTTCTAGAGAGAGAATTTCTTTGGCCATATCTGCTCTCCACTTGGGACATAGTTTAGCTTGAGAATACATTTTCGACTCTTCAGAAAGAACAACTGCAGTTAAAAATGCTTTATGAGCTGGTGAAAATTTGTCAAAGGACAAATAATCAGTCATGCGATATGCTGAAGTTGTGTTATACTTGGGAAGTGTACATTGATAATCTTTCAGATATGATGGTTGAGTTATAGTTCTAGTGGGTCTTGAGTTTTGCATGACCGGAGCTAAAACTGTCTCACGAGAAGCAAAAAACTTAGAAGCAGTTTGAGTCGATGAAACTGTTTGAGGAGGTGAAGCGGTGGGAGATTGAGATAAATCAACCTCAATTTACGAAGCCGTAGTATCGGCTATAGGATTCTGTGTCGGACTCAAAGATGTAGCAGGACTGTGAGATATAGGTGAAATATTATCAGTGCCTGAGCTTGCAAGCGGTGTTGTATAAATAGGTGAATGTTTTTCCATTTCCTCAGCAGTATGCTCAAAATTAGAGCTATGGTGTTTAGCATGGGACAAACGACAAGTAGGTGACTGTGCATAGTCATCAGTCAGAGAATGAGTTAAAATGGAATCATAATAAGCATATTCGAAGGATGGAACAGACTTATTAGAGGACTGGGTGAAATATGGAGTTTCATTAGAAAAGGGAAACATTGTTTCATGGAAAACAACATCTCTAGAAACATATATGAGCTTGGTTTCAAAATCATAAACCTTGTAACTTTTCTACCCATAAGGACACCCAACAAAAACACCAGGTTTAGCACGCATATCAAATTTGTGAGATGGACGTGTGTTTCATCCAAAGCATAGACAACCAAAAATTCTCAAATTGGAATAGTTTGGCACTGTTGATAGTAACATTTCATGAGGAGTTTTATGAGACAAGACTATAGTAGGAATTTTGTTTATCAAATATGTTGCAGTTAGGACACACTCACCCCAAAAACGTAATGGGAGATTTGATTGAAAACGAAGATCCCTAAAAACATTTAACAAATGTCTGTGTTTACGTTCGACAACACTGTTTTGCTGTGGCGTGTAGACACAACTTGTCTGATGAATTATTCCATTTTGATGAAACCATGATTGAAGTTCATTAGACTTGAACTCTAAATCATTATCAGAACGAAATGTTTGAAGTTGTGGAATGATCATTGGGCTTATGCCGGATGATATGGTTGCAATTTTATGACCATATTGTTTGAGTGCAAAGTTAAAAAAATATTGCAAGCATTTGAGGGTCTCGGATTTACTGTGCATTAAGTAAACCCAAGTGCAGCGTGAATAATCATCCACTAGTGTGAGAAAGTATTTTGCACCAGTGTGAGATGCAATGTAGAAAGGTCCCCAAATATCAGCATGAACAAGTTGAAAATCATGAGATGATAAAGATGTACTTTTATTAAATTTCAACCTGGTTTGTTTTGCCAGGGGACAAACAGTACACGAATGATTCAATATTGAATCAATATAAGTAAAATTTCTAACTAAAAAACGAAAACAATCCTCACTGGGATGACCTAAACGGCAATGCCACATATCCATTGGCTGTTTATTTGCATTGAAATAAAAAACAGAAGGGCGGAAGCTAAAATGGTAGAGGCCAGCAATCCTTCTACTCCATCCAATCTCCTTGTTCGTTTGTAGGTCCTGAAAAATGCACGACTCTTTTGAGAATTTGACGCAACATTGTGTTGTATTTGTTAATTGGCTAACTGAGATTAAGTTAAACTTAAAACTTGGGATATGAAAATCCTCAAGTAATTTAATGGTAGGTGATAAATCAACCTGTCCAATGTGACTCACAGATGTGTATGAACCATCTGGTAATTTCACTTAAATTGGTTTATCAACCACTGCATAAGTGGTGAAAGACGACAAAGAAGAACATATGTGGTGAGTAGCACCACTATCAATAATACAAATAAATTCAGAAGAATTAAAAACATATATATCAAATTAATACCTGCGAAGTTGGAAGATGGTGCTACGTCGCCATTAGTAGGGTCAAGCAACGCAAGAATACGAGCATATTGTTCAGCAGTGATGTACGGAACAACCGGAGAAGGCACAGCAACAGAAGCCAAATCTCAAGATTCTGACCTGGAGTTATCCTTCGGGTAACCAACCAACTTCCAACAAATTAACCGTGTATGACCATGCTTGTTACAGTGGTCACAAAGTGTCATTGACGTTTGTTATTACTGCTGCTGGAAGCATTGTTGTTTCTGATAAATTATCGATTATGTCCATTTTTGGAGCTACTTCTAGTGTCGTGACGGCTTACATTCAAGGCTGCTGAGTCCAAAGTGTGCACCACCAAGGAATTGAGTCCTTTTTGTTCTTCCTCATGACGAACAAGATTGTATAACTTCGCAGCAGAGGGCAATGGTTCAGTGACAAGAAGCTGACTTCGCAAGCTCGAAAAACGATTGTGGAGTCCCTGCAAAAATTCCATTGCACGATCTTGATCGTTTTGTTCGATATGAGTCTTATCTGCATGACAGATGCATTTAGTTGGAGGACGAAAAGAGTCCAACTGATCCCAAAGAGTTTTCAGCTGAGTGAAATACTGAGCAACAATATTGTTGTCTTGCTTCAGATTCGAAATCCCCTGCTTGATAGCGTATAGCTTGGTTTCATTGGATTTGGAAAAACGACTCTTCAGATTCATCCACATCTCATGTGCAGTGTCGAAAGACATGATGGTACGACCAATCTCTAGTTCAAAATACTTGCATACCCATCTGCCAACAAGATCATCATAGCGCTGCCAATAAGGAATATCTGCTGGTTCCATTGGTTTTTCGATCAAACCATCTATATAACCTGTCTTTGCTTTAGCACTCAAAGCTTTGCGCATCCCACGTACCCAAGTTCCATAGTTGTCACCTGAAAGAACTGGTTGATAAAGAACATCGGTGGGATTGTCAGATGGATGGACATAGTATGGACTAGATGTGGGTTTTCCTCAACAACTCGTTTTCCTTTGGTTGATTTTTCTGGATATTTGGAAGGTGGGGTGATCTCACCGTCTGCCATTGTTAGAAGAACTGGATGTGAGTAGGGTTTAGGATTTAACCTAGAATGATTTTAGGGTTTTGGATCTAACCTAGCACGATGGTACCATAAAGAATTTAGAAGACAATGTATTTGTTTTCATAATTGTGAATTGATTGTTTTCATTCAATGCTATATATAGTTACAACTTTCAGTAGGGTTTACAAGAATTCCTGATAATGGAAGACTAAGTAAGCTAACTAAGTAAACTACAATTCTGGAAGACTTAGACTTATTGTTGCAGTGCTACAAAATAGGAAGACTAGAAGATATGGTTACATAGGTGATGGTACGAATATGTGTCACATATATCGTTAATAGCTTCTTCAAGAAACTCCTTCAACTCTAATGATAATGATTTTCCTGGACTGGAATCCCCATTCACACTGTTTTTCTCTACAAACATAGGATATTTAGCATACAATCGCACCAAAATTCCAACTACGATGCTTACAATCGCAACGAGATGGAATGAAATTCTCCAACCAGCAATACCCATGAATGATGTGGAGGCCAGAAGAATTGATAAAAGGCCACCCAGAATTGAGCCAATATTTCCTGTTAGTCCAAGCCAGCCGAAAGCTACACCGCGGTTATGGTCCTCTGTGGAATCAGCAACAAGGGATTGAATGGCTGGTGTAACCATAGCTAGTCCGATTCCATTCAAACCACGTGAAACGGCTACCTGAATATCATAAACAAAGTCTATTAACTTACAGCATTCACAGTTTTCCAAGTGCACCAAAATGAAAAAATTATGCCCAAACAGCCATTAAGTTCTCAAGAGTGTAGTAGATGGTGGGGTACTGTAGGGTGATTTTGATCACAGACTTGCAGGTGAGTGGGTAAACTATGAGCCAATAAAAATATTTGTGACACGGCGGTTTAACGGTAACGGTAAAAAACCATGAAAACACATATACCCATTAACATTATATACTCCCTCCGTCCCACTATTAAGTGACCTATTTGATTTTAGATTTTGCCCCACTAATAAGTGACCTATATCACTAAACAAGGATATATTTCTAAAATTATCCTTTTAGTTAATTATAAAAACTATAAGAAATACGCATAATTTGATAAGCATGTTTATATTCGTTACATAGGTGTTTTAAAATGTTTTCCAATGGTATGAAGTTTGCGAACATCCGTGGAGTAGTTTGAGAGATAAAATATTTCTAAATTTTACTAGTTATTATCCATAAGGGTATAATTGTAAAAAAGATGCTTAAAAGTACTCTTTTCCTTGCTTGCCTTAAAAATTGTGCAAACTTAAACTAGGTCACTTAATAGTGGGACTGAGGAAGTATATAGTTTCAGGAGAAAATACTCTGCTGTGGTTAAAAGCTGTATCAAGCTCAAATTATAGAGCTTATGGCCCCACTCGAGGTAATAGACCAATAGAATTAGCGGGTTTTGAAAAAAAATCGGTGATTCATGCCTGTAAAATATAAAATCGTACTCGACTTTTCTTTCTTAACCTTATTTTCGTTTTCTTTCTTTCTCCAAAAACGAAAACCCTAATCACCTCCTACCTTTTCCCGATTTCTCTTCAACCGTTCTATCTTGGATCTTCAGTGTGGTTGATATATTTCTTTGATCCGTTTTTTCTAACTGGTATGTTTATTTTTCAATATTTTGTTTTGACAACTTCGGTTTCGAATCTGCTGACTCTGAAATTGATTGTTTTGATTTCTTTTTATAAAGGGTTTAATTGGTTATTTCAGGGTTGAAGGGGTTGTTTCAGAATGGAATCAGTTAACTAGACAACAAATGAGGTTCTCATGACTACGATGGCTAATGTATAAAACCTTTCTTGCAAACCCTAATCCCTATGATATTTTTTTTGCTTCTTGCCGTTTCAACCTGAATTCATGATGTATTTTCAAGTCTGTTATTGATTTTTCTTTTTCATAATCATAATTTTTCTTGCAGCAATACCATGGATGCTATCTAGAGGAAAATTGTCCGTGATGATTTATTAATTCAATGGATGATGTTGCCTGCGCGGAGTAGAAATGCTACCAAATGATAGGTTTTATAAGTGGTTTTATACCTTTCATGCTTAGATCCAAATTATTTGAGCTAATTTTTGAATATTAAATTTTTATTTTTGTTAATAATGGAAATTCTGTAAAACTCTGTTTTTTTTCGATTTTTGTTGCAGGAGAAGGAAATACATGTTGATTTTTCTTTGATGGAGACCGTGTCTTCATTTTCTTCACATTATATTTCTCACGACACATTAATTGATTACCTGAAATAGTCTCAACGTAGAAAGAAGCATTGAAAGTATTATGGGATTTTGATATATAACTGAGATTTGGGATTTGGTAGTACCTGCCATATGGGATGTAGTTTGTCTAACTAAAATTTTGTTTTTCGTTATTGTAGTAACGTATGATCGTGGTGGGAGGAACAAATAGCTGAAGTTAAAAAAGAGATCACTAGTACAGAAATGGCCTTTAGCCACACCAAATATAAATTTCCCTGTCACGCCTTTTTGGTTTTGGCGTGTCTATAGGGTATACTTCTACCCTATAAACACGCCATGTTCAATGGGCGTGTTCATATAAGTGCTTTCAGCCACGCCAGGGCTAGTAGCGTGTCAAAATTTCAACCGTTTAGTCACGTTAACTTCAAATTTTTGATTTGGCATGTTTATAGACCAGTCTATGGCCACATTAGGTATTGGGCGTGTTTAGAGACCAGTCTATGGCCACATTAGGTATTGGGCGTGTTTAGAGACCAGTCTATGGCCACATTAGGTAGTTGTGGCGTGTCCAAAAGGTTAGTCACGCCATTTAATGTGTGGTTTTAAAGTTGGTTCATTAGACACGCTAGTATATGCGTGTCTATAGTGTACGATTGTTTGACACGCCAAATCCAAAGTGTGGCCAAAAAGTTATTCTTTGGACATGCCAGTATATATGCTTGTCCATAGTGTACGATTTATAGACACGCAAGTATATGCGTGTCCATAGTGTAGGATATATATATATATATATAGACACGCCAAATTGAAAGTGTTGCCATAAAGTTCTTCTTTGGACACGCTAGTATATGTGTGTCCATAGTGTGCATTCTATAGACACGCCGGTTTTATAGCGTGGCTAAAAAGTTCGTTTTGGAAAAATTAATAAAATTCTTTCGCCCATATTCGAACGCTTGACCTTGAAGGATTTAAGTAACGTGCCAATCCACCAAGCTGCCCATCTTAACATGTTTATGATTAGTATTTTAAGAATACTAGATTGGTTAAACTACTCAACATTTAAATAAACACGCCAAGTTGAAAGTGTGGCCAAAAAGTTCTTCTTTGGACACGCTAGTATATGTGTGTCCATAGTGTGCGTTCTATAGACACGCCTGTTTTATAGCGTGGCTAAAAAGTTCGTTTTGGAAAAATTAATAAAAATCTTTCACCCATATTCGAACGCAAGACCTCGAAGGATTTAGATAACGTACTAATCCACCAAGCTGCCCATCTTAACATGTTTATGATTAGTATTTTGAAAATACTACACTGGTTAAACTCTAAACCGCTTCATCACACTGAGATGGATTTCATGTTTCAAGCTTCCCGAGTCATGAAAGATCACTTCTCAAGTTCTGAATTTCTCAATACTTTATCCTATTATACCCTGAGCAATAGTTTTAAGCTATACTTTGGTAATCAATGGAGATGGAACACCTTAGAGTTCTTGAGGTTCTTAATGGTTGCTCCTGAAAGGACTTGTGCTCTCTGGAACATGTATGCTCCAAAATCATATATGCACTTACCTCTCTATGGCTATGGTAAGGAATCACTATGTTTTCTATTTCACCAAAGTAATATCATATTGTTTTATTGCTATGCCACAAATCAAACCCATACTCCCAGATGGAAAATCCCATATGTCTACCATGAGATGATCATAAACCACATGAATTTCACATATACCTATATATTCAACCTTTTCTTAAACAGTTTCTCCATAGCAGAACCAAAATTAAGCAATCAGATCACAAAATCATACACAACAAAGTAAGCCAATATATCATTAGCTACATAAAAAACAAAATAAACATCATCTCCATTCATACCACCATTAGTCATATAATTAAAACCCAAAGTACCAACAAGTTCCTATCATTCCCAAACAAACACAACAATATTACTTCTACTTGTTCTTCAAAACACACAAAGTATCAAACCCCAAAACACAATATATTCAATTTCACTTAAACTGGAATTGTAAGGTTAGCATCAGAATCTTTAACTGCTGCACTTGCCTTGCCAATTCCACCCAAATATGATGCAGTAATCAGCCTTGTCACAGAAAAATTACCTCTGGGAGTAGGCACATGCAAAACCACATCAGCTGGAACATCATTGGAAGCAGTCATCTCACCAGGGCCAAATATGGAGAGATCATAATCAGCTTCTGCCAATTGACGCATCTTTGGTGCCAACATGAGACAATTGGGGAAGACTACAGTGTCACTGGGATGGAAAAGATGATCATTCACCCGAATTTTGGCCTTGACATCAGCAGGAACTGGTGCAGAATAGAATCCTTGACTGGCACCTCCACTCACGACTTGCTCCTCTCTTACAAGAACAATACCCTCTTTAATGATGAATTGCCCTTTGTCAGGGTGAATGGCATACACCACCCATCCCTCCTTAGCAGCTTGGAGTTGAGGCATCTGAGAACTAAACACCTTGGCCTTGGATCGGTTATGCATTGCTTGTCCTTCTTGCTTGACGTTCTCATCACTCTCAGAACCTGCTTGCACGTCGGGCAATGCCTCATCACTACTGTATATTTCTATCACCTGTCAATTCAGACAATTGGAGAAATTTAGATCAATACCATAATTGCTTCTCATAAATTTTCTAATTCTAGATATAATTTCTATTATCAATACCCAGAAACCAAAAATTATCACAAGATTACCAAAAATCATTACTTGCTTCCCATGCACATCAAACCTGGGCCTCTTGCCCTCTCCATATATCTGACACATGCTGTCTGCCTGAAGCTCACAAAAGACTGGGTTAAAGTTTTCAACAGATAATATTGGCATTGTTGTCTGCCTGACATGTTTGGCAACAGCGTCTGCCACTTGATTATCATTACGGCTTACATGAATAAACTCACAAACCAAAAAACTAGAGATTAAGTGTTTTATCTCCTTTATTAACTTTCAACACATTGAACCCAACAATTCTTCCATGATTATCAAAAATCAATACCTGATTTTCTTGAATATTCATCTTAGCCTTATTTTCCTCTGGTCTAGCCATGGATTCCTGATTTGTAGACATGGCTGGGCGATCATTCAGATTTAGATACGCATTATAACCTCGCTTAGACATAGCTTCAACAATTGGAATACTGAAGGGATTTTGCGGAGATGGAATGTGGAAGTTACAGAGTTACATAATTGGAAATTATAACTGATTTCTTCCAAACTGGCCTTATGGACGAGAAGACCAACAGTTAACACATCTCACCCATCCTTTTTCAATCCTCGATATCAATTAGTTGAGATATCGGGGAGGCACATGCCTACTAAGTGCATGCAAAGACCTATTGAACGCCACCCCAACTTATTGGCCGTTCAGAGGCGGCAGCAAACACTTGGCAACTATTTGGAAAGCGGACTCTCTAAGCGGGCTACCCGTGATCCGAAGTCGAAACCAAGTACCGAACCGCAGCGCTGCCCTCAACTATTTTCATCAAAGACGGGCTTGAAGTGGCAAATGAAAGACCAATTACCTTAAAAATTCTAGATGAAGACCCTGTCATCCTTCTGAACAAGCCCATATTTCTGAAAAAATTAATAAAAAGCTTTCGAACGAAATATTCGAATGCATGACCTCAAAGAAGTTAGGTAACATATCAATCCACCAACCTGCCCATCTTTAGACATGCCTATAGGGTGTTTTGAAAAAACTAAACTGGTTCAGCTTCAACTGCTGGAGCTCGCCAAGCAGGAGGCATATACCAGAAAATAGAATATTTTTTCTATTTAGCCCATTGAGCAAGATCATGGGCAACAAAGTTACAAATCCTAGGTTTAAAAGTAAAGATACAACCAATTAATTAATCTAGTAGCAAAAAATTGAATATCTTTAAAGATAGCATCAGTCCTAGAATCACCATCAAAGTAACCTAAAGAAAACTGTTCCACCAGTTATTTTGAATCACTTTCGATAATAATGTGAGTAAACATCCAAAGATAATAATAGTATAAAGGGGAGTGAAATTTTTCTTTGTGAAAAGGTGGAAGGGTAGAAATATTATTCCAATGGTTAGGTGGTTGTATCTGGTAGATAAACTAGACACATTCCTAGATAATATGCCCTAGACTGCCATGGTGCCTCCCAACTGATGCTTCCATATCCTAATCTGCATGCAACATAAAATGTGAATTAGTCCCCAAAGATAAAATTCAAGAGTAGTTAAAACACCAAGAGTGCTCTTAAAAGCAGTTTCATAGGGTGTAAAGGTTTTAATGAACATTAGGTGTTGAAAATAGGTCTTGGTAGTGTAATTATGAAATGGAGTGGGAAAATCAGACGCATGGCTTTGAAGAGGCGTGGTAAAAAAATCCATATGACACTTAACCAAGCGTCTTAAATGGGGTAATGAATAGGCGTGTTGGTGGGTATACGAGGGGGTTTGAGGGGGTAATTAGGAAAAATCAGGTATAGAATTACAGAATTTTCACCAGAAAGGGAAAGACTTAAGAAATGGCCGGAAAATCTTCCCAAGGGAATAGTAATGAAAGAACTCCAGTCGGAACATCACAAGCCTCAACTGCTGCATCTCCAGAATATGAGTTAGTCGTTTCATTTTTGAAATCACTAAAGTTAGAAGAGTTGCAGAAATTGCATGAGGTTGTTATCTCATAGATTGGGAGACAAAAGAAGTTGCAGGCCCAACAAAGGGAAGAGGAAAAGGTTGCTCAGAGGCGAAAGAAAGAGGAAAAAAGACGTTAGAAGGTGTATGAGGCCTGGTTGCCAAAATACTTTGAGCGTCGAGAGAGGAAAGATGAAGAATGGGAAGAGCAGAAAGAGAGGAGAGATTCCAAAAATGTCAAGACACACAACTATGGAAGCATGACAGAGGATGATTTAGAGGAATCTGATGGGTTTGAAGCAGACATTGAGAAAGATTATAGGGTGGAGGCGAATGATATGGATACAGATGAATATGTTGAAGGATATGAAGGAAAACGAGGTGGGGAAATTGTTTATGATGATGATCATATGCATACTTGTTTTGCCTATGAACTAGCCCATCCAAAAATATTCTCGCGCACCATGAATGAAGGAGAGTCAATAGGCTTGAGTGTAAGTGCGAAGGCTTATTATGGTGATAGTGGTGAAGACGGTGATTTAGATCCCAGTGGAACTTCTCCTGCTCCATCTGACAGTGAAGATAGTGAGCGGTGAAAGGATGGGGGGTAGCAAGATGTGTGGTGGAAGCCACAAAGTTGCCAGAAAAAGTCAAAAAAATTTGGGTTTTAAAAAGTTTGAAGATGATTAACAGATTTTTTATGAATTGGCTTTTCTGGTGATTTCCTTGTCTACCCAAATTCTTGAATCTGTTGTTGAAGGTGATGGTAAGTTTCTTATTCTTTGTTTTTTTCTCTTATCGAATGGACAAAGTAGTATGTATAGTTGATGTTCTTGATGGTGTTGATAATGTGTGATATTAGAAATATTTGTGTAATAGGTGATGGGTAGAATTTTTTGGGAGAACACAGTGAGATATTTTACCTGGGTTTTATGGAAAATATGCTGATTATAGGTTTTGATGTTTTTGTTTGAAACAATGGAGGGCAGTGTAGTAATGTATCTGGAACTTATTTTGTTATTTTGATTGCAAAGTTTGTTGTTTTCCTTTTTATGAATATATTGTTATAGATGAAAGTGGTAAGGTAATAGCACAAATTGATGAAGATATTGATGAGAAAGTTCAGGAAATTGATGTTGATAATGCTTGATTTGCTTAGGTTGCTAGAATTGTTAGCAGTATTTTTCATTAGAAGAACAAAGATGGCAAGGGACTGAGTTGGCCTCCGATCTTTCATTAGAAGAACAAAGATGGCAAGGGACTGAGTTGGCCTCCACTTAGCACCTATGTTGTAAAATGCGCTAGGAAAGGAGAGGCGCCAAGCGCCTAAGGCGCCCCAGGCGAGGGCCTTTTATTTAGAAAAAACCACAATTAGATATAATTTGGCGCCTGTGAGCCTTTTTTTTCAGGCGCCAGCCTTGCGCCTAGTGAGCCTTTGGCGCTTAAGAGCCAAAGGTGCTATCCTTTTACAACATATCTTAGCACCATTAGTTACACCAGGCACTTTGTATAAGCTACTTAAGCAATAGTAAGCTACTTTGTTGGGTGAGATTAACACCTAAAGCTAGTGTGTGTTGAATTGCATGGTTTGCAAGCTAGAGGTGTTATTGCTACATAACATCCTACATGTAGTGTGACATGTAATACTAGGTGGTGTATACAAGCTAACACCTTAAGACTATTGAGTTTAGTGAATAAGAAATTCTCCCTTCTCCCTTATTACTTCTCTTAATATCCATTTTGAGTTTAGTGGTTAATTAGTATTTTCTTTAATTATTGTTACTATTACTTTGGAAACGTAATATGGCCAAAATTTTCCTTTTTTGGACACGCTATTATATGAAGGAATGTTCTAGCAGGAAGAGAATTTTTAGCAGGTTGCAATGAAGCCTCCAAACTGGTGCTGCCATCTCCTAGTATGCATAAAACATAAAAGAGTTAATTAGATAAACATCAAAGTTTGGTGACCCACCAAATACGCCATTAATAGTAGTTCCAAAGAGGGTAAAAGTCTTAATGGGAATTATGTGTTGAAAATAGGTATTCATAGGGTAATGATGGTTATTAGAGTGAAGGGGACACAGATGGCTTTGAATGGGCGTAGTTAACAAAGTGATATGACGGCTAACTAAGGGCCAATGATTGTTAAGTAGAGATGGGTAGGAATGACTGAATTAATGAATCAATAGGGTATATAAAATTTTGTTTAAGATGGTGGGTATTACTCCAGTTTATAAAATTCTATTGGAGTAAGATTAAATCAAAGACTATTTTAGGCCCTCAATTCCAAAAAAAAATCTATGTGCCAGCCTAGTACTATAACTACTAATCCTAGCATGACAGAATATTAATTTAATAATCAGTATATCCAAATCCAAACTCATTCAACATTGCTAAAACCCATCTGCATACAAAACCCCACCATGATTTAAGAATCAATTTTTTTTTCAACAATCCATACATTCATTCTCTAGTTAACGGAAAAATCCAAACAACTACATTCTATCACCTAGCTTGTCGCTTAGTCCTTGGAAATGGTTGCAGATGCAGTCGTTTGAGAAGCAGGGACTGCTGTTGGTGCTGGTGTTTTCCTTGCATTTGTACCCTTAATGTCGTCCCGATAGTAATCATACCTGGATTTCCTTTGCAGGTCAAGTTTATCTACCTTTGGCAATTTATACTCATTCCGACAAATAACTGCCGTACTGAATTCCTCGTCGACTTCATCACCAACATATTTCCAGATTTGGGTAGGTGCAACTAACACAATAGAATTTTTTTTATTTTCTTGGTCTGCCACATAAAATACATGCTTAGCTTGGGAGGATACAACGAAAGGATCATCATGGAGTCCCAACTTATCAATCTTAACCAAAATGTAGCCAAGTTTGTCTTTTGAGACCCCTGCTCTGGTAACCCATTTACACCTGAAAAGTGGAACTTTCAACGAATGATATGTCAGCACCCATATCTCTTGTAAAACACCATAATAATCCGCCAGATTAAGGGTAATCCCCGCTTGTCTAATGTGCGTGTCAGTTGCCTCTACGTAAACCCCGCTATTCTGGTTAACGGAACCATCATGAGATTTTGTCCGAAATAGGTATCCATTGATGTGATATACTTCGTATGTCTATACTTGTGCATTCGTTGGGATTGATAGCCACCTTAAGTCCTGATTGAAGTTTTCCCTAGAGTCTTCCCACTCACCCTCAACCTGAAATACATTATAAGGATTAGCCTCCGTCTCAACGCAAAAGTTACATAGAAAGAGTGACATTTTATGCAAACTCTTACCACTTTTTGTAACCATTTGGCGAACTCTTCACGATGTTTTTAATCTAGATGTCTATCACTCATACCAAGATATTTATCCTTCAAAAAATTCTGGTGTCGGCTGGACAGTGCAATGATTAATGTTAATATCTTTACAGAAATTTGGATATAGAATCAAAAACTAAATAAAAAATGAGGTTATTTGGTTAGATCTAGTTATACTTACTCAACGTAAGGGGAAACTTCAGGTGAATTCCGCAATACATAGAAATGTGCTTTATCAAACATATCCTTATCAACACGAGGAAACTTAGGATTTGACATTGGTTTTCCCCTGAAAGAATAAGAATCTTCGCCAGTGTCAGATGTGTTGAGTTTGTCTGGTGGAATTCGATTTGTATCATTCATGCTTTGATGGTGCTCCTGATAACCTCAATTTATGCATTCAAGGTTCCCTTCAGCAATGCTTCCTCCAGGTCTGTTTCTGTTTCGCACATGCCCTTTAATGACCTTCATGCACCTTTCAAACGGATACATCCATCGAAAGAATACAGGACCACAAATTTGCACTTCCTTGGTAAGATGCATAGTTAAATGAACCATTATGTCGAAAAAGGATGGAGGAAAGCATTTCTCGAGAAAGCACAATGTCACAACGAGATCCGAATGCAATTTTTATAGCTCTGCCACCTTGATTTCTTTGCTAGATATTGCCCTAAAAAGAAACAAAACCTGATAATAGCATATCTTGTTGGATGTGGCATAATTGATTTAATCGCAATGGGCAAAAAATGTTGCATTAGCATGTGATAATCATGCGATTTTCGTCCGATAAGCTTTCGATCTTTTCGATTCACCAGTGTTGAAAAGTTTGAACAATACCCTTGTGGAACCTTTATCTCGGATAATGTTGCACAGAACTTGTCCTTTTCCTCCGGGCTTAATGAGTGACATGCTGCCTTTAGTATATATCCCCCTTTGCCATTTTCCCGAGGTTGCAACTCGTCTCTAAAAACCATCTCCTTCAGGTCCATTCGAGCAGCAAGGTGGTCTTTCGACTTAAATTCATTGTTCAACAATGTTCCAACGATACTCTCGCATACATTCTTTTCAACGTGCATGAAATCTATGCAATGGTGGACAACATGATACTGCCAGTAGGGGAGGAGCCGGAACCATATATTGAACTTTTTACAGTAGCGCCTTTCGGTCTCCTTCTCCTTCCCCTTCCCCTTTTTCGATTCGATGGTCTTTTCGATTCTATTCATCTTTCCACCTATTCCAGGGTTATCCTGCACGAATTCCACCACAATATTCTTCCGTCCCTTTCCCCATTTATTCTTTATAGACTTTAACTCATTGTATATTTGTGACGAGGTCATAAGTTCCGGAGCCTCTTCAGTTTCATATTTTCCGTTGAACCCCTTCTGATGTCTGAATGGATGATCGTATGGTAGGTATCTTCTATGCCCGATATAAACCTCTTTTCTACAATGTTTTAGCCTGACATAGTAAGTATTTCTCCCACACACCTTACAGGCATCTCGTCCCTGGTAAGTGAAGCCACACAGTGTACCGAGAGCAGGGTAATCATTTATTGTCCATAAAACAACCGCACGTAGAGTAAACATCTCCTGTTTCAGCGCATCAAAACATTGCACTCCCTCAAACAATTCCTTGAGATCCTCGACAAACGGTTGTAACATAACATCAATGCCCTTACAAGGCGTCCCATCGATAATAACTGACAGCATGGTTAACTTTTTGTAGTTGCGGATTATCTCACAACTACACCCTCATTAGAATCCATTAAAATGATTCCTAAATCTAATTAATTTGATATGAAACTAAGAATTAAGGTACTAAAATTATAAAGAGACACAAAGATTTTTACGTGGTTCGATCAATGTGATCTACATCCACAGTGCTTCACTAGTGATTGTATGTGATTACATGATTTTACAATTGAGACTCCATTAATGGATATTTGGAGCTCTAGAATTTTGGGGAAGAAGATGATAAAGAAAAATACATCTCTCTCTAAAAATTTCTCTCTCCTCCTAAAATTATCCCCTCTCTCAAAATGTGTCTCTCCCTTTCCTCTCATGCCTAAATGGCTATTTATATGATTTTACTCATTGGATAACAACTACCTTTCCCTTAATTTTGGATCAAAGAATCATCATAAGAACCTTCGCAAATTTACTTCACGAACTTCCTTTACTCGTAAAACGTTCTTCGTGATTTCTTTATCTTCGCAAAATATTCTATACTCGCAAAATGTATTTTCCCTCCATAATTTCGTAAGTTATCATTTGCTGTGATATTCCGCTCCTACATCTTGCCTCTTTTTTCTTGAATATTGCTTGAAGAGCGATCTTTAAGAAAGCAAACTTACTTCCTAAAATAGTCAATTTTATAGCAGGTACCTCGCAGACATCCTCGCAAACATCTTCGCAGATATCAGAAGAGAAGAAAATTGGCAGTGGTCAACCAAAAATGGTAGCAATGGGTAGCAAGGACCAAGAAGAGTATGATAGAGAAAGGAATTTCTATAATCGTGGAGGAAATAACCAGATCTCAAGATTAGATCAGCAACAGGAAAATTATGGAGGACAAAGGCAGAATTATTTTGGACAAGGGAATCATAGACAAATTTATAACAATGGACAAGGAGGTCAAAGAATGATCAGAGAAGAAATAAAGATGCCCCCTTTGAATACAAGTGTAGAAAAGATATGGCAAGCAATCATCTTGATGGAAAATATACCAACACCATGGAATATGGGAAAAGAACCACCAATGGGTCCAAGAAGTCATGAATTTTGCATTTACCATCATTTTCATGGACATTCTACAAATAATTGCAATAATATCAAAAGGATTATCTTGCGAATGATCGATCAAGGTAAACTGGACCACTTTTTACTCAAGCAAGTGCAGTCGCAACAATTACCACAAGCTCCGGTGATAACTCGTATGGTGAACACAATACAAGAAAAGGGAAAGGAAATCTTACACATAGAAGTGGGACCAAAAGCAAGGAATGTCTTCTGCAATTCTATTTTTCACTCGTACAAAACCATAGAAGATTTTCATGATAATGTGTTAATCAGGGTATATGCGAGAGATGGTGAAGGAAGAGAAATAATGAACATCGCGAAAATTTCACGACTGGAAGATTGGCAGAAGCGTGAAATTACTTTTGAAGCCACAGAAATTCCAGAAGGTTGCAAAATACATGATAATCCATTGGTAGTGAGATTAGAAGTTTGTCTGAATATGGAAGAAAGTGAAGATGATACAGACGAAGAATCATTTGGTCTTAATAGAATCTTAATTAATACGGGAAGTTCTGTCAATATTCTCTTCTATCCTGCTTACAAAACCATGGGGGGAAAAGACGCAGATCTAATACCTTCTACCTATAAGATTTATGGCTTTAATGGAGCTGCTAATAAACCTAAAGGAGAAATAAGCATGCGAATTCCTCTAAGTGGAATGCGAACTGAAATTCTATTCTGCGTTGTTGACGTTGAATCACCATACAATGCTCTGATAGGAAGACCTTGGCTTCATGGGATTCTAGGCGTAGCTTCAACTCTCCATCAATGCATAAAATTTCCTCATACAAAGGGTATTGGAGTTATCAAGGGTGATTGGGCAGAAGGGAAGAAATGTTACGATTCAGAAGTAGAAGTTTGCGAAGGAAAAGCTGTTGAAAAGGAAAATTGGAGAAAAAGAGCAAAGGCTGCGAAAAGAAGCGAAGATTTAATGACTGAGGACTAAGACATGAAGAGAAAAGGTAAGGAAACAAAAAGGTAATCAGTATATTTGTTCGTAACAAAATATTCGCAACGAATAACAAGATGTATTTTGAGAAACAAGAAGATGAAATGAGGTATTTCGCAACAAATAAAAATTTGTGATGGATTTTTACGAATAAAACGATTTGTTGCGATTAGCTTTCATTAAAGGAAGACGCAAAAATTTATTTGCGATCAGCTTTCATAAAATAAAGACGCAAACTGTGATCATCTTTCAAAAAAGAAAGAAAGATGCATAAATTTTACATAGGCAAACCTTTATGGCATAAATTTTACAGAGGCAAAGTCCTAAAGTACGTCATTTAAGGGGGTACCTATAAGCATGGCTCAGGGGAAACGGAACACCACCACGGAAACTAAGTACATGAAAATTACGGGGTACATAACCCAAAAACGGGGTACCTATCCGGGTTAAACACCTTGGATTCTCAACCTAATCTTGCGATGTAACATGATTTAGGTTGGGCGACTAAGGCATACTGTCTTTCCCAAGAAGTGCAGAAAACGATCAAGGCGCCGAGGTACACGGTTGAGTCAAGAATGCCGGGTGGGTTTGAAGCACATCTGCCATTCTTGACAAGTCTTGGAAAATGATGCACTTGCCCAAAGATACCCCATAGGGTGCAACCTCATAACTATAAGCCCTATAGGAAAAAAGGATAAGAGGTTGCGAACAAAAACTGGTTGTTGGCAAAATCGGATGGGAAGAGCTAACCTTGTATGGTCGATGTACGCTTCCTTGAAGGGGCAACCAAGGGGAAGATAAAGGGCATCACCCTCCATTAGGGAGTTGATACGTGCTATAAGACGCAAATGTCACGAGGCTTTTGATTCGTAAGAACATAAAGGCTTGTCATATTTGTGCAACAATCGTATTTCTGCGAGTAAAAATAAATAATATATATATATATATATACTCGCAGAATTAAATACAAAGAAGTTAAGATGAGGTCAATGGGTTATTACATGAAAGTGTGATAACGTCCTGCGACTTCATCGCAAGACGATAATGTCACAAGGCTGAATATTCGCAAGCATATTCAGACTTGTCATATTATTGCAAACACAAAAATATTGTTAAGATAAAGTCAAGGGGTTGAGGCATGCGAATGCACCTTTGATTCGCAAGCATAAAGTCAAGGGGTTGATTTATTTCTACAAAGTTAAATATGGTGTTTAATAATTGCTGAATACTGCAACCAAAACCACCTTTGATACTTAGAAAAACATATGTACAACCACCGATATTTTTTTTAAAATGTTTGAATATTTTGCTTCTCTTTCGTATGGAGATTGCAAGTCCATCTCAACTGAAGGGTATGTGAAAGAATTCTGATAAGGTATTTTTCTTCCTACGTTAACTTAAATTGGACTCAACTAAGTAATCAGTGTTTACTTAGTTTAACCTGCTCGATCCTGATTTGAAATTGAATTGTATGTATCAGTCATGCCAACTTGGATTAACGGCTAACTATTGCTTCCTCCAAATTAAAGTATACGTACATAGGTATTAGTACATAGGCACATAAGATAGATTCTATGTTGTCCGCGGAGGTGAGTGCTTGCATAAATTCCCAAAAGAAAACAAATTTAAAAATTGTTTTGTGTAGTCATAACAGAACTTAATGCATCATCGCTATTCATGCCAATTTTGTATTCATTTTATGCTTGAATGACGGATTGCAAATGGAAGCTGATTAAAGAAAGAAAAAAATTCTGGTAGGGGTAACAAACTTGCATTGAGCAGCTCTGATGATAAAGACTAGGAGTCCAATGATTTTGTGAAAAATATTCAATGATGAATATACATGGGATATAATTGTTATTTAGAAACATCGTTCTTGGCACAATTATCGTATTTTTAAGTTGACTGTATTACGTAATTCTAGCTCTCTAAATGGGAACTACAAAAATTGGTGGGCAACTATAAATTTCCATCATGGATGATCTTTAGGCATGCATGACTACCTTAAAATATTATGAGGTTGGACCTAAGCGACTCTGGAAGGTCTAACCGTCAAAGCGGTCCTGAAAAAGGTATTGTCTGCTGCATAAAATACCAAGATATTACAAAAGCAGTATGATACGAAGGGGACCAGTTTATGATTCATGTTGGTGGTACTATCTTTACAAATGGTGCTGATAAAGTATATTGGCGGTATTAGAAAATAAGTTAGACTAGAAAAAGTTAGAATAGAAAAATAGATACGGTAATTTTGTACAAATGGAGGGAAATAGTCTCTATAAAACGAGATGAATTATGACTAATCACGAGACACAAGACACCTAATTTTCTCAAGATGTCTTATCCCTAGGAGAAAAAATTGTAACCATAATCAATCTGAGATGTAGCAGTAGTACTACTAAGATATATGATTATTATTTTATTTTTTTTCATAAGAATAAATTTTATTGCATTAAGTAGTAATGTTTTCTTGGTCTCTTTCCAAGAGATTACAAATGACTTCTGTAAAACTATTAAGGAACTCAAAACCTTTAGTTGTTTCTCTGACATGTTTAGAGATATGGTCAGCTACCTGATTATTTTCACGTTTAGTGAAGGAAAAAACGCAAGAAGAAAAGCATAAATCTAATTGTTTGATCTCTTTAACTAAATTTCTGTTTTCCCAATTAATTAGAAGGGAAATACCCTTTATTGATTGAATAACTAGCTCTGCATCAGCTTCCACATGTATGCTAGTGCACTGCATTCTCTTTGCCCAACTCAGCGCCTCTCTGATTTCCATGCATTCTCCCATCTCAGCGCTTAAAACTCCATCTGCATATTCGCCCCTGATGCCTTTGCATTGTCCTGTGTGGTCACGCAAGACAACACCAGTACCAGTTGGTTAGTATTGTGATCAAATGATGCATCAACATTGAATTTTAAAGTTCTTTGAGCATGGGGGGGACCATCTAGTAAAGAAGTTATCCTGCAAGACAATGGAAGTTATGCTTGTGTTATGCAAATGAGAGCAGAGATGATAATTTATTTTATGGGTTGAAGTAAAGGGATTAAGAGTGACTCCCTGAAAGATTTTATCACAACGATCTTTCCATATAACCCATATGCCTATCATGAGAGTGTATAGGTACTTTTCATCAGTTGCAGCATTATTGGAAGAAAACCAGCTTAGAACCCAATTTGGCACTTTATCAAAATTCCTTTTAAATGCCTCAATATCAATGTTCACCATTCTCCAGACTGATCTCGCATGAGAGCATTCGAAAAGAAGGTGTTCCATTGTTTCTTCCCTCTGACCACAGACACCACAGCTAGAATCTTTTTCAGCATCATAATAAGCCAACTTGCTTCTTGTAGAGTTTATATATCTTAAACACTTTCAATAAAATAGTTTAATCCGGTGAGCAATTTTACAGCCCCATAAATTCTTCCAAACTGTAGCACTAACATCATTCCCATTGATCTGAACTTGGTTCTGGCACTTGGTCAGCATATTATATGTGCTTTTGACAGAATAAATTCCATTATTTGCTGGCATCCAGATCATAACATCTTCTTTGCTTATATCAATGTAAAGCCTTTTAATCAAACTAGAAGTAGCATTGTCAAAAAGTTGATCCAGAATGGTTACATTCCAAGAATTAGAATTAGGAAAGAATAATTCATTCACAAATTCATAAAATATGTGTAATTCATTAACTGGTTTGGGAGGTTCAGAAATACCTGGAATCCATCTGTCTCTCCAGATTCTAGTTTTGACTCCATTATTGATTTCCATAAAAAAATTCTCCTAAATAATGTGCAGTCCTTTAGTAATGCCATTCCAAGTGTAGGAGCAATTTTTGGCTTCAATGTGCTGATGTAGAATATCTCCATTCTTGAAGTACTTACCCCTTATCACCTGAACCATTAAGTTATCCGATTCTGTACAAATTCTCCAAGCCAGCTTAGTTAGAAGTGCTAGATTAAGGTTCTCAAGATCTCTAATGGCAAGACCTCCTTGTTCCTTAGATTTACAAACTTTATGCCACCCAATTGGATTCATTCCTCTGCTAGTGTTGTAGCCCCGAATAGTTAAGGGTATATATGAATTTGTTCTATACCGAATAGTTTTGGTGCATAAACCATTTTAGTTGTTTACCAAAAGTACAAAAGTTATCCAATGCGTTTTACGATTTGCTCATCTGTGTAAGCCTAAACTATGTTTACTAAAAGGAGAGGTTGAGCCGGGGCCGTAAGGCCCCGGTGATACCTAGTTATGATTATGAAACTCTAGTATCTCAATGGTGGAAATAAACATCCAACTCAAACAAACTTCAATAAAAAAGATCATGTCCATAATCCATCTTCTCAGTTTTTCTGTTCGCCACATGGATCTCAGTTTTTCCTTTAAATGATTCTATTCCTAAAAGAGACACAAATCTGATCTCAGTATCAGACAGGCAACATAATAACCAGAATGTGGATTTTTCTGATTGGATTTGACAATTTTATCGGTGACACTTGACATGACTCTTTCAAAAAACAAATTGTAGATCCTCATTTATAAGAGCAATAAAAATCAAGAAATGAAAAATTCAAAATAGAAGCAGATAAGCCCTGACCAAAGAGAAGGGACATAAATGAATGAATGGTCCTGAAAACATCGAGCAACCAATCTTTTTTGAGAACAATGAGACCTGCACCAATGCCATAATGCCTGCTAGTAAAATACAGAGTACATTCATTGTGCATTGGCCTCTGCCACCATATATGTTCCTGTCCTCACATTACTTCGCAGCATTTTGACAGCATTCACCTGCAGCAGTTAGGTTGTATCTTAAAAAGCCGAAGACTTGCTCTTAGGAGGAGATAGCTTTAGTTGCTGAACCACTTGCATTGACGGAAACAAGGCTTTCCTTATAGATTGCAGCCCTAAGAACAAACAAATTTATTCCTTTTCCAAACCCAAGGTCCTCAATCTCGTTGGTAATAGAGTTGTAACGTAGCAAACTGTGGCACCTCAATAAACCAAATTCTCCATTCCAAGAAGTTGCAAGTATACCACCAAAACAACGTCCATACCTTGTTTCGATTTCTGGAGTCATGAAATTAACTCTGTAAAGCTCAGTCCACGACTCCTTAGCCGTACCGTAATCATTCAACTTCCATACCTTGTATATTAAAATGTAAGGATCCATAGGATGCGTAATGCAAGCTAATTTATCATCTATTAATTCTAACTCAAACCAATTATCCTGCTCTGGAATCTCTACTACTCTTTGGTATTTTTCTTTTCTCAAGTCAAATGACAAAATCGCATGCTTTTCACCTGCAGTGCAGCCCACACCTTGATGGAAATAAATACCATTCAAACTCTGTCCTGCTACTGAATATGCACAACAATGACGATGAGAATGGAAATCCGAGTATACCAACCTCCAAGAATCATTACTAAGGCAGTATATCTGAACTTTGCGCAGGAGGTTACGGCCTGGAATCGGCCCCTTTTCATACTTGGACTCGTAAGAAGAAACTCGTATCACCTTGTAATCTTTGATTTCATCATCAAAACAGAAACCAACAAAATCACAATCTAGACGATACCAACCCTTGGTTATTAGGTTCAATGACTCTGGAAGAAGTCTGCATTGTTTCGTAGAAGGATTCCAAAGAACAACATTACTGGTGTAACGGTTGTACATGCAAATTATTCCATGAACAGAACCCGCCATAAGTGCGGTACCTTGTGGCCCGATATCTTTAGTCCATAGTGATATATCCACCTTCGCGAAGCCTTTATCAGAAAGCAAATGAAGCTCGGGTATTACAATGCTTTGGAAGGTCATGAAGGTGCCTCCGACCTTGGAGTTGTTGTCGTCCGCCGTAGTAGTAGTGGCATGGGATTGTATGAAGTGAGATGATTGAATGAAGGCATACCAAGATGTACACACCGATTTGAATCGCAACAGAGATTGTACAGGGAGCCATATCAATATTTGAAAAATTATATCGTCCGGCAGAACAGGAGTAGCCATGGATCGTCCTAAAAAACCAAAACACCGAACCCAGACGTTAGTTAAGCTGTTAGTTAAAATAAGAAATAAATAAATTAATATGGATGGATTAAGCTGAGTAACTAGACCAACGATGGAACCAGGATTTTATGTTCAACGATGGAACTAGGATTTTATGTTCAGGGGAGCTAAAATATATTTTTTCCGCGGATTGTCTGTAATCTCAACTGTGATAAAGGAAAATGAAGTGTACTTGAAGTTAACAAAGTGTGCAGCACACCATCTTTCTTTTGAAGCACAACACATTATTCCTTTCTTTAGAATTAGAGCACACACATGAGCAACACCTTGTACATCAAAGAAATGCTCATGGATTTTGGATTTTCCCTTCCTTATCAACATACCTCGAGACAGTTGCCATTTTTCTTGAAACCTATTATAGGTGCTCCAAGGGTTTAGTTTTGAGAGATCCTATGGTTCAACTATCCTAAATGTGGATGAGGGGAGACCTAATATAGGAGCTCCAAACCTAAATCTAATTAATATAGGGACCCCTCAAACCTAATTTTTTAATCCCTAACCTATTCAAAACTAAACGTAAAAAAAAAAAAAAAAAAAAAAAACCGACTCTTCTCTCTTCTTCTCCTTCCGCCTCTCTTCTCTGTTCTCCTCCTCAATCACCTCTTCTATTTTTCTTCCATTTTTTCCTTGAACGATGATAATCATCGATTCTAAGCCATTAACGGCTTTAGTTGGGTAAGAATTTTTGCAAGAATATATCAGATTTGATTGAAATCAGGAAATTGGTTTCAGTAGTGATTACGGTTGGGAAATTAATATTTTCCCAACCGTAAATATATTCTACGGTAAGGAAACCCAACTGTCAAAAAAAATTTCAAAGCTTTTCCAACCGTAAGTTGTCCTGATGTTTTCTACGGTTGGAAAACCTATTTTGTCTACGGTTGGGAAAATATGAACTCTCAACCGTATATTTTACATACGGTTAGGTTATCATACCGTAAGTTTAATTGTCTAAATCAAAATCTTGGAGCCCTTATAATAATATTTTTTTTCTTTACCCCGACACTTAGCATTCCTAATTTATTCACAAATTTTCTCTGTAACTTTAACAGCAAAAGTATTCCGTTTTCTTTTTGAATGACAAGATAAGTATACTTGGCATTTCCTAGTGTATTATCTAAAAGTTAAACTATTTCTTTTTGAATAACAAGATAAGTATACTTCGCATTTCCTAGTGTATTATCCAAATGTTAAAACAGCTTCAGAAAATGATCAATCAAACTAAAAATTCAAGTTAACCCTAACGCCCAAAACAAAATAAGAATTGAGAATGGAAAACCACTGAATCAAATTAAATGTCCATTTCTTCTTGTAGCAATAATCATTCAAATGATCTCATTAGAAATACCAATCTCAATAATCAATTCCACATGAACTTAGATGAAAAAAATAAATTTTACACCAAACAATAGATGAACCTAAAGATGATAATGTGGTAGTGATATTGCCATATTGGCTTGTGGTTGCGACAGAACCCTCGATTGCGTGACGTACTAGAAACTAAAAAAGAAATATGGAAGACAAAAGATAAAAGATAAAAGATAAAAGATAAAAACTCAAGACTTGTTTACTTTTCTGTATAGGAGGCAACTCTTGAGTTAAGTCACGTGACTGTAACTCATGGGCTAATTGCAAAATTTGACCCTGCTGACAATTACGCTAGACAGAATAGGTTTTTACGGAATTATTTTTGGGGGGAGGGGGGCTACAGCCTAGGGAGGGTAAGCCACCCCACCTCCGTCAGTGAACTACACCGTCTATTTTAATAAGTAAGAAGACATAAACAAAAACGACGACTGCTAGTATCAGTCACGTTTCCAAGTACGAGTCCTAGGTGTGGTGTGGCTATAATTCAAAGAAAACTAAATTCATCTTTTAAAGGGATTAATTCAAAGAAAACTAAATTCATCTTTTAAAGGGATTAATTCAAAGAAAACGAAATTGATCGCACAGAGGATTTTTTTTTTTTCCATAGGAAAATTACCTTTGTATGACCTCCTCCTCCTCCTCCTTCTTCTTCTTCTGTGAGATCAGCTTCTCTTATTATCTAGGCTACCAACTCAATAACTTCAATAACAAATTGAAAATAATTTAAATTAATAAATAATAATAGTTGAAACCCTAGAACAAACACCGATTCACCATGTATTTATAGAGAAGATATACGAAAATAGAGTCGTATGCAGATCCTAATCCTAAACGTAAACTGATTCCTTGGTTCGCACGACTAAAACAAAACTCCGAAAGACATGCATGATGCAACCAGAATCCTTCCCTACCTAATTGGTGTTCTAGGAATTACTAGCTAGTCCAGAAATGAGATACCCGGTTACTGGCTAGTCCAGTACCAGAATTGATTTATCAGCTGGTCCAAAAACATGTTTTTGGACCAGAAACTTTATCCCCTAGTCCAAAAACGTGCCAATGACACAAGAACATCTTTTAAATATTCTCACCTTACCCTTCTGCAACTCCTGACGAACATAAACAGTTTTCTTTCCTATTTTTTTCTTCTCTGATCGGTTTCTCTAGCTCTGCATTTTTCAATCATGAGATTCGAATCAATTTCTGGTACTGTTTTTCAATCATCTTCATCTGAGATTCGAATTAGGTTCTTCCGAGCTTGAATTAGGTCATCTGAGCTTCGAACCAAGGTTTTTATCTTTTCAAATCATCATTTTCTGCTACTGTTCTACAATTCTTGATGAATAATTAGGTTTATTCTGATCCGATTTCTATCAGGATAATTATATATGATGTACATTGTTATATTTTTATGATTTCTATTTTTATGATGATTTACAATGTGAATTCAGTTTCTAAGTAATTTTCGTTCGTTTTTTAAGTAATTTTTCGTGATTTGTGTGTGTTTCAATTAGGTATTTGAGCGTCGAATTAGGTTTATCTGATTCGAACAAGGTATGATTTATGTTCTGTTTTACGTAATCTGATAGCATATATGATTATGAGTCAGTACATGCTAATACGTATGATTATGAGTCAGTAGATTCCAATACGTATGATTATGATACACTATTATAGCATGCTCTTTTTTCATCCTGCAGTAGATGCCAATACATATCAATATGATTCAGTACATTTCAATACGTACTGAATCATATTGATATGTTTTCTTTTAATACATATCAATATGAGTCAAGAATTTCAATATTGATATTCATATGTTTTCTTTTAATACATATCAATATGAGTCAGTACATTTCAATAAATCTTTGCATATTCATATGTTTTCTTTTAATACATATCAATATGAGTCAGTACATTTCAATACAATACATATTCATATGTTTTCTTCTCTAATGGTCCGCTTAATTGTTCTATTTAGTCCAATATGAGTCAGTACATTTCAATACGTAGTGCATATAGCGAGTAGATGCCAATACATATCAATATGAGTCAGTACATGTCAATAATCGCATATAGCATGTTGTTTTTTCATCCTGCAGTAGATGCCAATACATATCAATATGAGTCAAGTACATGTCAATACGTATTGGCATATAGCATGTCAATACAAAGACTCTTTTGTTTCATCTCAAGACGTGTCATTTTTTACAGGGTTAACATGTCTGACGTTGCTCCCAAACCAGACTTCTCCATCTATTCTCATGTATACCATAAGCAATATCATTTTGCATATGAGGTTACATCGTTTTCAACTCTACAGGATTTGAAATTTTGCATCTGTAATATGTGGAGCTGGTTGACTCTATCGACTATTCTGGTTAACTATTTCCAGAATCAAGCGATAGTTCCTATTCTAGCCGATGTAACACTCCAGGGGATCGCTGCATTACATACCTCAAATTAAAGCAATCAGCTTTCTTTGATTTGCACGTGGATGTAATTTCAAATGGCGCATCTAGTTCCTCTAGGCATATGGAAGTTGACAGCAACGCAGACTTAGTTGTTAGTGCAAAGAATAGTTACTTGAAAGAGGGTAAAGAAGCTCCAAGAGTGTTATTTACAGATGGTTGGGATAAGATTTTTGATGATACAGATAAATTATTCTATGGTGGTGTTGATGCCGTACGTATAGCATGCCAAAATACCGCATGGCTGGATACGAGGTAATTAACAAGAAGAATGACCTTGAGAGATTCAGCGCCGTATGTAGTGTGAAAGGTTGTTCATGGAAGCTTCACGCAACTTCCATTGGTAGTTCTATTGATGTTTTTAAGATAAAGAAATATGTGGGAAGGCACACCTGTGGTGGTGGTTATATGTTGAAGAATCCAACAGTTACTAAAAAACTCATGAACTGTCTAATTCATGAGATGGTCAGGCACAACCCTCAGAGATCATAGATTATCTTAAAGTTTGTGATGGCATCGACATCCAGTATCACCACGCATATCATGCAATTGAGTTGTCGCATAAACAGATTTTTGGTAATGATGTGAAGTCGTACACTGATCTTGCTTGGTGGGTGAATCTTTGTTCGGAAACAAACCCTGGGTCATTTATTGACTTCGATTTCAATGATGCTACAAAAAGATTCAATGAGACTTTTTGTTTGCTTTGGAGCTTGTATAGAGGGATATAAACTATGTCGTCCCATGATTTTTTGTGACTGTACTTTTCTCACTGGAACATTTAAAGGAGGTCTCATGGCAGCAACATGTCTTAATGGCAATCAAGGTAATTGGTTCTTTTTTTTTTATATGTAGTGTCTGGTAGTTAGATCACTCATATTGACCATATTACATACTACATAATGACCATACTGAGTAGGTGAGAAAAGAGAGAGACTGTACCAGAAGATTTGAACACAATTCTTTTTTTTACTTCGATGTTCACTTACATGTACTTATATATGGCTTGAAACTAAATGGAATATACATGAGCGTGGTTCACATCTTGGTGTGAAACTGAATATATCTATAATTGATTAAGAGTAAAACATGTTTTCATGTCGGAAGCCAATACATATCGTTGAGAATAGTATTTCGACCCCTCCTAAAATGCGTTGTTGGTCAAAGCTATAAATTTGTCTTGTTTGCTTGAAAGAATTATTGTTCTAGAAAATAATACCGTTCCAAAAAAGAGGATAAGTTCCTCCAAATTTAGAAAGCAGGTCCTAAATATTTACCACAACAATTCAACCATGCACCGGACCTTTACAAATGTGATAGACTAGAACGCCAAACTGCAATATACTGGTTGCATTCTTATCGAACTACGCCAAATAACCTTCTTCCTCAAAAAGAAACATTTTACAATTATAAAATGAAAATGTATCACGGTAATTCCATAAGAAAATACGTTTTTGTAAATATTTTTCTTTTTATAACCTTTTTCTTTCAAAAAAAAAAGTTCCATAAGAAAATGTCTGATAGATCATTAATGCATGTATAAATGTACCTATAATAAAGAAGAGGGTGAACTTACCTTTTCATGATAAAACCAGACCTTTATAAGAAAAAAAAAAATCAACATCGACTGATCAATTCTGACACGGGATAAGTCTAGATGACTAAGTTACTCTTTAATTAAATAAACATTTTTTATTTTTGTTTTTTATCTCTTTATATTGGGTTTCGCTAGGAAAAAAAGGAAAACATAGTTGAACATATATATTTGTTTTCACATGTGAAACCATCTAATCAAACTCGAGGTTCAGCTAGGAATAAATAAATAAAATGTAGCCGAATCTCTATGTTGTTTTTAATATAAGAAAACCCATTAAATTCGTCTAGAAAACAAAACAAAAAAAAGTTCGAATAGGAAGAAAACAATAAAACCTAGCTGAACCTCTGTGTTGCATTTAAAAAATGAACAACCGACTATGAAAAAAAAATCCTACCGAAACCTCTATGTGCTATTTAAAAATGAACAACCCAATGAATTGGCTAGAGAATAAAAAGTAACCAAACCGCAGGTTCGATTATGAAAGAAAATCATAACTGAATCTTTATGGTATTTTTATGTACTCCTTTCGTCTCTAAATGGATGACTTATTTGATTTTAAATTGTGTTCAATCAATAGATGACCTATCTCACTACTTAAGGGGATATTTCTTAAACTACCATTTTAATTGATTATTGTTATTATAAGAAATATGTATAATTTGATAGTCATGTTCATATTCGTTAAGTGGGTGTTTTAAAATGCTTTTCAACGAAATAAAATTTAAAAATATCCGTGGTATAGTTTAAGAGATAAATCGTTTCTAAATTTTACTACTTAAACTAGGTCATCTATTTAGGGACGCATGGAGTACTAACCACCCATTGAATTCCCCTAGAAAGAAAAAAAACCTGAAATCGGGTTAAAAAGAACGAAAACCCTAACCGAACAAAACCTAATAGAAACACAAAATATAATTAAATAATAATCAAATAAAAATTCATAAAATAAAAAAAAATTAAATTTAAATAACATTTTTCCCACTAATCAAAATATTTGGATAAGGAGTGTTTTATTTTTTTTTATTTTTTTTTGATGTAAACACAAATTATATTAATCAAGAAATATAGTACAACATGTTTAAGATCTCATTTTTATCAAAAACATTGGAAATAACACTAGATTTTAAAACCTTGTGTTGAATTTGTGAGAACCTGTGTCGAAGATGCTTTACTCGAGCTTCTTTTGCTATGTGATCCGCCGCAGAGTTACATTTCCCGTTTATATACTTTACCTGGGCTTGCGGAAGATTCTTCAGTATTGAGTTCACTTCTTGTATGGTGTTATCCGCACTCCAAGGAGAGTCTTTGCAAGACTTGTTGATCGTCTCCGCCAAAGTTTTGCAGTTTGTTACTATTGAGACAGTGAATAATATATTTTTACTTAACCATGAAGATGCCTTTAGCAAAGCTTTTGATTCTGCATGAAATGCTGAGGAGACCCACTCTGAATGAGCTTCAATATACATAAATGTTTCGCTGTCCACAGAATAAAGTAAGAAGGCATATCCCATGGTCGAATCATCTTTTTTGAAAGCCACATCAATAAATATTATCCAATCCGAAGGTATTTCCGACCATTCTCATTGTGGTTATTTATTTTTTCTATCTTCATTAATTTTTGGATCCTTGCCTAAGTATTCTGGTTCAGAATTTTTTTGATTTGCTCCATAAGGTGAATCAGGTTCAGATTTATTTTCTCAAAAACTACCGAGCATTTGTGCTTCCAAATGAACCAGGATGTAGTAGCTATTTTATCCGATAGTTGAGTGAGATCTTGGTCCGTGATCCACTCTTTTATCCAATTTTCTATGGAATCCGAAGTAATTCTAGTGTTCATCGTTTCTAGAGAAAGACCAAACCAAATTGCTCTTGCAAAGGGGCAAGAGCGAAAAAGATGTTGTTCTGACTCTTGCTCTTGAGAATCACACATTGGACACTCTGTGTTTATGTCTGAAGAGTCGTGCTGTGACGAGGTCACCCTTGTGACAACATACATAAGGGTGTGCCTTCTAACCGTTAGATGATACATCATAGATATGCTCACATCTCAATGCAGAATTTTTAAAAATAAAAATAGATTTTTATTATCATTATTTTTTAAATTCTTTTTTGTTTTAAAAGTTGTTATTTAATCATAAATTATCTTTATTAAGGATTATAAATTAATTCTAAACTAATGCTTGAAAACAAAAATAAAACAACGAGGAAAGAAAACAGAAAATCCTCAAAAACCAATAGAAAAACAAAGGAAGAAAAAAGGGTTTGATTCCATGATGAATCTAGTGATTGAATCTGACTTTCAATCCTTGATATTTCTTTAATTTTTTTTGTTGAGTAAAATTAGATTTTTGTATACCATCTTTTCTTGACGAATCTGATTATCTTTTTAGATAGGAAAAATGGTGAAACCGAGTAAGAACAGTTGCTAACCCATTGCTACCAACCTGCCAACAAATTAAGCCAAACGATTCTTGAAGATTCAAATGATTATACAATTATCAACGTCGATCAGTACAGAAATCATATGATTAAGCACACAAATCATATGGTTAATCCCTTCATAGTTGTTGCCACACCTTCTTCCATTTATGAACGTGAACAGTATTAGCTAGGTTAGGAACTTAGAGAAAATGAAAAACAATAAGAATTGCGGGCTTATTATAAAAGTAGGGACTAAGGAGCAAATAAAATGAATTTTAAAGATTTAAAATATAATAAAATAGTAAATTCATTTTTATTTTTTAAATTCTGCATCGGGATATGTGCATATCTGTGATGTACTATCCAAGGGCTAGGAGATGCACCCTTACGATGGTTGTCACGAGGGTAAGCTCGTTACAGCAGAACTCTATGTCTAAATTATGCGCCCCAAGTCTAGAGTTAGTTAGAAGAGCTTTTTGAGCTAATTTCTAGACGGATAATTTTATACTTGGGATTACTTGGATTTTCCATATTTTTTGCGAGGGAAAGGTGATTAATGAATTACTCACCTGATCTTGGTTTATGAGAAAGTTATAAACATTTTTTGCCGAAAAAGTTCCAGAAGGACCGTGTTGCCATCTGATTTTGTCTTGTTCTTGTATGAAATTGACCAACCTACCCAAAAAAGAAAAATATGAAGGAATGCCCCGCTTCAAAATTTTGATGGTGCCTAAAATCATTCATCTTAAAGATTCTATTTAAAGAACGTTATTTTTGGGACCCTTCTTTTTTTGAGGGGACCATGGTGTCATTTTGGGTAGGGGTGCCATTATCTAATATTTATTGTATTACTTAAAATACCCTTTTAATTATTTTTGGGTTTTGATTAGTGAAATAATTATTGAAATGATTAAGAAAAAATTGATTAGTGATATTAGATTAAAACATGAGTTATTAAAAAAGAAATTGAATTTTGTAGAGAATAAAGTTAGAGAAGAAGTAGGAGGAAACCATGGAAAATAAACATTTTTTCACATTCACTACTTTTGGGAATTCTAGTGATGAAATATCATCTGATTCTTCATCTCCATCATCTCCTAGAGTATTTGTTAATCTTCACAATGATCCGGATATGAGTGATTTCTTAGATGGTGAATGTATTCTTCCACAAACTCAATCTCAATATGAAAATGATGGATTTTATCAACCACAACCGGAGGAAGAGCATTTGGGTATCCAGGTATGCTCCAAACTTAACTAATGTTGGTCGAGTTGCTCCAAATTTTCCAACCAAATGGAAATTTGTTAAGTAGTTCGGTTAGGAATGGTGAAGAACATATAACCGAACTCATCTGTTGGTGTAGTTCGGTTACTTTAGAGAAACCCGAAGGTAACCGAACTCTATATTGATGGAAGTTTGATGGATCCCCGAGTAATGTTCGGTTGTTTCGCAACCAATAAACTAACCGAACTTAACGTAAATTTTACGATTAAACTTAACATACAAAGTTCGGTTATTTCGCAAACTTGATCCCCAAAGCATAACTAACCGAACCTATGAAACCCAAAAAAATAAATAGTTTCAGAGTTTTATTCGGTGACCTAGGTGAAATATATTGTAACCGAACTTAAAGTAAATCTAAGATTGAAATTAATGTACAAAGTTCGGTTGATTTGGAACTATTAACCAACCGAACTTTACGTAAAACTAAGATTAAACTTAGCATACAAAGTTCGGTTTTTTCGCACACTTCATGTAAATCCACTATTTAACCGAAATGTACCAAATATAAGAGTTGAGTAAGTTTAACAGGTTCGGTTATGTCGCAAACTTGATCCCAAGAGCATAACTAACCGAACTTATCAAACCCAAAAAAATTAATAGTTCCAGAGTAATATTCGGTGACCTAGGTGAAATATATTGTAACCGAACTGCATATACTTTATATGTTCGGTTATATGTCCTGTTACTTTGTTCACCGAATTGGGAGTTAGGTTTACGCGCTTAAATTATTATCTTACCGAACGCGTTTGTGATTGCAATTGATGTTGTTCCATTTCTTGTAGATTGAATGCCCAGCTATACCAATGGATGATCAACCTTCTCCAATTGGTATGTTGTACGAAGATACATCCCATCACTATGCCAATGATTTGGTATTTGATCAACCTATTGATGCGAAGAATTGGGCTAGAGAGCATGCCAAGAGATCCATGTGCGTATTGGTTTGCGATAGAAGTGGAGATCTGGATGCTAGCCACAAGAGGAAGGGGTATGTGTATAAAGGAAAGACGACGAGGAAGAACACAGTATGCTCAAAGAAAATAAAATGTCCGTTCAAGCTAGTTTTTAGTTACTCAAAACTAAGGAAAGGATGGGTTCTCTCGATGGATAAGGTGGTAGGTAATCACAACCACTCTCGTCCGGAGCATCTTGAAGGACATGAAATGGCCGCAAGGCTCACTCCTCAAGAAAAGGAGAAAGTAGCTAAATATAGGAGATTGCGTATTTCACCAGATGGTATGCTTCGCTTATTAAAGGATGATAACAAGGATAACGTATCATCCCCGTCCACCATTTACAATGCAATTGAATCAATTAAAAGGAATGATTGGAAGGATAGAAAAGTCATACAACAATTTTTTATGTTGGCTGAAGAGAAAGGCTACGCGGTTCAAAATAAGCTAGGTCCGTTTGAAGAAATAACTCATCTCTTCATTGCTCATCCGAAGAGTGTTCAACTGGATCAATCCTTCCATGAAGTTCTTAGAATGGATTGCACTTACAAGACAAACAAATACGAGATGCCATTGTTGAACATTGTTGGTCGTACGTCGACGAAGTCACCTTTTACCATTGCTTTTTGTTTTCTAATGGACGAGAAAGAACCAAGTTATAGGTGGGAGCTACAACAATTGAAGGCGATCTACCGAGATGATGATATCTCGGGGGTTATAGTGACGGACAATCAAGTATCATTGATGAATGCAATAGAGAGAGTCTTCCCATTAGGACATAATATGCTTTGTACATTTCATATATGGTGCAATGTGATGAATAGGTGCAAGCCTCAACTTTGTCCACCTAAGAGGAAAGCATTCGAAGAGATTAGTAAGCTACCGGAATATGAACAAGCTGATGCAAAAGAGGCATTCGATGAACAATACACCATAAATCATGCTAAATGGGTTGCTTTCTTGGAGGAATGGGAGGCTTTGACTTGGTCTCTCACCGAAGAAGAGTATAATCTAAATCTTGCCGAATTTTATTGAGCATTGGTGTAGCCCCGAATATCCTGATGATATTGTAACGTATGTGGTCGATCAATGGTTGGAACCGCACAAAGAGCGGTTCGTTTATGCTTTTACCAACCACCATAAACACTTTGGGAATCAAGCGACAAGTTTGGTAGAATCGGCTCACCACCGGTTGAAGAAAAATCTCTTTGGATGTATTGATAATTTTGTGGTTGTTTTTAACGCTATGGAGGTTTACTTCAACCGAGAGATTGATAGAATTAAAGAGAAGTTTCAAAAAAGTCACATCATGAAGTACAAAAATATTGTAGACAAAGGTGGTAACATCGTGAAAATGGAGGACATTCGGTTTTTCAAGGGACTCTACTATAATGTTTCACATGCTTGCATTAAGAGGTTATTGGTTGAGTTGAATTTTATCCGCATATGGGGAACCAAGACGGAAGAGGTGTGTGTTTGCAACATGATGAAGTCTATTGGGATCCCTTGTCTCCACATGATAGCTAAGTATGAACATGGCATAATCCCTTTAAGCGAGATAGATCCACATTGGCAACACTTAAGTTTTGTTCCTCCTCCCAAGGGCGATGTCGGAGAAGAGTTTGGTGATAATGAAATGGGAAGAGTCGTTATCGAGAGGTACATGAACATGAACAATCTTGAAAGGAAAATATTTTGGGATGACATGCGGCCAATCGTTTATCCGCAGACTTTCGAAAATATGCAAGAACCGAATAAAGGCAAGGCCAAAGGTAGGCCACCAACCAAAGAAACCAAAAAACAAGTCAGACAATATGCAAAGGTTTTGGGAAAGAGGAACAGTGAAATGACCCCTTTTACTAGAGATCCTTCGCAGCATGAGCATACCGCGGCTAAGTACCAAGAAGATTGTAAGAAAAGGGCTAGGAATATTGTTGAAAAGGGCAAGACAAGTGAACGGGATATGAAGAAAAAGGGACCTATGTTACACTCTCAACCTAGTCCAATGGATATGACTGCCCCTCCTGTTGAGAAAAGTTTCATGGAAGAGATACCTCCTTACATTAGAGATTACTTCATAACCACCAATGACGTCCCCGCGGATGGTAATTGCGGTTTCCACGTTGTCGTACAACAACTAGGGCCTTTAACTCAAGGTGAGAAGCTATATAATGATAATCAAATCACTTATGTCCGTCAAAGGTTGTTGATGAAGCTAAGGGAGAAACCGGAATTTTACAAGACAATGTTGTCCGATGGGGATGGTAGTCTCAATGTGCAGTTTGTTAGATATCAAAGCCGTCTCCACGGGGGCAATCCAATCACAATGGATCATTGGATGAGCATGCCGATATGTGGGTACTTAATAGACGAAGCATTCAATTGCGTGGTTCACTTGTTCTCAAAATGTGGTAGTTTCACATACACTCCTAAAAAAACCATATGTGTCGATCAACTAAGACGTAGGAGAGTGGTGATTGCATTGATTAACTACAACCATTTTATAGGCCTCCAGTTAGAAGACAATTTTCCATTGCCTCCGATATGCCCATACTCTTATTGGAATGAATTTAAGCCCGACACAATGTTGGGTTGGTGCGTTATGTATGAACATAACATGGAGATGTGGAAAGCTTTGAAGGATTCAAAAGCGATTATACACCAAGGTTGTATTTCCCTTGCGGATGATTAATTATACCTTTAGTTAGATGGTGTTTTTTGATTGTAAGTATGCTTTGAAAATCAACATAACAATGAAAGATTGTGTTTTTGGTATTTGGTTTTTATTAGGAGTCATTTGGCATAAAGATTGTAGGTCCACTATGGTTTGCAATTCAAAATATATAAGTTCGGTTAAGAAATTACATTAAATGACATTACCGAACTATTACATTACAACATTAGTTCGGTTTGGAAATGAAATTACAGGACATTGCCGAAATTAAATTACAAAGACTTAATATCCAAAACGCATTATGAAAAAGTCTCTAAGGATGCGAAAATGATCTTCATATTTGAAATCCTTTACTTTCCATCGTCTCCATTCATTCTTTGACATTAAAACGATTTCCTCGTATGTTTCACCCCTCAGTCGATTCCTCGCAACTATCCGATACAAAATCAAAAAATCCACAACTCTTTTTTGAATTTTTTCAAATCGAATGAACAAAGATATCTCTTCAAGGTTATGAGGGTTACCTGTGTCATCGCAGAATTTCTCATGTATTTTCCCCCAACAACTATTACTAATCCGACCATGCCTTAACTTTTCTTCACCCCTCTTTGGAAACCACAGTACGAAGTTTCTACAAATAGAAATATCTTCTTCTAAAGTAAATTTATGACTACAAAATGCCATTTTTATGAAATGGTATACAAAAAAATGAAGCATCAAACCCATATATATAGCATTGGGGTGTATAACGGACTTAAAAATAGTTGTTACATGAGTCAGATCAAGTACAAGTTTTGGTCAAAAATTATGTTCGGTTAGTTAAGTTTTTATATCTAACCGAACTGAACACTAACAAAGAATTTAAAAGTTACAGAGTCATATTATGTTAACTGGTTAAAAATGACAGGTAATCGAACAACAGGTTTTATTTTCGAACCTATGCGTTCGGTTTATAATAAAATTTTTGCAGGTAACCGAACATCAGGTTTTATTTTCGAACAACTAAGTTCGGTAACCTGCAATTTTTACCCAGATAACCGAACATCACTCTGTAACTTTTAATATTTTTGGTAGTGATCAGTTCGGTTGAATTTTGTAATTGCGATCAAACCGAACATCACTCTGTAACTATTTTTTTTTTGTAGTGATCAGTTCGGTTGAATTTTGTAATTGCGATCAAACCGAACATCACTCTGTAACTTTTATTTTTTTTGGTAGTGTTCAGTTCGGTTGAATTTTGTAATTGCAATTAAACCGAACATCACTCTGTAAATTATTTTTTGTAGTGTTCAGTTCGGTTGAATTTTGTAATTGCGATCAAACCGAATGTTTATATCTTACCGAACTTAGACACAAATTATAAACAAAAACATGAAATTCGTTTACTAAAACAAAAAAATAAGAAAATAAACTACCAAATCCACAATAAAGAGGTATTCCAAACATAAGAGAACAAAGTACCAAATCCGGAATAAAAAGGTCTTCCAAACATAAGAGAACAAAGTCCCAAATCCGGAATAAAAACGTATTATAAACATAAAATGCCAAATTACTAATTCTTGCAATTACTCATTCACGACGACCACTACATGAGACTTTTCTACCCTTGAGTTTAGGAGCTTTAGCTGGTCCTTCATCACTAGGAGTGTCATCTCCACTGCTTTGTTGTTCAACCATCCGACTTGAACCTTCCCCTTCTCGTCGACCCCTCTTCATCGGCATGCTCTGGCTTTGATCAGAGGTGTTGGGTGAAAAAACATTTGTCCATTGGTTGTAGAGTTCCATTTGTTCAGCAATGTTCATCGGCTCTCCACTACGGATTTTTGACATCATTTTCTTCAACAATTTAGAACTTGACTTCACCTTTTTTCAATGAAAATCATAAACAAGTATAAAGTTCCTATATTTGCATGCTTAATCAGTTTATAAAAAGGAAAAATAAGAGTAAATATCTTACCGCCGAATTCCATAAGATCAATGCCTCATCACCACAGGTTGGGGTATGCTTCATAATTGTCTGGGTCTCTTTCTCCCACGCCTTCGATTTTGCTTTTCAAAGACGGGCTTGTTGTTGTGTGTTTATTACACGAGGATGAGAAAAATTTTCATACCATTCCATATACCCTTCTTCAACAGCATTTGGCTCACCATAAAAATCTTCTAACTCTTGAACTGGAATATAATAATCCTCACAGTTGTTCCATTGGTCCACTAATGGAGTAGGATTTTACTTTGGAACAAAATTCTTTTCGGTGTTCTTAGTTCCCCGCTTCATCACCTTGAATTTGAATTTATCCTCTGCTGGGACACTTTGGACACAAGATAATTGTCTCATTACTCTTCGAGGATTTACATTGTACAACGCCAGGATAAAACAACGGGCCATTATAAGCCGAAATAGGTGAGAAATCAACAGGCTCAACATCTTCCTCTTCGTCATCTGATTGAAGCTTGTATGGATGGAAAACCACATATCCAAGTGTTGCATTATCCAATTTTTCTCTCAACCTCAACAACCTATTTTTCTTACCCTTCATTTGCGAGTCAAAAAATTCATATTTACCAGTTGTAGGTTTCCCATAAGACCAAGGAGTGTGAGCATAAGATAATTTCAGTTTTGGGAAGTGGTCGTACACCCAAACCTATGAGAAGAAACCACACATATGATTAGTAAATATGTATTCATTAGTAAAAATATACATTCATTCACTTAGCAAACATATCTTGGAAAACACAAAGGATAAATTAACGGGGTACCTGAACAAGGGTGTATAAGCCTCCAAAATATAAACACTTAAGCCTCGAAGATTTTCTGAGCTCCGCTTGGACGAACGATAGAACCGCAATTCCCCAAGAATAGTTGTTCACCTCATTAAGGGGTTCCAATAGCTGGAGGTAATGGGCATTTACCGAATGACCTGAAGTGTCGGGGAAGAAAATGGTTCCTAGTTGATATAACAAATAAGCAGTCACATGGTGTTTAATCTTCTCTTCTGTCATGACCAACTTTCCCTTGGAAACCAAATCTTTCGTCCCTCCAAACTCTTTTAACAAGACTTTCAACTTGATCTTTTTCAACTTCTTCTTATAAGACCGGTCTGGGTTTAACTCATTATACTCATCACCTTCATCAGGCTCTTTTGCAGCTCGTCTAAACTCACAATGTGCCTTCTTAGGGCTCCAGCCTAGACACCTCTCCACCAACTGTTCAATAAGCTCATAACTCATGGAGGGATCGTACCCATCTCGAACACTTGTTCCAGTAATTGGTAGGCCCGTGATTCGAAAACAATCATCCGGAGTGATTTCCATCTCACCAAACGGTAGATGAAAGGTTTCGGTCTCAGGATAAACCCTCTCGGAAAATGCGTAAACAGTGACAACATCAAATTTTTGGTGCGCATGTTGTATCGCATACCATAGCACACAATCAAATACGGCCAACCTGACCTCATCACACTCATTCCCTATATCCCATTTCTTGTTCTTTTGACGTTTCAAAACACGAACATCATTATTATGATCCTATAAATACAACATCATATCTTATTTACTAATATATACCGAAAAATAAATGACAAAGAAATATTCATGTATAAGATTCAATACCTTTGTAGCATAAATCTTGGCAGCCCATGAGTTTTTGTAGCCAATCAATACCTCCCCTCCATCTCTTGGAGTACCATAAGTTGGGTTCTTTGGGGCCAAACACAAAGTATCATCAGGAATGTATGCATATCTAGCACAAGGCTTTTTCGGGGTCTTTTTTGGTTTTTTAACTATTTCTACTTGTTCTTCATCCTCTTCATCCTCTTCCTCCTCTGATTCATCATCTTCATTATATCCATCTTCTTCACTGTCATCATTGTCATCTCCTTGTTCATCTTGATTTCCTCCTTCTTCGGGTGGTTCCTCTTCTCCGCCTTGATTATGTTCTTGATTACCCATTTCTTCCACAATCTCTTGATTAAATTTCTGTATAACATTGTCAACATTATCTCTATTGACATCATCTTGGATGACAACACCCGGTGTTGAACCACCTCCATGATTAACATATTTGGTTCCACGCTTATTAAAACCGAAGTGTTTTTTTCCTTGAGGAGTGGGAGTTCTAAGTTATTCCAGTGAAGGTTGGTTTGATTTTGGCGCTCTTCCCCTAACCAAGAAAACAAAACATATTAGCTTCACCCAAAAATGATTTTCATACTCATAATTCTGTTAATGGCTAGAGTTCGGTTTGCAATTAGCACTGACAATTTCTTGCGAAAAAACCGAACTCGACATGTATGACATTAGCACTGAGTTCGGTTAGTAGTTGCCTAAACAAAAAATTACGATTTCACCGAACCGAATTCACAAAGTTCGGTTAAATGAGCATTCAACATTGTGGGAAAATAAGAGCAGTTTGGTTACTTTGGTTTTTTTGTTTTTTTTTGTGATGTTTTGAGTTGGGTTGAGAAAGATTTTTTTTTTAATTGTGCGAACTAACCGAAAAAAATGAACAAGTTTGGTTAACTGAGAACTCAAAATATTGAGTCATTTAGTTGAGTTCGGTTGCAAAGTCAAAATATTTTTATTTGGTAAAAAGGAAAGAGTTCGGTGAGGAGAAGCTTTTCAAAAAATAAGCGAAGCAATCGAACTTTGGAGTTCGGTTACATAGTGTTCAATCAGAGTTAACCGAACTGTTCTTCGTGTTCTTCCTTTCAGGAAGTTCGGTTACCCAACCATCGTTTTTGTGTTACCACTCCAAACCGAACAACGCTCTGTTACTTACATTCAAACCCTATTTTCATGATTTCTATTCAATTAAACGAACCAAAATCAAATACAAACAAATGGGTTTGGTTAAAAATACCTGCGGATCTTTCCCATGTCCACTTTGGGTTGAATCTCCAATTCACCTTCCGGTTCCACTTCGGGTTGAATCTCCAATGAACTTTTTTGATTTGCTAGATGTCCTAATGGGGGACCTTTTCCTGTCACTCGTTTAGTTTGCTTTCGAAGCACCATTCTTATACTTGATTGATTAATCGACAATGAAAATTTTATGAATCGACGATTAATCGATGAAAACGATGTGAAAATGGGGTAGAACAGGAGAAGAAACTCTTCTTCTTTTTGTTTTTGAGTCTGATAGGTTAGAAATCTTTTATATATTAGATTAAGTTAATTATGGTTATTGGGTTAGGGTTAATTGCAATTAGGGTAAAGGGCAAATTAGTAATCCAACATTTTTTAGGACAGCCCTAAACAATAGTATCATTGGGTGCCTAAAACACCATGGTCCCCTCAAAAAAAGAAGGGTCCCCAAAATAACGTTCTATTTAAAGACACAACACACAAGGCCCGCTCCAGCATCCAGATACAGGGCCTACAACCTACATTGGATTTTCTCATGGGCTTGGGCAAAGATGAGTTACTCACTGACTGTAATTGAAAAGACTGGATTTGCCATAACGTTATCTGGTCAGTGACTCACTGTAATTGGCCGTTGCTGTTACACGGCGGTCTGCATTCGCTGGGGACAGAGAAGGGAGGAGTAGAGGAAAATGGTGAACACACTAGTTTTAGGAGCTAAAACATTTTAAAGTCAGATTAAATAAAGCACTCATTGGTATCATATCATGGTTGGGTTCATCTTAAAAACATTTTCCTGGTTCTCTTGAGCTAAAATTTGTTGTTGTCAGATCCATGGTCTTTCTCAAATGCAATTGTTGCTTTAGTCCTAAATGCCCATTTACTTGCAATAATCCTGAAAATTAAAATATAATTTTGTTCACTACTCCTGAATTTCAATCAAAGACAAGGCTAGTAGTACTAATAACAATGGAGTAAAAAAGAAAGATCAACAAACAAAACAAAAGGGACCCTCTGCAATAAATCAAACCATAAATCATGAACCTAACTTTGATCCCTTCTCTTGGACTCCGATGCAAAATCTCTTATAACCCTAACTAGCTAGATTGAAGCATAAAACCCTAAATATCACCACCTTCATGAGTAAATAGCAAATAGTACCCCCCAAACCATCATCAATCCAAAATACTGACACTGCCATCATAAGGTCCGTCAACGTGACCGAGTCGATCACCGATCCTGGAAGAAACATAAGGATCAACAACTGCATACATAATCTGTTCTCGAGTAAGGTATTTCTGGTTCCAATTACTCAGATTAACATCTTTAGGTCTTTCAATTTCTCTAAAACGAAAAATCACTTTAGCCAATTCCATCAAATCAAGAATCTGAGCTACATCCTCCATACAAGGATACTTTTCAGCAACCAAATCCCTAAGATCAACAGCTCTCTTGACAGAAAGATCAAACTCATTCTCAAGTCTATACGCAACATCTTCAATTCCAACTCCAACAAATCTGAGATTATCATCTTCAAGAAACCTATGAAGAGATTTAGGGAATTGAAAAGACCGCAAGATCTGAAAAATCAAACATCTATCACCACCAACACATAGTTTTAATATTGCTACCGGAGGATAATCATACTTGGAAGCAAAAGCAGCAGGTTTCCGTTCCACATCAAGAGCAACAAGGAAACGTTTCGTAGAATCCTTTTTGGCACAATCTTCTAATGTTTCTTTGTAATCACTGTAAATCTGTTGGATCCAGCGATCAACTGTTTCAGCATCTTTGGTTACAACCGTGTTGATGCTCAAACCATTAACAGTTACAGAGTAAACATCTTGTGTGTCTGGGTAGAAGTTGGGAAGAGTACGGATGGAAACTTGCTGGATTGTCATGGAGAATCAGTGGTTTTGAACTTAAACAGTGGTTTTGAAATTGAAGAGTGGTTTTCTTTTCTTTGTTGCAGGGAAGAAGAAGAAATAGGGAATGGTGGTGGTATACAGCTGGTCTGGTATTATAAAGTGAAGAACGGATTTGAAATACAAAATAAATCGAACAGAAAAGTACAGTTTATTGTTACATTTGACATCCGCAAAAGCTGCTCATCTGACATTACTTGGATCATAAGACTATGTAATGTTACGGTGTAGCAGACTAGCAGGTTATAGTCCAAATGAGCCGTTGAGGTTGGGAATTTTGGAAAGATTTTCAAGATTTTGTGGTGGAGAGAAATGAAGTGCCACAGTATTAGGGGGATTAGAAGTAGCAAACACACTCCACAAATTCGATGCCCTGCTACATTTAGCTTTCTAGTGGGCTTGGGCATAGCGCAGTCGCGGAGCCTATTAGAGAGGGGGTGCAAAAAAAAGTGCATCCCACAATGAAAAGATTAACAAAAAAAAATAAAAATCACACAGCTCACGGCGTGTTCACTTCATCAAACAACAGTGGTAGATAAACCAACTTGATTTCCAATTGAAAGTTGTTTTCGGGCATACAAGAAACTTATTGGGCATACCAAGTAAGACAAAATAGGAGTGTAAATAGCAATATTAGAAGCCCCTTAACCAAATATTTTTGGTAATGGCAAAATTTGCCCTTTTAGGATTAGTGTTAATAGTAATGATTAGTTAAAATAAATCTGATTAGTTTTAATGATTAGTGATTAGTTTTACGATTTTTTCCTGGTTTTGTAGGTTAAAATCATCAAAAGTTTGTGTTTTCTCACTAAGGTTCGGCGAGTTTGGATGAACAGTTCGGCTAGCTGGAAGTGTTGATTAAGAGCCGAACCTACCTTGTAGACCAGAGTTCGGCTTGTTTTGTATTGTCCTAATAAGCCGAACCCTACACTGAATCGTCTGGAAGAAAAAATGTTTAGGGTTCGGCTTATATTTAGAAATTCGTATGCGCCGAACCTGTTGGAATCACATTGTTCGGCTATTTGAATAAGTAGAATATAATCCGAACTGATCATGTACATTCCTGGGTTAATAATTTTGTATTGGTTCGGCACATATTATGATTATCGAATACGCCGAACCCCTATGCATATCTTTCTGTGACTAGGTTCGGCTTGAAATTGCATAAAATTTCAAGCCGAACTGTTCATATACACTTACAGGAACAGTTCGGCTCAAAACACAACTCAATTGTGAGCCGAACCTTATAAATGCACTCGGTTCGGCACATATTATGATTATCGTACAAGCCGAACCTAACCATTAATTTTTCTTTGGAGCATCTAAAAATGTTCGGTTGTCCCGAAATACAAAATATGTGCCGAACTAAGGTAACTTTCATTGTGTTGATGAAACAGAGAGTAGTTCGGCTTGTACGATAATCATAATATGTGCCGAACCTAGTGCATTTATAAGGTTCGGCTCACAATTGAGTTGTGTTTTTAGCCGAATTAAACCAATTCAATCAATCATAAACAATAAAATAAGAGATGGGTTTGTGATAAATACCTTCTAATTCCATTTTAGGAGTTGGTTTTTCAATCAGTTGATCTAAGGTAACTGATTTTGATTTTAGTTTTTTTTAAGGGTAAGGACATATTAGTAATTTAAATTGTTTGAGGATATATAAGTAATTACACTACCCCTTATAAAGCCACCCTGGGTGGAAAAATAAATTTGTATGCCCAATAAGTTTCTTGTATGCCCAAAAACAGCTTTCTTTCAATTACTAGATTTTCATGGCAGTATGGGACACGTTTACTCTTCTATTGGGAAACTAAAAAACAAATTTAATTCACTTGGGCTTTTAGTACAGGTGCAAAAAACTACTTGGGCTTTTTTAATAGGGGTGCAAAAACTCACTTGGTCTTCTTTTATTTTTTATTTTTTTTTTTGAATAAGGAGAAATTTATTTAAAGGCTCGAATATTCAAGGTTTACATAGTTTAGGAATGTGGCATTCCCAGTCTTTATAATTGGGTAAATAAAACAGTAGTAGCATAATTGTGGCATCCCCAATTATAGGCATTAAATTCTTACCGTCTTGTTCGATTAGACCTTATCCCCTTGATAGTGTGGAAGTTCTTCCGAATTTTGATTCCTGTTTTGATCCATGTTACCTGCATAGTTTCGTTACAAACTTGGTTATATTTCGTTTCCCGGTTTCTAGCCAAATAGTTGGTGTAGAGCACAATAGTTACATCTAGCCAAATAGTTGTTGATGGAATGATGGAGGTAGATCCGGAGTGTGAAGGTTATGAAACCTTCTTCAGTTGGTCTTCTGATTGGTGCAAGATTCTTATTTTTCTTTTATCCGGCTAACAAAACTAAAATATACTAAACTGTATAAAAGTCCTTTGTTTTATCTTCTATTTTTTGTTTAGTCCACCACATATATACCATCTAATTCCCTAAAAGTCCTTATATTTTTTTAAATTTATTTTAACCCCCTTGAAAAGAAATTACGTCTCCACCACTGATTACTTAGTTTACATTGGCTCCGCCAGTGGGCATAGGTCTGTCACATTTAATTAGCTTATGAAAATACTACTTTCATTAGCTCTCCTACATGATAGCAAGCAGAATAGAATAGTTTAGGATTGCGAGTTTGGAATATATATAACTACTCCCAGTTTCAAAATAATATGCTAGTTTTATGTGTATGAAACCAACATATCATATTGAAATGGAGAGAGTACAATTTATGAACAGCGAGACAAAAACTTAAAAATATAGGTAACATACAATAAATCTCAACAGTGTATTGATTAGATTTCTACCAATTCGTAAATGTGATCAAACAAACCACACCAAAACAACAATTTATTTTAAGTTCTTTCATGAATCGATTTGGAACAAAACAAAGTAATATAACCAAATCATATTGTAAATATATATATATATATATATATTGCATTGAAGTCACCGACAGACAAGACATGTTAGTTAACCAGTAATTTTCTCTAAGCCCTAAAGATTTGCTAGAATAATTCGCTTATTTATTACGAAATTTAGTGACAAACCCGGATTTACTAGATTAACCCGCTTATTTATTATGAAACTCAGTGACAAGCCCAAATCGAAAATTGAACACAAGACTAATCTACTACTGTAGATCCTAATATCGGTAACACATATTTATCAGTTTTCCCCAACATCTCAATTTTTTTACATTAAAACTAGTTTGTAGATATTTTTCCAGTTTATATTTAACTCCATTTAATGAAACTAGACACCATTTTCCAACTTTTTATATCAACTATACCCGGCAAGATTGAATATGAGCAACTTACACAAGATAGACAGTACTGGAAGATTTGAACATAAAAAATAAATTTCCCTTCGATGTTCACATGTACGTACTTATATGGTCTGAAAATGGAATATCGATGAGCATGGTTCACATTTGTATGTAAAACATATTTCATGCTCAAAACCAATATTGCTACTCTTTTTTTTTCTAAGTGCATGATTGTATGTGGAATATTATGTAAAAAAACAACTTTGGATAGTGAATGGATTTTCGTAAAAGTACATGAATTTCCTCTCCTATCTACCCTAGTACTGAAAAAAGAGATTAGGAGAGAGAAAAGAGATACCAATCTTATCTTCTCTCCTGATTATCATAAGGAGGGAAGTTGTAGGATTTTCTACAACTACAATTCTATCTGAAACATAAATTAGTATGGTTCCCTATATATGTGCGTTCTTTCAATAATTTGTTGAAACCCTACCCTGAGTTACTCTTTTCTTTGTAATTATAAGGATATTAAAGAGAACCCATTGTATAAAGATGTTGTTGGTGCTGGCGGATGATTAATTTGGTGTTCCTAACACATGTTTCCTAATAAATTTGGAAACATGTTTCCTAACACATGTTTCCAACTTTATCAAGATGCTCCTCGTATATCGAAAAATAGGTTACCTGAAAACCCATCAGATGCTGGAAAGGTTTCCAAACAAGATCAATGTTGGAATGTACGTACACAAGCTTTAGAAAGATATAAATTAAACTCAAACAAGGGTTTGATTCTTTTGAAATTGAAACTTAAATTTAAAGGGTATTCTTGTATACACCCCTTAAATTTACTAATAGTACCCTTTTATCTCTGTACCCTTTAATTTTATCTTCCTACCCCATTAAAAGTATAATTTGTTTATATCGTTGCATCAAGAAAGAGAGAAACAAACATAATTAATCATCATTGTCTAGCAATCCCTAAATCACTTTTCTGTTTTATAAAGAGTAAGTCTATGTTCGTTGACAATTATTATTAGAAGAAAGAAATTCTCAATCCCTAAATTGTTATATTTTTCATAAAATTTTTTATGATGGTTGATCATATATTTTTTTTGATCGGTTTGATAATCTATATTAGAGGTATTCCTCTTTCCTATCTCTCTGAATCGTTCTCTTGTAATAATCAGACTTTTCAAATTAGACATTCAAAAAGAAAGAGCTCTTTGGATTTGGTTCTTTATTATCTAACTATTGGTTGTGGATGTGATGATGGGTTTCAAAAATTACAAGCTACTAATGAGATTAACAACAAGAAAGTAATTGGGGTTGTTTGATCAACCAATTATTGCTCATGAATGGTTTGTTTTAATGAAGTTGTTAATAACAAGAACACAAGTTATTATGTGTTGAGATTGCAATATAACAGACCTTTTGATCGATTATTCCATTTTTAGATCGATTTATTCCATTTACCTGGGTTAATTTTCCTATACTTATGCAATCTCATCCAAAAACTAAAACTTAATAACATGATTAATGACCTAATTATACAGTATTTAGGAAGAACGATACGAGAGACTTTCTCTATTATTTAAGGAATTATTCTATTTACAGAATTTTTTCATATTTACGATAATATTAATAAAATTTTCATTATATAAGGAAGGGGTACGTATATAAATTTTTTTGGGAGGTTTAGTTTCTTCTATATTGACATAATTTTATTTAGTTATTCTGGTTAAAAGGGTACCGTTAATAAATCTTAGGGGTCCAAACAGGAATGTCCAATTAAAAATACCCTTAAAAACTTTATAAAGTTCAAATTAAAAATACATGCAATAATAAATGGTGGTGGAAATCAAACTAAAAGCTTCGTTCAGTTGACAACATCAACAATTGGGCTTGGTACTGGGCTAAGACTAAATATCAACCTAATGTACTTTTGGGTTGTGCAGTTTTTTTTACTACTTTAAGAACAAAAAAAAAGAAATAGTTTCTGCACTTTTTTTTTCTCTTTTTAGGAGAAAGGTTTGATGCAATAGTCCAAGCGTACGCTTCGCTCCAAAATTCGGAATTTCGCTTCGAATTGCTTGGTTGAAGCGAATCTGTTAGGAAGCTCAAAGATTCCTTTAATTATGCGCTTCCCATTTCCCGCCTAAACTTCCCGCCAGATTTTAAAAGTATTTTAAAGGAAAAAAAAAACAAGATTTGAGTAGGATTCGAACCTTAGCCGGAATATACCAAACCACTGCACTGTGCTTCTTTTTTGATATTATTTGGACATATATTACATATATAAAAATATTATCTCCCTAAATTTTATGATAACCACTAAAAATTAATATTATTTATAAGTAAGTATCCGCTTCAATGGTCAATCATGAAACGACGCTTCACGCTTCAACATTCGCATCGCTTCTTAAAATTAAAAAAAACGAGTCACGCTTCGCTTCACGCTTTAAAAACCTTGGTCCATGCAATAAATCAATTAAACAAGTTCGGTTGTTGGAGCTGGTAACCCCGGATCAAGCAAGACTAAATCGTTTGAGATGTAGGGGTGTGATATTAAAGAGGAGAAGATAACACATGGAAATATGGAGTACGCGCTCGGAGCAGATGCATGTATATGTATGGGCTAAGTAGAAAAATACCTCAAAATCGACCATATGGTGTGAAAATGCCCCGGACGTTAGGGAAAAGATTAAAATGCCCAAAAATCTTATCAAAATGCCCTAACCGTTACTTTTTCCGTTAGAGATGGTTAAGTGGTCAAATTAGCACGCATGTGGTCCGGCAGTGTGAAAAGATGACATTTATACCCCTATGACAAATAAGATAACATAAGGGGGACTGTTTTGGACGGCCGCCACTACCAAACGAACAACCACCAACCACCACCGCTGTCACCACCACCACCACCGCCGCCACCGCCACCACCATACCCATCACCGCCACTACCACTACCACCACCACCGCTAATGCCTCCTCCACACCACCGCTACCGTCGCCGCCACAACCGCCACCACCACCACCAATGCCACTATCACCGCCGCTACCACCACCAACGCCGCCACCGCCACCACCACCGCCACCAACACCGCCGCCACCACCACCAACACCACTATCACCACCGCTGCCGCCACCACTACCACCACCGTTGCCACCGCCAACGCCACCACATGAACCCTAAATCCTGAACCCCAAACCTTGAATCCTAAGCCCTGAATCCTAAACCCTGAAACCATGGATTCTGTCGAAGGGCAAAAAGAGACCATTCATAACACAGTTGACCAGTCAAAATCTATCAAAATGCCCCACTTTGACTATTATAGGTAAAAGTAACGGAATGGAGCTTTTTGATAAAATTTTGGGGCATTTTAATCTTTTCCCTAACGTTCAGGGCATTTTCAAAATCTTGGGGTCGATTTTGGGACATTTTGTCACTTAACCCTATGTATGTGTGTATTATTGTGCAATGTTCATGGAATTTTAAATTGTAGTTTAATTATTGTTTCAAATGTGATTTTAGTGTCCGAGGGAGGAATGCAGTTTGCTCCGAGATCGGATCTCCAAGGATGGATCCAATATAAGCAAGGGTAAATCGTGAAACGAATAGAGATGCAATCATGCAGAGGAGATACCTAAGCTTTGATCTGGGTACAGGTTGAGTTTGTCTGCATTGCTGAATTACATACACAAGATTTAATTTATATCCCAACAAAAATGGTACAGAGATGAAGTGTCGGACTATAACGCGTGAGTACTATACTTTTAGATTGCATCAGAGGATAGGAAAGGGACAAACACTGATCAGTACTAAAATGAGACACTGATGGAAAGAGAATTGTGTGCCTTCTACTTTTACAGGTGGCCCAGGATAGGCCAGAATTGTAAATAGAGTTCTCATGTTTAAATTAAGGAGCTGATGAAAGCTATCCTTCAAGGGAGGCAATTTGGGACAAAACCACCGCAGGTGTGCCTTGCACATTTTTGTACGCATGAATTGTTGCTTTGCTATCTGTTGATGGTAGCTTGGAGTTAATTTGTGATATCGTTGTTTTGACTGGTAACTGAACATTTATGTGGACTTGGAATTTGATGGAAAATCAAGATAAGTAGGCACAACATTACTGTTCATTATTATTTTGTGGCTGTATGTACATCTTTTTCTTTTTCACTTCCACGAAACTATACCTATCTAGGGTTGGGTTGTGACAAAAGTTTCCATACTCTGTAGCAAGGTTTTGATAATGCATCTGATCTTATGTGTTTTGTTTGTAACTCATTTTCAGCAATTTTATGGGTACAAAATACCGCACATTCATTTAGTATGTGAAGTAACTCCATTGGTAGCAAGCGAATACGACCGCATACAACATATCCCAGATGACAAACCAGATGACGTCACTTAGTCACGAGTAAAGTGTGAAGAACCATGCGGCAATGAAGAAACCATGCGTTAATGATAAAGTCTACGTGACATTAACGCACGTCATATCCGAAATTTGGGGCTTTATTAGATGTCCTCCACTATGTAAACTCTTATATAAGGAGCCGAGCGTCTTTGTAAGAGGGGGGGTATTTTTGGGTGAGCTGAGAGAAGAATTTTAGGAGAGAGAAAGTTATTTGCTCCCCAAGTTAGGGTTTCTTCATATCTTTGTACGTGTTCTAAGATTTTAATAAGAGTTCTTGAGTATTTCAATATGGTTTCTTGGATTGTTTCATAGATTCTATTAAGGGTGTGGTTGTGAGATTTCTTGCAGCTACATTTTGGCATTAGGAAATAGCTCGGAATGATATACCCTATTGGTGAATTTCTCTAAAAACTTAGATATGTTATTCATAGTTTTTCATCATTTTATTATCAGTTTTTGAAAGTTTCAGAAACTTAGATTTGTTAGACATTTTTGGTTCTTTAAAGAAGAACTCTCTTAGTCAACAAAAGATATCGTTTTCAGAAGAAAAACAAGGGGAAAGAGAGGTGAAATTGTCAAATACGCACCAATGGGCGAAAGAAATAACAGTCTTGGACAAATCCAAGAGCAGATCCAACAAAAGAACAGTTGTAGAAGTCAAACAGGTGTTGACACACGAGACGGACGAGAAGAAGCAATAAGAATCACCAGGGCCAAAAGGGGAAGAAGGAGTATACAGTGTAATCCAATAACCAAAACGATAATCAATGATGAAGACTTTCACGCAGGAATCACAGGAAAAATACACAAGCGGGATTATGAAGGAAAGAAAATCATGACAGTGGAAAAAGTATATCCCCTAAAGGAATGGGAAAAGAATAAGATAACATTTGCAGCGGATGAGATATTGGAAGAAAGCTTAGGCCGAACAGATCCACTGGTGGTTACAGTAACCGAAGAGCTAAAAGAAAAAAAGTGAAAGCATGAAAGCATCAGAAGAATGGGCGGTAGATAGAACCTTGGTAGATATGGGAAGTTCGGTAGATATCTTATTCTATCGCGCATTCAAGAGCATGGGATACAAGGACGCGGACCAAACGCGCTCTACATACAACATTCATGGTTTCAATAAAACGATAACAAAACAAAAAGGCGAGATAACCATGCGAATATTATTGGGAGGAAGGAATGGGAATTGGAAAAATAAAAAGAATTAAGGATATACATGATAAGAGAACAAGAAGGAAAGGGAATACCGAGCTAAATCCCATAAAAGGAAGGTGAATCAGTACATAAAATAAAAGAACCATCACCAATAGGAGAACCAAAAGCGAATTTCACTGCAGCAGAACCAACAAAAGACATAAATGTTGGGACAGAAGAAGAACCAAAGATGTTGAAAATCGGAACTAAGATGGGCAAAGAAGAAGAAGAAAAGACGATCAACCTTCTGCGAGAATATAAAGACATCTTCGCATGGAGCATGGATGAGATGCCAATAATAGAACTTTCTGTCGCATGCCACAAGTTGGATATCAACAAGAACGCGCGACCATTCAAGCAGAGGATAAGGAAGATAGCAACAACATATCATCCTCAAATAGAAGAAAAGTTACAAAAGATGCTAGAGGCGGGAATAATAAGTCCAGCAAAGTACCCATAATGGATAGCAAACATGGTGGTTGTACCAAAGAAAAATAAAGGCATACGGGTCTACATCGACTTTAGCGACCTAACTAAAGCATGTCCAAAGGAAAGCTTCCCCCTACCAGATATACCACAAATAGTAGAAACAGCATCAGGTAATGACAGATTATCACTTATGGATGGATATTCAGGGTACAATCAAATCCCTTTGGCTGAAGAAGATTAAGAACAAACGGCTTTCTTCGCACAAAGAGGATTATATATTGTTATACAAGAATGCCTTTTGGATTAAAAAAATTTGGTGCGACATATCAAAGAATGGTGGAAAAGATATTCACGAAATGGGTGCATACAACATTAGAAGTCTGCGTGGATGATATGCTAGTGAAGAGCAAAAATGCAGTAGATCATGTTGAAGACTTGAGGGAAATATTTGAACAGATGAGGTAATTTAAAATGAAGCATCGGGAAAAATTTTAGGTTACATTGTATCGAAGGAATTGAGGTGGATCCAGAGAAGGTGAAAGCGGTTCGTGATATGCCATTACCCGCAACAATAAAAGATGTGCAAAAATTGAATGGGCTACTAGCTTCATTAGGGCGGTTCATCTTGCGCTCCTCAGATAAATGCAAACACTTCTTCAACATCTTGAAAAAAAGAACAAAATTCAAATAGACAGAGGAATGCGAGAAAGAACTGCAAAGTATTAAGGATTACTTAATGATTTTATTTATTTTGCATAAAGTGGAGCCGGGAGAAGAACTATTAATATACTTAGCATCAACACCGCATGTGTTAAGTGTCATACTGCTCCGTCTAGATGGAGGGATTGAAAAGCCAATTTACTATATAAGTAAAACTTATAATTCCGCAGAGAAAAATTACACAAAGGTCGAAAAGCTGATCCTCGCATTAGTCTATGCAACACAAAAGCTCTGCACGTATTTTCAAGATCACAAAGTCAAAGTATTAACAAAGGTACCGGTTGAGTCTGTATTGAAGAATTCGAAAACATCAGGAAGAATAGAGAGTGGAATGCACAGATAGGTCAATTTGGAGTTAAGTATGAGATATTATCTTCACCAAAATAGCAAGTTATTGTGGACTTCTTGGCAGAGTTTCCATTAGAAGAAGATGAAGGTGTCAAAGAAATGATGGATATAGATGAAGATCAAGATCAAGGAAATTCTAAAGACTTGTTAACAGAACGTGACTCAAATAGATGGGAGATATTGGTAGACGGATCATCAAATGGATAAGGAATGGAATCAGGATAGTATTCATTTCACCAAAAGGAGCACAGATAGCCTTCTCATTTATATTGGAGTTCGCATCCACTCATAATGAAACCAAATATGAAGCAGTGGTGCACGCATTAAAGTTGGCAATTGAAAAGAAGTTAGAGGAGGTTAGAATAACTAGTTACTCACAATTGGTAATTAATACGCCAAATACAAGGATTGTATAGTACAAATGAACCATCTTTTCAAAAATATAAGAAACTAGTTGAAGAACTATCCGCAAAAATCAAAAGCATAAGTTGGAGGCACATATGCAGGAAAGATAATCGATGCACAGAGGCACTGGCATTCGTTTTTTCTATGTTAGTAGATCCTACCGCAAGGTACATAAAGATAAAGACGCTCTATTTCCCCTCAATTAACAAAGAAGAGGAAGAAGATGCAGACGTAATGCTAATAGAAGACGCAGAAGAAAGAAAAGAGAATAAAGACGCAGACTGGAGAACCGAACTCCATTTATATCTGGTAAAAGAAGAAGTCCCAAGAAACAAATTAGAGGTGCACAAGTTAATGATCCGGGCGACAAATTATGAATTAAGATAAAGCGTGGTCTACCGAAAATCCTTCCTTGGACCATCACTTAGATGTCTAACATGAAAAGAGGGAATGAAAATCTTGAAGGAACTACACTATGGTGACGCTGGGAACCACTGCGGAGGAAGTTCGTTGGATTCCAAAACAAAGATACAAGGGTACTACTGGCCCTACATGCATGATGACGCAAAAGAGGTATCTAGAACATGCGAAGAATACCAACGCCATGGAAAAAATATACATGCACCATCAACAATTGTGTGTACATTTGCAAAATGGGGCCTAGACAATGTAGGTCCATTTATACCAGGAACGGGACAGAGGAGATACTTAATAGTCGCAACAGACTACTTTACAAAATGGGAAGAAGTGAAAGTAGTCCAACATATTCGAGATCGAGATGTATTTATATTTATATTTGAGAATATCATTTGTAGATTTGGAATACCTGTGCAATTAGTCTCCGACAATGGAAAGCAATTTGAGGGCGAAAACATAGAGATGCTACTTAACGCATTTAAGATCCAAGCGGAAAATCAAATCCTTTATATCCGCAGAGCAATGGGAAGGCTGAGGCAACTAACAAAACAATTACGGATATATTGAAGAAAAAGATGGAAGGATACAATAAAGGGTGGTGAGAACAAGTACATAATGCAGTATGGGCATATAGAAAAACACGGAGAGAAGCTAAAGGAATGTCACCCTTTTGTCTAACATATGGAGTAGAGGCGGTATTACCAACTGAAGTCATTATTCCCACAGCAAAGAAAGAATCATGGGAAAAAAATCTAAATACAGATTTGATCTTAACAAAACTTGATGATCTAGAAGAAAATAGAGAGATCGCTCTACAACATATGGAAAACTATCACAAAAGGTTGGCCCGAGAATATAACAAGCGCGTAAGAGAAAGAGAATTCCATCTAGGAGGGCTAGTACTGAGAGAAATACTGCCTTATCATAAAGAATGAGATGGAAATCTAGAGAAAAGGTGGGATGGACCTTACATAATAAAGAGGATAGTTGGAAATGGAGAATATGAGTTGATGGATCCTGAGGGGAAGAGCACAGGTCGCAGACTTGAACATCCATGGAACAGATTATATTTGAAGAATTACTATATGTAGGTCATGCGGTAGTAATCGCACACTTTAAGAAGGAAATATTTAGAGGCGAATCTAATGAAGCAAAAGAAGTGGAATAAAGTGGGCAAGCTGCAAAGTTTTTCATATACAACAGAGATGTACTAATCAAACATATGAATAAAAATGAAAGATTTCTCTTCTTTATACATGATAAACATCTCAATAAAAAAGAGAAAATAAGACCTTATAATAAAACATTAATAAAAGGAAACAGAAGTAAAACCTCTAACTAGGGAGGCTAGGCATCCATTTGTGGCGTGCACCCTAGTTCGCATCATAGCGATATGAAATTATAAGACCTAACGCATGTCATAATTGGGGAAAACCTAGTAAGCATGAATCAGGGGAAATCTACATCGACCTTGAAACCTGAGTCATGGAGATTTGGGGTGAAATAAAAGCCCATTCAGCAGAGGCGCCTTAGTCGAAAGACTAAGGTGAGAAAGTCTCTCCTAAGGAGTGCAGAAACTCGATCAGGGCGCCGAGGTGAACGGTTGAGTCAAGAGTGCCTGGGGTGTCTGGAGCGTACATGGCCGCTCTTTGCAAGTCTTGACTATGATACACTCGGTCCTCAAGAAACCCCAATTAGGGTGCGGTCTCGTAACCATAAGCCATATCGGCAGAGGGATAAGAGGCTGCAAAAACAACTGATTTTTGCATCACTGGATGGGAAGATACCACCCTACCCTGTAGGGGTAAGCTTCCTTGAAGGGGCAGTATGGTGAATATAAGGATGACACCCTCCATTAGGGAGATGAATTGTGTCAAAGACGTCAATATCATGAGTCCTTTTACTCACGTGAGTAATAAGGTTTGTCGTATTGATGCACCCATACATCTTGTAGAGGAAATAATACGAAAAGGTGGTAAGGCAAAATCAATGGGTCATTGCATGAAACTGTAAAGACCGCCTGCGATTTTTCCATACAAAAAATAATATATATCTTAGGTAAAATAAGACCTCTAATTAGGGGGGGCTCAATAAGACCTCATGAGAAAAATAAAATTGAAACTAATACTGTTTTGCAGGAAACAACGAAAGAACAAATGACGCACGGATATAACCACACGATGAGAATACAAAGAGTATTTCAAATAAGGAGAATAATAAGAGGCAAGTATGGAAATAACAAAAAAAAAGGTATTATTCTCCTTGTTAGAGATAGTCTTACACAAAAGTAACAGAAAAAAAGAAAATAGATAAATAGAAGTGTGCTTCTCTAATATATAGTCAAAAACCAGCATTTAAAGTTAAAGTACATCCAGACGCACAAGAAAAGTGAAGAAAGAAAAAAGTTAGGCATCATTTAAAGACACGTCTTGATTTGGTGCCTGCAACTTCAACCTCACTGTTGGGATTAACATCAGAGATTGGATCCTTGGGAAGGCTACCACCAGACCCATCTTTTTCAAGTTGATCCTCTTGAAGGAGAGCTTCTCCACTTTCATCATCATCACTCTCATAGTAGTAATCTCTATCGGGCTCAAGAAGATCCTCATCCGCATCTACATCCAGAGGTTCCACATCTACTAGAGGAAGTGAATTATCGAGGCAAACTCGGTTTGCGATAATCTGAGCCTTAACATGAGCTTCTCGCGCGACATTCTTTTTAGTGTTCTCTATGGCAATTCCCATGAAGTTTTCAAGATACGAACATCTCCTATTCTCTCTATCTCGAGAAGAGTTAAGCGCTACCGAAAGTCTCCCGCGCTCTCTATGAGCCTTATCCAGATCATATATCAACTTGGAGATAGCAGATTGGTTCCATCTCTCAGATTCTGCAAAAAGGACATATAATTAATACCAGGGCGACAATTTCGCAGCTACAAGATACAAGCAATTAAATAATACAAGTAAACTGAGGATGTCAGCTAAATGTGACTACCTTCACTCTAGGAAATGAGGTATTGAGATAAAGCGAGACCACTACTTTTAATACCCTCCATAACCTTATCAAAATCATCACCAATTAAACCATGGAGGCGAGATCGTATCTTATTTTTATCTTGAGAAAGAGAAGCGATTTCCTAAACTAGGATGTCATGAGACCCCTTTAAATGTGTATATTGTTCTCGAATTTTATTCATCTTCACGGTCAAATTTATCTTGCTTTGGATGATCTTTTTATTCTTTAAGGTTAATTTCTTCATAGACTCATCATGCTGACTTCTCAACATGCGAAGAGATTCCTCGTGATCATTACAAGTCTTCTGGAGAATAATATATTGGCACTAAACATCGCCTCTATCTTCAAAAAAGATTGTTTCTCTGCGGTCAGGACCCAATTTTCATCTGATAGAGTTTGATGTCTTAAATCAGCGCTATGCAACAATCCAGAAAGATGGGATACTTGAGAACCCCGAAATTCATTGAGATTAAATAAACGAAGATTCTCATTTTTTAGGTTCTCAATATGATCAAGCGAATAAGAATGACTATTAACTAATTGATCTATTTGATTATGCAATATCTCATTATCCGTGCGAGCATCTTCAGCAGAACATTGATAACTAAATCTCTCCATAACGCGCTTATGATTTAAGTCTTAACATACGCACGAAAAAACTCAATATACGAACACGGGTACAAATTTCTTTAGGTGATTAATAAAAGAAATATAAGCATAACTCTGAGTTCTTGATTCTTATTGCGGAGATTTTCGGACGCAAGAGATTCAACTTGAAGAGAAGCCTTCAACTTAGCATTTTGACGATAAGTTCTTGGATAGTATTGCTGGATTCAGAGAATCCCTCAGCTTGGACTAAGCGGCGACGAGAATCCTAAAAGATAAAATGATATATATATATATATATATGAAAGCGAGATCAATTAAAACGGATAGAAAGACACGAGCGAAAGAGTAATTACCAAGAGGTCAAAATCAAGATTAACGCTTGGATCGAGATGTGAGAAGATTTCGCTCCTAGAAGACTTATCTATTGGAGAATCGCCTAGTAACTTAGAAAGAGCATCACAAATGCGATCTTGGGAAGGATCATTAATGGATGAGCGCGCGACATTAATGATTTCTATAAGGGGCTTGGTATTGGAAGGAGAAAAAAAGATCAATGAATGAGTAGGAGCGGTCAATGCAATATCTATAGGGGAGATGGTAGTAATACCCTATGAAACAGGAATGGTTGTATCCCCCACTGATGCGGGAATATACGTTGAGGAAGGGATATTCACAAAGGTAGAAAAGTTGTAATCCACTACTGGTGCGACTACATTCTTAGAAAAAGGAACAATTGCATGATCAACTAAGACGACTTCCTCAGGAAGGGGAGTTTTATTTGAAGACGCGGAGGCATCCAAAGAAGATGGGACAACAATGCCCTGTGGATGAGGGTCAATAACAACATTAAGAGAGACCTGTTGTTCAGCTCGGGGCTTATAGTTAAGCTCTAGGATGACAAGAGAAGTGTTGATAGTGGGAGGTTTGCGAACTTTCTTAAATTCTTCTTTTCGCCATCAATTTTGCACTCAGCATCCTACGAAGAGCTAAGAAGATAATAAACAGAGAAAACAATATTATTTTGAAGAAGAGAAAGTATTTCTTACTACCTTGTTATGTGAAGGCTTCCTCTTGCGAGATTCATCATCTTTACAACTCAAAGAAGATTTAGGTTTCGAAACTGTAATACGAATATTACCAGAGGAAGAGTTCTTGCTGCAATAAAACCAGTATGTGAATATGAAAAATAGTAGCAGAACAACAGTAGTAATGTAGTAAATCATCAATGGAAAATTGAGAATTCAAAAGGAAGAAAAACAAAATAATATCGATAACAGAATACACTAACCTTGAATGAGAATCCATAGAGTTCAGAGAAGAACAACACCAGAAAACTTATGAAGATGAAGATGATGAAGATTTGCAGAAGATTTACAGAGAAGAAGAAGGAAAGTAAAGTAAAAAAAATTTTATCTCTCCTCACTTCAGTCAATAAATAGGGAAAAGAGATAATCCAGTTAAATTAAGACATGCCGGTTATAAAGGGAAGAAGTCAACATGTGTAGATGGTTAAGCCGTAATCAAGGAAGCATGTCGGTCGATAAGAACATGAAAAGATAAACTGGTGCGGCATAATAACAAACTAGGATTTCTCATACTGCTCCTTCTCAAGAAGGAAATATATGAGAATATGCAAAATATGGGTACAAAATATCGCACATTCATTTAGTATGCGAAGTAACTCCACTGGTAGCAAGTGAATATGACCGCATACAACATATTCCAGATGACAAACCAGATGACATCACTTAGTCACGAGTAAAGTGTGAAGAACCATGCGGCAATGAAGAAACCGTGCATCAATGATAAAGTCCACGTGACAATACATATAAACTTCCAGAGATCTAGAGATCTCACATTATTATACTTAAAAAAAAATTGCATATTGTAGTCTTTTCAGTGAAACAGGCCAGAATTGAGAAAGATTAACCCAAACCAAACAAACTACGGTAAAAATGCTCTTTCTTTAACTCTAACCTTTAAATTAGTCTATCAACAACAATAACATGCATGTTAGGGGTAACTTCCTTGAAGGGGGAATATAAAGGGATGGCACACTCTAAGAATAGGGAGCTGCGTGACCATAAATACCGCAATATTATGGGGCTACTATTCACGGGAATAGTTAGGCATGTCATACTGTTACAAAAAAATATCCTGACAAGGCAATAATACAATCCTGAAGAGGAAATAATACGATAAGGCGAGATCAATGAACTATTACTCGCAAGTGTAATGGGAGCCTGCGATCCCGCTAGATCAAAATAAAACCCATGCGGCAAACATAAGACCTAAAGTCAGGGGGAGGTGGCATAAGACCTCTACCTAGGGAGGCGCAATAAGACCTTGAAAGAAACCCAAAAGAGACCTATATACTGTTTACTAAACAGCAAGGTCTAAAGTTCTTTATAAACAAAAATGGGGTAAAGAAGATTTTGTTGGTTCGTTTCGGGCTGCATAAGTGGACATGGATCATAAAAGCTTCAAATCAAACACATAATGAGTTAAAATCAGATGCATAATAACACACTCGAGGCGCAGATATGCTAATCTACTCCCCTGAGCTAAATTTGAGCATGGGCCTTCTACTGGAGATGATTTTAAAACGGTATTTGTAATTGTAAATATGGATGCACTCTCCAGGGTGAGCATTTGTAACCTAATTCGCAGATCCAATCCGGTTCGTCTAACTCTTTATGATTGATTACCCAATCCGTGCACTAAAGTATCCATTAATCTAGCTGTTATTTTTTTCAGTATAGTTGTTATCGTATTTGCTAATGTTGATATTAGTTGAAGTACTTAAATAGAATTAGAAATGTTATTATTAAATGAAATTGATGAATTTCTTTTTTAGTATTTGATGGAAGTAAAGGAAATGTTAGTAAAAGTTGGGTGTATTTGAGTTATAATCAGAAATTATGATAATGGTAATAGGTTCGCGATTCATTCCGCCATCTCGATCCAAAGTTATATATTTTTGTTCATTATGTCTTATATATTTTGAATATTGATTACAGAAGAAATCAGTGGACCATATGCATCCATCCCACCAAATGTTAGATCAGATGCGGATGTCAAAATGAAAATCCTCCATTGGGAGCGAAGCCAAGATCTCTAAGTTGGGGAACAAAAATTTTCTTTAAGGTGCAATAATTTTTTAATTTGTTTGGCTGGCAGAAGGAAGCAAAAGTAGGCTTCATAATCGGTCCTAAATTAGATGGGTTGGAGATGCAAGTGCACACTGTTTCTCTGGGCTGGCTTTGCCACTGTCCGCCATACATTTTGGTGGATGCGAAAACCAAACCAATCTGGACCAGACTCACCCGTGTTCAATTGTTTAAATGAAAACATTGGTCTTCATCCCGATGATTACTCTGAAAATTTTATTTTTGTTGTGAAACTAGAAAATAGTGAAGGAAAGACACAAAGTAAAGACGAAGAAGGAGAGAAAGAAGAAGAGTTCTCATTAGATATGTGTGTAAGATACAATGTTTAAGCCTCTATTTATATAGATAGAATACTTGGTGTCCAAGATATGTAAACCCTAAACATAGACACGAAGGGAATCTTAGTAAATAAACTTGGTTTATAACACTCCCCCTGATGACCATTGTAGCTAAGTCAGTACAAACATATCAGGAAAACTCAAAAGAGAAAAAACTGAAATTGCATAAGCATGTAAAGACTCAGACAGCGTTGGACATGCATATGTTTCCTCATTAAAACCTTGACAAGGAAAACCCAGTGGGACAAAACCATGACGAAGGAAAAAGAGTACAACGCGATAAAGTCCAGTGATTGCACCTTAATTTGATGATTGTGCTCCCCCTGATAAGTACTTCAGTTAAATCTTGGCTTGCAAATCTTTGAGTCGCAACTTCCCAATTTGGTGAACGTATTCCTTGAATGCTAAATATTCTTGTTCTTTTATGAAGAAAATTGATACTTGATTAAGTATTCTTTTGTGTAAGTCTTCTAACAGTAATTTTCTCAAGTCTTCACGCTTTTTTAAGTATATTGAGGACTTGCTTCTTGGATTTCTAGCTTCTTGGAGATGATTTGAAAAAGTAGTTGATGTAGTTTCTTCAACATAGAGTCAAGATGTAAATAAATTACCATAAGTGAACAAAACTGAATTTGTGGTCATACCTTATGTGGATCGGAATGACATCCAAATTACTAAGGGCTTGTTATGTTGATTTGGCCTAACAAAATGCCTAGTTAATGGTGGGAATCCACCAAATAATCGAAATTTGATACAACTCCCCCTTGGATGACCACCATGTTGAATTAATTTGGCTTACTAAAACCTTACTAGTAAAACCAAATGGGAAAAAATTTGGACAAAGGAAAAAGAGCACCATATCAACATTTTGAAAGAAAATTAAACGTCAACAAGATGTTGCCTCGTTAAAACCTTGTCAGTAAAACCACATGGGACAAAACCTGAACGAAGGAAAAAAAAAGTACAACTTTTGACGTAAATATTGATGATAACCCAACTATATGAGTTTTACAGAAGACAAGCATCAAAAAAATAAAATAACTCTAATCCATCTCAAATAAGAGTTTAATCTAGCATAATTCTAACTGCATATTTAAGGGGGAAAAATAGAATATATGCAGCTAAAGCGTGGATTTTTGTGTTTTTATGGACTCCTCAAGAGACCTATAATGTTGAAATCATCAACTAATCAATCCGTATTTTTGGTTGTGTACCAAATTTCTAAAAACACGTAAAGGATTGTTAAACCTTATGTAAGCAAATAAGGTGGCTGCCTGAATAAAATTTGAATCCTCAAAAGATTACAAATTCAATATGTTCTTCGACCACATTTCTTATGTTAATGCAATATGAGTCCTTCAAAGACTACCACGCTAAATGCATAATATATTGAGAACAAAATTTATTGAATCAATCCTAGGGTTCGAACAAAAAAAAAAAAAAAACCCTTAAATTGTCATAAAAAAAACATATTTCTCGTATAACGCGTTATGAGTACACCATCTTTTAAATAATAGGCTTGGATCCAAAAATTGCGTTAATTGAGAAACTAATCCAACTTAATTTGGATTGTATGCCAACCAACCACATATGTCGATATTCCTCTGCAAAGGGGTTAACAACCGCTATCTGTATTATTTGAGTAGCTACTATTAATGAATTTTAGAACAATAATTGTCTTTCTAAAAGCCCACACGATTCTCAAATTTATGCATGTCTTGAAAAATTAATCGATTAATGGTACCAGCGCCCGCGGGCATTATAATCTCCTCGTTTTTATGTGAGAAGATATTATTATATTTGAGAATGTGATTTTGGTACACTCAATTGGAGCACTACCTGTAGCCTTTTATAGAACGCTACTTATTTGCTAGATGAGACTGGATTTCCTCTTAATAGGAAAAGCTTATTGTTGATGGTGGATTTTAGACAAGGGGTAAAATCTTAAAACCCCATGACCTAGTGTTACCCGCAAACACATTAACTGAAAGCATTTAATTCAGATGTCAATATTTAATAGGGGTATTTTTTTTCAAAATACCAGATTAGGGTTTTCGACACAGAACCCTAATTCCAAAACCCAGCCACACACTGCGCACCATGGAAACAATGCCAAACCAAGCCGCACAATGCGCATCATGGCAACAATGCCAAACCAAGCCGCATACTGCGCACCATGGAAACAATGCCAAACCAAGCCGCACATTGCGCACCATGGAAACAATGCCAAACCAAATCCGCCCACACTGCGCACCATGGCAACAATGCCAAACCAAGCCGCACAATGCGCACCATGGCAACAATGCCAAACCAAGCCGCACATTGCGCACCATGGCAACAGTGCCAAGCCAAGCCACACATTGCGCACCATGGCAACAGTGCCAAACCAAGCCGCACACTGCGCACCATGGAAACAATGCCAAACCAAGCCGCACACTGCGCATCATGGAAACAATGCCAAACCAAGCCGTACACTGCGCACCATGGCAACAATGCTAAACCAAGCCGCACACTGCGCACCATGGCAACAATGCTAAACCAAGCCGCACACTGCGCACCATGGAAACAACGCCAAAACCAAGCCGCACACTGCGCACCATGGCAGCGACACCAAAACCAAACTACACATCGCACTCATTGGCAACCATGCCAAACTAAGCCACTATGCCATTGGCACATTCCAAATATAGCGCCCTAGGTTTGCAAAACGTGCAACTAGGTCAACATGGCCGTACGTGCCATTGGCACATGCCAACACGTACCACAAGCCATATTTCCAAGCCGCTATGCCATTGGCGCATGCCAAATATAGCGCCCTAGGTTTGCAAAACGTGCAACTAAGTCAACATGGTCGTACATGCCATTGGCACATGCCAACACGTACCACAAGCCATATTTCCAAGACGCTATTCCATTGGCGCATGCCAAATATAGGACCCTAGGATTGCAAACCATGCAACCTAGGCCAAGTCGTCCACGCATGCCATTGGCACATGCCAACATGCTCGCTGGTAGCTTTTCCTACCAAGGCCACGGCCCTAACGGACACGCATGCCATTGGCACAGGACAACATGCTCGCTGGTAGCTTTTCCTACCAAGGTCACGGTCCTAACGGACACGCATGCCATTGGCACATGCCAACATGCTCGATGGTAGCTTTTCCTACCAAGTCCACGGCCCTAACGGCCACGCATTCCATTGGCACATGCCAACATGCTCGCTAGTAGATTTTCCTACCAAGCCCTAACGGCCACGCATGCCATTGGCACATGCCAAACACACACGCTGGTAGCCTAACTTGCAAACCGTGCAATCTACCACCAAGGCATTCCGCACATGCCATTGGCACATTCCAAACACACACGCTGGTAGCCTAACTTGAAAACCGTGCAACCTACCACCAAGGCATTCCGCACATGCCATTGGCACATGCCACACACGCCACTAGCAGCTCTGGCATTGCCACTTACAACCTACCACCAAGGCATTCCGTACATGCCATTGGCACATGCCACGCACGCCACTAGCAGCTCTGGCATTGCCACTTGCGCTCGAAGTACAACCCGCAACAAGGACATTCCACACATGCCAATGGCACATGCCACACGCGCCACTTGCACTCAAGGTGCAACCAACACTCGAGATATCAACACAAACTGGGGGATGCTTTCCAGGGTTTTGGTTTGGCGGTCACAGCTTGCAGCGTACACTACGCTCACATTAAGAAAGCGTGAAAAGGAATAAAGCGGTCAAATAAATGAGGAAATAATGGTGAAAACGTTTTCACCCATAAACACCTTGCGGTTACCACCTCCTCTCATTATTTCACCCTTTACTCTCTTCCTTCATGAGGCCAGGGTACGTTTCAATCTCGACTTGTATAAATAGGTCTTACCTATTTCCACCAGACGACAAGTCTCGGTTAAGAGAAAAATACTACACTCTCAGAAAGGCAACTTTGCAAGCTCTCCCAAAAGCTTTCATCTCTTGCAAGCTTCCCAAGCTTCTACTTTTTGATACAAGTCGAGATACTACTCTCCCATAATTATTCTGGTCTCAACACCTTTCTTTGCTTCCCTCCCCAAATCAACCCTTCTCCTCCACTTTGTGACCAAAACAAGTCTGGAACGGCCATTTCTTGGTTTAGGCCGGACTTGTACATATTGATCTCTCGAATCTATAAAGTGCTCACGTGAAGCACATTTGTTTAGGGTTTGAACCAATTTCTCACTCACCTACCGAATTTACCGAAATCGGAAGAAACGATTTTCACCCATAAACAATTGGCGACCACAGTGGGAGTTTCAATCTCTCGGTTACAATAGCCGCTTTCAGAAATCGATCAAGCGCCTTGATACAAGCACAAATAGCATAAGAAGGCAATCGATTTGGGGATCTACAACTCAACTACTGTACCACCCAGTTACCAGTCATAAAAACTGCACACGAAAACTAGGGACTCGCCAAAGATGCTACCAGCGATTTGGGGACTTATTGGTAGCCTTACCAGCAAAACTACTACCGACGGTTTAAAGTTTGTTGGCAATATTTTACTGGGTGCAGTCGCGGAAAACATTACCAACAACTGGGGACTTGCCGGCAATGTCACCAGCAAAAGAAGAAATGGGTATATTTGCAAAAAGAAGTACATGAAGTCAGTGAGTCTGACTCGGGCAAAGTATCTGATCCATTTTGGGTTCTCGGTAAAACCTTCCTACCTTTACATCATGCGTATTTCTAGCACGCACCTTCATATAAAAAAAAAGAAAAGAGAAAACACATTTCCTTCACAGGATATAATATGAGTTATATTATCAAAACCATTCATCCCAGAAATAATCCAATATCCTCAACAGCTACCAGCTGTCTATCAAAACCGGATGAACTTTAAACCCGGCATCCAGTATGTCTTTCAGAAAAGACAAATATTCATCTTTTTATATCTTCCATATCCTAAGACGGTTCATCCCGAATTATAACCCAAAACCCTCATAGGTAACACTTGCCTATCAACCCAGAAATCCAGAAAAAAAATCAAAACCACAAAGTAAGTGTTTCTTTTGCCTTTCGAAAAGGAAAACACAGAAGAATTTCAGAAGACATAAACACAAAAGAAGTCATTCAACAGTGGTTTACTTTTCTCTAAGAAGACGTCCTTCGACATTTGGAGGACCGTTTGTTTCATCTCCAACTCTTTGATTGCTACCACGATGCTTCTAGCACCAATATCTCATGATATGCCATGCACGCCTTCCAAGTATCGATCCCACCATCCCACAGAAAGGATCCTCCCGCGCTATCGTCACGGCTTGATAGCCAAAGTTCCAGTGCCAACAGTCCGCGTCCAAGACAACACCAGACGCGCTTACTAGACGCACATGTCAGTCACACATACATACGCATATCACCAGCCACAATCTGGACAACACCAGCAGATGGTGTCTCTCCAATGCTAGATTCTCTGCTCAATGGCTAGCACCGGCAATTTGCGTCTTCCGGCCATGGCAGCTTGCATCTTTCCCAGCATTGACAGCATACGTCACACTTGCTAGCTTGCATCTCCACAACACTGGAAGCCCACATCCTTCTACCGTCGCACTTAAACGCCTCGGATGGGATCAACAATCACAATTTCATCACATGTAAAGACGAACGACTTCCCCAAAATCGAGGCAAATCATCAAACCCCCTGGTTTCACGAAGACTTTTTTCCTTACAAGAGACGCAAGATTTATGGGGACTTCGTCCACAAAACTGTGCGGTCCGTTATAAATCGCTTGTGTGGAAAACTGTATTTCTTCACAACGTCAAGGCATATTCGCAAGCCCTCAGCCGCACTGCACCAGGGAAACTTTCTCCATCATCAACGGTGATATTGAAAGGAGAATACTCCCCTTTGTGAATACAAAATCGTATGGAGCGAAGGCTTTGGTAAAGAACTCATCATCAATGCTTGGCTCTGAACCATCAACATCTTTCGACAAAACGAGGATTGGTTCAGGTAACATCTTGCCGGTTTTCTTCATTTAGCAACAAGATATCAGCACAAAACGAAACAGAGAAATATGAAATTATTTCCCTGACACATAACCGCGCCCAACAAGAGAAGATTCCTGAGACATGGAATAATAGTACTTTCTACGGTTTCTGAAATACATATGCAATATCCTTCTTCGGGATCAAAATTGTGTATACAGTATTTCCTACGGATTCAAGAGCGCATATACTGCATTTCTTCAAGATTCAAGGTTATATGCGCAGCATTTTCTACAGGCATGACAGTATACTTCTTTGGGTTCAAAATTATACACAATATTCTTTTTCTGGATTCATATACAACACGTCTTTCGGGTTACATGAAACACATATATTATTCTTCTTTGAGATTCGCATGCAGTATTTTCTGGGTTCAGGTGCATATACAGAATTCTTCTTCGGGTTCAAAGTTATATGCGCAATATATTTTCGGGTTCAGGTGCATATACAGAATTCTTCTTCGGGTTCAAAGTTATATGCGCAATATATTTTCGGGTTCATGTGCATATACAGAATTCTTCTTCGGGTTCAAAGTTATATGCGCAGTATATTTTCGGGTTCAGGTGCATATACAGAATTCTTCTTCGGGTTCAAAGTTATATGCGCAATATATTTTTGGGTTCAGGTGTATATACAGAATTATTCTTCGAGTCCAAAGTTATATGCGCAATATATTTTTTGGGTTCAAAATCATGTGTGCAGTATTTTCTTCGGGTGCATATGCACAACATTTTCTACAAGAAGCACGCCAACCCACTTTGTTATCGCGACAACATACTCTCTTCTGATTACATCTCCTACCAAGAATCGTTGCCGCTCATTCGGGACTTCACCACAACAGCTACTACACCATGGAAGCATGTAAACCATACTGGAGGACTGATCATATACACGGGATCCCTTTACCATTAAATCTCACAAGATACAATCAACTTCAGACGAAGCATTTTCTACTATTTTCGATTCGGGTTCCACCATCCGAGGCTCAATTGGGATTTCCGCCACTGTCACTAAATCGGAAATCAATACTTCATAACCCGGAAGTGCAAGTAATTCATCGTCAACAACTTCAGGGTTGTTCATATTAATGGGACCCATGATTCCCAACTTCGCTGTTAAGCACCTAACACGAAGATTACATGGGATTGGGATAATTCAAGTGCGGAAAATCAGTACGATCATAAAATTGAGAAATTAAGTGAACTAACATCATTTAAGTTCCTTATTATACTTCCATGACATGTCCAAGAAGTACCAAAGTCGTGAAACACATTCTCCAAACAAACTCAGCTGAGGGAAGCTTACATTACCCTATGTTCAATTACGAACTGGGAACAATTGGTGTGGAATCTGGTGGTGGTTTTTGTACCATTCTCTTCGTATGGAAGTTACCTACAACATGTCAAAATTTCATGGCTATCGGATGAACGAGCAAGGAGAAGTGACCAAAACAGCAGACAACACGCAACTTGGGAAAGTTCTGAAAACCTCCTCGAAGTTTATTATTTAGAGGTTTCATACCCTGTACACGCTCAAATTTCAAAAATCTTCTTTATTAAAGCTTGGAAATTTTTTGGGCTTCCGGATACATATGCGGACTGTCAAAATCCGAGTTCGTATGAGGATTCTGCAGCAATTTCAATAACGGGCGCCAATTAGGGCTTCGGGGTCCTCCCAACCAGCCAACACGACAGGACGCCATCTTCCCAACTTTGTGCCAATCCCACCAGCTAGCCTATCAAGCTTGCACGACTTCCCAAGCTCCCCAACCTTGTGGTCCCACCAGCCAGCATAGCAACACACAAGATCAATTCCCACCGGCTAGCACACTCAGTTGCCATGGAGGTATGATCTTCTTGACTCGCATAACTCTAGTTGGAACGCTCTCGCAAGAGTCGGATCTCAAACTCTCACCTGGAGAATCTGGACGATTAGAGGAAGTCTCGTCTCTAAGAGGCATAGCAAAAGAGGGTAGGATTTCAGTAAGATGCCCCCTTTTATCAAAAGAAGATGATGTAGTCATATTGGGAATGAATGGCGAAATCCTAAAAAGGAAAGGGAGCAATGAGAAACGTAACTCTCTGGCATAAATGGCTCCCTGGTTTTAAAATCCATGCATGAAGAAAGTCAAAAAATGCTTCCTTGCCTTTCGCTGGGCCCATCAATGATTCCATCTTGTCAAAACCGTCCAAGCTACACCAGTCATCACGCCCGTCGTCCACTGGCCCCGCCAAAAACGCCCAGCTTCCCAAAAAAACGTCCACCCATAGCTTCATCAACGGCACTCCCCCCAAGCAAGTCAACTAGCATGCTCCGAATGGGTCCTACCATGCTAACTTCTCAGCCTTGCGCCCATGCCGCCCGAGCTGACTCCTCAACTTTTATATTGAGACCAACCAGCCAGTATCACTTGTTCTCCAGGACCAATCCGTGTTTCAAAAAAGGTCAGATGAACCTCCCCACTCCTCTTTAAGATTTTGTCTTGGCACCATCTTATGCTTACCTCGCAACAAAGCTCCCGTCATGAGCTAAACAGGGGACTTAATGTTGATGGTGGATTTTTGACAAGGGGTAAAATCGTAAAACCCCATGACCTAGTGTTACCCGAAAACACATTAACTGAAAGCATTTAATTCAGATGTCAATATTTAATAGGGGTATTTTTTTTTCAAAATACCAGATTAGGGTTTTCGACACAGAACCCTAATTCCAAAACCCAGCCGCACACTGCGCACCATGGCAACAATGCCAAACCAAGCCGCACACTGCGCATCATGGCAACAATGCCAAACCAAGCCGCACACTGCATATCATGGCAACAATGCCAAACCAATCCGCACAATGCGCACCATGGCAACAATTCCAAACCAAGCCGCACACTGCGCACCATGGCAACAATGCCAAACCAAGCCGCACACTGCGCACCATGGCAACAATGCCAAACCAATCTGCACACTGCGCACCATGGCAACAATGCCAAACCAAGCCGCACACTGCGCACCATGGCAACAGTGCCAAGCCAAGCCGCACACTGCGCACCATGGAAACAATGCCAAACCAAGCCGCACACTGCGCACCATGGCAACAATGCCAAACCAAGCCGCACACTGCGCATCATGGCAACAATGCCAAACCAAGCCGCACACTGCGCACCATGGCAACAATGCTAAACCAAGCCGCACACTGCGCACCATGGCAACAACGCCAAAACCAAGACGCACACTGCACACCATGGAAGCGACGCCAAAACCAAACTACACATCACACTCATTGGAAACCATGCCAAACTAAGCCGATATGCCATTGGCACATGCCAAATATAGCGCCCTAGGTTTGAAAAACGTGCAACTAGGTCAACATGGCCGTACGTGCCATTGGCACATGCCAACACATACCACAAGCCATATTTCCAAGCTACTATGCCATTGGCGCATGCCAAATATAGCGCCCTAGGTTTGCAAAATGTGCAACTAGGTCAACATGGCCGTACGTGCCATTGGCACATGCCAACACGTACCACAAGCCATATTTCCAAGCCGCTATGCCATTGGCGCATGCCAAATATAGCGCCCTAGGTTTTCAAAATGTGCAACTAGGTCAACATGGCCATACGTGCCATTGGCACATGCCAACACGTACCAAAAGCCATATTTCCTAGCCGCTATGCCATTGGCGCATGCCAAATATAGCGCCCTAGGCTTGCAAACCATACAACCTAGGCCAAGTCGGCCACGCATGCTATTGGCACATGCCAACATGCTCGCTGGTAGCTTTTCCTACCAAGGCCACGGCCCTAACGGCCACGCATGCCATTGGCACATGCCAACATGCTCGCTGGTAGCTTTTCCTACCAAGGTCACGGTCCTAACGGCCACGCATGCCATTGGCACATGCCAACATGCTCGATGGTAGCTTTTCCTACCAAGGCCACGGCCCTAACGGCCACGCATGCCATTGGCACATGCCAACATGCTCGCTGGTAGCTTTTCCTACCAAGCCTTAACGGCCACGCATGCCATTGGCACATGCCAAACACACACGCTGGTAGCCTAACTTGCAAACCGTGCAATCTACCACCAAGGCATTCCGCACATGCCATTGGCACATGCCAAACACACACGCTGGTATCCTAACTTGCAAACCGTGCAACCTACCACCAAGGCATGCCATTGGCACATTCCACACACGCCACTAGCATCTCTGGCATTGCCACTTACAACCTACCACCAAGGCATTCCGCACATGCCATTGGCACATGCCACGCACGCCACTAGCAGCTCTGGCATTGCCACTTGCGCTCGAAGTACAACCCGCAACAAGGGAATTCCGCACATGCCAATGGCACATGCCACACGCGCCACTAGCAGCGCCACTTGCACTCAAGGTGCAACCAACACTCGAGATATCAACACAAACTGGGGGATGCTTTCCATGGTTTTGGTTTGGCGGTCACAGCTTGCAGCGTACACTACGCTCACATTAAGAAAGCGTGAAAAGGAATAAAGCGGTCAAATAAATGAGGAAATAATGGTGAAAACGTTTTCACCCATAAACACCTTGCGGTTACCACCTCCTCTCATTATTTCACCCTTTACTCTCTTCCTTCATGAGGCCATGGTACGTTTCAATCTCGACTTGTATAAATAGGTCTTACCTATTTCCACCAGACGACAAGTCTCGGTCAGGAGAAAAATACTACACTCTTAGAAAGGCAACTTTGCAAGCTCTCCCAAAAGATTTCATCTCTTGCAAGCTTCCCAAGCTTCTACTTTCTGATACAAGTCGAGATACTACTCTCCCAAAATTATTCTGGTCTCAACACCTTTCTTTGCTTCCCTCCCCAAATCAACCCTTCTCCTCCACTTTGTGACCGAAACAAGTCTGGAACGGCCATTTCTTGGTTTAGGCCGGACTTGTACAGATTGATCTCTCGAATCTATAAAGTGCTCACGTGCAGCACATTTGTTTAGGGTTTGAACCAGTTTCTCACTCACCTACCGAATTTACCGAAATCGGCAGAAACGATTTTCACCCATAAACACTTATATAAAAGAAAAATGAGAAACAAAAAATCCACGCCAATTATATAATGACAGCCTTAATCGATTTGAGTGATGGGAGAGAAAGTAATATAACTTTTAAGTTAATGAACACCAACCTCTGGTAGTGTATGGTCTCCCCCTGGTTGTGGCGGAAATACTTTCATCTCATATACGAAAATAAGTTTCATAAAGTATTATCCGATTAATTCGAGACATATACTCATTATGAAATTATGCCTTTCGACATAAAGAAAAATGTAGGGTTAATAGACCTACATATTTAACATCAACCATGGGTTACGTTTTGAACCAAAAATAATTGGTACAAAAGCATATAAAATATACGAACTCTCCAAAAAAAATAAAATTAGAATAAAATTATGGACACTTATGTTATCAAAAAAATTTTATAGAAAGATCAATTAAGTCACTCAAGGACTATAGACTAACAAGCTGGGTGCGCACCCATTGATCTTAAGTGTCCAGTTATATTCTAATTCCAATTGGAACAATCCCAAATTTTGGAGATAATTACCACGAGGAAAATTAAAATTGCAAAAATATCCAACAAGAATGCAGAAATTTCTCGTTTTATCTTTATTTGCAACTATCAATACATAATCTTCATAGTACTGATAGAATACCAATTACAGTTGGTTTATATGTTTCTTTTGGAGAAAATAAAGAAACCATAGTCGTTTTTCTATGTAAAAAAAAAATACTTTTTGGTTGATGAAGATTTCTCTAGAGGAATAGAAATCAAAACCAAAATTGGCTAAAAATATTTAAAATGCCAATTTTACTTCTCATTGTAGAGAATTTATGTAGAAAATTAATACCGATTGGTAAAACGATATACCAAAATCGCACCGACGACTGGAAAAAAAATGTCGTTTGCTATGGAAAATCCATTGTGTGGTAAAAGAATGGAAACCAAATACGAATCACATGATCATTGTCCAATAGACAAAGATACCAGTATTAACTGGCCGGAGGGTTTTCAACCATGCACGTGATTGGTTACCGTAAAAGTGATTAGATTGCGGCAACACCAATTTTTGCGATTAGTTTCATTAAAAAAATAGAAACTGCAAGCAGGAAACCATCTTTCAGTGGATTTGTTTTTTCTCTCTCTAGAGAAGGGATTAGAGAAGAACGTGAAATCAATTTATGCAGTAAATTTGACTACCCACAAAGTATATATAATAAGAAAAATAGCCGGATATAGAGTATTATAGCTTACCGCTTAGCTAGGAAACTTTAGATAGATAATCACGACATTAATCCAACTGATGCTAATCTATGTAAGAAAAAACAGACGTAAACACATCAGAACAAGTTAACCGAATAGAAATTAATGTTGGATGCATATGATTGTACATGCATTCCCATCACAAGGAAATCCCATAGATTTTTATTTTTTTTATGTGAAGTAAAAATCAATGTCGCTGATGCTGAATAGACATAAAGTGGTGCAAAGCAAGAACGTAAATGGCATTATGTGGTTACGATTCTTCAATAATTGTAAAAAAAATATTGATTAAATGCATAATAATTGACCATATCTCTTAACATGGGTTTGAGAGACATCAGCCACAGTGATAAGAAGATTTTTGGTGTTTGTCTTATGCTTAAGAAAAATACAAGTTACGGATACAATACTGTATAAATCTATTAAATAGTCAATACATGATAGACAATGAACAATAAAAATATGATGATGGCCGAGCTACGTATTTACTTTTATACTCTGTGATTTGATTATAGAAAAATCAAATCAGGTTGGTAATAAGCAATATCTCATATATGAGACAATAAAATCAGCGCAAAAACACTAGATGCGATTCATAAAACCTATTGTGATCGTAAAAAAAAAATCGCTTAGTTGGTAGAACTACGTGCTGATGACGTGTTGTGAAACTAGAAAATAGTGAAGGAAAGACACAAAGTAAAGACGAAGAAGGAGAAAAAGAAGAAGAGTTCTCATTAGATATGTGTAAGATATAATGTTTAAGCCTCTATTTATATAGATAGAAGACTTGGTGTCCAAGATATGTAAACCCTAAATTTAGACACGAATGGTATCTTAATAAATAAACTTGGTTTATAACAATTTTGTTATGTGATTTGTGTGGTGAGGCTCGTGAACATATACTCAAATGGAAAATTATACTTTCAAGGAAAGAAAAATATATTTGTCAACAAAAGAACAGAACCTAAAATATACATAACATACAACAATTCTCAACGGTGTATTACCTTTCTATCAATTTGTAAAGGATTTGATCAAACTATTCACACCGATTTAAAGCTACCATTTATTTTTAAGTTCTTTCAAATATAAATCAATCTGGAGGGGAAAGAAGTAATATAACTAAACTTATCATCATCATCTTATAGATATCTATATTGCATCGTAATCAACAAAAGATAACACATGTTATCCACCTTACCACCAATTTGCTCAAAGCCCTGGAGGTTTGCTGAACTACTTTGGTTATTGTCTACGAAACAACTCGGTGACAAACCCTGATGAAGTCAATAATTACACTCAAGACTAATCTATTACTGATCTAGATCCTAACATCCGTAACACATATTTATCAGTTTTCCCCAATATCTCACTTTTTTCACATTAAAATTTAAAAACTAGTTTGTAGATATTTTGCCAGTTTATATTGAACTCCATCTCAGCGAAACTAGAAACCATTTTCCAACTTTTCGTACCAACTAGGTCCGCCAAGATTTAATGTGAGCAACTTACACGAGATTAAAAAAAAAAACTAATTTCCTCTCACTGTTCAGTTACACGTACTTATATGGTGTGAAAATGGAATATCGATGAGCATGGTTCACATCTGTATGTAAAACATGCTAATTTTCTTTTCTAGGTGCATGATTATACGCGGAATAGTTTGGAAAAAGGAACAACTGTGAATAGTGAATGGATTCTCGTAAAAGTACCTGAATTGTTGTTTAATTTATTCCATAAAACGTTTAATTTATTCCATAAAACGATAATCAAAACTAGTAGCTTTGAAGCCGCATAGTGTAATTTGGTTTATCGAAGAGATTTTGAGTCACTGTGACATATTTGATATCTTAGGTTTTCCATTCCATCTTATGGTGTAAAATGCAGTGATATACAACACTAGCACGTTATGGATCGCTAATCGCTAAAATAACAACAGCTTGTACCGAAAGATAAGTAGCTAGCTAGGGTCCGATTCTTTAATTATTATTTTTTACCATATTTTCTTTTGTTTTAACAAAGAACGCATCAACTAGAAGGGATTTATAAACTAACCAAACGGACATACAGCGTAATCCTGAGTTTGGTAGTTAGGACTCCATCCTTCTAACAATCCTACCAGAAAAAGATAGATGATTGTGTGATCAAGTATGAGCAAATAAGAGCATTGTCTTTGAAAACACCCATGCCCGTTGCTTGTAAGAGTTGTAGGCAAAAGATATATATAATCTAACCAAACGGACATACAGCATACGTTTGGGAGTTAGGACTCCCTATTCTATCTTCTTCCCATCTTGACATGACTTGCCAAGATAAGTTGGCCTTTGTTCCCAGTGAGCCTTTTGATGAGTTTGTTGCAGCTTGCTTCAATCATGAACTTGTAGCTCAATCTGATAAATCATAAATGCGTATATAATTGTGCCCCGTTGAATCTTCAAAGCAGAGGATGGTACACTCAACTTTCACCATCTTCTCTGATCAGTGGGTCTAAGTTGGCCTTGTTCCTAGTGAGCATGTTGATGAGTTTGCAGCGGCTTGCTTCAATAATGAACTTGTAGCTTAATAGGATAAATCATAAATGCGTATATAAGTGTGCCCCATTGAAATCTTTAGAGCAGAGGATGGTACTATTACCTTTATACCATATTCTCTGATCAGTGGGTCTAAATCTGCAAGTGACGGTACTCATCTGTTGTTACATTCAGTGAAGTCATGAATATATACACTGTCGAGTTTTCCTAATTTTAGGGAATGTGTTTATGAATATGTGCGATCACATGCAGATTTGTTTAGACCCACTGATAGTTATTGCCGCAGTTGAGAATGATCAGGAAATGGGGGGGTGGGGGTGGTGGAGAATTGATAACGTCTGGATTTTTTCTCACTTATGAAAGATATTGTTTTTGGTAATTACATCTGAGATACCTGAGCAAAAAATTCTGAACAGGTACCTGAACTGGTAAATGTACCACCCTCCACTTGAAAGATTTCAAAGGGTACACCCAACTAATGCGGGATTGATAGCCAAACTCAACGCAACCAAAGAAACCAACCACCATTACGCGAACAAAGCATAAGCTGCAAACTGCGGACTATGCAAAAGCTACTAACAGACTGTCAATTCCAAGTTTCCAACCAACTTATCAGATTTCTGTTGGGTTTACGTCTTATGTATCCCAATAGTCCCGGCGTCCCCTTATCAAATGGGGGGAGTTGAATAGTGGTTGCCTTGTTATGTTATAACAAGTGAAAGGCATCAGGAGACTAATTCATTTGAGCTTCTTCATTTTGTGAAGAAAGAGAAAGAGAGGAAGAAGAAAAGAGAGTGAGTGAGGTAGAGAGATTAAGCCACCAATTTTTGGTGAGATTGAAGTATCTTGAAGAGAAGGAGAAAGGGTTCTTGTCAAAGGATCTTTTGGTTGTTGTGGTGAAGATTGATTGATCAATTTCCACATCTCTTCAAAGGGGGGAAAATCTAGGGTTTGTTCAAACTCTAGTAGTAAGTATCACATCTCTTGTTATTGTCAAATTGATAGTGAATATTATCTATTTGGTGAATGAATTGTTGATCCATCCTTAGGGGTGAGTGTAATTAGGAAAATTGGTATCCAAGTGATATAGGCACCTTGAAGTAGAGTGCATCCACAAATTGGGAGAATTGTGTGTAACTCATTGTTTGATTATAGTACGGAAGATTTGCCCGTGATTTTTTACCTTTCACCTTGGAGGGGTTTTTCCACGTAATTGCCGGTGTTGTGTGATTGCTTCTATATTGTGTAGTTGTGTTATTTTTGCATTTGTATGGCATTGCTTGTGTAGGTTTCGTATTGCGCATAGCGGCTCAGATTTCGTAAGCCTCCCCCAACAAGTGGTATCATAGCTTGTAGGTTGAGCTAATCATGTGCAATGGCGGAGGCTAGCACTAGTAATAGAATGGTCAATTTGACCGGTGAGAACTTTGTGATATGGAAGGCGAAGATGGAAGACTGGTTATATTGTGAAGATCTCTATGGTCTAATAGAGAGAAAGGGAGTAAAGCCTAAGAAGATAGAACACAAAGTGTGAAGTGTTGCTAATCGTAAAGCAGTTGGTTTTATTCGTCAGTGGATTGATGATGGTATTTTTCATCATGTGGCTAGTGAGACACTAGCATATTCTTTGTGGAACAAGTTAGAGGAGATATATGATCAACAGTCTCCTTGTGCAAAAGCTCTTCTATTCAAAAGGCTTGGAAAGCTGTGTTACAAGGAATGGAGTTCAATGGCGCAACATTTAAATGAAATGAAGGGTATTATGAATCAGCTTACATCTATGGAGCTGAAAATTCCTGAAGAGATTCAAGCTTATTTGTTGCTAAATACTTTAATGCACAGTTGGGAGCCATTGAGGAATTGTCTCAGTTATTCTGCTCCAGACAGAAAGTTGAACATGACTGTTGCAACAAACAATTTGCTGAATGAAGATGTTATAAGAAGGTCATCCGACTCATCTCATTAAGAAGCTCTTGTTACAGAAAATCGGGGTAGAGGAAAAGACAGAAGACAAGTTGGCCATAACAAGTCAAGGGGTAAATCAAAGTCCATAAAGGAAGTTGAATGTTGGAACTGTCGTATGAGAGGTCATTATTCAAATGAATGCAGGAAGCTGAAGCAAGAACAGAATACGGGGAAAGGAAATGATAAACAAGACAAACAAAAAAATTCTGTTGGGTTTACGTCTTATGTATCCCAATAGTCCCGGCGTCCCCTTATCAAATGGGGGGAGTTGAATAGTGGTTGCCTTGTTATGTTATAACAAGTGAAAGGCATCAGGAGACTAATTCATTTGAGCTTCTTCATTTTGTGAAGAAAGATAAAGAGAGGAAGAAGAAAAGAGAGTGAGTGAGGTAGAGAGATTAAGCCACCAATTTTTGGTGAGATTGAAGTATCTTGAAGAGAAGGAGAAAGGGTTCTTGTCAAAGGATCTTTTGGTTGTTGTGGTGAAGATTGATTGATCAATTTCCACATCTCTTCAAAGGGGGGAAAATCTAGGGTTTGTTCAAACTCTAGTAGTAAGTATCACATCTCTTGTTATTGTCAAATTGATAGTGAATATTATCTATTTGGTGAATGAATTGTTGATCCATCCTTAGGGGTGAGTGTAATTAGGAAAATTGGTATCCAAGTGATATAGGCACCTTGAAGTAGAGTGCATCCCCAAATTGGGAGAATTGTGTGTAACTCATTGTTTGATTATAGTACGGAAGATTTTCCCGTGATTTTTTACCTTTCACCTTGGAGGGGTTTTTCCACGTAATTGCCGGTGTTGTGTGATTGCTTCTATATTGTGTAGTTTGTGTTATTTTTGCATTTGTATGGCATTGATTGTGTAGGTTTCGTATTGCGCATAGCGGCTCGGATTTCGTAAGCCTCCCCCAACAAGTGGTATCATAGCTTGTGGGTTGAGCTAATCATGTGCAATGGCGGAGGCTAGCACTAGTAATAGAATGGTCAATTTGACCGGTGAGAACTTTGTGATATGGAAGGCGAAGATGGAAGACTGGTTATATTGTGAAGATCTCTATGGTCTAATAGAGAGAAAGGGAGTAAAGCCTAAGAAGATAGAACACAAAGTGTGAAGTGTTGCTAATCGTAAAGAAGTTGGTTTTATTCGTCAGTGGATTGATGATGGTATTTTTCATCATGTGGCTAGTGAGACACTAGCATATTCTTTGTGGACCAAGTTAGAGGAGATATATGATCAACAGTCTCCTTGTGCAAAAGCTCTTCTATTCAAAAGGCTTGGAAAGCTGTGTTACAAGGAATGGAGTTCAATGGCGCAACATTTAAATGAAATGAAGGGTATTATGAATCAGCTTACATCTATGGAGCTGAAAATTTCTGAAGAGATTCAAGCTTATTTGCTGCTAAATACTTTACCAGACAGTTGGGAGCCATTGAGGAATTGTCTCAGTTATTCTGCTCCAGACAGAAAGTTGAACATGATTGTTGCAACAAACAATTTGCTGAATGAAGAAGTTATAAGAAGGTCATCCGACTCATCTCATTAAGAAGCTCTTGTTACAGAAAATCGGGGTAGAGGAAAAGACAGAAGACAAGTTGGCCATAACAAGTCAAGGGGTAAATCAAAGTCCATAAAGGAAGTTGAATGTTGGAACTGTCGTATGAGAGGTCATTATTCAAATGAATGCAGGAAGCTGGAGCAAGAACAGAATACGGGGAAAGGAAATGATAAACAAGACAATGGTGTTGCAGTTATTGCAACATATGGTGATATCATTTTATTTTCAGATTGTAATGATGTTTGTGTGAATTCTGCAGGTTCTGATTCAGAGTGGATAATTGATTTAGGTGCATCTTATCATGCTATTCCTCATGAAAATGTATTTACCTCCTGCAAGGATGGTGATTTTGGGTCAGTCAGAATGGGAAACAGTGGTGTTTCGAAGATTGTAGGAATGGGTGATGTGAAGGTTGTGACCAGTGTTGGATGCACATTGGTTCTCAGAAATGTGCGACATGTACCGGATCTTCGTTTGAATCTAATGTCACCAGGAGTGTTAGATGATGAAGGGTACAACAATCACTTGGGTGATGGAAAATGGAAGCTAAGCAAGGGTTTCATGGTTATTGCAAGAGGAGAAAAGTGTGGCACACTGTACAAAACACAAGTGAAGGTATTGAAAGGTGAGTTGAATGATGTTGACAAAGATTCAACCTCCGAGTTGTGGCATAGAAGACTTGGTCATCTTAGTGAGAAGGGAATACAAATCCTCACCAAAAGACAAGTTTTGCCAAATGCCAAAGGTATGCAATTGAGTAAGTGTATTCATTGTATAGTTGGTAAACAAACTAGAGTTTCTTTTCATAAAGCTTTACCCAAGCGCAATTATGGTATTATTGATCTTGTTCATTCTGATGTATGTGGACTTTTAAGGGTTAAAACACTTGGTGGTGCTATTTATTTTGTTACTTTCATAGATGATGCTTCAAGGAAGGTTTGGTCATATGCAATCAAGACCAAAGATGATGTTGTTCCTGTGTTCAAGATGTTTCACATCATGGTGGAAAGAGAAACAGGTAGAACCTTGAAGTGCCTTCGTTCTGACAACGGAGGAGAGTACATTGGGCCACTTGAAGTGTATTGCAAGAGCATGGGTATACGTCATGAACAATCAGTACCGAAGAATCCACAACATAATGGTGTTGCAGATAGGATGAACCGCACTATTCTTGAGAGAATCAGGTGCATGTTATATCATTCCAAGTTGCAGAAGCATTTCTGGGGTGAAGCAATGAATACTGCTATGTATTTGATCAATCGATCTCCTTCAAGACCGCTAGATGGAGAAGTAGAAGAAAACGTATGGAGAGACAAAGAACCTACTTATGATCACTTGAGAGTGTTTGGTTGTAGGGAATTTGTTTATATCCCAAAAGATCAGAGATTAAAGCTTGATGAAAAAGCAAAGCAGTGTGTGTTCCTAGGCTATGGGACAGAGAAGTTTGGTTACATATTTTGGGATCCAGTTGAGAAGAATGTTATCATAAGTAGGGATGCATTATTCCTTGAAGGCCAGACTATTGAAGACTTTGAGAAGATTGAGATGCCAAAGCTTCAAGATGACATGACCTTGGATCCAAATCCAGTTGTTCCTACTCTTGAACAACATGATGATAATTTTGATGGTAATGGAAATGAAGATGAAGCTCATGAAGATGTTCCAATGGGTGATGTTGAGCAAGAGGTGCAACAACAACAACCAGAAGCTGAGTTGAGAAGATCCAGCAGGACCAGATTACCTTCAACAAAGTATACACCACATGAGTATGTGATGCTCACATATGCAGGTGAACCAGAGTCTTATGAAGAAGCTCTTAGTGTTCCTGAAAGTCAGAAGTGGTTGAAATCCATGAAAGAAGAGGTTGGCTCTTTAGATGAGAATGACACTTTTGATTTGGTTGACAAGCCTGGGAACTAGAAAATTCTGAAGAACAAGTGGGTGTACAGAATCAAGACTGAAGATGGTAACTCACAACCAAGGTACAAAGCACGCTTAGTTGTGAAGGGTTATGAATAGAGAAAGTGTGTTGACTTTGACGAGATTTTCTCACCAGTGGTGAGATTTCCTTCTATTAGGGTTGTCATGGCAATAGCCGCTAGTTTGGATCTTGAGATAGAACAACTAGATGTCAAGACATCATTTATTCACGGTGAGTTAGAGGAAGATGTGTATATGGCACAACCTGAGGGTTTTGAAGTCAAAGGCAAAGAGCACATGGTGTGCAAGCTAAAGAAGAGTCTTTATGGTTTGAAGCAAGCTCCAAGAAGATGGTACAAGAAGTTTGAATCGTTCATGAAGGAACATGGGTACAAGAGGAAAGCTTCCGATCATTGTGTATTCATTCAAAAATTTGTTGATGGTGATTTTCTTACTCTTTTGCTATATGTTGATGACATGCTTATTGTTGGCAAAGATAAGAAAAAGATTGATAGGTTAAAGTCAGATCTGAGCAAGTCTTTTTCTATGAAATACTTGGGTGCACTTGGCATGGAAATCACTCGTGATAGGAAAGAAAGGAAGTTTTGGTTATCGCAAGAAAGCTACATTGAGAAGGTGTTGCAAAGATTCAACATGGACAAGGCTGAGCCGGTAACTTTTCCACTTGCAAACCATTTTAAGTTAACTCGTGATCAATGTCCTATGAATGATGTTGAGAAATGGAAGATGGAGAAAATTCCTTATGCGTCCACAGTTGGTAGTTTGATGTATGAAATGGTGTGTACAAGGCCAGATATAGATCATGCAGTTGGAGTGGTAAGCATATTTCTATCAAATCCTGCTAAGGAGCATTGGGAAGCAGTGAAATGGATACTATGGTATCTAAGGGGTACTTATAATATGTGTGTGTGCTATGGAGGTGACAAGCCAGAGTTAGTTGGTTACACAGATTCATATTTGGCAGGTGCTCAAGACAGTCTCAAGTCGACATCGGGTTACTTATTTACCTATGCAGGGGGAGCTGTGTCTTGGCAATCCAAGTTACAAAAATGTGTGGCATTGTCTACTACAAAGGAAGAGTACATTGCAGCTACAGAGAGTTGCAAGGAGATGATATGGATGAAGAGGTTTGTTAGAGAAATGGTGTGAAGCAACAAAGGTTCATCGTTTATTGTGACAGCCAGAGTGCCATCCATCTCAGCAAGAATTCGAGTTTTCACTCGAGGTCCAAGCACATCAATATTAGGTATCAGTGGATACAAGAAGTTCTCGACGAGAAGGTCTTGTATATTGAGAAGATCCATACAGATGACAACGGTTTTGATATGATGACAAAGTCGCTACCGAAGTACAAGCATGTGCATTTCTGCAGCAGGGCAGGGTTGGTGCTGGTGATGGGTACCTTACCATAAGTCGTAAGGGGGAGATTGTTGGGTTTACGTCTTATGTATCCCAATAGTCCCGGTGTCCCCTTATCAAATGGGGGGAGTTGAATAGTGGCTGCCTTGTTATGTTATAACAAGTGAAAGGCATCAGGAGACTAATTCATTCAAGCTTCTTCATTTTGTGAAGAAAGAGAAAGAGAGGAAGAAGAAAAGAGAGTGAGTGAGGTAGAGAGATTAAGCCACCAATTTTTGGTGAGATTGAAGTATCTTGAAGAGAAGGAGAAAGGGTTCTTGTCAAAGGATCTTTTGGTTGTTGTGGTGAAGATTGATTGATCAATTTCCACATCTCTTCAAAGGGGAAAAATCTAGGGTTTTTTCAAACTCTAGTAGTAAGTATCTCATCTCTTGTTATTGTCAAATTGATAGTGAATATTATCTATTTGGTGAATGAATTGTCGATCCATCCTTAGGGGTGAGTGTAATTAGGTAAATTGGTATCCAAGTGCTATAGGCACCTTGAAGTAGAGTGTATCCCCAAATTGGGAGAATTGTGTGTAATCCATTGTTTGATTATAGTGGAAGATTTGCCCGTAGTTTTTTACCTTTCACCTTGGAGGGGTTTTTCCACGTAATTGCCGGTGTTGTGTGATTGCTTCTATATTGCGTAGTTTGTGTTATTTCCGCATTTGTATGTCATTGCTTGTGTAGGTTTCGTATTGCGCATAGCGGCTCGGATTTCGTAAGCCTCCCCCAACAATTTCGAGGTCGTCTGACTATCTACGATTCACACCATTATGTTCTTCACCTTATTTACTTTATCTCTATGAGAAACATGCACCTAGCAAGCTAGTACTGAAATTCAGAAGTTCAGTATTCTTAATTATCATTACATTATGAATCGTAGTAGGTGGCTCAACCTACCACTATTCTTCAACTGTCTTAGCTTCTTGAATATTACAAATTTAAAGCATTACCTACAAGTTCGGAAAAATACACATATTTACCAGTTTTCCCCAATGTCTCACTTTTTTCACATCATCATTTACAGCCATTCTTCTATTAATAGGATGCGGTGGATATAGCCTCATGGATTCACATAAAGCTGCATGCAAATAAACCAAATCTTTTAATACTTCTCGATTAAGAGTTTCTCCAATGGTGGTTGTGTGTGTTTCTTAGGTGGCAACATAAACAAGACATTTCATTCCAATTTTTCCTTAAGTTTGGGGAGGAAATATAGTTCATCTCCAATGGTGTTGTTTGTGATATTTTGTGGATTAAATATAAATATTATTTTTAGTAGTTTTTAGATTTTATTAGAGCTAAAAATGGTTATTTAATATATTGGGATTAATTTAGGTAAGCAAAAACTTACTAGGATAGCTTGACATTGTCAAGTTGAATGTCTAAAACTCGACATTCACCTTGACAATGTCTAACAAAAGTGAAGCCATGTCATCTTCACATTGATTTAAGAAGTTGGGGTTGGAGAAGAATTTTAGGGAAAATGAATGTCTATCCTATGTGGACTAAGACATTTATCTTCACATACATTCCATTGGAGAAGCTCTAAACACCTTTAGCGATGACTTTCCTCGTCAATGCCCATATTTTTAGGGATAAAACTTCCTTCAGCTCTTCCAAGATCTTCTCTTCTACGCGAGGGCTTTTCGATACCATCCAAAAAAACCAAGTGAGAGAAGTACCTGTTGTATCTCTTCCTGCAAAAAGAAATGTCAAAGTAGTATCTCTAAGAAATTTATCACCTTACCACCAATTTGCTCAAAGCCTGGAGGTTTGCTGAACTACTTTGCTTATTGTCTACAAAACTCGGTGACAAACCCTGATGAAGTCAATAATTACACTCAAGACTAATCTATTACTGATCTAGATCCTAACATCCGTAACACATATTTATCAGTTTTCCCCAATGTCTCACTTTTTTCACATTAAAATTTAAAAACTAGTTTGTAGATAATTTGCCAGTTTATATTGAACTCCATCTCAGCGAAACTAGAAACCATTTTCCAACTTTTCGTACCAACTAGGTCCGCCAAGATTGAATGTGAGCAACTTACACGAGATTAAAAAAAAAACTAATTTCCTCTCACTGTTCAGTTACACGTACTTATATGGTGTGAAAATGGAATATCGATGAGCATGGTTCACATCTGTATGTAAAACGTGCTAATTTTCTTTTCTAGGTGCATGATTACACGCGGAATAGTTTGGAAAAGGGAACAACTGTGAATAGTGAGTTGATTCTCGTAAAAGTACCTGAATTGTTGTTTAATTGATTCCATAAAACGTTTAAATTATTCCATAAAACGATAATCAAAACTAGTAGCTTTGAAGCCGCATAGTGTAATTTGATTATCGTTTTCCATTCCATCTTATGGTGTAAAATGCAGTGATATACAAAACTAGAACGTTATGGATCGCTATTCGCTAAAATAACAACAACTTGTACCGAAAGATAAGTAGCTAGCTAGGGTCCGATTCATTAAAAAAAAAATTACCATATTTTCTTTTGTTTTAACAAAGAACGCATCAACTAGAAGGGATTTATAAACTAACCAAACGGACATACAGCGTAATCCTGAGTTTGGGAGTTAGGACTCCATCCTTCTAACAATCCGACCAGAAAAAGATAGATGATTGTGTGATCAAGTATGAGCAAATAAGAGCATTGTCTTTGGAAACACCCATGCCCGTTGCTTGTAGGAGTAGTAGGAAAAAGATACATATAATCTAACCAAACGGACATACAGCATACGTTTGGGAGTTAGGACTCCCTATTCTATCTTCTTCCCATCTTGACATGACTTGCCAAGATAAGTTGGCCTTCGTTCCCAGTGAGCCTTTTGATGAGTTTTCTGTAGCTTGCTTCAATCATGAACTTGTAGCTCAATCTGATAAATCATAAATGCGTATATAATTGTGCCCCGTTGAAATCTTCAAAGCAGAGGATGGTACACTCACCTTTCACCATCTTCTCTGATCAGTGGGTCTAAGTTGGCCTTGTTCCTAGTGAGCATGTTGATGAGTTTGCAGCGGCTTCCTTCAATAATGAACTTGTAGCTCAATCGGATAAATCATAAATGCGTATATAATTGTGCCCCATTGAGATCTTTAGAGCAGAGGATGGTACATTCACCTTTCACCATCTTCTCTGATCAGTGGGTCTAAATCTGCAAGTGACGGTACTCATCTGTTGTTACATCAGTGATGTCTTGAATACATTACACTGTCGATTTTTCCTAATTTTAGGGAATGTGTTTATGAATATGTGCGATCACATGCAGAGTTGTTTATACCCACTGGTAGTTGTTGCCGCCATTGAGAATGATCAGGAAATGGGGGGCCAGAATTGATAACGTCTGGATTTTTTTTCTCTTATCAAAGATATTGTTTTTGGAAATTACATCTGAGAGACCTGAGCAAAAAATTCTGAACAGGTAAATGTACCACCCTCCACTTGAAAGATTTCAAAGGGTACACCCAACTAATGCGGGATTGATAGCCAAATAAGCTGCAAACTGCGGACTATGCAAAAGCTACTAACAGACTGTCAATCCCAAGTTTCCAACCAAGTCTAGGCATCTAGCACGTACCTTATTAGATTTTGAGGTCGTCTGACTATCTACGATTCGTCCCTTATTAGATTTTGGGTTCAATTTTCATAGCTCAAAAACTATTTCTGATTCGTCCCTGGTCAATTGATCTTGAGAAAAATATTGATGCTATTACTTCAGTGCCGGTATGGATGAATCTCAGGCAGGTTCCTCTTTATCTTTGGAATGAATTGGGGTTATCTAAGATTGCAAGCATCGTTGGAACTCCAATCATGACCGACACTCCAACAGCTTTGAAGTTAAGGATGTCATACGCGAGAGTTTTGGTTGAAGTTGCGGCGGATTGCGAGTTCCCGAAAGAGTTATCTATTCTAATGGATGATGTAAATATGGTAGTGAAGGCAGAGTATCCATGGAAACCCGATGCTTGTTCTCATTGCAAGACTTTTGGGCATACTAATGTCAAATGCGGCTTAATTCCTAAGACTAAGGAAAACTGGGGGCCGGTAAATCCAATTTTGGTTACTGAAGCTGTAGGCGATCAAAAAATTACGAATTGATTGTTAACACAAGTGATAGAGACGAGGGACAGAGCCGACAAAATCCCTATGATAGTTGAAGAGGAGACAACTGATGGAAGAAACCTAACAGATGTGTCTTCTCAATCTGAGGAGGTTTCGGGTGAAAGATTTCAAACACTGGAGATGGAGAACTCTGACGAGATTGCAGGGACCATGGTTACCCCACCAATCTCTTGTGAGGTTTTCATTCAAACACAAGCTAGGGAATGGAAGTATGCAAGAAAGAAGAAAAATTCAGGTAAAATCAATCAAGCTCAGGTCTCTTGTATAAACAAGAATCCATTTGAGTCTTTATCTATTGATGCTGATGTTGTAATGAATGAGCAAAATAAGAATATTAACAAAACAACAGAAGAAGAACTGAAAGGCAAGGATATTTTATTTAGGGAAGATGAAGAGGATAATAGTCTACATCAAGGCAATAAGGATCAAATGACAGTGGAGAATGGGTTAGATTCAGATATACCTTGCTCTGATTCGACAATTGCAGTTGCTATGTATTTGGAAATAGTATTAGACTCCAGAGGAGGGGAACGCCAAAATTTAGTTTCTACCGAAACAATTGGGTGCTCAACTCCAAGTGTGACTTCTAATTCTGATGTGAAGGGGAATTCGGAGGCGAGTATTCCAGAAGATTTGAGTTGGATTACGGTTCTGAAAAAGAAGAAGAAAAAATCCACTTCTTCTAGGCGTTTGACTCAAGATCATCAAGTCAAGTCTGCTACTCTCTCTGTTATTGATGCAGAAATAGATTCTCAAATCGCTTTCAACAAATTGATGGGTATCTCTGACCATCCTTTGATGAGATCTATGTGTAAGAATATTTTGGAGAATTTTAAGTCTCAATCTGAGATGGAAGCGCCTCCCTTTGAGGATGATGATGGTTTGAGAGATTTCGACACCGAGACAGACAATGATGAGCAAATTGATGCCGTAAAATGCTCGTTTCAAGATGAAAATGAGGATTTTGAAGATTGATTAGTTTCCGTTACCCATTTCTCTTGGGTTCTGGTTTGTCAAGGGTCCTAAGTTTCTCTTTGGGAGCTTAGTGTTGAAGTTTTTTCTTTGTGTCTGTGTTGAGTTTGCTCCTTCGTGGGCGGGTTGTTTTTCCTTTTTCTTTTTCTTTTTTTGTAACTCTGGTGTCACTCTTGATGACATCTTTGTTTTTTAATTAAATTTGCCCTTCCCGCGTCAAAAAAAACTATCTACGATTCACGCCACTATGTTCTTCACCTTATTTTCTTTATCTCTACTAGTAATACCCCATGTGCGATGCACATGCTTGAATTGGATTCTTTTAACAACACCAAATTTGATAATAATGAAGAAAAAAAATCTTAAAATAAATATTTAATATTCTTGTTTGTACTCATTATGTAAATAATTCAAAGAGCTTTCCAAATATACTAATTTTACAAAAATCCGATATATATTTTTAAAGATATTTAAGTTTTAATTTTTTTTGATCTATTTTTAAAATAATGGTATTCCTGTAAATATATAAACATTGATTAAAGACTTATTTAATAGAGATATTGTTGTCATGTGAAAAGGCTTCATAAGATTATTTGAGAATCAATTTAGACATTCCACCGTGCTACACCAAAACCACCCAAAAATGGGTCTTTTCTTTATTATAGTATAAGATGAGAAACATGCACCTAGCAAGCTACGTTCTTAAATTCAGAAGTTCATTATTCTTAATTATCATTACATTATGAATCATAGTAGGTGGCTCAACCTACCACTATTCTTCAACTGTCTTAGCTTCTTGAATATTACAAATTTAAAGCATTACCTACAAGTTCGGAAAAATACATATAAACTGCCAGAGATCTTGAGATCTCATTATTTAAAAAAAAAAAAAAAAAAAAAAAAAGTACATATTGTAGTCTTTTCAGTGAAACAGGCCAGAATTGAGAAAGATTAACCCAAACCAAACAAACTACAGTAGAAGTACTCTTTCTTTAACTCTAACCTTTAAACCATGTTTGGTATGAAGAATCAAAGATGGTTTCGGTTGTACAACATGGCCTTCCAGCAATTTAATCTCAAAGTTGCAAAGCACTGATGCAACAACAGATTTCATCTGTGTAAATGCCATTTCTTGCCCAATACAATTTCTTGGCCCTCCATTAAAAGAAAAGAATTTAGTAAATGGTTCAGGACTTAACTTTCCGTTCTCATCGATCCATCTTTCCGGTTTGAACTCATGACAATCTTCACCCCAAACCCATTTCATCCTTGCCATTGCATAATATGACATTAAGATTTTAGTTCCTTGTTTCACGAAAGTCCCATTTGGAAGCACATCATCATTTACAGCGATTCTTCTATTAATGGGAAGCGGTGGATATAGCCTCATGGATTCACATAATGCTGCATGCAAATAAACCAAATCTTTTAATTCTTCTGGATTAAACACCTTTAGCGATGACTTTTCCTCGTCAAAGCCCATATCACCATAAGTATATTTTAGAGCTAAAACTTCCTTCAGCTCTTCCAAGATCTTCTCTTCGACGCGAGGGCTTTTCGATACCAACCAAAAGAACCAAGTGAGAGAAGTACCTGTTGTATCTCTTCCTGCAAAAAGAAATGTCAAAGTAGTATCTCTAAGAAATTTATCGTCGAATGACGGTAAAAACTTGGAGATGCTCGTGTTCTTGTTAGATGTCATAATATATGATGCTAATAAATCATTTGCTTCAACACCTTGATTCAATTCATCTCTCTTGGAAGAAATATATTGATATAGATATTTATCGATTGTTTTCCCAGCTTCAACTGATTTTTTCTCCTTACCAAGTTTAAACCACCTTAATAATTTCCACCACTGGCTTGGCATAATATTGCGAAAGAATATTGCTTCTGTTCCATCATCGATAGCTTTCGCCAATTCATTCTCTGGAAATTCTATCGAAAGAGTATTACTTTTTCCTCCAAAGACCAGTCTAAAGATACTATCATAAGAAAATCTTAGCAGAACGTCTTCTAAATCCACAACCTGCTCATGCTTCGCAACATGTGACAATAATGGCAGCAGTGCGTCTTGCAATATCGTCAGGGTCACGCTGGCTACGGTGCTACGAAATGTTTTTGATGTAAACCTTGTGTGCGCCATTTTTCTTTGTGCTCTCCATTGATCAAATTCAACATTGAAAATACCATTTCCAATAAGATCGAAAGTTTCGAAGAAGTCTGAACCTTTTTGGTAATTATAAAACTTAGTTTTCGCCATGTGCTCCATGTTCCGAGGATCGCAGGTGTAAAGAAGTTTCGAACTTCCAAATATTGCTCCTCGAACGACAACAGTACCCCTCACAAGGTTGGAGAACTTGACAGTCCATTCGTGGACTTCGTGAATGTTGTATAGGAGTGACGGTAATATATCGAGTAAGGGCCAGCGAATCCTAATAAGCTTCTTTTGTTTTTTGATAATGAACTGACATCCTAGATAAAGAAAGCTCAGAAATAGCAGCGCAAAACAAAGCCGAGTACATCTAAGATCATTACTATGATCAAAGACAAAAACTGCAAAGAAATGCCTCATGTTTTCGGTCACGAGGTACTATTTTCTTTTTTGCTGTTAGCTTCTGTGTGTATATAGAGCCTTTTAAATGGCCAAATAGTGAAGGCCTGCATGCAAATATCTTTAATGTGTTAGGTTGTGTGGTTGAGTCACCTTATCTTGTTTTTGACGAATTTAATTGGTCTATCGACCAGTCTTTCTTAGATCGAAAACGCGTCTGACAACGGGGTAAAATTAAAACAAAAATAGTGCTACAATTACAGATCGAAAATCACTATACCTCAGAAAAACACAATGCATACGTGTCGCAAAGATTCTGTTTCAATAGCAAAATAAGGTGGACGCTGGTCTTAACGTAGAAAAACCGAGTTTATTAGTCTCTTCAGAAATAGCGTGGCTTTTTATTCGCCACTTTGGATTTGCCAAAATCTTGTTCGTGAAAGTTTCACTGTTGCCCCAGCGGGTTTCACATCCCTAGAGTGGCTTCAGTTTTTGAACAAGTTAGGTGACTTTGGTCCATACCAGCATACGAGGTGGTGGAGCCAGAAGCTTCGATTGGGTGGACTGTGGAGGCTCAGAGTACGGTCAGAATCATACTCGATAATGGTTAGGCTGTCAGCTTGAAATCAATGTACGATTTAGGAACACATTAACTGCTACAAACAAACTGTTAAAAAAAAAAAAAAAAAAAAAAAAGTACGGCTGTGCCGGAAAAAAAGGACCGAGGTGGGCACTGAGAAGAGGGGTGGGGCCCACTCCTGTCCACCCCTATCCAATCCCAATGCTCAGAATTTTCCTAGTAATGCTGTAAAAAAGATGGATGTCGGTTCTAGGACTTACCCATTTCATACATGGCACCGCCTCTGCGTGCAAGTGGTGTGGCACTTATCTTCATTTCTAATACAATACCATATGATTTTACCACACCAACCAAAAACGCTATCAACACTGAACTGCTTATTTATTTTTATCTTCTTCGTTAAAGAATTTGGTGTTGGCGAGTTTCGAACTCAGATCACTTGTATCATTACCCAGTGACTGTGCCTTTACCATTGTACTACAGTGACACCGGCCACTGAACTGCTTATTGAATACTACATTTCTGACATGAAAAAAGTCCAACAAAAAACAGAAAATTGGTCATTTGTCCAAATAATTTTAAAACATGGTTCAAATGGACGAGTAAAAATTAGTATGGGTGAAATGGACACCAAAAAAATAGCAAGGATGAAACTGGATTCATCCTGACTTAAACTTAAAAAATAGCAAGGATGAAATTGGATACATCCTAATGTAAATTAAAAATAAGAAAAAATATTTGAAAATGGGTAGGATGAAATTGTTTACATCCTGGCTATTTTTACATTTTTGTCCATTTAAACAGTTTAAAAATCTAAATATCCTTTTCACCCGGGAAATGTTGGTTTTGGTCTTTTTAACCAATTTTGTGAACAAAAAACTACATCACCACAAATACATAGAAAACAATAACTTATATCGTTGGGGGTCATCTTGAAATTTTGATTTGCAGGTCACTTCCCAACTACATTAATCATAAATGCGACTATGGTTGTACCCTTTGAAATCTCTAAAGTGGAAAGCACAGTACACTGTCCATTTCATTAACATTCTCTCAGAGAAGTTGTTGAAAGTATCAGAGGTGTTGTTGAAAGTTGACAATGGGGCTAGAAAATTATGGTTTACATAGATGTTGTTGGTGATGATAATGTTGTTGATGAAGACTAGCTATTAATGTTGTTTGTAGTTGTTATCCAAAATGGTTTTGATATTTATACCATTGTGGATGGGTTGTTGTTTGCTACTTATCTTATTACGATCAGTTACCGTCGTCATTTGAGATGTATTTGTTGATCATCTTCTCACAAATATGAGAATTAGTCTCACGAAAACAGTCCCGAAAATTAAACTCCATATCATGATCACAATGGGGTTACATTTTATGACATACGTCAATAGGTGTAATTTCTGTGCGTGTGGAGTATTAGGAGTAGAGTGGAATGTTAATAGTGATAACACAAATGGAAACTCTGTTCCTTCATCTTCTAATCATATAATTTGATCAAAGACGGTGTGAGCCCGCCGTGAACTTACTGATCTTAACTTTGTAGAGGGACAACATGCTTGGTCTGGTAAATTATATATGGAACAAAAATTAGAAAGTCTAGAATATGGCCTTAATTATTAGTAACTGGAATGTTCACTTCCTTTTTAAAAAAAATTAAATAGGCATAAGTTAGACCAAGAGAGCTTCTTAATCCTGCCATTTCCATTACCAATATTTGTGGAACCATCTCCGGTGTTGTTGTCTACCAAAATCAGTTAAACACAAACAATTTTACTCTTATTTGCCATATATAGTTGAATCCAAGGGTAAGAAAAAGAAACCACAAAATAAATAAAAAAATAAAAAAAAATCAAGGTGAACAAAGATATAAATATGCTATTTTGATTAGGAAAGGTGTGGTTGGAGATTGTAACAAAATTGTAAGTGATCTATGTACTCCTGATCTGGAAAGGAGTATTATTATCATCTAATTTAACTGTTCAAGGTTTTACAAAGGCACACATGGTGATTTGTCATTGTTGGGACACCAAAAAAGTGTCTATGTACTCCTGAGAGGAGGCATTACAAAGGCACACATGGTGATGGATTGTCATGGGATTCGTCATTGCTGGGACATAAAAAAAGACACCAAAAGGAGAGGCATTGGCACACATACAATCCAGATTCTAAAAATTGCACAAGCACTGTCTGGTTTGGCTTGTGCAGATGTAATGTGACAAACTAAGAGCATCTCTAATGGACCGTGGTGTTGTATCCTACGTGGATGGTGCAGGTCGACATCCTTATAAAATGTAAACTCAAAAATTTCCTACAATTTAGGAATTTGAGAAGAATTATCTCCAATGATAAATGTTTTGTAATCCATTCAAATTTATCTAATTTGATGAAATATTTCCTTTATTTTTATTTTTTAGTTCTGTTGGTTGAACTTTATGTTGATCGCAGAATTGAAATGTGTGCATCTCCTCTTGAGAAAATGCTTGCCACATTATAGGCGTCTCATTGAACAAAAATATGCATGATTATATGAAAATATGCGAAAATATGTAAATTATATACGTACCATATTAAAAGTGTTATTGCGACTTCGTTTATAAGGTGATTAGGATGTCCACTGGCTATGTTGATGTTTTCCAGCGGAGATGACTAGTATACTTTCTTTAGCGTCTCGGCTTGACTCAGCTACTAGATTTGTCTGTGGGTACGGGAATGCACTAGTTGAATCAAAACTGGATTGAAGACAGTTTCCATGGAACTGTATTTCAACAGCTATGATCAACTGAACCGTAACAGTTATAAGTAAAACTGGACTGAAGCAGTTGCTGAGAAACTAAACTACAGAAGTTCGATCATATTGGACTGAAGCAGTCGCGAGGAAAACTATACTGAAACAGTTTTGAGGAAAACCGGACTACAGCAGTTCGATCAACTGGACTGTAGTAATTATACGAAAAAGGATTGCGGCAGTTAGTCCAACTGGACTGCAGTATTTGATGTGGAACTGGACTACAGCAGCTCGATCAACTGGATTATAGCAGTTATGATCATCACCGAACATAAGTATCTTGAGATTTTAAAATCTACACAACAAGCGTGAACTTTTCATGTTGTGCACTTAAATCAACACAACATCAATCTTTGAGGATTTTGTTATGGCTTCATATGGTTATTTAAAATACGCCCCTCTTCAATGTCGCCGCTCCAATCTCAATTTTTTTTCCTTTTCTTTAAACGTTTGAAATTCCACCCTCATGATGTTGGAAATTCACATGCGATCGCAACGAGCCGAAAATCGCTCAGTTCGGACGCACGATGAAGAAGTTATCGAACAAACAAAATTGAGTGTGGGGTAAGTCGGGTGGATAGATTGCTGACGGGGCAGGAGTGGTGCAACATCTACTGACATGGCGTAAAGTTTCTAATGTGGTATCTCGTATGGAAAGAAGTTAGCTAACGTGGCACCGGTTGAGGCGCGGTATTAACATGTTGATGATGTGATCCATTTTTTCAATGATTTTGCCTAGTGAGAGCCTTCCTCCAAAAATGTTGATGATGTTATTGCTCCAAAAACATCCTTCTCCAAATGTAAAATTTTTACCTTCATGATGTAGGATATTGAAATGCGATCGCAACGATCCAAAAATCACCCAATTCGGACGTGGGATATATCAAGGAAGCAAAATTGAAGACCAAACCCAAAAAGAATAGTGTGCTCAGGCCCAAGTGGGGCATATAAATCCTCTAGGCAAACCATCAAGGGGTGGAAAAATCCAGTCAGTCAATGACTCAACTCGGTGGAACTCGGTGAGCCGTCTCGGTTAGAACAAGTAGGCATAAACATCCTCTAGTGTAAACGCCATGGTTGGAAATAACCAAGTAGTATGCTAATTGAGTAAGCCGCGAAGCACAGGATAATCCCTACAAGTACTGACGTGGGTGAACAAACAAAACGTGGGTGGAAAAAACCTAAAGGAGGTGAAAACCCCTTCTAACGTGGGTGATGGACCCGCCTGCTCGACCCTCCAGCCCCGTCCGACGGCCACGTCCCCTTAGTCGGCGCCAATGTTTGTACCCAAAATTACTTTTAATGGTTGACAGTATAGATGGATGTTGGCTGGCATACTGGATTAGATGCACGGGTAGATACTGGCTAGCAGTGCGATAGAGTAATTTTCTGGGAATTGGTTGGAAGCACCGCTGGCAACATGACCTTGACATTGATTGATGGTTGACTTTGACCGTTGACCGGTTGTTGACTTTTACCCTTGACCATTGATCGGGCGCTGACTTTATGTAATACTGGGCAGACTGGTTAGCGGGCTTGGATGAGGGCCAATAGATGACTCAAGTACCAATTTGGCCCATTATGTGCCATTTTTACTTATGGTACAAACACAACCGCTTCATTTGCTAAGACCAAAACAAAGATAAACTCCATTTTTCTCATCAGGTTCTAATTATCCATATAACTTTGACCTTTATATTTTAAACAAGCCAAATACTAGGTTAGTTAACTTGCATTTCCTTGCTTAGGCTTTCGACTAGACTTGAATAACCGAAACCTCCACTTTGATAAGTCTAACTAAGATTAGAATTACCTTAGTTTATCTTATCCAGAATCGAATTGGACTAAACAACTCATCCCGTCAATATATTCATTCGTTAAGCCATAAATAATTCATACACACCAATAAATCAACTTACATAATTATTCACCTCAACCGGAAGTAATTGAAACAATCATATATCATTATAGTTCCACTATTGCACCAAAATTTTGTAAGCCTAAACAATTGATACCATTCAATAAAGAAAAATAACAATTTTTTTACTTAACTGGAAGCAATTGAAATAACATAAATATTAAAGCACCGCAATTGCACCAAACTTTTGTAAGCCTAAACGATTGATAACACACAACAAAGCAAGATAACAATAGTTTTACTTAACTGGAACCAATTGAATCACACAAACATCCACACATACATAATGGAATAAACACATCAATTATACCGACAATTTCGTTTAATCAAAAGCAATATATATATATATATATATATCAAAAAAAATAGCCTTTTCTTAAAACAGAAAAACAATTAACTAATAAAATTGTTACCTCAATTTCGCATCCAACTTCTCCAATATAATCTCATCTTCTTCTTCCAAGGAAAATTGATATCGAAATACCATTATGTTGTCATCCTTATGCCAAAAACAAAAGAATAACAACAACCAACCTTTACCAGATAAAGGTTGAAAATCGGTTTTAATAATTGCAAGCAAAAGTTGAAAACCGTCGAAACACATATGCTTTTATGCTAAACCAAAACCGATTCAACATATTGTGAATTTTTCACATATTGTTTCTGCAGGAAGCCCTCATGATCCTTTGATAAAGCCTACCAACATTGGCTAGAACTTAATCCTGCTAAGTCAAAAAGTCACCCAAACCATAAGGGTTAACAACATATTATGAGATCGAATATCAAGGTAATAAAACCGAAATCAAACATTCCATAAACATACATAGAAAATAAATAAAGCATTAAAGTTCCGGCTATGTAAATCAAAAACTATCACAAGGAAAATTATAAAAATAACTTTATTCATAATAGTTTTTATTCAATAGACTTATACAATCAATGAAAGAAATCAAAACTTGATGTCTATTTTTCTAGATTAAGTATTACAGCATATAACTTAATCTCTAGTGGTGCTCTTGTTGTTCATTGATGTTTCTTCAGTGTTTTGATTCTTGAGTCTTTTCTTTTCTATGAAATGATTCAGTCTATGTTTCAGCAGATTCAATTCCACAATTGACTTCAAGATATTTGACTCAAGCAGTTTATCATTAGCTAGTGCAGATTCCAAAAGCTCACGAGCGACTTCAAAGTATCTCATTGACATAAGCATAAGATCGAAAGAAATATGATTATTTTTATGTTCATCAGAGAAGTAGCACTTAAACTCAACCGGAAAGATTTCAAGTTTTCAAAGTTGAGATTCAATATCAATGGTATTTCCACCCATCTTTGACCGTGAACAGAACACAGAGAAATCAGTCCAAAATATGGCTTATAAAAGAATTCAATCTTGGTTTCCAAGAATGAGATGCCAAAATACGGTATATTTATTTGTGAAAATACACATACTTTCAGAAGCAATAGTAAAATTTCCGAACTTGTTCCTAAGATTTCTGACATAAGTAATTTTTGAATATTACTCATAGATAATCCAAGAAAAGAAATACACTTCAGAATAGGATTAGACTATCTTTATTTTCTTATGCTCCTTTTAAGAACTTCCCCTCTTTTTATTTGAAAAGAGCACTTCCTGGGGAAATTCTGAATCCCAACATCAGTTGTTGGGGTGAGCTAGTGAAAGCTCTTGATTCATGAAATCATGATATTTCTCAATATCTTTATCTTTCAAATTTCTCCAAGAATAAACTTCTTCCACAGAGTCACAGCTAAGTTGATCTGATATAACAGAATGATCAGTTCTATGAACCAGAACACAAGTGTGACTTGAAGTTTTTCGAGTTGTGAAATAATCAGAACTCTTATTTAAATCAACAACAGAACAACAAGATTTGAAATCCTTTGTTTTTGTATGCATGAGTTGTTTTCTCTGTTTGTGGGATAATCATTGTCAGACAATGTTGACCATATACAAGTCAAAGGATTAACCCTTAAAACAATTCATCTTGATTCTTACAGGTGGATATACTATTAGAATCAGGATCTTATATATTAGTTAAGAGATTATGGAGATTAGAATCACATATCCTTATTTTAACTAATATACCTCTTTTGACTTGGACATATTCAAGTTCTTTAGATTCAACATCTTCATGAATCAATAATTCTCTGATGACTTTTTCAGCAGATGAATAATATACATTATCCTTTAGATTATACTTTTCAGCAAGCTTTCTAAAAAAATTAATCTCATCACTGTCATCTGAATATGACTTGTTCCTCAGAAACATTTGTTTTCTTATTAACTCATCATGGTTAATATTTAATGAGTTGTGTTCAACTAGTGAACTAACAGTACAAGGCTATTTATCATAGTTTGAAAACAAATATCCTTGATGAAGTATATCATCTTCTTTCTCTACGTTAACTGAATCAGGCATGGATTCAATTCTTATAGGATGGATCGCACCAAACACAGGTTGTTAGATCTTTTCGTGTTTGCCTTCTCTGATACCAATTGAAAAGGAGAGGGTACCCAAATATACCTCAAGCTAAAACTTTTCCTTCCTATAAGTCCTTTCTCCGAAAGTGATTGTCTATGGACTGAGTCGAGACAATACAACTAATTGGTTCACACTTCGTGTGATTGTATATGGATACGAGATCGAGACAATACAATAACAAAGTATGTTTACTTGATACAAAGGTTCGGACTTAACCAAACACAATAGGATTCACGTATCAAGTAAAACAATTATAATGCGGAAATATAAAGTAAATGACATGGCAAGATTTTGTTAATGAGGAAATTGTAAATGAAGAAAAATCCCGGGACCTTGTCCAGAATTGAATACTCTCAGGATTAAGCCGCTATACAAAATAAATAAACTTCTTATAGTTGAGACCAATCAACTAAACCTATTGTTCAACTAGTTATGTCTGTATTCCCACGCCTCCAACCTGTAAACAAGTCACGTACTTGGACCAATTCCTTTGGTTCGTATTCCAAACATTAAAGGAACAACAAATATGTTTGGTATCAACTCTCTTCCACCAAGTGATATGAGTTACACAAAGGCTCTTCTGTTTATCTTAACATAAATTCCTTTGCCAGGTTCCAAGATCTATCTTATGTTTAATCACCAAAAGGTAATCGTTAAGAATAAGCCAATCAACACTCTTAATCCAAAGAACTGTGTTGATGTCGATATTCTCAATTAATCAATCCAATCTACCACAAGGATAAATCGATTATTAATTGGATCCTCTTTTACCAAAACAAGTATTGTGCACACCAAAGATTATAAAACCAAGTCTGAAATCTTCTATCTCTTCTTTGTCTTCAAATCTTCTTAGATCTTCAATAAACACCTGCACATAACTACTTGAATCTCTTGTGCTCAATCACATACAAAACGGGGTCTGTTATCCCTGTCGAAACCTTGAACTAGTTTGAGTGAATCTTATATCAGAAGAGAAGATTCTCAAGAATAAACAAACTAGGTGCAATCAAAGTTCAACCACCATTAGTCAATCAAATCAATACGAAATCTAAAGATAAACTGGAATATATAGTTTCCCACCAACGGGTCGCGCTAGAGCTTCTCAATCCCAAAGAATACTTTAAATTGAGCGGTCGTAAGAGATTTCACCTAATTAGATTACTCTCCTCTCCGATAGGCGGCTTTACCATTAATAGTACAGCAGAGGAAGTTTACTGTCACGAATGATTAGTTTGCTAGAAATGCAAACTCAAAGTATTTATAGACAAGGAAGTTTGGACACCAAGGAATTTCCAAAACCGAAAATATTCTCAAGATATTTTTCCATATTAACCCAAATTCGGTTTTCATAATTCCTTTGAATGCACTGTCCAAATATAATGATCGAAATATCCTTAGAAAATCTTTAACTAGAAAATGTACATTACTAATTCTTATTTTCCATATATAATTAAAAACCTTAATTAAAAGATTCTTAACTTATTTAAATTCGATCTTGGGATTTACTTCCTTCTTAACTGTTAAGGAATATCTTTGAACAATAAAAGAATACACATTAATGCGCGTGTTCAAATTGTGTCGACATCTTTCTCTTGCAAGTCCTTTTTCATACTTACTCACTTGAAACCGATTTAATACACATCCAAACAAGTTTAGAATTGGTTCATTTGACTTTCAAGAACTATGTGATTGATCAAGTACCACTCAATCACAAACCATGGGTGTAATAGTTCTACCAAAACAAGTTTTGGTTCTACCCCCATGTGAGTACTCTGCATAGTTACACTAGCTTACCATAATTCGGCTGACTAGGTATTAGGATCTGTTCCCCACATATATTTGGTATCTAACTTGTATGCATTGCACATGTCCATAGGATCGGTTCCCCCTTGCCTAAAAACGTGTTTCACCCCATTTCATGACCATTCTCAAAATCCACACCTTATGAGTTCTACACCCCATTCCATGACCATTCTCAAAGTTTCTACACCAAAGTCTTACACAAAGATGAGTGTTATGATTAGTTCTCACGTCCTCAAATTATACTTGGTTTCAAAAAGATAAGCTTGTTTTATGTGTAATTAATAAACAACTAACCCACACAGAGAGAGTTTCGCCAGTTTTGATTTTTACCGTTTTTCACGCTCTTTCTCTCTCATGCGATTTCTTTGATTTTCTTTTGTTCTTGATTTTGATTCATGTTTTGATCTTTTCTATTAATCTTTTGTATGCATCATTATGATTAGATCAGTAAGAAGATTGTGGAATTCTTCTTAAAACTCTGTTAGTCTAGTTTTTGATGATTAACCTTTTTCCTAGTTTTCAAATTTTCGTCTTGTTTTCCTTCCTCATGAGTTCGTAATTTTCCTTGCAGGTCTCTGATCAATCATTATGTGGGGTATCCAGTGGTGGTATTCAGCATGAACTTAGTAGTTGTTAAAAGAACAGTTGTGCATCCAGCAGTGGTGCTAACCATCTTCGTCTTGTTGATGGTCCATATCAGTAGTTCAGAAGATATTCTTCATACAACCAGTTCTATAGACAACACAAGTTTCAGAGTTTATTCTTGCCTCTACAATTTTAATCAATTCCATAAGACTCACCAATTTCATCATCATCATCGAAGGCAACTCACCCAAATGTTTTCAAAAATTCAAATTTTTTTGGCTCCGTATACTCAGTCAATCAATGACCGTAATCTTAGGATAAGTTACAGTAAACACAAGTTGTCAGTCTGGTTTCCTTCTTTGCCTATATTTCATAATAAATTCCTCCAATTCTATATAACTAATTAATAGAATTTATATTATCATGTTTCCTTATTTACCTTTAGGAGATTATCTCCCTTTACTATGGCTGTAATGACAAAATATTTATGAAGGTTTTGATATATATTGGTCCCGGGGGAGAACGTTTCTCTTCAAGGGAATTATCATCAAATCCAAGATGGTATCAGCCCCTACACGATCCTACCTCTTCTAAAACAAAAAAAATTGAAATCCATGGCAGGTGATAAGAAATCCATTCACCCGGCTTTTGCCATCAACAACATCAAATCTTTAATTCCGGTTATCTTAGATATCATACAAGATGAATACTCCTCATGGGTATTTCTTTTCGATCTTCATCTTCAAGCTCATCGACTGCTATTTCTGATTGATGGTTCACAACTTCCTACGGATATTGATGCCGATACTGAAAAACAGTTAGATGCTCTTTGTCATCAATGGATGTTTGCTACCATGACCAAGGATCTTATGCTTACCATTCTCAAGAAAGGAAAAACCTCAAAGGAGATTTGGGACCATCTCAAAACACTTTTTCAAGACAACAAAGGAAGCCGTGCTGCAAATCTTGAAAGTAAGTTTGTCAATCTCAAGTTTTCTGATTGTGCTAGTGTTGATGATTATTGTGATAAACTTAAATCACTGTCCGATCGTTTGAGTGACCTTGATTTCCCAATGAACGATAAACGATTGGTTATCCAATTGGTTAATGGTCTTCCGGAGGAGTACAACACCGTGGCATCCTTCATCCAACAGTCCATGCCCACGTTAGATGTTGCTCGATCTCAATTGCGTACTAAGGAGATTAGGCGTGCACAACACTCTCTTGCTTCTCCACCCACTGCACTTGCTGCTGCTGCTCCTACAGATCGCAACTTCCAGCGACCTCCTCAACCCAACAATGGCAAACGTCGTCCGCAGCAAGCTGACAAACGTCACCAAGCCCACAGCAACGGATCCGGCCCAACTACTGCAAACCACTCAAGCCCACCTTTGCTGCCTACACCACCAGGCCTACGCCCATCATTTCAGCCAGCTTACCCACCATACTGGCCACCGTATTGGGACGTTCCACCATGCCCCTACCCAACTGCATCTCCCTGGCAGTCTTCTCATAGGCCTCTTGCTGTGAACCAGCGACATACCAGCTCTCGTGGACGCTCTCCTGGACGTAATCATGGCCAAGCTTACATTACTCCATCGACTGAACTACTGCAGCCCACAGACATTTCTGAGGCATATAGCTTTATGCATTTGCAGCCACCCGATGATGCTTTCTATATGGACATTGGTGCTACCTCGCACCTTACTGCTGATAAAGGTACTTTACATAAAGTTTTCAATTCCAGCAATGTACGGTCTATTCTAGTTGGCAATGGCAATAGTATTCCAGTTACCGCTAGTGGAACTAAGTTCATAACCCTCCCTTCTCGTACTCTTCAACTCAAAAATACCCTTGTTGGCTGTTATCAAAATATTGTTGGAAAGCTTTATCTTGGAGAATATTGGTACTTTATGTTATTAGGAGAATCATCACCCCCGAAGATTAAGGAGTATCTTTATTCATATTCTGAGGTTAATATTACTGATAACAATATAAATACCAACAACCACGGTAAAGTATTCTCCATCAAAAACCTTAATTTTCATTGTGATACTCTAACCAAGTTTTACCCATCCATGTCTGCTCCTCAAAATGATCGTATCAATATGCTCTATCATCCATCAACTGAGACAAGCCAACATAGACTTGTCTATCTCTCATAGAAGAACAGTGGGATCATCGCAATCTATTAATCATTCAGCTGAAGAGTGGTCTTTCGATATCCTTGGAAAACTTGTTAAGAAAGAAAAGATGAAGATGAGGGTGATAAGAGAAGAAATCAACGCTTTATGGGGAAGATATCGGAACAATGAGATCAGGGTGATGAGTCATAACCTAATGCTTGTCAGATTAAACAATGAAGAAGAACGTGATGAAGTTATAGCTGACGGCCCATGGATGGTGGATGGAGTTCTTTTTCATGTTTAGAAGTACTATGCTAATATCCCTCTGCAGAACTATACTGTCAACAAACAAATTTTCACTCTGCAGTTCAAATATCTTAAACTAGAGCATATGAACGTGGTTGTTATCGATGAATCAATTGGTTTTATTGGTACCAAAATCTCAACCAAACCAAGAAACTGTAGACCTCGTGCAGGAAATACATTCACAGCTAGAATTGAGATTGATCTCAAAAAACCTCTTCATAGAGGAGGATGGTGGAAAGTTATTTCAGGAGCTGACGTTTGGATCAGATACCACTGGGTTATGCATCCAAAAAACATTTGTCCCAAATGTTTTGTTATTGATCACTGTGATGAAAGTTGCGACCATACTGCTGGTCTTCTCTATCTTGATAGTTTATCACATGCTGAATATGAAGAATGGCTCAAAAACACTGCAGAGGAAACTGAAGAAAATCAAGTGGAAAATAGTGCTAGTGTGAATGATCAAAGCACCAACATGGAAGAAGAAATGATTGAAGATCCTGAAAGCAGACCTAGAAGCTCCAAAAGAATGAGAAACTCGACTCTCAATCAAGTGCCTTCAATGAATCCTCATAACATCCATATCCAACCTCCAAACAATATGGCTAACAATGAAGCTACTGCTATGGACCAACATAACTCTGCTATGATGGTTTCGGACAATTCAGCTGCTAGGTTCCATGCACCCATCAATGATTGCATCGGGGATCCTTCTCAGGTATTTTCAGAACTCTTTCCTTGCATTTATTGTTCCCAAATTAGTTTTTATTCCTTTCGATTTAATTCTGTGTCTAATCATCTCTCTATTTACAATATAAAAATAATTGCTCGGAACTGCTAAGGCTTTAATAATGTTAAAAAAAAACTAGGAATCACATTAAAAACTTGTCTAGAATTCACAACCCAGATATTATTTTTCTTCATGAAACTAAAGTCAAATCTGATAAGATTTTAAGATTATCTAAGAGTCTAAACTTCCCTAACTCGGCTTTTGAACCATTTAAAGGCTTATCTGGTGGTCTCCTTCTCTTATGGAATGATGGCTTTGGTCTTGAAATTGTCCACTCTTCCAAAAACGTGATCCATTGTTTAGTCAAAAATGATCCCTCCAAACCTGAATGGCTTTTATCTTTATAGCGAGTTTGGTTCAAGGAATTGGATTCCTGGTAATCCAATTCCGGGGGAATGTGACCAATTCCTTGAACCAAACGATCCAAACCAACTCCATGTAATTGAGAATTTTGATTCCTAAGAATCCAATTCCCCCCAAAATAATTAATTTCCATTGCATTGGTCTAGTAGTGCAATAGAATTGGATTCCAAGGTAAAAACAAAAGAAAATGGATTACCTTAACCAAAGGTTAATTTTTTGGAATTGGATTACCCCATCATTGAATTCCTAGGAATCCAATTCCTCCAACCAAACGAGGTGTTGGTTTATGGTTCTTGTAAACCTCAAGAAAAGAAAACTCAGTGGAGTTTTATTAGAGAGCTTGGTTTAGAAGTTGATCAACCGTGGGTGTTAGTCGGAGACCTTAATGTCATATTAGATCCTTCCGACAGAATTGGTTTTAATGGAGCTTCTAGTTCTACTTCTTCGTCAGTCATCCAGTGTATTCATGAAGCAGGTTTAGTAGAGTTAACCTACAATGGGAAGCCATACACTTGGACTAGCAATTAACATGGTACTGGCAGGATAAAATCTAAATTAGATAGAGCTATGGTCAATGATGGTTGGGTAATTCACTTCCCTGATTCTAAATTAACACATTTAACCCAATTGGAGTCTGATCATACTCATATCCTCTTGAATTTGTATGCTTCTGACACTAATATCAGTAGAAACTGGAAGTTCTTTTCCTGTTGGCTTCAAAATTCTTCTTGGAAAGAACAGATCATCAAAGCGTGGAGTAATAATATCAGAGGCAGTGCAGCTTACAATGTTAATCACAAGCTTCATATAACAAGAAGATTTAGTATTTGGAACAAAGAAATCTTTGGAAATAATCCCATTTGGGAGCACATCTTCATTTACAACTATTCTCCTATTAATCGGAAGTGGTGGATACAGCCTCAAGCTTTCATGTAAAGCTGCATGCAAATAAGCCAAACCTTTCAGTTTTTCTGAATCAAACACCTAGCATAGCAATGGCTATAAAAGATAATAAGCAGAACTAAAATCAAACTTACCCTAATTCAGGCTTGGTGCACGTGATTAAGTTGGGAACTTCAACGTTTTTCTTAAAAACGATCTTTATACACCAACTTTGTATCCATCAGTCTAGGGACTTCTTCCTGACTAACCGGTTTCCCAGGCATCATAGGCTGAGTAGACCCCTGAATTTAAATTTTTTGTTTGCATAATATCCAGTTTAGCTTGTTTAATGTGGCAAACTATTAAAACAATTGGGGCATCAGGTGGTGCAAGAAAATACTTACTATGCTACGCAACTCCGTGAATTTGGCACCTTCGGCAGGATCTTTAGGTCTGTGGAAAAGTAAATGTGCTATTGAACGATCTATCGGGTTTGTGTCTGTTTCGATATCCATAAACATGAAGCTCCTGTGAAACACAAAGAGTCAATGGTGTGACAATAAGATATCTGCCTCGACTGAACGAGAATTTAAATCTCTTGCAAACTCTATGAAAATGATCTTTTCAGAAAACAGGTAACGAAATGAATGCCAGGAACTCCACTGAACTCAGCTGTTCACATAAATCAACTATATAAGACAGCGAAATAAGAATAAAGTTTTGTCATACTTATTTGTGTCTCCAGTCGCCTGTGCATCACTTCTATCACTACCATCCACGAAACACTTGTTTGAGTTTTCAAAGTTGTTTCTCTGCTCTGCACTTCTTGCCAAACGGTATAAGCTGTCTCTGATGCATAGCTTTGTTCTGAGATCCAACTGAAATTAAAAAGAAGTCAACTCAGTTAGGGTGCATAGATTGACGACGGTTTTTCCAGCATCATAAATGTATAGCTCCCTATAGTAAAAATTGTGGAACTCGAAAGATGAAGATGGTGATCAGAATAATCATGGAAAACTTAGTACCTGTTCCATGACATAATTTAGCTGCCGGAAACTAGTAGCTTCTAGAGAGCTTTCATCTGTTGACATGGAGTTATTGCTAGAGCCTTCAAGTACACATGAAGATTCTGGATCACTACAGTTCCCAACTCTATCTTGAATGTTCTGCAGTTGCTTCGTGACTGCAAGATGAGCATCAGAAGTGGGTAGTGTTTGCTGATGTGAGTGGCTCTTTTCTTCCAGCATCATAGACGAAGCATTTAGAGAAGGATTGGATGGCCTTTCTACCTGCTGCAAAAGATTCCATATGTCGCAAGCTTTTAAGGACAATAGAGCTCAACCAGCCTCCTCAGTTATAAAGTGTTGCTTAAATAAAAACTGGAAACTAAAGATGCAAACAACTGCTGGAGGGGGAAAAAAATTAATTGGATAGAGCGCGAAGGAGGAAATGTTACATCTGAAAATTGTTCTGTCGTGCAAGAACTTTGAAAAGAACCACTGCTTAAATGCTCCGAAAAACTGTCCACTCTTTTCCCTTCGATTTGGTTGTGGTTCTGTAGCTGTTTTTCTTGAAAATTGACCTGCTATGAAATAAATTAACAAGTATGACAACTGAAGGATTTTGGACCAGATTTAATAGAGCCACAATCAAATGTTGGTATAAAATGCAAGAAGTAAGAAAATGACCTGTTCCATTGGCATAGAAGATTCAACTTTCGTATCCACCATGTTACAATATGAGAAAGCCAGATTAGCATAATCACTATCATCCATGGGCTGTAAACCCATGTCATAATCACTGGGAGCGGTTATTTTATCAGTTTCATTGACCACTTGAGTAGCGGTAACAGGCATGAATTTGAACTCCGCTTCCTCAGGTTTCACTTTGCTCAAATCCGAACAGGGAGATTTGAACCCTGACTTGAGAGCATCTTCAGAGCCATCAATTGCCTTACAGGATGATGGAAACCATGAGAAATCATCACCACCAGTAGTTATGTCTCCTTGACCAAACGTAGAATCACAGGTTCTGCAATACGAATACTTAATACATCACTACCAAGAAAACTTATAGAACACCATGAATTCGGAAATGAAGACAACAATTGCATCCGTAAAGGAAGCTTAAATGTTTAAATCATATGACCCCAGAACCCCAATTGCGAAAAGTATCGATCAACTACCTGAACATGTTGTCGACATCCTCAAAATTGCCAATATCAGGCCATCCATAATAAGAAAGAAAACCATTGTCCTTCTCCTCATGGTCATTACCAAAAAGTTCCATGTCACTGTTTGCTGCTGAAATATCAAGTGAGAATTGAGACAGACTTCCATTAACTGAAGCAGCACCACCATTATTTCCCAGAATAGCATCATTATTGTTACCATTAATACAGTTCCCATCACCTAAACTAGCCATTTCTTTCGTAGAATCAGTCTGACAAGAATCATTAAGCATACAAGACCAGGAATGATTTTCCAGCATCTGACCCCTTGCTTCATTTACAGTTGCACACCTCATCTCCTTGTTTTCTAAATCCTTAGCTCCAATATCACTATCTGAAATGTTCCTAACAGAATTCAGCCGCTTCTTACCACAATCTTTCCGAGGAGTACCATGATTGATTTGTTGTTCATCACCGGGATGAGGCACTATATGGTCACCACTCTCTTTAAACTCATCCCACATAAAATCATCAAGCTGCAAATTAACACAACAACAAAGCTAAATACTAAGGAATTTCACAGAATATCACTAGAAATTACAAATTTAATCCATACTTATCCTAAAACTCATCAGATCTGACTGTAAAGCAAGAAAACAAAAAGAAAATGAAATAAATAAAATCTTACCTGATAATCAGACCAATCTGTCATTAGATTACTTCCTTATCCTTGTTCAAACCGATCTATTTGCATCTTCAACCAAGATCAATCCTCTTTGATTTGCTCAAAAACAACAAAATCAAACCTCTAATGAAAAATTAAACAAAAATTCCACTAAATTTCTGAGCAAACAAGCAGAAATTCACACCCTAGACCAAAATCAGAAGTATAACTAGTCTGTCTTTCTGATTAACTGAAAATCGCCGTAATTTGGACTAAAGAGAGAGTTGAGTTGAGGTGAGTTGAGTTCTACTCTTTTTTTTCTTTCCAGATTTTTCTTGAGCTACTAGTATTTTTTTTAATTTTTGTTTATTATTTTCTATTTTATTGGGTTTTGTGTGAAAATAAGGCGTAGCAGGACACGTGTCAGTAAGATCAAAAGGAGTGAGGAGGGATCAGAAAACTGGTGGACAATAAACAACAGATCAGTTCCTATCCTCTCATTGGTTTGGCTTTTTTTAGTACCGCTATTCTTTTGACATCTGTTGAACGTCGAAAAACCTTTTTGTATTTTATTTTTTCTGTGGTCGACATTGGGCCGGCTAACAGTGCTGCCTTTGTTGAATTTCATTGTATTTTTAACACCCACGCTGATTATTCTCCGCCACTATTATTTTTCTTTTCTACGTTCCTGGAGCGGGGAAAATCGGCGCTAGGATAACTATGGGACAAGACGTGGCACCATCCAAACAGTGGAGAGGGAAATAGATTTATTTTTGAACTCCGAATTTGTTTACATTTATTACCGAGTGTGCACGTAATATTTTAATCTTTAATATTGATTTAATTTAGAGAGTTACGTAATGAGGATCGAGATTCTAAACATAGAGGATAATGATGTCATCAGTTAAATAATCAACCAGTCAAGATGATATGTTAAATACAAACTTGGTGGGCTTGGTGGTGAGGTAAAAATGGAAATGATCGAGGGTCTAAATTCATTGTTCCACATTTGTATAATCTTGTGTCGTAACTTTAGTTTTTTTTTTTTAAATGGGTTATTTGTATTTTTTTTCTTCATCAAATGAATTTTTTTTCCTTAACGAATTTGGAGCTGGAAGATTTCGAGCTCACTGGTATCATCATGAAATGATTTCATATGCTTCAAAAAAAAATTAAATGATTTCACCATTGTACTACAGTAATATTAGCCTTTCTTCAAATAGAATTGTGAATGTGCTTATTTTCCTTAAGACCGATAATTATTTTGAAGAAAACATACTAACAGTTTAATTTACCCAAATTTGTTGGAAAGTGGAACATTTGCACCTTAATGCAACTACTTTAGTAACCAATAACTGATATACAATTTATAACTTTAATACCAAATCGGACATGTGATATGAAAATTTTTAAGTGACCAAAAGTTTGTTACAATTATTAAAATTCTGTCATGCGGCACAAAGCACCGTTGAAATCTGAAATCTTCACCCTAAAATATGCACATGGCCAGTGGCCAGAACTATTCAATGAAACTTTCACGGGCGGATGTATGCACAGACTTCCCATGGCTGGTGAATAAAAAAAAATATAAAAAATGGGGTAGTAAATGATAGCCCAAATTCTTCAAGCTTCGGTTATACCTGCTCTCAAGCCAGGGTAGAATGTTATTGTTAAGCCTGTGTAGGTTTTTTTTCCCTAGGAGCTCTTAAATTAAGTAATGATCAATGTTTTCTTCAATTTATTCCAACGGAAAGATAAAGAGAGGGAGAATAGAAAAACCTATGAAAGGTTATTCGACGAAAAAATTTGGGTTACACAGTGAAATTTTCTGTCAACCAACTCGTTTAATTTCATCTAAAAGGTCATGGATTTTTCTTAATTTAGGTTATCATAATTTATTTCTAGGTTTGTAAAATTGAAAATATTAATGTTTTAGGTTTAATCTTTGAAGTCAACTATGAGTCTGTGATTATCAAGTTAGGAAAGTTAGTTGTGCCTTGATGGGAATTGACCATTGGGAAGTGAATTGATGCTACGTGGTGATTTTTTTTAGTTGAGTTCGGGATCTCCCTGAGCATTCATGAGCAGATTCATATTTTTCGATATCCATCTGTGTATCTGGCTAATAAGTTGAGTTTTGCGATTCCAATTTCCAAGCAGATGTCATTGTTGTCTACAAGTATTCTTAATATTTTGTCTTATGAACAACTGTGTTTTTCTGAAAACTTGTTGAATGTGTGCTAAGAAATGCAACCAAGCTGGATTTTAATTAATACGGTATCTTGTAGATAGCAGCCAATGTAGAATTTAAGTTATAGAGTGTAGTACTTAACCTATCTAATATCATGTAAGTATGACATCGTGAACATGAAAGCCTAAAATACTACCAGAGGTAAGCTTTTTACTTTGGTGCACATTATACCAGAAACTCAATACCATCGATATTCTTATTGAAAACGGAACGGACATTTATAACTTGTGCATAATGTGTGGTAATGAAGTTGAAACAATGGATCATCTACTCCTCCACTGTAAAGTTTCTCGCAAGGTTTGGTTCTCACTTCTTCCAACAACTGGTTGGTCATGGGACTTTCCTCAATCATTATCTCTCCTTGCAAGGTGTTGGTGTCATATGACTTTATTTAGTTAGCCATGAACTTCTTGGGTGCTCTTAACTCAAACCTGGGTGCCTAAAGATTTGTGTGTTGGCAGCTCAATAATTGGTCACGAGTGATCTTATCCTTGGGGGACGCGTGGCCAGTTGGGATTGGTAGTTTTCTAATTGTTGTTTTATTAAAGATGTAAGCAAAACTCTTGTAAGGTCAAGAATGAATTAATGAAGTTGTAGTAACTGCTTAGGAAGAATTCTCTTTATTCCATTGTTTCCGTCCAAATTTCCGATTTGGCTTATCTTTTTGTATTTTCTCTCAAATGTGCTAAACTAAGAAAATCTTTCGGTCTTGCAATCGAGCCATTCCGTCCTAGCATCATGCCATCTTCTTGGCTCAGACCATAAAGTAGTAACTGCTTAGGAAGAATTCTCTTTATTCCATTGTTTCCGTCCAAATTTCCGTTGGCTTCCGGCTGTATTTTCTCTCAAACGTACTAAGAACAGTACAACTGGCATCAGAGCCATTCCGTCCTAGCATCATGTTGGCTCAGACCTGCAAGGAGCTGCAAGAAACCAACAAAGGTAAAGAAATCGATTCTTTACATCTGAAGGTAAACAATCTCGCCCTGCAACTCAGTACTACGTCAACAAAAGATGATTTAAATTCGATGAAGCAAGACATTGGTTCTAGTATGCAGACATTGAAGACAGATATTGAAAATGGTTTCAATCTCAGTTGGAATTTTTTTTCTAATCGAACTGTTGACAACGATCAAAATGCTACTCAAGGGTCTAACACTGGTGGATCTCAATTTCATAATCACTCTAATAGTCGAGATTCTGCTCAATTCCATCGAATGCCGAAGATCGACTTTCCTAGATTTGATGGTGACAATCCCAAAAGCTGGATCCAAAAGTGTGAATACTATTTTCAAATGAATAACATCCAAGAGACGCACAAGACAAGGATGGCAGCCATTCATCTAGATGGGAAAGCTACCAAGTGGTATGACAATTTCTGCCTAAACAAACCTCATATTCCATGGCCATATTTCTGTGATAATGTTTGTTCCAGATTTGAAAACCCTGCTCATGACAATATTGTTGGATTGTTCAATAAATTAGCTCAACTTACCACTGTGGAAGCTTATTTTGAAGAATTTGAATATTACAAAGCCTTATTGTTGAATGTTCATAAGGATTTTCCTGAAACTTATTTCATTGCTAGTTTTATTGGGGGCTTAAAGGAGGAACTCCGAAATTCAGTGCTCATGTTCGACCCTAAGACACTAATGAATGCCTTCTCACTTGCAAGAATGCAAGAACAAACTCTTCTATTGCAGCACAAACAACCAAAGTCCTTTCCAAGAAATTTTGCCAACTCAGGCACTACTTCAAATACATTCCAACAATCCACCATTCCTCCAAACCCCACTTTTGTTCCAGCCACTTCTTCGACACCACCATCCTTACCCCTTAAAAACTTACACCTGAGCAGGTACAAGCAAGGAAAGTACAGGGATTATGCTTCAATTGTGATAAGCCTTATAAAAGGGGACACAATTGTAAGAAACAGTATTTGTGTGTGCTCATAGGGGAGGAGGCTGAGGAAATTTCTGACACTGGCTTGGATACTGAACATGAGACTGATGAGGAAATCATGTTGGAAAGAAATATGGAAATCTCTCTACATGCCTTGACATGGTGTGCTTCAGCTGACACCATCAGAATTCATGGATTCCTCAAGAAAAAATCCATCTCAGTTCTTATAGATACTGGGAGTACTCACAGTTTAATTGACTCTGGATTAGCTCACAGTTTACAGTGCCCCATAACACACACAGCTAATCTTCTGGTGACTGTAGCAAATGGTGATAAAACTATCAGCTCTGGTATTTGTTCTAAACTAGATTGGTCTATGCAAGGCCATAAATTCTGTGGGGATTTAAGACTCCTTCCATTAGGAGGGTGTGACATTGTGTTAGGTGCTGATTGGCTGAGAAATTTGGGGGATGTATTATTCAATCTGTCTAAATTATGTATCTCCTTCAAACACCAGGGAAAGAATATTACACTTCAGGGCATCACCCAACAACCTTCCTTAAGCAAGATGAGTGGTTCTACAGTCAAAAAGTTCTTTCAAACTCATTCTCATGGGATAGTAGGTCAACTATTTTCTATTTTTACAACCACTAGTCCCTCCCAACCACCCCCACGGATATTTATTGTCCTCAACCAGTTTGCTGATGTTTTCTCAGAACCCAAATCTCTTCCACCTCAGAGAGAATTGGATCACAAAATACCCCTTCAACCTAATTCAGTACCTGTAAATTTGAGTCCTTATAGATGCCCTTACCTCCAAAAGTCTGTGGTTGAACAACTAGTCCAGGAAATGTTGCTTTCTGGTATCATCCCACCCAGAAACAGTCCATTTGCTTCTCCTATTTTACTTGTCAAGAAAAAAGACAATTCCTGGAGATTTTGTGTTGACTATAGGAAGCTCAACAACATTACCATCAAGGAAAAATTTCCAATTCCAGTCATTGATGAGCTGTTAGATGAGCTGCATGGTTCCAAGTTTTTTACAAAGATAGATTTGAAGTCTGGCTATCATCAGATCAGAGTGTTTCCTTCTGACACCCATAAAACTGCTTTTACAACATATCATGGATTCATGGTCACTTTGAACTTAAGGTGATGCCATTTGGTCTCACAAATGCACCAGCTACCTTTCAGGCACTTATGAAAAAAAAATTCCAAGATCACCTTAGAAAATTCATTCTGGTATTATTTGATGATATTCTGATCTACAGCTCCTCGTTGGAGAACCACATTCTTCACTTACAGACCACATTGCGAATTCTCAGAGCCAATCAGCTGTATGCAAATTTCTCTAAGTGTTGTTTTGGACAGTCAGAATTGGAGTATTTGGGGCATATTATTACTGCTAATAGATTTATGGCTGATCCTGCTAAGATTTCTGCAATGGTGTATTGGCCCAACCCACTAATATCAAAGCTCTAAGAGGATTTTTGGGACTGACGGGTTACTATAGAAAGTTTGTCAAAAATTATGGTCTCATTTATAGACCCTTAACTGACTTACTATGCTTTAATTCCATCGAACCTCTACCGATTTTGACTAATTAAGTTTTCTCCTAAAGAACACTAACTCCATCTCCTTCTCCTCTCTCTCCATCTATTGGTTTCTAACTTTTCTAATACCTTCTTCCTATTTATAATAAACTTTATACTAATAAAATTATTTTTGTTAAATTTTATATTTATTGTTTTCTTTTCTTTAATTTTATTTGTCTTTTTTGTTTTCTCCTTTTTTTTATATTATTATTGGATAGAGAGTATTACATTAACTAGTTAGAAGCCTAACAAGCTAAGCTCCAACAACATACTACTACATTAATTGAACAGCTTGTTGTGCTAGGCTACCAGCGAGCCTCATGGGTAACCTAGCCAAGGGAGCCGAAGCGGATGGGAGGGCTGACATTGTGTCATAACAGGGGCAAATTAACTCTACCTTCCATGTTAATTAATTATTGCAATATTAAGCCATTGGGGGCTCTAACCTGGGACTTCCTGAAACGCATGAAACTTTGGGGAACGGGGATGACCAGCTAAGCTAAGTACCCGTTTTATTTATTATTAATTATGTTATTTCCACCCTAACCTGTAGTCTTTCTAGTTTAAACAAGAACACGCAATTGGGGGATATGGAAACTAATTGGGGGATATAGCTACAGGACAAAATAGGTGTCCCAATAGCAATTCTGGGTGACCCCCTATGTAATTATTTTTTTAATTCTTAATCTAGCCCCCACTAATCAGGATTAGTGATTAATTAAAATTAGTAAAATGTTAAATATTTGCGGGATAAATTAGTGTGTATTTATTTTTATTTGAATTTGTGTGGGTTAGTTGAGAGTGAAGGAGGGAAAAAAAATTTGAGTGGATTTTTTTTTTTTGAAAATAGAAGATGATTGTGATAAGAGAATTGATGCTAAGAGGTTGAAAATTTGATTTTTTTTCTTTGAATCCACCATTGTTGCAGCTGAAAAAGCTCGGTGCCGGCATGGTATTCAACCAAAAAACCATGCCGGTATTTGTCAGATTTTTTCAAAAATTGTTTGCCACTATCCGGGGGTTCGGTCTACTTCCGGTTTTAATCAGTCTACTTCCGGATTTTTTCAGGTTTTGATCTTCAAAACCTATTTTTTCTGGTTTTAATCAGTCTACTTCCGAAGGGTTTTTCTATTTTTTCAAAACGATTATCGATTTTCTTATCAGAGCATGCCGAAACTACTTCCGGCATGGTTTTTGCTTAAATTTCTATGCATGAACATGATGAAAAGTATCCAGAAACTTGATTTTTTTTTCACTTGACTACCGGCATGGAAAGATTTATATCGAGCATGCCGAAATTCAGTACCGGCGTGGTCTTCATCCTAAATAACCATGACGGTACTGAGGAACCCAGTATCGGCATGGTCTTTATCATAAATAACCATGCCGGAACTCAATACTGGCATGGTCTTCATCACTTCCGGCGTGGTCTTCATCCCTACCGAATGTAAAAAAAAAAAAAAAAAAATCAAAGTGAGGAGCCGGCAGAGAAGGAACGGTTGGAGAACGATGAAGAAAAAAAAATCGAAAACCTAAAGGACTGCAGGAACTAATGTTAGAAATGGGGATATATGTTTTGGTTTTTGATTTTAATGTTTTAGAGGAAAGGATATAACAATCTTTTCATAAAGGTTTTTAATTAACCAAAGGGTATTTTAGTACTTTCATATCAATTGGTCACCCCTTAGCCGAAATCATAGGGTGGGGAAAGTAATCAATATCCCCCAATTGTGTGTTCTTAAACAACCCACCTAGATTAAGAACAACAACAAGGTTAGCTAATTTGTGTAAAACCAGACTCAAGAAAACAAAACAAATAAAAATACTAGATACTTATTAATGTGGCCAAACCAAATCTTGAGTTATGGGTTTGGATTGAATTGCATTTACGGTACGGAGAAAATGAAATAAACCAAATACATGAGAGAGCGACAGAGCATATTCGACCTTTGCAACCAAGGAACGCCACAAAAACATCAATCACTAACGAACCTAAAAGCCTTGACCTTATTTTTCAGGAAACAAGGGACCTAAACTATTGAATTGGCTGCCACCAGCCCGGAGGATATCATCATCATTCACTGGCCACTTCACTTCCTCCATCACATGTCGGCTAAAACTTATGGTTTGGATATATTTTTTGACACATACAAAAAAATAAAAATGATCTTGTCCAACAAAAACCAAACATCCAAAAGTTAATAAAAATGGTTTTTGATTAGAGCCAACCTACTTTAATACGTTGGTGCAACCAATACCAACCTAAATGTAAAGTATTAAATGGATTCACCTAACGAAACATGTACTTCCAACCAAGGCCTAACTCAACTTTAGTTGTGATTTATGAGGTTACTTTCGCCTTACTTACGGATATTTTAAGTTTAGATTAGTTAGTTCAACTAAATCCGCAACAAGACTCTGTGGCCCAATGGATAAGGCGCTGGTCTACGAAACCAGAGACTCTGGGTTCGATCCCCAGCAGAGTCACTTTTTTTAAACTTTTTTTTTTTTCTTTTTTTTGCATCCAGATTTTGACCCCAGCGGAGAAACTTCTCAGGATATCCCATTTTGGTGTACCTACTGTTCACACTGGCATTCCATCACACACACACACACTCAAAATTGTACGAGGAAAAAAAACAAAGTCATGTAAAAGCAAAGCAAAAGGCCGTGGGTGGGGGAGGGAGGTACACGGGTGCAGACTTTTCTTGTTTGTTTCCTTAAAATTATTGGCCTCGTTGTTGGGTTCCTCGTCAGCAGCTTCATCACGTTGCAGGCATGTCCTAACACCTCCTCCTATGAGGATAAATCAAAGTCCTCCTCCAAATCTTTATTAAAATAAGGCTAAATCAATTTTCTCATTTATTGCTAGGTCTTAAAACCCTTCATTTTCTCTCTATAATACAGCTTTCATTTTCATCTTCTATCAGTTTTCATTTTCAGAGTGCGAGAGATCAAGCATTTACATTTTGAGAGGTAATGGCTAGTCTTATTGTCCCAGATTCCATCCCATCTGTTGCTGAAGATATTGAGCAACTCCACAAAGCTTTCTCTGGTAATCATCATCACTCTACCCATAACTCTGAATAATTTTCCATTTATACACGATTATTTCTATTGAGGAATGTAAAAAAGAGACCTGTAGATCATGTTTATGGAGTCTGCTGACCTTAAATAATTGGTCCAAATCAGCATTGTTTAGGAACCCATTGACACAATCCCCTCTTAGATCAGATTGATCTACGCTTTATCTTTGTTAGGATCTAAACTTTGAATAGATCATACATCTGTACTCTGTGTGTACAATCTTTTTAGATCAAGATTGTGTCAACTGATCTTCCTTTTGCATATATTGATATTGGTTGATTAGAATTCTGAATGATCTCACTTTGATTGAATTTCTTTGTTTGACTTTTTTTTTTTTTGGTTTTGAAATCAGTGTTTTGTGTTGTTAAGAATTGTGATTATGTAAAGTACCTCAGTTTTACACTAGGAGTAGAAGAATTGGTTAACCATATGGACCTTACCCCTCAATTGTTTGATAGATTGTGTCATTGTGAACACCGGCTTTGGTAGATTTGACTTTCATGTTTCTTATCGGCAATTGGATGTAATTGTTCACATATAGATCTCGTTAAGTATTTCTCGGTGTGCAAGAGATAAAAACTATAGATTCATATTTTTCTTACTTTGCAACCTTTTGTATGTCAGACCCCATTGTGTTCAGGGGCTTTACCTGTTTGTAGGTTTAACTTAAGGTTGAAATGATTGGTTGGGATCTGTTGTTCTATCTTTTTTATTCATTAGTTCATCGTTATGGAGCTTGAGACATCCTTAATGTTCCCATGTTTTACGAATCACTTTGTCCTTGACGCCACTTAATGAGTAGAATATGTGAAGAAACGTTAAAGTGAACAAGAAAATCGCAATTGGGATGTTATTGTTCATGAATTATTCTTTGGTGCTCATATCATAAGCTCCCTTTGCAACCTTTTGTTTGCAACAGCGCCTCGTGTTCAGGGTCTTTACCTGTTTGTAGGTTTAACTAGAGCATGATTTGACTGGCTGAGGTTTATTGTCGAGTCTTTTGTATATCATAATTCATTGTTATGGAGCTTGAGACATCCATAATATTCCCATCTTTATGAATATATACATCCTTTTTGAGCTAGGCTCTTCCCATACGAGTAGATGTATGTTTCTGATATGTTATCTGTTTTTTGCGAAAATGATTTCATTACCAAGATGGATAAGTCTGAGCCATTTTGGTCAAATTTCTTTTGCAGGATGGGGAACAAATGAGGATTTGATTATCTCCATTTTGGCTCATAGGAACGCTGAACAGCGTAAACATATCCGACAAGCTTATGCCGAAGCCTACGGAGAGGATCTCCTCCACTCTCTGGAAAAAGAACTTTCAAGTGACTTTGAGGTCCGTCTCTCCAACTTGGAATAAACTCCAAACTTGTTAATAGTCAATCTCAAGATGAAATATTTGCTTGAAAAATTTAAATGTCACAATGTTTCTTGAAACAGAGAATTGTGCTACTATGGACTTTGGAACCTGCAGAGCGTGATGCTGTATTACTGAACGAATCTACAAAGAGGTGGACTTCCAGTAGCCAGGTGATTCTGGAAATAGCTTGTACCAGGTCCTCCCATGCACTCTTGTCGGCGAAACAAGCTTACCATGCTCGCTTTAAGAAATCTCTTGAAGAAGATGTTGCATCTCTCATCACTGGTGACTTCCGCAAGGTAGGGTGTTCTTTCTTTTTAGTTGAACTGAACCACAAATGGTGTTTCAACTTTTAGGTACCCAAAATTTTGCAAGATTTGCCGTCTAATATCAAAGTTTCTTATAACTGTCCGACTAATGAGTTTCTCCATTTATTCCCTCCCAGCTTCTGGTGCCTCTTGTCAGCACATACCGATATGAGGGACCAGAGGTGAACACGACACTAGCAAAACGTGAAGCTAAGATACTCCATGAACATATCTCAGCAAAGGAATACAATCATGATGAGATTATCAGGATCCTGACTACAAGAAGCAAAACACAGCTTTTTGCAACTTTCAACCACTACAACAACGAATTCGGAAATGCTATCACCAAGGTATGCAAGAGTCTTTGCTTAATATTGAAATTCGTTTCATCCGAAATTTGGGAATGAATTCATCTGGTGGTTGGGTGCATTTTAGCATGGAAGTTAATATTTTGGGTGATTGGTTGCAGGATTTGAAGGCTGATGCAGATGATGATTTTCTTAAGACACTCAGAAGTGTCATCAAGTGTTTGGTCACACCTGAGAAGTACTTCGAGAAGGTTCTCCGATTAGCTATCAACAAAACAGGAACTGATGAATGGGCTCTTACCCGAGTTGTTGCTACACGAGTCGAAGTTGACATGAACGTTATCAAGGAAGAATACTACCGAAGGAACACCGTTCAACTTGATCACGCCATAAAAGCTGATACTTCCGGGGATTACGAAAACATGCTTGTCGCTTTGATCGGCGCATGAGAATGTTCACACCACAAGTTGTTTTCAGCAACACTTGTGTGTGGATTGTGAAGAACCATTTTACTTCTTGCTTTTAATGGGACATGATGTGTGTGTGGTTTTATGTGTGAACAAAAAAGACCTTTCTTGTTCAATAAATCAGCTCATTTTCACTTTAGTTTTACCAAATTTCCAGTAAAAATGGAAGTATGTTGCGCTTTAAGCCGTCCCGATGACAGGTGATAAAACAATATGACCGGAAAAGATAGTTGAAGAAATCTGGGTTTTCCTGGATGACTCCCTAGATATCCTCAGAAGGTCCTCAGTAGTGAAATGAGCCAAACAAATCCGAACACAGTACTCAGGAAGTGATGAATCAAGAAAGTGCAGACTTTTCTTTGCCTGTTTCTTCTAAATTATTGGCCTCCTAGTTATTGGTTAGCTTGTCAGCTTCATCATGTTGTCATGTCATAACTCTTATAAAGTCCAAATCTTTACTAAGTCAATTTCTCATTCATTGGTGACTTAAAATCCTTTCCTTTTCTCTGTATACCTTTCAGTTTCATACTTGTACAAATTTCATTTTCAGAGTGACTAATTCCGTTGAGATAAAAAGAGAATGCCGAAAAGATAAAGCATTAACATTTGATGATGGCTAGTCTTCTTGTCCCAGATTCCATCCCATCTGTAGCTGAAGATTGTGAGCAGCTCCACAAAGCTTTTTCCGGTGATCAATCTACCCCTAACTCAATCTTTCCATTTCATTTTTTTGCTTGTTTCTCGTTTCCGGTTGTGCTCCTGAACTGTTCTTCCGGTTTGTCTTTCTGATTTAGAATTCCCAATGATCACTTTGATAAAATTAGCATCTGCTGTTAAGAATCGTGATCATGTATTTTTTTGATATGTTGTTTGCCCAGGATGGGGAACAGATGAGGATTTGATTATTTCCATATTGGCTCATAGAAACGCTGAACAGCGTACGCATATCCGACAAGCTTATGCTGAAATTTATGGACAGGATCTCCTTCACGCCCTGGAACAAGAACTTTCAGGCGACTTTATGGTCAGTCAGTCAGTCTCTCCATCTCAACAGCAAGATGAAATATATAGTTCAAGAATCTCACTGTCTCGTTATGTTTCTTGTAACAGAGAATTGTATTACTATGGACGCTGGATCCTGCAGAGCGTGATGCTGTATTGCTGAACGAATCTGCGAAGAGGTACTGGACTTCGAGTAACCAGGTAATTCTGGAAATAGCTTGTACCAGATCCTCTCATGCACTCTTGTTGGTCAAACAAGCTTACCATGCCCTCTTCAGAAAATCTCTGGAAGAAGATGTTGCAGCTCACATCACCGGTGACTTCCGCAAGGTATGGTGAAATGAACCATAAATGGTGAGTTTCTCTGCTGCATTTCTAGTAACTATTTGACTGATGAGTTTCTCAATTTATTCCCTCGCAGATTCTGGTGCCTCTTGTCAGCACATACCGGTATGAAGGACCAGAAATGGACATGACACTGGCAGAACACGAAGCTGGGATACTCCATGAACATATTTTGGATAAGGAGTACAATCATGAGGAGATTATCAGGATTCTGACAACAAGAAGCAAGCCGCAGCTCTATGCAACTTTCAATCACTACAACAACGAATTCGGGAACACTATCACCAAGGTATGCAAGAGTGTTCTCTTGATCTTGAAATTCATCTGACAGCAAAATTTTGGATAACAAGGCTCATTACAGCATTTGAGTTACTTAATAATTTGGGTGTTGGGCTTGCAGGATTTGAAGGCTGATGCGGCTGATGATTTTGTCACGGCACTCAGAAGTGCCATTAAGTGTTTGGTCGCACCTGAGAAGTACTTTGAGAAGGTTCTTCGATCAGCTATGCACAGAACAGGAACTGATGATTGGGCTCTTACTCGAGTTGTTGCTACGCGAGTAGAAGTAGACATGAACGTCATCAAGGAAGAATACTACCGCAGGAACACGGTTCAACTCGGTCACGCCATAAAAAGTGATACTTCCGGGGACTATGAAGAAATGCTCATTGCTTTGACAGGGGAATGAGAATGCTTGTACTGCAACTGTTTTCAGCAGCACTTTTGTGTGTGGATTGCGAGGAACTGTTTCACTGTTTGATTTTATGTGTCTGGTTCAACAAGCTCATTTTCACTTTAGTTTTACCAAAATTATCTGAACACATTGCCAGAAAACAAACAGAGAAAGCCGAAAATCAATTTCCTTACAAGTAGTAGTACTAGTAACACCGAAAAATCATGAAAACCCAATTAGGCAATTAGCTTAGAAACAAGACTCACTCACTCACACTACCTGTTTTCTGGTGGTTTTATATGTCAGACACCCTAAAACAATGTTATATACCTACAGGCTCTAAAAATGGCGATCAAGCTTTAGGGAGACGATAGACATGCAGGGGAAACTCTAAAAATCATTCACTAGTCAAATCCCAAGAGAGCAAACGGTACATTCTTAAACACAGAGGCCATAGTAAGTATAATGTTAAATAACAGAGTTATTTAGACAAAAAGTTAAACCAAGGCAATGCTGCTGTCACCGCCAGGAGGCTTACGAGCACCCAAGTGTTCTCTGGACTCTGCTTTGCCGTCAGCAAATATGTTGGAGCCGCTCATCTCCCTAAGCTTTGCGTTGCTTAACGACTTCTCAGCTGTTCCTGAAGGAGTATCTCCCTTGAAAATGTTATTTCCCGTCAACTCGTGAAACTTCTGGTTGTTTATTTTCTTTGCAGTTTTCACTGGAGTTTCTTCAGAGAATGTTACAGCACTTTGACCTCCAGCAACCTTAGAATTGCAATGGAAAGGGAAAAAGTTTAGATAACTAAAGAGCAGACACAATAGAACGGTGCATCAAATCTTGAACAGACATGTAAAAAGTTTCAATGCTACGATGCACCAAAAGGGAACTAGTAAAGTTCAATACTTCAGGACTAGCTGCATTTGGTTCGTAATTTAGATAAAAGTTTTCTTGTTAAAATTTTAAAAAGTGAGACTGTGAAAGATGTGCTTACATTTCTTGGTGCAGATTCTCCCATGTTTATGCTTCCTTTCAATTCCAAAGCACGTGCATCCAAAGGTCGTATGGTAATCTCTGGAGGAGGGCCAAAAATGTCATGACCACTAAGCTCCTGCCACTTTATTTTGGATGATTGTACCCCTAATTTCGTGTCTACATCAGTTTCCAATGTCCCACTTAATTCTCGCTGCTTTGCAACCTCGGCCTGAGAAGTAGGCTTCTTAGGAGAGACACTTTCATCGACGCTGAATGAGATCTGGCTGATTCCGCTTATTGCTTGCTGATTGGCCAAAAAAGAAATGATTTTGGTGAACACGGGAATAAACAGGTTGTAAGAATAAAGCATTTCAAGGACAAAGAAAATAAAGATACCTGGTAAATACGTAAACCTGTTCTGTTAGGTGTCTGATTGGCAGACCCAACTTCTTCTCCACCATTCTCACCATCTCCAACAAAGATACCGCTTCCAGTCATCTCCTTCATTTTATACCCTGAACAGGGTTTCCTAGAAGGTGTACAAAAACGGATTCAGCAAAGCAGAACGAGATGACAATGTCCAACATACTAACCTTAAGGGTAATGCAAAACATTTCACTTTGAGAGTGGCTGTTGAACAGAATAGTCTAGTTTAGAATCCGCAAAGTTTTATTTAGGCAACACAATCTGACATAACAAGCATAGTTCGTCATATCATTTTGACTTCCAGGACAAACAACACCAGTAGCATGAAAATTTTCTTTCGGCACAATCCTATCCTACAATTTTATGGACCACCATGACACGTGCATTCCCACATCCATCAGACGAAAGAAGCCAAAATGGGAATTTAATTAAACTGGTTTAGCTGCTGGAAATCAGCTGCATTTTAAGAAAGTTGTAACATAATTCACGATCCAGATGTGGAAGCATAGAACAATGCAGAAAACAACAATGTGCAGCTGGGTTTGTCTATTATGACGAGAAATAAAGAAAGATAGTAAATCTAGGACATTCAGTTAGACTTAAGTTATAGATCCGCCAAACTGCATATAACTCTTGTAAACCACCAAGTGAAACCAGTCCCTAATCCACGACGACAAAAGGTCTCAACTTCATTTACCGCCGTTTACGCTAGCCTTAGAATGAGCTCAGTTAAGTAAGTATCAGAAGCACATTCTTCATTAACTGATTTACAAAACCGAAAGAACAGAAAAAAAAACAAAAGGAATCGAACAATTTTCTTAGCTGTGATTTTAAATATCACACATCACATGGAAGTAAAGTGTCCAAAAGCTTCTGAAAAGTTAAAGGCAAAAAGAATAAGAGAATTGAACCCACATGATCACTCTAGGAATCGAATTAAGAACAAACAGATCAAGGCTAATTAATCGATAACGTCGAATTCACTAATGTTGCCAATGGATCTCAATTCAATAATACTTCATTCTTCTCAAACCCTAAATCAATCTAATTTTTCCACTGTATACCACATGATCCAAGCAATGAGGGAAAAAAAAAATCAATTTTAAGAAATTTCAAGACAAACCCAGATTGTGAAATCAACAAACAAGAAAACCCAGTAAATCAAAATCAGAAATTTCTACAGAAAGAATCCAGAAAATGAAAATCTCATTATAAAAAAAAATCCAGATTAAGAAAGAAAAATTAACAGATCTCACAATTTTGATAAGCTTTGAGCTTCTTCTTCTTCAGTAACCTGAGCTCCACATAACACTTTACTCACCCCATCAGAGGGCTATAAGAAAACAACACAAAAAAACCCTAAATCAGCTCAAGAAATGTCTACTTTTCTCACTAAGACAGACAAGGGTAAAGAAAAAGAGATCAAGAAAATCAGTGGAAATGATTGATATACCATACGATTAGCAGAACGAGGAGCTGAAGAAGGATCATAGGGTGAAGAATGAGCATTTTGATTCTCAGGCCAAAACAGTAACTCAGCTGTTGATGTATGTGATTTCCTGACCGGAGTTGCTCTTTCCATTTTGAGAAAAAAGAAACTGATTTCTTCTTCTCCTTGTTGTTCCTTCTCTGTCTGTTGTTGATCGCTAGCTAGAGTAGTGTGACTTCAAAGAGACTGCGTTTGAATTTTTATAGAGAGAGGAAGGAAGAAACCACCAACTCCGAAAGAAATTTTTAAAATTTAAGATTTCCGATTTGTCTCAAGATTAATTAATTTATTTATTTTGCTTTTTTTAAATTCGAAAATGGAATAATTGTGCAGTTCAAGCCATCGCCAGGTGTCATTCACATGATGAGGTGGATGCTGACTTATTTATTTATTTATCTTTTTTGGGTCTAGGGGATTCGAAACCTAGCAAGCACAAATTTCTTTTGTTTAAATTGGATTTGTGTAATTTACAGATGTATCAGATGTCACCATGTATGATGTATTCACGCTGGTGGTATAGTGTTATGATCAGATGTCAGATAATCAGTACTGAGGATCTCACTGTGCATAATTGTGATGAATTCAGAAGAAGAAATCCTCACAGAATTTAGTTCATTGTTACTTTATAGTTATCATTTCAATTATTTTAGTTATACTTATGTAATTTGATTTGTTGTAGTTATACTTATGTAATTTGATTTGTTGTAATTTGGATTTATGTAATTTGGATTACGTTGAATTTAAAACTAACTAATACAACCGTTACCACGGTGGGAGGGCCGGCCGAAGAACTCTGTTTACTAGAAAAGTGATACCTTCGTTCCGTTTCGAAAAAATTGATACTTTCATCCGTTTCCGAAAAAGTGATATTTTCGCCCCGTCTCCGAAAAAGTGATACTTTTGCTTAGTTTCTGAAAAAGTGAGAGTATCAATTTTCTCGAAATGGAGCGAGAGTATCACTTTTCTCAAAACGGAGCGAAAGTATCACTTTTTCCGAAACGAAATGTGAAAGTATGACTTTTTCTAAAACGAAAAATTGGTCGATTCATAAACCAAAATATGGTTGCATGATGTGTTATGCGTCCTTTGTAGTGGTTTACATAATAGCTATGCATTCAATTTTCAAGAATTGTGCCTAAAATAAAAGTATCGCTTTTCTTGAAAAGGAGGGAGTACATCGTTTTATTAGTTGCAAAGGATAATTAGTTGATTCATAAACCAAAGTATGGCTACATAAACTATTATGTATCATTTGTGGTGGTATGCATAATGGATATACATTTAATTTTCTAAAATTATGCCTAAAATGATAAACACTTCCGAATTTTTCGTAAAAACTCTAAATTTGATATTGTTGTTCGTGCTCATTGGATAGGTTTTTTTATTAGCTTTCCAACGAGAAAATTTTTGTACAATTCCAAGGTACGGATACGTTATATTAAAGTTTGCTTTCCAATTATACCCCTAAAAGAATATGATACATGAGGAATTATAGTAATTTGACTAAAAGGGAGGGATGTTTTGGTATTATCAAGTGCAAACTACCAAAATCTTTTTATGAAATTGCAAATTTATGTTAGGTTTCAATTTACAAAAAAGTGGCCATAAAAGGGATTCCCTCCCTTCCGGCCCTCCGGACGGTAAGCCCAATTATGATATCGAAGATGTAAAACTAAAACTTAATGGAAGTACTTTTATTTTCATTCTCATTTAAGTCCTCTTCATCAGAATCAATATCAACTGATATGGGCGTTGTCGTCCGTGCCTTCTGTTCTTGAATTTCATCAAATCCATCTTGCCAGACTTGTAATTGTGCAACATTCATCCTTGACGTGTCCATTCCTATGATTCCTCTGAAGTGGGCAATGAGAAAATTTTGTTCAACAAATGATCTTTGCTCATTTCCGAAGTCTATCATATTTTAACAATGTCGTTTTTTTATTGTTTTTAAAAAATTCTGAAGGAAGGATTCTAAAGTTAATGATTGTGCGGTTTTGAATCTGTTTGTTTTTTTTGACACCCACTGTGTCAATTTTTTCTCCATATCCGTTAATATATTAAGATTAGAATTATCATGTGGTGATGTGCTAGTGTTGGGATGAGGGTTTGAGTTCGTCATTCATTCATGAAATTAAAACAGTTTTTTTGGTGAACAATATGGAGACCCATGTTACTGAGAAACATTTGCAATCTTGTAATATGATTTCTTTGGTACTCGATATCCATTCAACATATTATGGTTATATCGGTGCAACTTTCTGAGGATGTGAGACCAGGCTGAGTGCTTGAAACTCGTAGAGTATTTTCTTTGCCATTCCTATCGAGTTTTTTGTTTGCTGCAGTTTGAATATTCATAAATTAGTCATTACAATAAATATAACGCGTTCTAAAAATCAGTTAAACCATTTGAAATGCAACTTAATTACCAAATCGACTTCAGTATCACTGCTCAATATTTGGCGAGTCATTTGCATTATCAAAGCTATCCATGTAGGTTTATGTCTTTGCTGATTGTATTAAAACGACTCAACGACCCAGAAGCATCAGGTTTTTGAATATTCTCAGTCTCCTAATAAAATACTTATGAATATTCCCCCAAAGAATATTATGTTGTTGTTGAGCATCCACCATCGATAGAATCAAAGCACAAGTGTCACATAAGCTCTACAAGTAGCCTTTGGAGTATATTCATCCAGACTATACTTTGGACATCGAGTTTTTAGTTGAAAATTTTCTATTGAAGTATTTTGTGTTTGTGATAAAGTGACCATTTTTTTGGAAAATTTTATTCTTCTGATTTAGAGATTAAGAGATAGAGAGTGAAAGTTTAAGCTGAAAGTGAAATTATAAGAAATTCCGAGTGTATAAGGTGTGATTTTAGAGTTGAAAATGCTTGGATTTATCGGAAATGAGATTAGATCCGTTGGATAGAAAAATACCTTGCCGGCTCAGAGAAGGTCGATCTACACAACTTGAGACGATGGTTGTCTCAGTAAGAGCGGAGCCATGGCCTTCTCTGGGTCGAGCATTCTTAGAACTTGTTTGTTTGCAGCTGACTCGGTGTCTGGATCTGAGTTAACCCCTGACTCGGGCCGAGTCAGCAGTCAAACTGTTCGTTTTGCATTTTGAGTCAGATCTGACTCGACCTCTGACTCAGACATAACCCATGACTCGGACCCATTTGAGTCAGGTAACAAAATACCCCTGACTCACGGGACCAAACCACTGACTCACGTTTTTTGAGTCAGATGAGTCAGATCTGACTCTAAACAAACATATCGAGTCAGTTCTAGATGAGTCAGGTGATTTCACTCAGATCCAGATGACTCAGATCCAGACGACTCAGATGAGTCAGGAGTAAACAAACATGGTGTTAGATAAATCTGATCGACCGGATAGGTAAACTCTCAATTTTGAGAATTTGTCCATCTATTTTTCCCATTTACCTATCCCACTGTGGGGTGGAAATGGACAAATTATCTCGTTTGTCTACTTGCTCTTATACGCTACAAACTATAAATTGATTAAATCAATCAAAATTTCAAATTACTCAACCGATTTCCTTCTCCAAAAAGATTTGGTCGTATTCGTGTACTCTTTCAAAAGATATCAAGCAACGAAATAATGGATTCTTCCTCCGTCAGGACCATTTTATATCACATGGTAGATGGTGACAAATACCAAATCCAAAAAACCCCCGATAATGTGTGTAACTACCATCTTTGCCTAATTGAGTAAAAGATTTAATGAGACATGAACTTTGAGTACAATCTTAATGTTTTATAAGTAGGCTAATATCATTGTCATAGACTCGCAACATAATTCGAACTACTCCCGAGTGATTTGCTCATCTTACCTGTAAAAAAGCTTTTCATTTGCCATCGTTATTCACGGCTATCGTTAATGGTACTGGCGTAGAGCCGGCCGGGATTGAAGGTTGGAGCTAGCGGCTGCATTTTCAAACTTTGCTTCTTCAAACTGTTCTTCACGATCGACTTGTTTCTAGCTGCTCTTTACGGCCGCACTTTTTGAACGTTGCTTTTTTTTTTTTTTTTTTTTTTTTGAAAGATTTTTGAACGTTGCTTCTATCTGCTCTAATAAACTTTTCATTAGCGATGGTATTATTAGTTAAGTGACCAGTAAATAGTATCGCAAAGTCCATGACTAGTGTATGACTATTTAGTTTATAGCATCCCGGATTCACGAGGCCGATGACTAGTGTACGAGTACTATTTCCAGGTTCGTTATTGATGTCTTGTCCAGAAGTTTTTATCTCTTAATTATCCAGAGATTTAATTAATTAATTGTTAATCATCATTCTTAGAATCAAGCACATGTCACTTAAAAACTTCACACCGGGTTAATAAAAATGAAAAGAAAAGAGCCCATCAAACTCTGACTTAAGCAAAGAATGGTGGTTATATATCATTGTTGTTAATTGTCTCCAAGCTGGAAAGGTTGCAGGCATTGCCATAAGAGATGATGCTCTTGCTTGAAGAAGACCCACACCATGGAGAGAGCTGGCCATGGATCAAAAGCTGAGCGTGGAAGCAATGATCATATCATATTCGAAACTTTAACTTAAGACATACACAAAGATTAGGTTTCCAACTGGGGAGGAGGAGGAGTTGAGTGAAATGCCTACTTTCCTAGGTTTAAGGCTTTAAAAGGAAAGGATTAGTTTAACTTACTTGTCCTAATTAATATTATTTTAGTCCTAATGTTCAAGTTTAACTTATCTTGTCCTAATTAGTTTAAGTTACATAATTAAGGATTAGTTTAATTTTCAAGTTATTAAATGTCATTTCTTCTAGAGCATTTCGACTGACTCGTTCATTCTCTTATACATACAATGTCGGTAAACCATAGTTAAGTAAGTGCGACCAAAATCTTCATCGCTTATTAAGAGAGTCTAAGACCATGCTTTATTTAATCACAATAAACAAACACAACTACCTATATATATATATATAAGAAAAAGAACAAAAACAAATGCAAGTTGAGTTTTATTATTTTTTTCCAAAACAATCGATCATTTGTTAGGTGTTGTGGAGATTTTTCTTTCTTTTTTTCCTTTTCCAAGATGGCCGCATGAAGCAGTCGGCAGAAAAAGAAGTACTCCACTAGGCTAGGTATGGAGTAAGTCAATAACCAAAGCCAAGACGCGCGGTATAATTAATTAAGGGGACTATTAGCTAGCTATGGAGTTAATTAGTTTTCTGTAGAACGGAAGAAGGGATCCGAGAAGATGTCCACTAGGCTCCGGAACAAATTTGAATTCAACAGAGTTCACGATTCCGGTCTTAACAATAATTTCATTAATTAGGTGATGAAGTATATAGACGCTGGGACTTATTTGATTAATTAGGTGATGAAATATATAGACGCTGGGACTTATTTGTAGAGCTTCCAACGGGTATCCGATTACATGGAACCGAACCGAACCGGACCCAAATGTATCATGTCCGGTTCCGGGTACTAAGATTGGACTTTTTGGCAAAATTATTATCCGACGGATAGATCCGTTAGGAACCGATAAGTTTTCGGGTCCTAACGGATATTACCCGGTGGGTACCCGAATATTTATCTTTTACTTGTTAATGTTACACAAAATGAATAGATTTTGTATAGTTTCGCATGAATTGTTTTTATTTTTCCTTTATTTTCTTATGTTTAATGTTAATTAGAACAAATATATAGATTTATAATAATTTTATATAAAAAATTATAAGATTCAAGCAAACAAAACAAATGTGAAAATAGATTATAAAAAAAATATACTAGGTGATTTTGGAGGACCAATAAATACCCGGACCCGAAGGGTAATTATGGTTTTTAAGGGTCCGGGTCCATCAATTTAGGAACCGGATCCGAAACCTACTAAAGTTATCGGTTCCTGTTCTGGACCGGATAGGCCCGTTGGCACCCCTCCTTATTTGTGTAAACTCCTAATATTAATCTGGCTAGTTTGGGACCTAGTGTGATTATTTGGAGCATGGTACTAAAAAACAAAAAGGGTCATTAAGAAGTAATCTGTAGAAACCCCTTATCCAACTATTTTAGTTAATGACTAATTTATTCCTGATTAATTAGTATTTATTTAGTTGATTAGTAATAAAAATATCGTGTTACATGTGAAATTAACTTGTGTTAATGAATCATCAAATCATGAAAAAAAATTAAATTTTGAAAAAAATTTAAGAACACCAACCAAGAATCGGTTTATGTTGACATTGTATCAATCCATTGTAACTTCAAAAACATACTGAATTTTTTTGAAATTTGCTTTTACCCAGAATCGGTTTTTATAGATATGAAAATCAGCCGATTATCCAGAATCGGTTCGTATGGACATGAACATAAACTGATTCTGGGTAAAAATTTTCTTTTTGATCGGGAAATTATGTGTTGTTAAACATCAAATAAAACTAACATTCATTCTACTCCATATATATACTTGCGTTTGAGAAGTCATACTCGTTTTCAAACTGGGTGCAAAATCATACGCATTTTCAATTCGGGTATAAAACTATTTTCACTTGTACTTGTACTCGAACTGAAATCGAGTATGATTTCATACTCATTCGGTGATCGAGTACTAATTGGGAAAAAATGGGTTAACCAGAATCGATTTATGTGGTCTTTCACATAATCCGATTATATCAAAAAAAAAAAATACAGAAAACTTGTTATTTCTCATAATCGATTTATATGTGAGGCACATAAAGACCGATTCTTGATTTCTTTATAAATCCAAACTTGGACCCAGAATCGGTTTATATGTGTGCATTAGCATAAACCAATTGTGGTTGATGTTCATCACATATACACCGATTCTGGGGAACATTAATAACAATCGGTTTACGTTAATGCTTATATCAACCGATTCTGGTTTGGTTTATGAAAAGTTTGATGAGAAATTTCTTAAATCATTGATGAATCCCTCTTAAAAGGAACGTACTAAAGGGATTTAACTCAATCACTCGAATTTGTTTGTCGTTGAAATATTGTCCGGAAAAAAATTTGGAGAATTGAATTGTTGTTTGTGATTAGGTTTTAGATTTAGATTTTGATGGATTGAGTTTTAGTTTTTTGATTGAAGATGGTTAATAGAAATGTTTAGAATTTAGTATTTGTTTTAGATAGTTGGAATTATTAAGTTTGTATAAGGGTAATTTAGTATTTTAATATATTTTAGACATATCTTATCCTTCTCTATTGGGTGGATGGAGAAAACCATAGGCCACAAATAAACTCATTAGGCCCCAAACTAGCCGGGAATATTAACAATATGGGTCGGTCCAGTCCAAGTCTCTCGAAAAACACTTCACTGAAATTCATGTTTAAAAAAACTGGAAGCTCTTCATGGGAGATCTCGTCATCTCCCGGTGGACTCAGTTGTTGAAAAAGACTCTGGACACTCTTACGAAATACGAGTAGGTTTTATTTTCCAAGAACTCATTTTCGGCAACAAGATTTTTTTGTTATGCAAACTCTAACTTTCCGACACAGAACTTTTTGCTTTAGATTTAGATCTAAGTCTGCTTTGTTTAAGACAAATCTTCAACATGACAACTACAATCCCAGGTGTTTGATCCATATTTTTTGATGCGAAAAAACTCTTCATCCCCACCTTTTGATCATTATTGAGTCAGAGTTAAGATAATTATAATAATATTTTGAATTGATCATAAGGTCCCATTAGGCCATGAATGTGATGAATGAATATTGGGGAACATGGAGCTTAGCTGGGTCACAATAACTTTAGTTCCTTTCCATTTCGGGTTAGTTAGGAGGAGGATAATAAACGTGGTGTCAGAAGTAACCTTTGTGAGACAGTGAAGGAAAGAATCAACGTAGAGTTCCCACCTGCCATCCATCATTATTCCCCCCAATCATCCTACATTGCTAGCTAACTAGTAGCTACATCTTGTCTACAATTTTCATTTTCCATTGTTTCACCCGTGAACTCAATTTGTAGGTATATTCCGGGCAAGCACCGTGACAAGGAAAGAATTCGTCTGTTTGGAATGGAATCCCCGGGAAACTAGAGAGATTGTACGAAATATTACTTCTCGGGAGTTTTAAATTTCATAAGTATGAAATTAATCTCTCACTCATCTACCAAGAGGTTGTCATGAAAAACTTCTCGTCAAGAAGGTTTCATTTGACAATTGTAAATGATTTTCCATTTGGTACAAAAATCCATTATATAATAATGTCTGAGGGCTCTTCATTACCAATAGATGTGAGTTCAAATCCCTACTTTGTTTTACAATGTGAATTTATCTCTAAATCACTGCATAAGACGAAAGTGAGTTCATATTTTCTTATTGGGCCTCAAATGCAAGCCTAGGAAAACATAAGAAAACCGCCTCACAAGGAAAGGAGTTATGGGATTAGTTCATGTTCTATTTCACGGCGTCTACTCAGGTGAGTTGGGTTTTTAATGCGAATTTAGCTACTTGGTTACAGAGCTGGAAGTTACAGGGAGCTTCAACTAAAATTAAGACAGTTTGGCATCTATTTCCCTATGCACTTTGCTGGGAGATATGGCTAGAGAGAAACAGCAGAGTACATGGTAGAAGACCTAAATCTAAAGACGAGTTGATTTATGCAGTGAAACTAGATATTATACTGTGGAGTTCTAGCACTGAGATATTCAAGAATTACTCTTCAACTCAATTGTTGTTACAATGGGAAGATATAATGGCTATGAGATAATTCTCTGTAGTTTTTGTTTGCGGTTTTGGAGTTAAAGCTCCTTTTTGTATATACTTTGTACATATATTTTCTCTTTCAATATATTATTTCCCTTTCAAAAAAAAAGAAGGAAAGGAAGGAATAAAATCTTCACTGTCAGTGTTAGGCCAAGCACTATGGTGCCCTATTTCCCTTCCCTATCCCTCGTGTAGATGTAAAAAGTTATACAACTACATCCAACAGTCACTACTAGTAATGTAAGCAAGTAAGAGACTCATAAGAACACAAAATATACGCGGTTCGACATGATTACCCACGTCCACGAGGGTGAAAGGATGATCTTATTACTACTCTCAAGTTTACAAGGAAGAAATCTCTCAACAATATATATATTTAATCTCTCATCTCACTCACTTACAAATTACTTGCCCTCCTTTCATTACAAGGGTCTATATTTATAGGTTGAAGTGTTCATACAACAAGGATTCAGTGTTAGTCATATCCCATCTATTTTGATGATCATGTTGGAAGTTCATCCGAGTCTCCTCCCGATGTTTGCTGATTAGTCCTGGAGTCTTCCGAGGGGTGGATCTCCCGGTATGTATTTCTTGGTTTGTTCATACCCGATCTTCCTTGATCCGATGTATCTGTTATACTCGATCCGAGTATCTTAATTATCTTCTGCTCCTGGGTCCACCATGACTTGACTCTTCTACTCATCGTGTTTTCCTTGTCAGTACAGTTATTGCTTTGATTCCCGATGTGCATCACCCGTCAGATCCGACTCCTTGCTTTACACGTGCTTGCCTTACGTTCGTTTGGTAGATTTCTCTTTTACTGTGCTTAGTGTAGATAAGGTAATTTGGTGCTTAATATTGCATTGTCTTTGATGTGTTACCGCTCAAGATCATGCCATGTATGCTTACCAAGTATTTGCTATTACATTTATTCCCATTCTTTCTGCTCGTGTGTCTGACACAATGAGAAGAAAACTGCTTCGCCTCCCACAACCGTTGCCATGCCGCTTATTCCGCTACCATGTCTCCCACGATTTCGTCTTTACTACCGTCCACCTCCTCAGTCGGTTACCATCTCATGGGATATTAGTGAAGATCAAAAAAACCCTGAGGTTTTTAATTCATTAATTTCTTTCTCTATGTTCTAACATTCTCTGCAACCTCTTTATTCTTTCTCCTCATCTTCCTCATTCCCAGCCGCTTTCATGTTTTCCCCCAACCCTTCGTTCTCTTACCATCTTTTATCTCCCCTTAAAATCCTTGCACGACCGTCGTCTCTGCTCCTCACTGTTTTCATTATCATCGTTATTTTTACTTTCTCGGGTAGCTTTCTTCCATGACTTCATCTTCCCAATCAATGAAAGATAAAAGGTGCGTAAGTTATGTATTTTCTGATGATGATTCTTTTCTTGTTGATTCCTTGTTTACTGTTGATGATCATTCTCTCCATGATCATCACGCACTCGATATGATTTTGTTTAATGATTCCTTTGTATCTTCACATAGGGTTGAGAAGAAGACTTACAAATATGTCAATATTACTGATGCTCAGTTCCTGAATTAGTTGAAGGATGAGTATGATCTTCATGACTATGATCTTGAATTAGTATCGAGTCAAAAAGGTCTACTGAAGAAGAATAAGGTTGAATAGTTCGCTCATTCTTCTGAGGCGACAATCATTACCAAGGGCCAACTCGAACTCGGGTTACGTCTTCCTTTTTATGATCTGAACTGACCTTTTGCTTATGAGGTTTTATCACGGCTCCAAAATTCTCGGGCCTTAGCTCAATGGAATGGAAACACATTTCGTCTTATGGATGAATGGGAGAAGCGCGGAATGGGCGAATGCTCTGACACTCCTTGGTCTACGTACTATCCTTCCCATGCAAGCAAGTACACCTTAGCTAGTTTTCTGGGTAACTATCGAAGTGGAACTGCCTCTCTTGGCGATCTTGCCGGATATGCTGCTAGTCCTCATCGTAATAAGGTTATGACCGATGGCTTTGAAAAGTTGATGTTGGATGAAGATCCTGAGTATGGCAACAATACCAACAGACATGCTCATCATACCAGCGACTCTATCTGGGATCGGGTCCCTCTTGTTGTCCCTGGCCCCATCTTAAATGGCAAGCTTACTCCTCCCAATTTTCCTACTGAGCCCTACCAGTTTTGGGTAGTTAACGCCGATCAGGTATGGTTGTATTTATTTGGTCTACTTACTTCAGGTCTTTGTCCTCGGGTAAAAATAATTTTCAAAAATCTTTGTTTTTGCCGTTTAAGACTCAAAATACTCGGAAAAGAGGTTCTGGCACTATGACTGAGGAAGATCCAGTGAAGGTAAAAAATATATTTATCTATTCTCAGTACATGTGCTTGCCCTTATTTGTTTCCTTTAATGGGTCTGACGATGTTGCGCTTGTAGAAGTCAAAAACTGGTGAAAAAGGTGTTGAAAGCTCTTCGGGGAAGGGTGGTGAGGATCCTGACGATCGACTCCCCTTATCTCAATTCATGAAAAGGTTGCACAAGAAGTCTTTTGATGTTTTGTCTACCATTCTAGGTGAAAAGGCTGACAAAGGTGGTAAGAGTGGCTAGGATGGCCCGGCCGAGGTGCTGGAAAAAATGTGCCCCAGACCCGAATCGCTAAAGTATCTTCAGGTAAGAAATCTATTCTCCTAAAGCCGGACGTTACTTTGGTGATCTCGGATGATGATAGTGATCGCGATAATATTTTTGGTTCTAAAACTAAGGTTGAGGGACCATGCAATGGGGAAAAGAAGGAGCAGAACCGTACCAAGATCTCTTCCGGTAGTAGGGACGGTCAAAGCTCTCTGGACACTGATCCGATTGAGACTATTCAAAGGGACCCTCCTTCTCTTTCAAACCTAGGCGTAGTTGGCGGGTCAGTCTTTATATTCTCGGGTATTGCTTGTGATTCACTCGGTGCCCTTGCCTCTTCAAGTTTCAGCTCTCTTTCAACTGCTGAGATGTTGCAAGTTGTGCCCCTATATGGTCATGCAATAAGAGATTCCCTTAACATGATGGTCAATAATATTTTCTCGGTTGATTCGTTAATCTTTTCAATATATATTCCCCTGACCCCCTGTATTTGTAGACCGAGAATCAAAATCTGCTCGAGGCCGCTATTCACCAAGAGGAAATGACTCGCCTTCAGGCTCAATTTCAAGGTGAGCAAGAACGTACTCGGGATCTCGAGAAGCAGTTGATCGAAGCTCAAGGTACTTTGTTGAATTCCTTTTATTGTTGGTTGATTGATGTTTTAGTGCCAATATCCTGAGCCCAATATTATCTCTTAGCCAAAATATCTTGCTTAGACAAGGACTCCGTCTCCGAATTCCGTCGTATATCTAGGAGACTGAAGTCCGAGGAGGGTCACGTTTCCACACCTCAACAAAATATATACAATAAAGATGACAAAATTGACCACCACGCTTCCGAGATTGAAGATCTCCAAGCCGAACTAACTCGTTACCAAAGGTTTGAGTATGTGCCAGAGGAAATAGATAATCTTCGTTCCGACCTAGCTCGGTTTCAAAGGGTTGCTGCCAATAGAGGTATGTTGGTTGATAGTTTAGAAGGTCAATGTAACTCGCTGAGAATTCAGAAAAGAGACCTTCACTCTGATCGCAAACGTTTTTCTCAGTTGAAACATGAATCCGAAGAGTCTGCCCGAAAGTTAGAGGAAAAACTTCTTGGGTTTGATCAGGTATCTCGGGACCTGGAATGGACTCGGCTCCGGTTGTCGGGTCTTCAAATAGCTCACGATTTTCAGAAAGCTTTATGGGGTGAACATAAGAAATATTTCCCCTCTAATAAATTTAATGAACATTAGTATAACGAGTTAATATTAAAGATGTCTGAGCTTGAGACTAATCTTTCTAAGTTCGAAGAAACTTTAAAATTAGCTTTACCCACACTTTCAGGTCCTTGTGCATGTTTCGTGTAGTTTCGATGTTTCTTCTCGCTTTATTGTATCATTTTCTAGGGTTCTAATCGTTTCTCCCCTCTTGTTTATGAAGCCGAGCAAGGAAAGGTCAAATATTTAGAGGAGAAGGTCACCCAATTGAAACAGAATGAGACCCTCCTGAATACGAAAATTTCCGATGTCACTGCTACTACTACTGAGTTAAAGCGCCAACTGACCGAGGAGAAAAAGAAGTATGAGACTAATATCTCTATGAAGATCAAGGAAGGTGTAAAATAATTTATCGAGATAAGAAAAGCCAAAGTTTCTGCTAAGAAATCGGGCTCGGGATCGACTCAACCCATTGAATAGTTTCTGTCTTTTGTAGTGTTGTGCAACTATTTTTCCCTTCTTCTCGGGCTGTAATTTTCGTTTCGTTTGAACACCTTTAACTTTTAGATGACTTTTTTATAGGGTGTTGCTTCACCAATCGGTTCCTACTTGCTGGGGTTTGTTACTTTTACAATATTTCATGTTGTTTATTTTATGCACGGTCATTCATAACCCTTAGCGCTTCGATTTTCTGTTATCATAATGTTATTCATATGTTAGTATAAATTCTATACCTGTCGAAAACACTAGACAATGAGGCTCATTGGGCCCAATGCGATGTCCCGATCGAGGTATCTCATCATTGGTATTTCGAACCAATAGTAGTGTGTTAAGTCATTCATAGATTCTATGTCTCAATTATCCTAGGTTAGTCATCAGTCGCGGTTGCCTATGATCAAGTGAATTTGGTCACTTGCGATGGGAGAAACCTTTAGAATGTAGGTAGGTTTCCCAGCTATCAGGGACTCGTGTATCGATAACCTTTGGTTACTGGCTTCCAACCAATAGAACCCTTAGACTACCTCAGCACTTGCACACTGCCATCGCCCCGAGTTCGAATAGCCCGTCGAGTGTACGTTTCCTCGGCACTTTCACATTTCCATCTCCCTGAGTTCGAAACGACCATTCGAGTGTAAGTCACCTCGCCACTTGCACATTGCCATCACCCCGATTACGAATGACCATTAGTCTCTTATGTCATTTTCCTTATCTATATCTCATGGATGATTAAAGGATTCGAATGACGAAGTATCATACCTGTATTTCCACCTCTCATGGGTGGTATAGTTTCAAATATCGCGCGTTCCATGGTCATTCTTCCGGAGTACCGTCAGGTTTTAGTATATTGTACGCCCCTTTTCCGACCTTTGACACAATAGTGTTTGGTTTGTCCCACCTGGCTGCCAGTTTTCCACCCTTCTTGTCTCACTCATTCTTAGGCAATTCTTTCATCACTAACTTCCCCGAATGGAATTCTATCTGGTGGACTTTTTTGTTGTATTCGCATTATAGCTGTCTTTAGTAATTCTCCATTTTTTGTAGAGCCATCTCTCTTATTTCTTCCAAATAATCAAGTTTATCTAGGATCAAATCTTCCGATAGATTCCGCCTACATGCTTCTGTTCTTGTATTGGGTATCATCGCCTCGGTTGGGATAATTGCTTCGGTTCCATATGTGAGCATGAAAGGAAAGAGACATGTTTCCTCTCTTCGGGTGGTTTGATAGGCCCATAGAACATTGTGCAGTTCCTCACACCATTCACCATACTCCCCATCAAGCTTCTTTTTCAAGTTATCTGTTATCGTCTTGTTGGTGATCTCGACTTTCCCATTACTTTAGGAGTAAATGGGTGTATCTTTACTCTTCCTGATATTGTAAGTGTTGAATAACATGTCTATGTTCTTTCCTTGTAGTTGATTCCCGTTATCTGACACAATAGCTGCGGGAATTCCTAAGCGGCAAATAATGTGTTCGAAGATGAACCGAAACACATCTTTATCCCGAATATGCCTTAATGCTGCATCTTCGACCCATTTTGCGAAGTAGTCTGTTTCTACTATCAAATATTTTCTTTGGCCCGACCCGACATGTAGTGGTCCCACAATATCGATGCCCCATTTAGCAAAGGGCCATGGGCTTACTACCAAGTTTAATGATACTGATTGAGCGTGTATCTTCTTTTCGAATTTTTGACATTCGGTGCAAATGATTGCCATGTGCTTCACATCTTCATTCATATAGGGCCAGAAATACCCCCATCATTTTATCTCTAGTCGATAGGATTCATCCAGAGCTATGGTCACCCGCGTCGCCATAATGCAACTCATTTAAGATCGAATATCCTTCCTCTTTACTCAAACACCTTAAAAGTTGACCTAGATATGATCTTTTGTACAATATTCCTTCTCGCAACTCATAGCATGCTGCTTTGCTTTTAATTTTGTTGGCTTCGGGTCGCCTTTTTTGTAACTCTCCCGACTCTAAATATTGATGAATCAGTTTTCTCCAATCTCCTGCCTTATATCTATCGATTGTGGCAGATACCATTTGTAATTTCATATCCCATTCTTCGGGTATTGATGGCATTAACACTCTTCCAATTCGTATAGCTTCTATGATCGGGTCTGTTAACATGGACGCGATGTATGCCATGGCACCCGCATGTCGGTTATCTTTTCTGTAAATATGTCGGAACTTGATGTTAGGAATCTGGTCAATGTAGAACTTTGCTAGTTTCCAGTATTTCTGAAGTATCGGGTCATGAGCAGTATACTCTCCCCTAATGTTTCGAATCACTAGCTGTGATTTATTGGTTAGTCTCACCTCCTCAAGTCCTAACTCTACAATTAGTCATAAAACATGTATTACCGCTTCGTACTCGGTGACATTGTTAGTTACTTCGAACTCAAGTCTAAATGAAGGGACTATCTTCTTTTCTTTCGGCATTGTGAAGACCAACCCAAATCATGAACCGTATTTTTTTGATGACCCATCAGTAAACAGTTCCCATCGTGTCGGGCTGCAGTTCTCGAGAAATTCGGAGGGGTCATCCCTATCTTCTTCCATGCCGGGAATATCCTCTACTTCTTCCTCCTTACCAAAGGGAAAATCAGCAAGGAAATCCAGTACGGCCTGTGCTTTGATAGCTGTCCTCATTTCATAAAAGTCGTTAAATTTCTTAATTTGAGCGAACCACTTGGATATTCGACCCGACCTTGCTGCACTATCGAGTACTGTCTCGATAGAGGATTTTATTAGCACCCTGATTATATGTGTCTGAAAGTACATCCGAAATTTATGTGTTGCAAACACTAATGTAAGCATCAATAGCTCGATTTTGATATAATTCTTCGCCGCTAGACTCAAGATCTTACTAATGAAGTATACTGGTTTTAGTTCCGCTCCTATATTCCTGACTAGTATCGCGCTGATAGAACATGATGTAACTCCAAGATATAGTGTAAGCACTTTTTCTGGATCAGGCCTTTGTATGACGAGTAGACTCGCGAGATGTTGTCTAATTTTCTGGAATACTTTCTCGCATTCTTCGCTCCATTTGAATTTCTCTCACTTTCTTAGTATTCCGAAGAAATCCTTGCATTTATCGGATGATCGTGAGATGAAACTCCCTAGAACCGCTAAGGACCCATTCAGCTTTTGCACATCTTTGACTGTTACCGGAGATGACATCTCCAAGATGTCCCTAACCTTATCTGGATCTGCTTTAATTCCTTGATCTGTGATTATGTATCCCAGAAACTTGCCCGAGGTTACCTAGAAAGCACATTTGGCTGGGTTAACCCTCATCTTGTACATCTTCATTGTCTGGAAGATGTCCCGAAGATCTTAAATGTGATTGGCCTCCACTCTGCTTTTGACCAACATGTCGACTATATACACCTAAATGGTATTGTGAATCTTATCCTCGAACACATCTTCAACCATTCTTTGATATGTGTCGCTCGTATTTTTTAACCCAAATGGAATTTTAGTATAGAAATAGAGTCCTCTGGGTGTAAAGAAAGATGTTTTTTCCTGATCCTCGGGAGCCAATGGGATCTGGTTATATCGCGATTATTCGTCCATTAACGATATCGCCTTGTATCACACTGTTGACTATACTAGTTGATCGATATTCGGGAGGGGGAAACTATTCTTTGGACATTCCTTATTCAGATCACCGAAGTCGATGCAGATTCGGACCCCACAGTTCTTTTTAGGTACTATCACTATATTGGAAATCCATATCGGATATTATGCCTTTCGGATGATCCCAGATGATTATAACTTCCTCAGTTCCACTTCTACTGATGCTTGTAGTTCAGGTGTGATCCTGCTCATTTTCTGTCGGACTGGTTTAAACTTCAGATCTATCTTTAGGTGGTGACAACACACCTCGGGATCGATACCTTCCATATCGTGCATCTTCCAGGAGAATGCGTCCATATGCTCTCGTAGTAAAGTTATCAATCGGCTTATTTATTCCTCTGATAATAACGTCCCGATATTTACAATCTTCGGGTCTTTTCCTGTCCCCAAGTTCACCTCCCGAGTAGGTTCTAGAGCTATGAAGTTCAGTTTTGGATGCCCGATCGGTGTTGCTACCTTTGGTTTCTATAATATTTTATCTTTGCCTGCTTCATGTGACACAACTGCTTGTGAGATTATCTTTTCCAGATCTTGATCGGCTTTGATGGTTTTGGCCATGTTCTTTTCTCGACGTAACCTTGCTCGTTTATCTTTATTTTGCTGAATATCCACTTGGATACATTGTCTAGCGGCTTGGGGATCACCTACGACCTCCTCGACCACACCTCTATAGGTAGGAAACCTTAACCTCTGATGATAAGTATATGTAACTCATTTGATACCAGCTGTTAGAGCATTGCTTGGTCGAACTCGCAAGCTTTTTTATCTCAAGCTTGTTGTCAAGTTTAGTTGCCAAAACTATAAGTCTTGATTTCTAGTCTACTTGTAGCTAACTCTCGGACTAGGATAGAAAAAGTAGTTGAGCTCTAGACTCCACGGCGTTCATCATGCAAAGATGAAGAACTGTTCAAGGAACTGGTGGATCTTCATCGACAAAAAGGTATGTGGAGACTTGAACTTATCTATCACTCAAAAGTATATCTACTTTATCTCCTATCTTGAGACAAAATTCGTATTGATATATAGACTTCGATTATACATATATGTTATTTCGAACCGAGTTTATCTCGCCTATCTATTTTTCGAAATATATGTTGGTAAGCTTTCGCTTTGGCAAAGTTCATCTTTACAAGTGACGAAAGTCATGCTGATTATTTCAATATCTTGAAAATTGATTTGATCAAAAATAATGTGTGAATAACCTCTATTTAACATCCTCTAAAAATGTTTCAATGATTCAAATAAAGAGTTTAGAACATGTAACCATATTTGATAAGCATATATTGTGTTCGCGCATTAGTGTATAAGTCTAAAACCGGGAACCAAATGTATGCATACTTGTGTGTGTACTAAATGGTTGATGGAGACTGGGTAAACTGGCAGAAGTTCACGACGGTGAATTTCTGCTGATTTTGGAAATCAAAACCAACCCAAATCTGGTAACTTAAGTACACATACCCGTAAGCATACTTATGTGTGTTACTTTCTAAAATTAGTTTGTTAATAAACTAAAATATTTATATATTAAGGAATGCAATTTGAAAACCGTGGCTATAATGTTCATGAATCGATTCGAGTGAATCAAAACCGATTTTTCTTCGATTATGTCTTGTATACTTCTATACGATATAAGCAGTTGAAGAACTCTCAAACTAGTTCATTTGAGTCATTTGGACTAGTTATGGTGAAGATGAATAAGGTTAATATGAAAGTGCTCATATGGTTAACCATTGGTTAACTATTGTTGAACCAACTAGGTGTACACGTTTAGGTACGGTTAATCAAACATAAATGATGTATATTTCATTTGTGTATAACAAGCTAAGTTCGATCTAACGTTTGGAATATATTAGCTTGAATCTAATCAGGTTTTCATTTAACGATGAATATTGAATGCTTTCTTACCAAGGTAACTTAGATTGCAAACCCTGATTTGGAGACTATATAAAGGAGAACTCTAACAACTTGGAAACTTAATCCCCACACCTCCTATGTGATACTAGTTGTATAATCTATAGTTGATTTTCCTTTAACCTTAGGTTTCTATCGAGACCTTGTAGGTTAAAGACTTAAAGACTACATTGGGATTGTGAAGCTAGACCCAACTATTTTATCTATAGTTTTGTGATATGATCTTGTTGTTTCTATTGTGATTGAGTACAATCGTAAGATTAGCTTGAGATTAATTTCTCTGATATGCAAGATAGAAAAATAGTCACAAACATCTTCGTTTCATCGTTTGTGATTCCGCAAAATCTTGTTTCGCTAGTCGATTAAGATTATTGTGGGGTGATAGATAAGTCTAGGATGTTCTTCGGGAATATAAGTCTGGGTTATCGATTGGTTCCTGTTCACCTTGATTTATCAAAAGACGTAAAAAAACTCGTAGGTATTTCTGTGAGAGACAGATCTATCTATTACTATAGACTTTTCTGTGTGATACAGATTGGTTTATTAAAGTCTTCGACTTTGGGTCGTAGCAACTCTTAGTTGTGGGTGAGATCAGCTAAGGGAATCAACTGCGTAGTATCCTGCTAGGATTAAAGGCATAAGGAGCGTAACAGTACCTTGAATAAGTGTGATATTGATTTGCGTTCAACTACTGTCCAGACCGAAGTTAGTCTGTAGTAGGATAGTGTTTGTTGCGGCTTAATATAATGTGGTTCTCAATATGGACTAGGTCTCAGGGTTTTTATGCATTTGCGATTTCCTCGTAAACAAAACTTTTGGTGTCTGTGTTATTTCATTTCCGCATTATATTTTGGTATATAATTGAAATATCATAGGTTGTGCGTTGAATCGATCCATTAGTAAATCCAACCTTTGGTTATTGATTGAAATCGATTGATCCTTGAACATTGGTCTTTGGTACCATTCAAGTTTATTTCTCTTGTATTCAATCAGACTCGCAGATTTCTATTTGTTTGAGTTGGGATTGAATCGAGAAATTGAGATATAACATTTTGATATACTTTTTATTAAGATTGAGTCTCACTGTCTAGTTGATTATCTTAAGAGTATATTGGAGTTAGTCCATACAGATTACTAAGCGAAATATTGGGTGAGGTTGTTAGACCCCTGTTTTTTAATTGGTATCAGGGCAGGAAAACACGTTTAAAGACCTTATAAGTCTGTGTTTGTAGCGATCTGACTATATGGACAGTAATCTCTCTGATAATGCAACACCAGATCAGAGTTCCGTTGAGATGTTTGAAAATCCTGAGACATCTGAGAAACCTCCTATATATGCATCTGTGTCTGAATCTATCTTCAACTGGGAAAAGTGTATTGATAAACAGTTGGATGATCTTTCAGATGACAATGATTCAGAAGAAGGACAAACTATTGATGAGGAAGTCTCTCAATATATCAAGCTCTTTGACCATGCTTTGAAACAAAACAAGTAAACAACTTGCTTGAGTAAATATTTGATACCTCTCTACCAAGAAAACATAAAAATGGGAAAGGTCTTTTAAGGTTATTTTTTTGGATATAAACTTTTACAATCTACCGTTAAATATCGAGAAGAAGACTTACGCTAAAAAAGATATGAATGTGATAATCTCCTTCGAAATCCCTTTGTGTTGAAAGAAAAAATTGCAGAATCTGAAGCAAGGCGTGACTCTCAACAAAAATGTTTTAATGGCAGACAACTCAGTCTCCTCGCCAGAGAAAAATCTTTGAAGAATGATCTCGATGCTTCCCTTAATAAGGTAAATTTACTGGAAGACAATCTGAAAAAAAATTAATTCTATCTCTACTAAATTATCTTCTATGCTTGGAGCATGTAAAGAACATCGTGATACACGTGGTCTGGGCTACAAGGGAATTGACACTCCAAGTACTGGTAAGATCAATATTTTTCATGCTAGCGAGGTTGGGCTGAAGTTTCGGCATGACCTGGTTAAAGATGTCTTGGTTGATATATGTTACAAAGCGGGTGTTGTATTCAGGAAGGAGGTTCCACTTGGTTTTCTTTCCGATGATAATAAAAAATGCCTCATTCCTGCATATATTATGGTTTATAATTGGGAAGATGGCAAGGATGTATGTATGGATGTTACTGGTGTCTCGCCCTTCACAAGCGCGATGACCAATTTTACTCCAGGACATGCTATCTTGGCTGCTATCACTCGTAAAAACAACAAGTATTTGGAAAAATGATCTTTGCATGGTTATGGGTTTGGTGTGTTGGCCTTTTCCACTTTAGGGGAGCTCGATGCGGATACAATTTTTTTTCTTAAGAGGCTGAGAAATTTCATGGCTAGGCATGATGCCAATTTCAAGTTAGGAGATTCTCTTTTTCATAGGCTAGGAATTGTTATTCAAAAAGGGATTAGCGCTCAGCTTGTTGCTAGGCTGCCCGCCATTCCTTGTAATTTTGATCCTCTTTCTTTTATGGATTAATATTTTACAAAAAATATGATAACTCTTTATGTGAAAAAACTTTTCCTGCAGGCGACGGTCTTAGGAACAAGGATTGTAGTCCTTCAAATTTAACTCGCATGAGAACATTCAAGAACAATTCCTTTAACTTCTATTATTGCGGAAATAAAGGACATCTTGAATGAAGATGTTGTTTTCGACCGAGGAATGAGAAACTTCACAACATTCTTGCATGGATGTCTAAAGAAGTAATTAAACATGTTTCTCATATTTCTGGAGTAAAAGGAAGTGTCTGCAATCAAGAGAAATGTTGTGATGAGTCACTTCAAGATTTTGAGACAAAAATGCCTATAATGGTAAAAGGAGGAACGTCGAGTGGACAACTGACTCCTTAAATTATTCTGAGAAGAGAAAAAATCATAGGAGAAAAAAAAAAGGTTAAATTCCTTATCTCTCTCTGAAGAAGACCGTGAACCATAGGTGTCTGCTCCAGATGTCATTCATATTAATAATCGAGTCTCTGAGATCAAGATAAGCATAAACAGACTCAAACAGAATATCAAAAAGGCAAGGAAATCAGCAGGTTCATGTATTCCTTGTTCCCCTCTGGTTAAATCTCTTTCAACTAATCCTAGTGATTTTTCTGAAAATCTTCATGAAAGAAAGAGAGAAGAAGTCAATATTCTTGATGAGAAAAATGCTCATAAAAATACAACATGACTGCTCAATGTAGCATCCTTCTTGTAATGTGGAAGGATGCTCATAATTCTGAAGAAGCCCTTGTGTCTTGAGAAAGTAGTTGTTGTTATATTTTAAATTTTTTTTTCTCTTTGCTCTTATGAAACAATGATCATAAAACTATTGAGCCTTGCTCCAGTACTTTACATGATGTAATGATCGTTTAATTTTGAGAATAATTCCTTGTTTGATTGTCTTGTTTTTCAACAATTCTTTTTTGTTCCCTTGAACAAAGAATGTCATCTTTTGGTTTAGAATGATTCTTAAGTTTTTTCAAGACTTCCTTGAAATTTGGATCCATTATTCTCCTGGTCTCGTACCAAGGTTGTATCCATGTGTGCACGTACACCTGACCCTCTCAGAACATATACGAGTAACCCTAGGGTTTCCTATGACAATGGATGTATGTATGTATCATGATACTTTTGATACATACACGTTCCATAACGTCAAAAGGTTCATCTGACTTCTGTGTACACAATGGATGGATGCTACAAAGAAGACAATGTTGAGAAGGGCAAGATTATCGAGTTTCATGAGAATCCTATTTTCATAACCTGCTATCATGTTGTTGATCATGAAAACAAACTACCAGTTCAGATGTCATCACAACTGGTAGGAAATCTTCTTTGAGATTTTGAGGTTGTATATGAACAACTTGGAATTACAACAAGGAATCTTGATTATCTGAAAAACGAACTAAAGAAAGAAACTGATGAGCTCATCTATGTTCAATCTCTAGTTGCTGGCCGTGTTTAATGTTTTTCGAATCATGTTCTCTAAGAATTGTGTTTTTTGTCTAGGAAAGCTTCTTATGAGAATTTTATTCTTGTGTTTTAAGAAGAATAACTAGAGTTTGAAATAGATATTATTGTGATTACACATAGCTATATCCAACGTTTTCATCTTCAATGTTCTTAGATTTATTTATTTTCTAAAGGTTTGGAAGATGATTTTGTAGTATTAATCCTTATGGTTTTATATATTGCAATTTTTTATGGGATATGTGTGTTTGCATCCGTGAACTGTGATTGTCCCATACATGGTCAAAAGTTAAGTATTTCATATGTTGATATGCATGTATTGATAAAAGAATGAATGAACTTTTGACAAACAAAAGATAAGCCTTTTATGTCATTATGCAAATATTGATGGAAGAAAGGATGAGCTTTTGTTTACAAAGATTAAGTCTATTATATGTCATTGTGCAAATAGTGATGAAAGATAGAATGAATCTTTGTTTATTCCGCAGTATTGATCTTCCCTGATCCATATATACTGTGCGGCTCCGTAAGTTTTCTTATGTTGAGCATTTTTCAATTAGATTAATCATGGGTTCTCTTGTGGTTAATTTAGTTGAGTATTCCGGTTAAATTAATCATGGGTTCACTTGTGGTTAATTCAATTGAGTATTTTGGATACAAATTCATATTTTTATGAGATTTGTTAATGTCCAAAGAAATCCTTCTTTTCTTGTGAAAGTAAGGTCGCTCTTGTTGTTCTTCCGGGAATGACATTATATGGGGGAGAGTTCTTAATTGAATTTGTGCTTAATTGCCAAATATTTGTGGGGAGTGCGGCTGTGGAATATTTTAGGGGTTATCTTGTATCTTTATAAACTCCTTGATGAATGCATTTAGTTTCGGCTATATGATTGCATCTAAAAAGTTGATATGTGCTTTCTTTGGGTCATGAAGTGTCTCTATGGAAATTTCATTAGGATCCCACTAGTTTTCGTTCCTTTGCCAATTTTATTGACAAAAAGGGGGAGAATTAATGTATAGTACACTATAAATACATATGGTTTTCGGATCATTATGTAAGGGGGGGTGGTTTTCATGTGAGATGAAGTATTGACTGACGGTCGGGGGGGGGGTTGATACATATCTCCATAGTATTGTTGTCAAAGTTGTGATACAATTGAACTTTGATGCTGTGTAATAATATTATGACACTGTGTAACAATGATTGAGAGATTTTATTTTCTCATTGTTATGACTACGGATCTTCAACAACGGTGATGCTGATTTTAATATCTTTGGAATCATTGGAGCACTTGGAAGTGACGAAGATTTCGAGTCATGTTGAAGAACCAAGGAGATCATGCATGTGGAAAATAAGCTGCAAAGTTTATTTATTTTTTATTCCATATGAATTGATAGTTTTGTCACTAAAATTGACAAAGGGGGAGATTGTTAGAGCATTACTCGGCCGAACTATCTCAAGCTTGTTGTCAAGTTTAGTTGCCAAAACTATAAGTCTTGATTTCTAGTCTACTTATAGCTAAGTCTCGGACTAGGATAGAAAGTGTAGTTGAGCTCTAAATTCCACGATGTTCATCATGCAAAGACGAAAAACTACTCATGGAAATGGTGGATCTTCATCGACAAAAAGGTATGTGGAGACTTGAACTTATCTATCACTCAAAAGTTTATCTACTATATCTCTTATCTTGAGACAAAAGTCGTATTGCTATATAGACTTCAATTATACACATTTGTTATTTCGAACTGAGTTTATATCACCTATCTATTTCTCGAAATATGTGTTGGTAATCTTTCGCTTTGGCCAAGTTCATATTTACAAGTGACGAAAGTCATGTTGATTATTTTATTATCTTGAAAATTTCTTTGATAAAAAATAGTGTGTGAATAACCTCTATTTAACATCCTCTAAGAATGTTTCAATGATTGAAATAAATAGTTTAGAACATGTAACCATCTTTGGATATAAGCATATAATGTGTTCGCACATTAGTGTATAAGTCCAAAATCGGGAACCAAATGTATGCATACTTGTGTGTGTACTAAATAGTTGATGGAGACTTGGTAAGTATGCGTACCCGTACGCATACTGGCGGAAGTTCACGACCGTGAATTTCGGCTGAGTTTGGAAATCAAAACCAACTCAATCCGGTTACCTATGCATACTAGCGGAAATTTCACGTCCGTGAATTTCTTCTGAGTTTGGAAACCAAAAGAAACTCAAATCCGGTTACTTAAGTATGCATACCCGTACGCATACTTAAGTGTGTTACTTTCTAAAATTGGTTTGTTCATGAATTAAAACATTTATATATTAAGGAATGAAATTTTCAAACCATGGATAAAATGTTCATGAATCGATTCGAGTGAATGAAATCCAATTTTGCTTCGATTGTGTCTTGTATACTTCTATAAGATCTAAGCAATTGAAGAACTCTCGAACTAGTACATTTGAGTCATTTGGACTAGTTATGGTGAAAATGAATAATGTTAATATGAAAGTACTCATATGGCTAACCATTGGTTAACTAATGTTGAACCAACTAGGTGTACACGTTTAGGTATGGTTACTCAAACCTAAATTATGTATATTTCATTTGTGTATAACAAGCTAAGTTCGATCTAACGGTTGAAATATATTAACTTGAATTTAATCAGGTTTTCATTCAACGATGAATATTAAATGCTTTGTTACCAAGGTAACTTAGATTGCAAACCCTGATTTGGAGAATATATAAAGGAGAACTCTAGTAACTGGGAAACCTAATCCCCACACCTCCTGTGTGATACTAGTTGTATAAGCTATAGTCGATTCTCCTTTCACCTTAGGTTTCTACCGAGACCCTGTCGGTTAACGACTTAAAGACTTCATTGGGATTGTGAAGCCAGACCCAACTATTTTATTTGTTATTATGTGATATGATCTTGCTGTTTCTATTGTGATTGAGTGCAATCTTAAGATTGGCTTAAGATTAATTTCTCTGATAGGCAAGATAGAAAAGTATTCACAAACATCTTCGTCTCATTATTTGTGATTCCACAATATCTTGTTTCGCTAGTTGATTAAGATTATTATGAGGATATTGATAATTCTAGGTTGTTCTTCGGGAATATAAGTCTGGGTTATCGATTGGTTCCTATTCACCTTGATTTATCAAAAGACGGAACAAAACTCGTAGGTATTTTTGTAGGAGACATATTTATCTATTATTGTAGACTTTTATGTGTGATACAGATTTGTTTATTAAAGTCTTCGACTTTGGTTCGTAGCAACTCTTAGTTGTGGGTGAGATCATCTAAGGGAATCAAGTGCGTAGTATCCTGCTAGGATCAGAGACGCAAGGATCGCAACTGAACCTTGAATCAGTGTGAGATTGATTGGGGTTCAACTACAGTCCATACCGAAGTTAGTTTTTAGTAGTCTAGTGTCTGTAGCGGCTTAATACAGTGTGGTGTTCAATCTGGACTAGGTACCGGGGTTTTTCTATATTTGTGGTTTCCTCGTTAACAAAACTTCTAGTGTCTGTGTTATTTCTTTTTCGCATTATATTTTGTTATATAATTGAAATATCACAGGTTGTGCGTTGAATCGATCAATCGGTAAATCCAACCTTTGGTTGTTGATTGAAATTGATTGATCCTTGAACATTGGTCTTTGGTACCGTTCAATTTTATTTCTCTTGTATTCAATCAGACTCTCTGATTTCTATTTGTTTGAGTTGGGATTGAATCGAGAAACTGAGATATCACTCTTTGATATACTTTTTTATTAAGATTGAGTATGGCTGCCTAGTTGATTCTCTTAAAAATATATTGAAGTTAGTCCATACAAATTGCTAAGCGAAATATTGGGTGAGGTTGTCAGATCCCCACTTTTTCACCAGTTATCCATGGTCTCCCTCTGATCGCTTCGTATGGAGACATATACCACACAAAAGGTAGTGAGGGTATCCAAGTAACCCTCTCCGTCTGAGACTCATGTCACTTCCCCTTTTGGTATGGTAACGGTCCCGTTAAATCCATAAATGTGGTAAGTCGAAAGGATGATTATATCATCTGAAAGTTCAATTTTCTTAAAGGTGTCATAAAAAAGAACTTCTACAGAGCTTCCTATATCTACGAGGATCCTTTTTACTCCTCACTTTTCTATAAATAAGGTGATAACTAGTGGATCTCCATGTGCTTGACCATTCATCGGGACATCCTTAGCCAAGAACGTGATCATCTGCATCATCCATGCCTCCATGGGCAAGACCTTGGCCACACTAAATATTTCCTATCCCAATCGATCCCTTTTGTGAATCCTTGACATAATTCCTGGTCCCAGATCTAGACCTCGTGGAGAGGAATGTGAAATTGTATTACATAGGAATTGGGTTCCCCGATTAATCCTAACTTGATGTACTGGAGCATTGGGTGCTGGTACCACTTGTTTAACAAACTGCCTCAAATATCGGGGTTTCTTTCCCTTTTCGACCCACTCCTTTTTTTCGACCATTTGTGATGCACGCCCCTATCCTGTGCTTCCTCTTGTATCTCTTCCAAGGCAATGTAATGCTTTTGCATCTTCCTCATCTCTTCCAGTATCTTTGGGATCTAATTTTCCGAGGGTATTCGCAAACCCCGAATATTTGTTGGTCTATAAGTACCTTTTCGCTATCGGTACACATCCTTCTCCACTTGTCTGTTAATGATATCAGAGGCTCCCTAAACCTTCTTGACAAAGTGAATAGTTTGCTTACTCTTGGTCTAGCAATGCTGTTGTGCATATAGGTCTCGAGAAAAGTTTCCACTAGGGCCCCATAATTTCCAGCTCATCATTCAGGGTAAAGTGTAGAACCAGTTCTTGGCTTCGCCCTCTAGGAAAGAAGGGAAGAATTTTCACATGACCACATCATTGTGTTTCCATTGAAGTAGTAACATCATATATATCTTAACGTGCCCCACAACATCTCATGTTCCATCGAATCGGGATGGAAATATAGGTAAAGTGCACTTTAGAGGGAACGACGCTTGCTCCAATTCTCGGGTAAAGGGAGTCTTTTCATATTCGTTAATTACTTCCGCCAATTTATCATCCTCACCATCTCCATCCATCTTTTTAACTATTTCTTCAAGTTGCCTAAGATTAGCTTTAGTTGCATTATCAGATCTTCCATTCTACTCGGGTATTTATTCCTCGTTGACGAGTGTTCGGGATGAACGTATCCTTATCCTGGTGATACATGCGTATCTTCCTTTCCCTGGGAACTAGTGATCCTCAATACGAATTGAGGATATAATCATATATTAGGAAGGATTCCTTATTTATGATAAATTCCTAGTTTAGGAAGGAGTATTGTTTTGAGCAGTATTCTTAGTTTAGGTAATATACCTATAAAGGGAATTAGTCCTACAAAAGGAAATATATTCCTAAGACGTTTGGGAAACCAAACCAAGCCTATAAATAGTCATGTTTAGCTCATAACTAAACACATCTAGTTAGTGTCTTATTGATATAGACGCACCGACACAGAAAACCTAGAGAAGTTTGTGAGACAATTAATTATTGTAAAAGCAAGCTTAGCAAACAATTTAGGGTTAACTACTGTTTAGAGAGATTGTGAGCGTAACAAAGGGAGAATTGTAATCGTTTTCTTGTTCATAATCTAGAGAAGATATATTTCTTCGAATCACTACTTGTTTTTTGTTTTTTAAGTTTTCGTCTTTTATTATTCTGAATTATGCCTCTATAATAATAGTCACCAAGGTACAGGGATCAATACGTATCAAGTTTGGTATCACGAGCAAGGTTAGTTTTTAGGGTAAATCCCTGTGGTTATGGTTTTCACTAGATCTCTCTACATAAAGCTTGGTGAGGTACTCGAGAAGTTAGAAGACGTTAGGAGAACAAGGGGATCAAAGATGACAAAGTCAGATGATGAACCCAAGCATAGCGAACCACAAACTATGGAAGAAAAGGTGGCTACGCTACAAACAGACATGAAGTAGATTAAAACCACCCTTGAAGAATTGGCTGAATGTATTCATTCTCATACACCAAAGCCGAAGATGAAGAAAAAGATTACACCTTCGCCTGAAGCTTCAGAAAAAGATGAATCAGAAGAAGACAATTCAGAAGAAGAAGAAGAAGAAGAAGAGGAAGAAGATGAGGATGAAGAAAAGAAGAAAAGTGAGTTTCTTAAAAGTCCTACATCTACTAAACCTCATGGTAAGAATCTGAAAATTGATTTTTGTGTTGATATTCCACTTTATGATGGGAGTGTCGATGTAGAAAAATTGGATGATTGGATTGAACGTCTAGAGATGTATTTTTATTTCCTTGAATATGGTTCAAAGGAAAAGATTTCTTTCGCGGCATTGAAGCTACAAAAGCATGCTCTAACCTGGTGGAAAGCTTATCAAAGACAAAACCTAGGTAAAGGAGTATTGTTGTGGAGAAGATTCAAGGCAGTTGTAAGGAAACAGTTTTATCTGGTTGGATACCTTGAGGAAAGATGGTTAAAGTGGTACAACTTGAAGCAGACTTACAACCAAACCGTGTAAGAATATATTTCAGAATTTCAGAATCAAGCTATGATTTTGGATTTAGACTTGGGAAATTATGTTATCTTTATGAAATATATTTCTAGGTTACATGAGTATATACGGAAGGAGTTGAAGATTTTTTCGGTGGATTCTATCTCCGAAGCAAGTATAAAAGCTAATTCCATTGAAGGTAGGCTTAAAGAAACTGATGTTGAGGGAAACGTCAAGGGAAATTCTGGAAGTTTCGTCGCTAAAGAAGATGAAAGGAGCAAAGATAAAGGGAAGTCTAACGACCAAGAAGGTTTAGTTTGTAAACATTGAAAACAAACAGGGCATGTTCTTGATAAGTGTTAGATGAAGTATCCTAATCTAAAACCAAAAGGGTTGAATAAGAAAGAATCCTTAATGGCAACACTAGTCACACAAGTTCCAAAAGAAGTCAAAGGACTAACATAATCTAATCAAAAGCTCTCTCTAATGACAGGAGGAGTAGAAGAACTTATGGAGGAAGATCCTAGGAAACGACTCTTCTCGGTTAAGATGCAGGTTAAGACAACACTAATAGATGTTGTTCTTGACCCGGGAAGTCAGAAGAATTTACTTTCATATTCTTTGGTAGAAAAGTTAGGTTTGAAAACTTTCAAACATCCGAAACCTTATCCTTTAGGGTGGCTTCAAAAGGAAGGTGGTCTATAGGTTGCAGAGCAGTGCACGTTCAAGTTTGCTTTTGATGAGTCATACATTGACGAGGTTACATGCGACGTGGTTCCATTATATGTTTGTCAAGTTGTACTTGGTAGTCCTTACTTGTGGGATCGAGATGCGGTTTTACATAGGAGGTAGCAAAAGTATACCTTTACCAAAGATGGGAAAGCTTTTGTAATACGTGCTATTAACTCTCATCTTGAAGGAACAAGCTTGATTACAGCCACTCAGGCTAAGCGGTTGGTGAATGCTAGTACAAAATTCATTCTCCTCATGATCCTTTCTCTTGACGAGAAGCGGAGTAGAGTTAGTTTAGAATACATTACCAAACAACAAGAAGAATACCTAAGAAGGTTAAGTATGTTGGAACCACCATTACTAGATTATGATGGAGATAACAAGATGATATTGCCACATGTGGAAGAATTGTGGTTTGATAGAGAAGAATCACTCGAAGAAGATTGCATTATGGAGTGAAGAGCGACAAAGACATGTCGGGAAGAGAATGAGACTTTCCTAAGTAGATGTCAAGGTCAAGTTCCCGGCAAGGATAGATGGTTCAGCATGGTGAAAGGAACTCACGAGTTCCCTAACCTACAAATATAACTTTTACAGGAGTTCAAGTTCTTGAGGGGGGGCGCATGATACATGTGTATCTTCCTTTCCCTGGGAACTAGTGATCCTCAATACGAATTGAGGATAAAATCCTATATTAGGAAGGATTCCTTGTTTAGGATAAATTCCTAGTTTAGGAAGGAGTATTGTTTTGAGCAGTATTCTTAGTTTAGGTAATATACCTAGAAAGGGAATTAGTCCTACAAAAGGAAATATATTCCTAAGACGTTTGGGAAACCAAACCAAGCCTATAAATAGGCATGTTTAGCTCATAACTAAACACAACTAGTTAGTGTGTTCTTGATATAGAAGCACCGACACAAAAAACCTAGAGAAGTTTGTGAGACAATTAATTATTGTAAAAGCAAGATTAGCAAACAGTTTAGGGTTAACTACTGTTTAGAGAGATTGTGAGCGTAACAAAGGGAGAATCATAATCGTTTTCTTGTTCATAATCTAGAGAAGATATATTTCTTCGAATCACTACTTGTGTTCTGTGTTCTTCTAAGTTTCTTGTCTATTATTATACTGAATTCCTCCTTTATCGTGATAGCTACCAAGGTATAGAGATCAAACGTATCACCCGGGTTTATGGGCTCGGGTACTGGTCCTCGGGTTTGTGGGGGTGTTCGGGCATATCCTGATTGGGTCTGATCACTTGATTCTCCTCGGATGGATGATTCTTGCGACCTCGACCCTTGATTTCTAAGTCGGTAATTTTCTTGTTCAAGTGCTATATTTCTTCTTTGTAGTTCCCTCATAAATTCTTCCTACCTCCTCTTATTTGACAAAATTTCCATCAAATTCGGGTCCGTGCTCTCATGACTAGAAGGATCATGTTGGTGGTTTCCTAGTCCAGCTGGCGGTGGTACTGGTGGTGTTCGGGTTTCATTCCTCTTTCCTATCCGAATTTATCGGAGTCGTTCCTCCTCTCGATCCAAAGCGGCTTGGTGTTTAGTGTGTTTTCTTTCCCGTCGACGGTCTTCCAGTACTAGCAGTGCCTCCTCATCATCTTCAGTGTCCGATACGATTAGCCCATCTACCATGTTCTTGGGTCTCCTTTGACTCGACTCGATTCGTCCTAAGAAAGTGTGGTCATCATCCTGACCCAAGTTGACCTCCTCATTGACGGTTGTCATTCCTGTGGCTGGTGATTGACTCGCCTCGGGTCTTGGCCGATGGTTAGTTTCTTGTTGCGAGTCTGTAACTCCCTCTTGCATGCAAGTTCCCACTACGGTTCGATTCCTCAAAATACTACCAGTCCCCGAAGTACTGGCCATTGGGTCAAGTCCACATACGTCATCAAACATACAACACCTCACTTTGAAATTTTTTCGAAAAGGTTTTATAAAGAAAGTACGATAAAAAGGTTCCGTCAGCTTGACAGTACTTAGACATAAGTACGATTCTCTTACTTTCATCATGCTGAAATCAACAAATTAGTTGGTTTGACTACTAGGATTTTTTTTTGTGAACTAGGTCACTGATATGTCGCTATTTGTACTTTTCCTATGCGTTAATCATTATTTGTCCTAACATTATTTCTACTAGGTATCATTACTCAGCCATACCGGTGGTTAGAAAAGTAAATTTAGTCAAATCTTGATGCAATGATTTCCTTCATTAAAACTTGACGGAATCACCACTCATACATTGAGATTAATTAAGGTGTGAACTGAATACGAATCACCTCTCTCTATGGTTTTCTCAAAATCCATCAAGGATAATCTTACCTTAGGACTTTTTTTGTTTTCCATTCGACTCCTCACTCTTAAAGACCTATAGGGAGAGGAAAAAGAGATTTTGACAAAACTTTTACAAAGAAACACAATAGGTATCGACCTCGACAACCTAATTCAATGATTTTGAGATTTACCGACGGCGGTATGATCCGACAACACCACTTTCCCAGATTTTGAAGATTTTGACTCGAAAAGTAAACCTTCTTAGTTCTTTGTTATCCGGTGAGATGAAGTTTCGTACAGCTTCAACCAAATATCATAGATGTTATTTTGGGAGCTTGTGAATCTTTCTAAAAAATCACTTAGCAAGAAATCTAAAGAATCGACACTTTTTGTAATTCTAACATGAACTGTTAACCCAAAATTGAAAAAATTTATGTTTTAAAAGAACTAGAAACAACGGTTTTCAAAGCTAACAAAACAGACCCATGAGTTCAGAAAACTCATGGTTAGAAATATGTAACGTATCTATAAACATAATATTTAAAACCAACTACAAGAGTTCATCTCTTAGCTTCAATTATTATCATAGATGATTAAGAGCTTCATATTCTATTCTTTTGGTCGTTTTTCAAGGTATCCAAAGATGTTACTCGGTCCCCTTAGTCGGCGCTAGAATGTAGATGTAAAAAGTTATACAATTACATCCAACAATCACTATGAAAGGATAGTACTATAAGCAAATAAGAGACTCATAAGAACACAAGATATACGTGGTTCTGCATGATTACCTACATCCACGGGGGTGAAAGGATGATCTTATTACTTCTCTCAAGTTTACAATGAAGAAAGCTCGCAACAATACTTAATCTCTCCTCTCACTCACTTAAAAATTACTTGCTCTCCTATCATTACAAGGGTCTATATTTATAGGCTGAAGTGTTCATACAACAAGGACTTAGTGTTAGTCACATCCATCTATTTTAATGATCCTGTCAGAAGTTCATCCGAGTCTCCTCCCGATGTTTGAAGATTAGTCCTGGAGTCTTCCGAGGGGTGGATCTCCCGATATGTATTGCTTGGTTTGTTCATACCCGATCTTCCTTGATCCGATGTCTCTGTTATACCCGATCTGAGTATCTTATATTCTGCTCCTGGGTCCACCATGACTTGACTCTTCTGCTCATCGTGCATGCCTTGTCAGTGCAGTTGTTGCTTTGATCCCGGATGTGCATCACCCGTCAGATCCGACTCTTTTCTTTACACGTGATTGCCTTACGTTCGTTTGGTAAATTTCTCTTTTACCGTGCTTAGTGTATATAAGGTAATTTGGTGCTTCATCTTGCATTGTCTTTGGTGTGTCACCACTGAAGATCATGCCACCTATGCTTACCGATTATTAGCTACTATACCTCATATGTAGGGAAAAACCAAAAATCCATCCATTATGATCTTCCATATCCCTACATAAGTAGGGATCTCCCTTCCCTACTACTCAAAGTGGACCAGATCTGATTCCGCTTATAGGGAAGGGAAATGTCCGTTTCCGTGTAAAACTCTGCCTTACGGATACTTAGTTTCCGTTTTTTAGTTGAAACATATATTCAATATCCGTGACTTTTTCCATGGAAACTAAGTATCCATGACTTTTTCCACGAAAACTAAGAATCCGTTACTGGTTTTCCTAGTTTTACCCTAAAACTTTTTTTTTCACTCTTTTTTTTTTAATAAAAACTTTGTTGCAGTGGAAAATATGGAAAAAGTAAAGAGACAAAGAGAGGTTTCTATTGATCAGGATAATAGGGTTACATGGATACAATATCCTTTATATATATGAAAAGGTAAACTCTAGGTAACTAGATGGACCACACATCCATGAGCCATAGGCCCTATAACACTCCCCCTTGTGCGGTTCAATAACAAAAATTTATATATAGTGCTTCACATATAGTTCTTTGAATGTTGTTCTTCAAATGTCGTTCCCTCCTTGATGACTTGTGCCGAAATCAATTGCCTCATTAAAAATTTGGTAAGGAAAAAATCCAGTGGGACCAAACCTTGGTATAACTCTTCACATGTATTACTTCACATGTTGTCTTGTACTTTACATGTAGTTCATCACATGAAATACGATCTTAAAAGATCGACGAGTCTAATTTAATTGCCTCGTAAAAACTTCGTCCGGAAAAACCCATAGGGACAAAACCTGAACTAAAGAAAAGGAGTACAATATCAAGCAAACTTACAACATATATGGACTCAAATATGTTTCCTCATTAAAACATTGACAAGGAAAACCCAGTGGGATAAAACCTTGACGAAGGGAAAATAGTACAATATGACAGATGCAAGTAAAAGTGATCCGTTGCAGATGATCACTTTGCTCCGTTGAAGTTTACTGGTTGCTTACAACTCTTAAGGATGAAAATCCTCGTGGGAAATAAAATAACCTTAGCTAGGAAATTACATTCCCGGTGTTTGTTGTTGTCTCATTAAAAACCTTGCCGAGTAAGAAAACCCTGTGGGAAAAAGCAACTTCGGTGAAGGAAAATAGTTCAACACACCATTAGATGCTCCCCCTGATATCAGAAAATTTTCATTAGTCTAATGCAGTCAAAAGGAGTTTATCACACTTTACTTTGGTGACTTGAACGTTTATAAAACCACCCTATTGTTGATTCTAGAAGTTACGTTGCTTAACAGACTATCGTATTTCATTTCTTTGATTCAGATATTTTCAGTAATATCAACACGATCTTTATGTCTTCAACGTTCAACATACTTGATGTTTTTAGTGTTGTCTCGCTAAAAACCTTGTCGAGTAACAAAACCCTTTGGGAAAAACTATTCTCGATCGAAGGGAAAAAGAGTACAACACAGCTTCGATTTCGAAGTAAAATATGTCGACATCATATCCTTGGATCCTCCCCCTGATGTCGGCATCTCCCTCTAATTACTTTCAGAGTTATTCCAGACCGTTCCTTTAGTCATGTATTTTTCGAAACTGAATATTGGTAATGACTTAGAAAATAATCTACCATATCTCCCTCTGATTACTTTCGTTGGAGAAGAGATTATTGTTCCTTCTTAATCAACAACTTTTGGATTGCACTTTCATTAGCATTCCTTTTAATGTATTTGTAGGGATAAAACAAATTTATGTCAATGGTTACTTTTAAGTACATGATTACATTCACTATACCATTCCAATGACCTTGCGTTGGCGCCGAGCTATATCTAGCTAACAAGTTCCTTGAGGATGCAAAAAAATTTCGAGTACATTATTATACTAAGTACAACAATGCGTCTATTGTACTTAGATATGGAAATTTCATCTCCCAACACATCTTCGTCATCTTCCTTTAGACGAAATGGTCACTTACTTATATTTGAACCTCGACTAATCATGTGAGTGCTATCAGGATGCATGCCTTTGTTAAATTGCCTGACAACTTTAGACAAATGCAAACTGGTGGGATAATATACCACAATCTCAGTATTCGGTCGAGCTTTCCCCAGTTTTTTCATCTCAAATTCGGATTTTAAATAGCTTTTAAGGTCTCTTATTACATCAAGAGTACACATCATGTCTGTACCATCAACATAAATAGCTACAATTCCAAATCAAGAACTTTCTTATGAATACGCAAGGAAAAATAACTTACCTGTCTATCCCCTCCAAATCAAATAGTCACTTAGACGGGTATACCACATCCGCCTGATTGCTTGAATCTATAAGTGAGCATTTTATCTAACTGTAAACGCACTCTGTGGTTTAGAGTCATTTGATTTGGGCAACAACATTCTATCAATTACTTTGTAAATATCTTCTCTCTTGATTCTTTCAGAGATACGTAACAACCACATACATATGCTGCAGTTCAAGTCCTTTTGAAATTACCAATCTAACTAAGTAGCGGAACTCTATAACATTCATTACAAGAGAACAATTCCAGGGCTTTGTGAGAAACCTCGCGCCACAAGGCGAGTCATTGTACTTTAAGACTACTTTCTTCCCATTATGCTTTATGACAAATTAATTATGTATGTCCAATAATCTTTACACTTGGTTGGTTAGCACTACCACACCAAATACCCATATATTTTCCAAAGAACTAAGTTCTACCTGGATTGTGTAGGCCAAATATATTGTTTATTTGAAATTAATCAAAATAAAGCATGGTTCAATCTCATTGTGCTCTACTTCTGGAGCAGCTATTTATAGATTATATCATCATTGTGCACGCATGATCCTTCCATTGACTCATGTGTATTCTCATAATCCGTCAGGATTTCATTGTTCTCTAGAATCATTTAAAAATTCGGAGCGTCCTCCAGTATTGATTCATGGACATAGTCAGAGACAGTCAAATGAGATAATTTCATTAATGATACAAATTAGGTTGTTCCTTACTCAACTACTTCCTTTCTATGTGAGCATTGATCGAACCTGGTGGTTTATCCATCTTCCTTTATGGATCCATGACCTCAACTACACTTCCACCAAGGGTAATTGGAACATCTTAGTCTATGGTGTACCCCATACTGAGGATTTCTAACCTTGCAGGAATATTTGCAGCTGGTATGTGTGATCTTGTCACTTTAGTGACATCAATGTACATTCTGAAAATTGATTATTCTTTGTCAATTCACATTCATTTGTGGAGTACAAGAATCAATATGAGACACAGTTGGAACACACCACGACAATTCATGTCATTTCCTTAGAAAATAATTTTTCTTATCTCCCCCTAACGACGGGAAGACTGTCTCATTAAAATGACAACCCGCAAATCTAGCGGTAAGAGATTGCCTGCCAAAGGTTTTAATATGCGGATAATTGTTGGGAACTCATTTACAACATAACTACTTAACAGTTTTGAAGACCCATCATAGTACGATGTGGAGTTGTAATTGCACATATATAGTGCAACCAAAAATGAGTAAGAACACGAATGTCAGGCTAAAATCCAGTTACCAACTGGTATGCATAAAAGGTTGACTAATATTGGGTTCTAAAACGAATTAAGTAAACATGCAACAATATTGCATATTCCCCAAGTAGTTAAAGGTAGGTTTATACGCATAACCATGCCTTAGGCACCATCTGTAACCTATAATGATAGCCTTTGCGAGACCTTGGGGTATAGGATACTCTGCATTTGATCCTATTAAACATGCAATAACCATCAAGTCCTTTTGATGTACACTCACTAGCATTTACAAGGGGTGGTGAGTCCTTACATGTAAAATATGTGCTAGTAGTTTTCCAAACGCAAATTTCTTTGGAGCTATAATTAGTCCAAAATGTCAAAACATTCACCAGATCCATCAGTCACATCAATGGTCCGCATTCTGCATGAATATTTTTCTAAATTTCACCTTGTTATCTTTGTAATATGGATTGTTTACCATTTGCATATTAAGATGGTCTCGATCCTGTTTTACTGAAGACTTTGTAAAATAAGTGATATGCTCTCTTACTTAAAATCATAATGGGAGGGAGAAGAAGGTTGTACATCTGGTACTTTAGAAAACACTTATTGAAAGATATGCCGTGACTTCCCATTCTGTCAATCTTTCTTCCGTTTTTGTTCACTCAAATAAATTGATATTCGTATGAGTCCTTTAAAAACAATCATCATGTCAAAACCAAAGTGGATTTATGGTTATGTCAAAGCCTTTATGAGTCAATTCCCAACATTTCATCGCCGGTGTCAATATGGATTCAACAATCCAAATACTATAGTGATTTACACTTCACTAGATTGACTCATTAGTTTCTCTAATGTCCTTCCAAATATATTAGAGACTAAAAAGATGCAATCAAATTACATTCTCATCACTGTGAGTTACCACATGTTATCCACTTGCATGGGTTTCTGTGGAATTTAACAAGATGTGATTATCTCTTAGTTCTTATAGAGCTTATGTAAATTTTAATCGTTATACCAATTAGGCAACGAAGATTGAGCATTTCTTCGCTCGGATATTACATGTAACGATCCAATCATCACATGGTATTATATAAGGAAACAATTCAACAAGCAGTTTAATATATTTCCTTAAGAGCTTCGTGTAATAAGTGGTGTGGCCTTATTACGTAACAAAAGAAAAATTATCTCATTTACTTTAGAGTGTTACAGTTCATGAAGATGATATACTTTTCATCATAATGTTCGAATGATCCTTTTAACTCAAGTACTTTTGAGTATATCTCAAGTGCTTTAGAGAATTTTAGTCTCATGGAAATGATATACTATTCATTCCGTAAGAGCATACAATGGATATAATTATTCGCAAAAAAAAATTCTTTATTTTAGCTAATATAATATCGGTCAAACTATCATGTAGACAATAGTTTAGGATCAAATCATGCAAAATATAGAATCTAACCATACGAATTCGATTGAATAAAGATAAACAATAAGAAAAATTGGCAAAGTTCTTGTTGCCATTAATGTTGACGTCTAACTATGATATGACCTTATCCAAGAATAAAGTGAGTTTTTTTTCCTTTAAACTCCCTACAACTCTTATAATTGACTACTAATATATGATACTTGCATTACAACACTTGTACCATTCTCAGTAAAATGCTTATACCAATATTTTCAACTCTCATTCATATGAGTCAGAATTACATCTCTGTCCCATAATAAGTAGATACATTTACTTTGTATCATTATTACTGGATCCAGAATTACATCTCTAACTCATGAAAACTTATGTAAGTTTCTTTTCACAAAAAGTGAGGTTTGCTTTTAATTACAACATATCATTGTCGAAGTTATTGACTCATTATAGTCTAACAAGTGGATTACATCCCACTGAATATTCAAGTTTGGGGGGAAATGAATGTTTCGACAAACTTCCTTCAAAGCATTACATCGTCTGAAGTTAACATGTCGCCTTGGAAATGTTGAAGGAATGACTTCCTCTTTGAAAGGTGTATCTTTAAAAGTTGAATATTTTTATGATGAAAGTATTGTACTTGCGCACACATACTTCCACATCATAGACTCTTTAATGGTGCTCAAGTACTTCTGAGTTCAAAAGGTCAAATTAGAGCCAAATTGGTTTAGTCAAAGTCTGGTCAACTATTTGGTCAAGACCCGGTCCATTAGGTTGATAAGGTCATGGCTAATGAATATAAACATATTTGGTTCATTATATATGAAATATTCAGGCCCATTGATAATAAGTTTGAAACTATTAGTATATGAGCCCAAAACATATCGTTAACCCTAAAAGTTGACAAAATTCTTCTTTCAACTGTTCTGATCGACAGACAAATGCATTGTCGTCCGATAATGATATATTTTTTACATTAGATTTATCCCAATGTTTCAACAAACATATTAAAATTTCAAAGACATCCAACGGCTCGATAATAATATATTTATGACGCCGTATGACTATTCCGATTCACGTTTCTATGGACACAGCAGAAAATATCACGTACGTTGGAGTACTTTCCATGGTTGGATATTTAATAAATTTTTAAAGTGATTTAAGGAGAACAATATGTAACACATAACAAAAATACAGCATAATCTAACGGTTGTAATTCCTAAAACATACGTTTTATATGCTGTTATAAATTAGGGTTTTCCTGAACCTACACAGATTCATTAAAATCTAGTTTTGGAGATTGCATCTTAATCCGATTTGATTGAAATTTTAACACACATACTAGTGACCGATCGGGTTAAACATATTAAAATTTCATGAAAATCTAACGGTGAAATCTCTAACGAAATTTCTTTGTTTAAAAGAAATACCTAGTAACGCATCCATGATGATAAACAAATAGGATAAGAACCACGCTAATCTTCTAGGAATAGTCCATATCCAATCTTGAATGAAGAAAAAAAAAATTGCACCAGTTGATAGAGTCGTGCATGATAACGTGTTGCAGTGGAAAATATGGAAAAGTAAAGAGACAAAGAGAGGTTTCTATTGATCAGGATAATAGGGTTACATGGATACAATATCCTTTATATATATGAAAACGTAAACTCTAGGTAACTAGATGGACCGCACATCCATGGGTCATAGGCCCTATAACAAACTCTCGTTTTATTTGCCTATTATATCTCCTTTTTTTACTATAAGTTATCTTTTTTACCTATACAAATATTTCAACGTAAAGAAAAAATTAGATGAAAAAAACGGATACTCAGTTCCCTTTGGCATTATTCACACGAGAACTGAGTTTCCGTGTAATATAGGGAAGGGATAAAAGCACACCATAGTAAGGCTGCCTTCTCACCCATATTCCTTCCCTTTATTTGAGGGATACGAAAGAGATGCCCTCTCACATAGTGCTTGGCCCTAGGTCACATGGTTTACGCATCGGCAAGGATAATGTTAGCAAGAAGCTGCATAAAAAAAATACAAAAAAATACAAGTCGCCCACCGTGGGGCTCGAACCCACGACCACAAGGTTAAGAGCCTTGCGCTCTACCAACTGAGCTAGACGGGCTTGTTGATAATCGATCTTGTGTTAGGATTAAAAATAGTAGTGTCAATATCTTGACTTTGGTTTCTTCTTCGGTGCAGGTGAGTTACGAACTCAGCTCAGTTCATAACAATACTTCTTCCATGCTTTACCTGAATTCCATAGAACAAAAAGAGCTTTTGGCCAAAGCCATGAAAATATCGATTTTGGCTTAAAGGTGTACTTGGTACTGGTACATATCGAGGATTTCAGTTTTGTGTATGTGTACTTACTTTGTTATGCCGCGAAAAACCGTGTTTTAAAGGTTGAATCATGTGTTTAAAGTTTAATCACGTAAGAGAAATGAGGTTTGACAAGTAAACGTAATAAGTTTCATCACAAACTATTTTAGATTCAAGTTCTTTTCCTGTGGAAAAGTTGTATAATTTATATGCGCAAACACATAATTATCTGACAAAACTAGCTCAATGCACATAACTAAATCTTTGTTTCTTAAAATGCTTCTAGTGTTGCAGAAACAGCAAAAACATCCTCATCTCTGTCAGTGCATCCACCATGTTTACATCCACACTCCTTCCAATCCTTCGATGATGATCGACTTTGGTTCTTTCTTTTTAATGTATCCTCTATACTGGGTATTGTAACCTTCATTCCAATTTGCAAGGAAGCTGGTTTTAAGCCATCAAATAACCGGCTTTCTGGAATCGTTGTAACCCATTTTTCCATTGATAATTCAGTTGACTCCAATATACTTGCCCATGAAACTTCTGTTATACCCAAGAGCTTTGATCCAGTGATACTACCAAAAACTGATTTTGTATTTCTCCACCGAAGCTCAAACACTATACTTTGTCGACTAAGTTTATCGATAACATCTTTGTCTCCCGAACACTCAAGAGATATGGATGCATTCCAATATGGATCACACATTGGAGATACAGGTATCTCTCGGGTATTGAGTTGTATTCTTTCGTTGTTTTCATTTTGAATGAAGTATCTGACAAAAACAGCTCCATTAGTTAAGAAGTCGAGGTTTTTTGCTCTTAGGATCCTAAGCTCACAGTTAACCGATGAAGGAAATCTTTCACAAGAATCCATTAGTATATATGTGTATGAAAGAAAATACTTTCTGAGTTGTGCAAGGAAATGAAAGATAGAGTGAAGAGAGAAAGACCAGAAATTAGCAAAGAATTTGTTGTTGCTGTGAAGATCATTTGTGCTTGGGGAAGAGTATATATAGTATTTTCATGGGTGGAGGAAATTGCTTTGTCGCTTCACTAAAACAATATTAATCAAATCTCCACTCAAATATTTGCTTGTAATTTAACAAAAATAAATAGACAGAAAGATGAACTTACTCATACTTCCAACGAAAAACATGTTTTAGTTTCACAATTAGTGGAGCTATGAGAAATTCAAATGGTTGACAAATAGGGTAAAGTATATCTGCCCTGATCCCTTGGGGTTGTTGAGGGGTTGCTTATACTTTCGTAACCATATATTAATAATAAGTGAATAAAGATTTTGAATCTTCGTTTCTTTTATGCCGGGGGCGGGGAGCACTCCAGGAAGGAATGAAGAACAAAAAGTTGCTGTTTAGGATTTGCATTACAATATGATGAAAGACTGTATTGTGGGTAACACGTCAGATTTAACTTGTGGTTAATATTAATAACAACATCAAGATAATCTCGAAGACCCGAACAGTGTACTGCTAGATAGCTAGTTAAGTAGATAAAATCTAAAAAATTAAAAATCAATTTGTGTGCACTTTTGAAATCTTATGCAGCTGTAATTTTCAAGATCAACACTTCAATAGTATCCTTATCTAGTCTGATACATATTTGTAAGGAAAATGAGATCTTAATTACTTATTGTACCAGATTAATCTCTTGTTACTTCACTGAAGTTTTGCTACTGAGCAGCAACAAAAGAAAGATGATATAATACACAACTTTTGAAGTATGAGTCTTATTCTCACAGTACTAGCACAAGGCCCAGGATAGAGCTTTTCAGGTGAAAATAATATGTTGCAGTTCAATGGTGCAATTTTGAATTTTGAGAAAGAACATATCTACTTCAATGAAATAGGCGTGTGTATATATATGTGCTTGTAGTTGTCTCAATTGCAATTGCAACTGTAAAATAATCCGAACGGGTTTACAATTGCCTCGGCTTGCCTAGCGCGTAACACAAGTACACACCATAACTTTGATCCTCTATGAAGTTTGCTTTCTAAACTAACTTTTAACGTTTCTGACTTAGTTAGTCGAAAAGTTACTTTTTATTGGGGATCCAGAGACTTATCAGAGGCTTGAGATAGGTTATTCATATCCAAGTATATGAAGTTAAAGCAAAAGATGATTATGAATCTAAAATCTTTGGGGTTTATTTTACCTGGCGAATTTAGGGGCCATGAAAAAGGATTTAGGGGCCAGACTAAAAGACAAAAAAGGTCACCCGAACGTAAAAAGGGGTCATCTCTTAACCAATTAAGCCGTATTGGCGAAACTACCCTTACACATTCGGAAGTTAAGGGCCAAAATTATCTTCCGAATGTAGTGGTTCAGGAGCATATTGATGCCATTGTCCGGGGGGGAGTGCATCAATATGCTCCTGAATCACTACATTCGGTAGATAATTTTGGCCCTTAACTTCCGAATGTATAAGGGTAATTTCGCCAATACGGCTTAATCGGTTAAGGGATGACCCCTTTTTACGTTTGGGTGACCTTTTTGTCTTTTAGTGTTGGCCCCTAAATCCGTTTGATTGGCCCCTAAATTCGCCAGGTTATTTTATAGTGGAGTCAGAATAAGCGATAACATAGCAAGTTGTATAGGGTTTGCAAAGGAATAAGGATAACATAGCAAGTTGTATAGGGCATAAGCCTTTTCCCTTACCAATTAAGGCCCTTTTTAATCTATAACACTAGTAGTTCTCCTAAACCCATCCATGACCTTTTTCATGAACGATTTTTCGGGCACCACGGTTTTTTTGGGGGATAATTGTTTTATTTTGGGTAAGACATTAGAAGTAAATCTAGGTCACCCCTTATCTAGATATTTATATTAATACCTAAACTACCCTTTTGATTACTTTTGGATTATGATTAGTGAAATGATTAAGTTAAAAATAATTAGTAAGATTAAATTAAAAGATGGTTTTTTTTAAAAGAAGTAGATTATTGAGAGAGTAAAGTTAGAGAAGATGAAGGAGAAAACCATTGAATTTTTTTTCCCACAATTCACTAAGCTTGGGTATTCAAGTGATGAAAGCTCATTTGATTCTTCATCTCCATCCTCTCCTAGAGTATTTGTTAATCTTCACAATGATCCGGATATGAGTTATTTCTTAGATGGTGAATGTCTTCTTCCCCAAACTCAATCTCAAGATGAAAATGATGGATTTTATCAACCACAACCAGAGGAAGAGTATTTGGGTATCCAGGTATGCTCCAAATTTAGATAATGTTGGTTGAATTGGTCCAAATTTTCAAACAAAATGTAAATTTTTGAAGTAGTTTGGTTACCTTATGTGAAGAACAGGTAACCGAACTCATCTGAAAGTGTTGTTCGGTTACTTTATCCAAACACGCAGGTTACCGAACTCGCTATTAATGGAAGTTTCAAGGATTTCCAGAGTAATGTTCGGTTGTTTCACAACCAATTAACCAACCGAACTTTAGCTAAAATAAGATTTAACTTAGTGTACAAAGTTTGGTTGGTTCGCAACCAATAACAAACCAAAATTTACGTAAAAATAAGATTTAACTTAGTGTACAAAGTTCGGTTGGTTCGCAAACTGCATATAAACCAACTATCGAACCGAACTATACATAATATAAGAGTAGATTAAGTTTAATAAGTTCGGTTGTTTCGCAAACTTGAGCCCAACAGTATAACTAACCGAACTTATCAAAGAAACAAAAAATCAAGAGTTACAGATTTATATTCGGTTACCTAGATAAAATAGAAGGTAACCGAACGTTGTACTTGTTATTTGTTAGGTTACATGTCAACTTGCTTTATAAACCGAACCTGGAGTTCGGTTACCGCGATAAAATTATCTTGTTACTGAACTTTATTGTGATTGCAATTAATGTTTTTCCATTTCTTGTAGATTGAATGCCAACCTATACCAATGGATGATCAACCTTCTCTGGTTGATATGTTGTTCGAAGATACATCCTATCACTATGTCAATGATTTGGTATTTACAGAACCTATTGATGCGAAGAATTGGGCTATAGAGCACGCCAAGAGAGTCATGTGCGTATTAGTTTTGAATGGAAAAGAAAGCAAAACTCGTTTTGAAATGTTTTGTAAGAGAAGTGGAGATCCGGATGTTAGTCACAATAGGAAGGGTTGTGTGTATAAAAGAAAGATGACGAGGAAGAACACAACGTGCTCAAAGAAAACTAAATGTTCGTTCAAGCTAGTATTTAGTAAGTGCAAACAAAGAAATGGATGGGTTCTATCTATGGATAAGGTGGTAGGTCATCACAACCACCCTCGTCCGGAGGATCTTGAAGGACATGCAATGGCCACAAGGCTCACTCCTCAAAAAATGGAGAAAATAGCTAAATATAGGAGAATGGGTATTTCACCACTTGGTATGCTTCGCTTATTAAAGAATGATAACAAGGATATCGTATCATCTTTGTCCATCATTTACAATGCAATTGAGACAATTAAAAGGAATGAATGGAAGAATAGACAAGTCAGGCAACAATTATTTTTGTTGGCTCAAGAGAAAGGATACGCAGTTCAAAAGAAGGCAGGTCCGGAAGAAAAAATAACTCATCTCTTCATTGCTCATCCAAAGAGTGTTGAATTGGCTCAATGCTTCCATGATAATGGATTGCACTTACAAGACAAACAAATACGAGATGCCATTGTTGAACATTGTTGGTCGTATGTCGACGAAGTCACCGTTTACCTCTACTTTTTGTTTTCTAAAGGACAAGCAAAAACCAAGTTACACTTGGGCGTTAAAACAAGTGAAGGCGATCTACCGAGATGATGATATCCCTGGGTTATAGTGACGGACAATGAAGTAGAATTGATGAACGCAATATAGAGAGTCTTCATATCGGCAAATAATATGCTTTGTACATTTCATATATGGTGCAATGTGATGAATAGGTGCAAGCCTCAATTTTGTCCACCTAAGAGGAAAGCATTGGAAGAGATTAATAAGCTACCGGAAGATGAACAAGCGGATGCAAAAGAGGCATTCAATAAACAATACACCATAAATCACGCTAAATGGGTTTCTTTCTCCGGGGAATGGGAGGCATTGACTTGGTCTCTCTCCGAAGAAGAGTATAATCTAAATCTTGCCGAATTTATTGAATATTGGTCTATCCCCGAATATCCGGAGGATATTGTAACGTATGTGGTGGAGCAATGGTTGGAATTGCACAGAGAGCGCTTCGTTTATGATTTTACCAACCACCATAAACACTTTGGGAATCAAGCGACAAGTTTGGTAGAATCGTCTCACCACCGGTTGAAGAAAAATCTCTTTGGATGTGTCGATAATTTTGTTGTTGTGTTTAACGCTACAGAGATTTACTTCAACCGCGAGATTGAGAGAATTAAAGAGAAGTTTCAAAAAAGCCACATCATGAAGTACAAAAAGATTGTAAACAAAGGTGGTAGCATCAAGAAAATGGAGGACCTTCGGTTTTTCAAGGGACTCCACTATAATGTTTCACATGCTTGCATTAAGAGGTTAATGGTTGAGGTGATTTTGATCGACATACGGGGAACCAAGACAGACGAGGTGTGTGTTTTCAACATGATGAAGTCTATGGGACTCCCTTGTCACCACATGATAGCTAAGTATGAACATGGCATAATCCCTTTAAGCGATATAGATCCACATTGGCAACAATTAAGTTTTGTTCCTCCTCCAAAGGGCGATGTCGGAGAAGAGTTTGGTGACAATGAAATGGGAAGAATCATTATCGAGATGTACTAGAACATGAACAAACTCGTAATGCAAATCTTTTGGGATGACATGCGGCCAATCGTTTATCCGCACACTTCGGAAAATATGCAAGAAGCGAATAAAGGCAAGGGCAAAGGTATGCCAAGAACCAAAGAAACAAAAAAACAAGTTAGAGAATATGCAAAGGTGTTGTCTAAGAGGAAAGCGAAATGACCCCTTTTACTAGAGATCCTTTGGGGCATGAGCATACCGCGGCGAAGTACCAATAAGATTCTAAGAAAAGTGCTAGGAATATTATTGAAAAGGGCGAGACAAGTGAACGGAATATGAAGAAAAAAGGACCGATGTTAAACTCTCAACCTACTCCAATTGATGATACACCACCTCTTGAGGATACATAACCTTTTGTTGATAAAAGGTTCTTGGAAGAGCTACCTCCTTACATTAGAGATTACGTTATATCCATCGATGACGTCCCTCCGGATGGTAATTGCGGTTTCCACGTTTTCGTACAACAACTAGGGCCTTTCACTCAAGGTGCCAAGCTATATAGTGCACTACACCATTTTAAGGTATTAGCAACCTACCATAGCTGTTGCTAAAGGGGGTCGCAATAGGCTTTTTCCATTGCTAAACACGGTGTCGCAATTTTTAGCAACGGCATAAGCTTTGTTGCTAATCACGGTCAGCAACGGCAATTCGCAACGGTGCTTGTCGTTGCTAATTTTTTTATTAGCAACACCAATATGTTGTTGCTAATATGTTGCTAATTACATGAATACCCCTACCCGGAACTAGATACTGTTGGTTCTGGTTCTAGTTTATTGGTTCTGGTTCTAATTTAGCAACATATTATTGATGTTGCTACTTTTTTGCAATATTAAAGAAAGGTCAAGTCTTCATTGACCTGGTCAAAATCAATTTCCCCCACATTCCCACCCTGCAATTACTCAGTTCCACATTTCAACAGATATACAAACTACAATGTCATTCAATGGACATAGAAAACCATATTGTTCTGAATCACAATAGAAGATACAAAACTGTATTATATTATGAAAAAAAGATTCTTCAATTGAAGTTAACAAAAAGTACGAGTATTTGATACAAATATATACAACTATCACAACTAACTTACTAAGATGATCATCAAGTCCCAAATTTTTGTGACTTGACATACAATGTTCTATGTTGTCGTTCATAAATTGATGGGTGACCTAGTTTGTGTCAATTGAAAGAGGCATTGAAAAACAGGGAAAGAAATACAAATATATGAGTAAGATTGAACTCCACTAGAAGTATAACGAGACTCAGAGACTATCAGCAACACCGACTGATTAAGACCTTTCTCCTCTGATCCTCCTAGCAAGCTGAATATCCTTGGGCATGATAGTCGCACGCTTCACATAAATGGAACACGAGTTGGTGTTCTCAAAAAAACCAACCAAGTAGCTTTCATCTGCTTATTACAATGCCAACACAGCATGACTCTGGAAACGCAAATTAGTCTGCATATAACAAGTACGCAATCCACGTTCAATCATTATAAGTATATTCTATCTTTCTTTAAGTTACTAAACCAAATTAATCAAATTAAGCATTCAAGAACAGTGTACAAAATCTCCATACCTTTAAGTCCTGGGTAATTACAAGTCTTTGAAGTGGAAGTTTCCTGATCATTAATTCAGCACTCTTGTGGTACTTATGGATTTCACAGTTATAAACACAATCAAAAGTAAGAATTGAGGATCAAAATAATGAAATTAAAATTAACAGAACATGAATAAACTATAATGAAGGTAGATGGAAGTACACCGAAGAGCAACAGTTCAAGGACTATATACATGTAGCTTCTTAACTCCACCAGTAGTTGGTGCAGACTTACGTGAAGCCTTGGTAGCTAGCTTCTTCCATGATGCCTTTTCTCCAGTCGACTTACGAGCAGTTTTCTTAGTATGATCCATTTATGCAAATACCAAAATCACCCAGATTAATACTTCATAACACAAATTAGTACTAGTGAACTACTCAAGGAAGATAACATGCTGACCAGAAGAATCCATGTACCATCCTTGAACTTCATCTACTTTGCATGAGCTGCTCGAAAGCTTTCCACTCACAATAACCTGTTTTTAGAAACATGGAAGTTTAATAAAATATCAAACATGCCTGAGGAAAAAGACTGGAACATATGCAAATCTGCACAAGTACCAAGATAGTTTATTGAACCTCAAATTCTTTTACAAAACAGAGAACTCGAAAATATTTCATACAGTTAAGCATCATTTCACCCAAGGACTTCTCCTTCTATGTATTTAATTAATCGAAATCAGGTGGAAAGTTTTTCCATCTTCACAAGGAATGAACCAAAATATATCTGATCACAGTAACAAAAAGCCACTAATTATTAAGTACAAAGACTGGAAAACTTCATGTACAAAATGACTTCTATCAAATCCTACAAGTTGAACCCAAAAACAAAAGAGTTTTATCAAATACAATTTCAGACCTATAATCTCATCCCGATTTTTTTTATAAAGCAATGAAGTCATTGCATGAATAAGTGCATAAAATTCTTATTTACCTACAATATGTCGCAGGATATCAAGGTTTAGCTATTTGCAGATCACATGGCTCTAGCGCAACATAAGATTCCAGGTTTGGGTTGCAGATCGATTCCTCAGACTCCCAGCCTTTTAAACATTGCAGTCTGCAAAATCAGAATGACATGATTAAGGAAACAAAGAACATGAATAAACAAATTCAAACCGATGAATTAAAAAAAAACGACTCATCGTACAGAAATGTCTACCAATGATCAGTGGCATACTTAGACAATTAACAACTATATCCATGTCGATTTTTAAGATTCAATTGTATTCTTTCAAATAGAAAATGAATTATATTAAACAAAATGATTATCTCTGGGAAGATGTTTAACCCCCTGGGACATGTAACTTTCAAAAGAGCAGTTATCTGGCGTTCATCAAGTATTTTTGAGTACCTCTAGCCCTCCACAATTTTACAAACCTTCATCCAAAATAGTAAAGTACATTAAGCCAATCTTTGGATTCTACAAGTGACATGAACAAATTTATCAAACATAACAAAGTTCGAAAACCTAGATTACTCACAAAGTGTTTCAACTGAAATATGTTATCAACATGTTGATTAACCCAAAATTTTCATGTTTCAAACAAAGTGCCCAATTCTCAAAACCCCAAAATCAATTTTACAGAAATTATAAATTCAATATTGCCATTAAACAAAAATTAAACAACATAGATATGATCATGCAATGAAAAATGGAATTGGGTTTTAAAGAACTTACCGTTTTGAATCATCATCGTCTTTATTTCAGCACCATCATCTTTTTCTTACCTTAAAAACCTAACAAGCATAATAGATGACCGCTTGCACGGTGGGGGCCGACAAAGAAAAACGACACTAAAGTTCATGTGACATTCAAGAACCTGATAAAATCAAAGCAATCAAAATTGAATGATACATTTTTTGTACAATGAAATCAACATTCAATACATTTCCCATAAATATGAACTTACTCAACATTGTTTAGAGTCTTTAGACACTCAATTCAGATGCATACTGTAGGATCAGAATATTGTTACAACAATATTCCTGTGAAATAAACAACAGATCTGCGATACATCAATAATAAACAACAGTTCTGCGATATATCAATGATATTCTGCGAAACATCTCAAGGTGAGGTAAAGAATGACATATCGGATGAAAACGACAGAAGCATGAGAAGAGCGTGACATTTTTGCGATGAATCGATAAAGCCTACGAAATATTAAGGCGGTGTCACCTGCGATTTATCGCAGGAACCTAGATCCGAAATTAAAGGGAATCTTAGCTGTAAATGAGCTGTCATGAGCTGTAATCCACTGTGAAAATCCCTATATAAAGGAAATGAATAGTTCCAGAGAGGGGGATGAATTTTGGAGGGCTAGGAAGGTTTTTAGGAGAGAGAATATTTTTATCAAGTGTTCTGTGTTCTTGATTTCTGTAAAATTCCTTAAGATCATATTAATGAAAAAGTGTCTTTAATCTTCAAATGACGTCATAAATATTGGTAAATTCTTGAATAGGGTGTAGTGTGGGAATTCCTGCAACTACATTTTGGCGCCCAGAAACATGGAGAATCAATTTGAGAAATTTCAAATTACAGCTTGAAGATTTGAATAAATTATTAGAATTGAAAAAATGGCTAGAAGGAGAAGAAATACATCAGAACCACCAACAACAGTGAGAAGAAGTAAAATAATTGCAGGGGAAGGACCAGGTGAATTGGAAGGATCTTTAAGGATTAGATCCGGAAGAAGTAGAGTGAGAAATGGAGAAGAAAATTCAATCCAACCACCGAATCAACAAACACGAGCACAAGATAGAAATGTGGATTATGATAGAGTAAGTGTGCATACTTGGAGGTCGAATTCAATAGAAGAAGCGGAAAATCAAGAAGAGGAAAGAAATCAAGAAATGGATGGAGGACTAATTCATGAAGAGCATGAAGAAGTAGATGATTTGAGACAAAGGATACAGGAAGAAAGAAGATTAGAGGCATAAGAACGTGCCAATCTTACAAGGCAGAATCATGAATTAAGAAGGAAAAATTTGAGGTTGAAAAATAGAAGATCGAGAAGCAGCATGAGATCAAATTCAAGATCATATAGAGAAGAAACAAGACAAAATCTCCCTATACAAAATATTGGCGATAATTTGATAAATGATCGTTATATTCCACGCGGAGAAATTTTAGACATTAGACATAATCAGGATGAGGGAGAAAATCAAGAAGAGAGAAGGATAATGTTACGTGATGAAGAAATTCGAAGAAATCGCAGAATAATCGAAGATGATATTGAGCGGCATTATATTGAGCAAGTACATTTAGCGGGAGAAAGAGAGAGATTGCGAGCAGAAGTAGAAGAACAAGAAATTCAAACAGCGTTGCGTCAGAATAATCATGATAATCGAGAAAGATGACGTGCGCAAAATCGTAATAATGATAATCTCAATGAGGAATATGAGAGAATTCGCAGAGACATAGAAAGGAAACGAAGAGAAACAGTAAGGGATGAGGAAACTCGCGGAGAAGAGAATGAAAGACAAATTAACTTGCAAGAAGAAGAAAATCGTAGAAGAAGGCAAAACCAAGATGTTGGAGAAGAAGCGCGAAACATCGCAAGACAAGAAATGCATGAACGCAGACGAAGAGAGGCTGCGTTGAAAAGGCCAATGGAGCAAAATTCTGATAGGAATGAACAAATCTTGCGAGAATTAGCAGAAATGAGAGGAATGATAAATAACAGAAGAGAAGGAGGAAGAAGACAACTTGATGAGGCAATCGAAGAAGCTGCAAAAACTCCATTTACTCAAGAGGTACAATTAGGAGGGATACCTCCAAAATGCAATTTACCGGTATTGACCAGTATATTTGATGGGACTACGTGTGATGTCCAACATATCAAAGCTTATATTCGATGTATGCTACAATGGGAGAACCATGATGTCATTTTGTGCAAATATTTTGCGTCAAGTTTAACTGGCGAAGCACTGAAGTGGTTTGAAAGTCTTCCCAAGAATACAATAACTTCGTTCATGCATTTGCAAACTACTTTCTTAGGAGCATACATCAGTAATAACTTTACGCGACCTGGAATTTAAGATGTATTTGGATTGAAACAGAGAGTCGGTGAGAGTTTAAAGCACTTAATGATAAGATGGAGGACAATGTGTAGTGAAATGGCAGGAAGAGTAGATGAAAGATATCTCATTTTGTCCTTCATAAATGATATGTTTGCGACGAATCTATTATACATCTAGGTGTTCAGAGTTAAAAACACAATCACCATGACAGAACTGCGAGAATTGCAAGAAGAATATATTGCTTTGGAGGAAAAACAAAATGAGATGGAGTTTTATCCAATTCACACAGGCACAAGTTTAGCCGCAGCAAATGGAAGTTTGTTACCAAGGATGATTAATACAGTAGCAAGTACTTCCCAAAATACGCGAGAGAAAATGGAGACTGATAATCAACATAAGATAGTAGCAATGGGGAGTAGAGATTAGGAGGAATTGCAAAAGGAGAGAAATTTTTATAATAGCAATAACAATAATAAGGTCCCAAGGTTTGATCAACCGCATGAGACTTATGGTGGACAGAGGCATAATTATTCAAGAGAGCAAAGAGGTCAGAGGAATATGTGGGAAGACATCAAATTGCCACCTTTAAATACCGGTATAGACAAGATTTGGGAAGCGATTATTTTGATGGAGAATATACCCTCACCCTGGAACATGGGGAAAGAACCACATCCTAACAACCAAAATCAAGAGTTTTGTCCTTATCATCATTTTCATGGCCATTCTGTGCATAATTGTAGAAATGTAAAAAGAATTATTTTGCGAATGATTGAACAGGGGAAATTAAATCATTTTCTAGCAAGATATTTACAATATGAAACAATTGCCGCAAGCACCAGAAATTCGCAGAGTTAATGTTGCAAAAGAAGCCGAAACATTTGTCATTGAAGTAGGAGCTACATCAAAAAATCTATTTTGCAATTCAATTGTACATTCGCAGAAAACGATAGAGGATTTCCATGACAACGTGCTAAGCAGAGTATTTGCAAGGGATATAGAGGGAAGAGAGGTGATGAATATTACGAAGATTTCTCCGTTAGAAGAATGGCAGAAACAAGTTATTTTATTTACTGCAGAAGAGATACCAGAGCCTGGGAAGATGCATGACAACCCATTGGTGATGAAGTTAGAGATAAATCCAAAATACAGAGAAGAAGGAGAAGAAGATGATGGTGACGCAGCAAGTGATTCTTGGGCAATAGCTAAAGTTTTAATTGACACTGGTATCTCGGTGGACATTTTATTTTATCATACTTATCGCACAATGGGTGGAAGAGATGATGAATTAATCCCTTCAACTTACAAGATCTATGGTTTTAATGGCACTGCAAACAAGCCAAAAGGAGAAATTACTATGGAAATTCCGTTGAACAAGATATCTTCAAAAATCAAGTTTTGTGTAGTGGATATAGAATCTCCTTACAATGCCTTAATTGGAAGACCATGGCTCCATGGGATCTTGGGCATAGCATCAACATATCATCAATGCATAAAGTTTCCACATCCTTATGGTATTGGGATAATTAAAGGTGATTGGTTTGAAAGCAAAAAGTGTTATGAAGTTGACATTAATACTTGCGAAGAAAGAAATGCCCGAAATCATAATTGTCAACATAACAGGAGGCAAATTCAAAGAGCTGAAAAATTGATGGTGGAAAATATAGAGTTGCGGGGAAAGGATATATTACAAGAATAGTTTGTCCCAAAAGAATCAATGGTGATTAATCATGCGAATATGGGAAAAAGTTGAAATCTTCATTCTTCACAGGAGAACAAACAAGTATAAGGTGTTGCGATAAATCAAGTATCAAGAAATTGCGAATAATCATTCGTCACAGAAGAAAAGAATTGCAACAGTATCATGTTGCGAGCAATCGAAAAACAAGAACAACAAAAAATGTGCACACAGAATATTAAAAGAAAAACTTTGCTCAAAAATAAGAATTTTTCTATTAAAAGAAAAAGATGATGATTTCGAATCATGTAAGAATTTTTAATGCAAATGCATAAAATGGGCGCAAATCGCCTAAAATTACATAAGAATGGGACGAAGTTTTATGGCGTACACCTTAGTTCGCGTATTCTATTCCGTAAGAGGAAATGTCCTTAAAGTGCGTCATAAGGGGGGTATCTCTTTGCATGGATATGGGAAAGGCTATACCGCTGCTGGAACCTAGTCATGGAGATTTGGGATTATAGAAAATCCATCCGGGAGAGATAACTTGGATTCCCAACTATATAAGGTTATACCCTGGTTGGGCACCCGAGAGTTTCTCCCAAGGAATGCAAAGTATGATTAAGGCGCCGAGGTACACGGTTGAGCTGTGGGTGACCGGGATGGATGAACCCACCCTGGACATCCACGGCAAGTCTTGGCTTACGATGTGTTCGGCCCAAAGAAAACCCCACTTAGGGTGAAGTCTTGTAACTATAAGCCATATAAGGCATAAAGGACAAGGCTGCGAAAACAACTAGTTGTTGGCAGAACCGGATGGGAAAGTGCTAGTCTTGTATGGCCGATGTATAATCCTTGAAGGGGAAACCGGGGGGAGAGATAAGGGCGATACCCTCCATTAGGGAGCTGTGTATAAAAAAATACGGAAATGTCATGGGACTTTATAATAGCAAGAATATTTAGGCCCGTCATATTGTCGCGTGACACAGACAGCAATGTCATGGGACTTTATATTCACAAGAATATATAGGCCCGTCATATTGCCGCGTGTCAGGCCAAAAAGCCTAAAGAGAAATGTTAAGATGAGATCAATGGGTTTTTGCGATAAGATCGAAATATGAGATAAATGAAATCAATAATAAGAGGATATAAATCGCAAAGACGTCCTGCGATTTCATCGAAAAGACGACAATGTCATAAGTCTTAAAAATCAAAGAGAGATTAATCTCACAAGAAGGCTTAGATTTATCATATTGTCGCAGAAATTAAAATTAAATGATAAGGCAAGATCAATGGATATTATTACAGAGAAAAGTAAGAATGTCCAGCGATCTTGTCGCATAAAAGTGGCATAATAAGACCTTTAACTAGGAAGGCGAAATAAGACCACAAGAGAGATTATATCTGCGAAGCATATAACAGATTTTTCGCAGAAATATTTTCACTAATTCATTTATCATATTGCAGATTAATAACAAGAGGCAAGTATGGGAATGATGCATAGAATGGTAAAAATTGTTATTCATCATTATATGATAAATTCATATAAATAACAGACAGATAGAGGCAAATAATTTATATATTGAAAGACATCATGAGCTACAAATAGTTTGTAGAAAGAATATTACAATTTTTCGCAGATAATTGTCGCAAGAAAGAAAGAGAGAAATACAGGAGAAGATCAAAAAGAAAAAACAAAACTATTGAGATTTATCTTCATCATTATCTTCATCATTATCTTCATCTTCGTCTTCATTATATTCGTCATTAGTTCCTTCTTCATCTTCGCTTTCATTCTCATCTATATCAGCTTCACTGTCAGAAATAACTGGTACTTCAGAACTGGCTGGAATATTATCCAAGAGACAAGGATATAGACTAAGAGGAAGATCATTATCTTTACAAACTTTCTCAATATCATTATTGCGAACGGTGAGAAGATTACTACGCAAATTGGAGTTGGATATCTTTATTTTCTCTCGCAATCTAGAGATTTTATCATTACGAGAAGCAAGATTTTTCGCAAGACCACTTTTTTATTCTTCAAGTTCTGCTATCCTTGTGGAATATTTTTCTTCAGATTCTGCGATAATACAGCAACAAGTTAGAAAATTGTTGAAAATCTACAAGAAATATAAAGATGTTAGAGGAGCAATAAATAACCTTCTCTTTCATGAATCATTTCTTGTATCAAGGTTGCTTGCTCAGTATGAAGACTGACATCTATCACTAAGTTTTTCCTAGCATTATCGAGAATTGTCGCAGCCCATGCGAATTCATCATCACTTTGAATGAGAAGATGGGAACGGATTTGTTTCTCTCTTGTAAGAAGTTTAATGTTTTCATCCTTAAGCCTATCTCTCTCAAGTTCGGTATCAATTAGGGTATTGCGAAATTTTGATAGAGCTTCAGCGCCTTGAAGAGTAATACGTTCTTTATCCTTCTCAAGTTCACTTTTCTTGGATTTTAAGACTTTGATTTTCTCTCTAAATTCATCTCTGCAAGTCTTTAAACTATTGGATGTGCTCAAGACAGATCTATAATCCATTCTCATAAGGGAGATATGATATTTAAGCTCATCAATGGACAAAGTACTAATTTTTTCATCTGAATAATTATTTAAAGCATCATTAAGACGCTCAAGAAGAGTGGTTTCATCTATGGGTTCATCAAAAGAATTAAGAATGATGGCTTCATCAGTAAGATTATAGGCATCTGCAAAATGGTTTCCCAAATAAAAAAAAAAAAAAAAAAAAAAAAAAAAAAAAAAAAAAAAGGGGAGACTTATACCAATAACTTGTTTGCAGAATTTCTCCTTATCAATTAACTTCTGTTGAAGAACTTGAATTTCTACTTCAAGCGATTTGTTTTTATTAATAAGCTCAGTATTCCCATCTACTTCCAACTGCTTACATCTTTCGCGAAGAATGGAGATTTCATCTTCGTATTGCTTATTTTTCTCGAGAAGTTTCGCAGAATCAGATTGTGAATCAGTAAGCCTTTTCTACGATGATGATAATCTATTTTCTAATTCTGAAGCAACATAAAAAGAAGCTCTTGCAGTCTATGACAGAAAAGAGAAAATAAGTAAGATAAGTAAAAAATCTTTGATATTCATGACAAATGTAAAGTTTACTGCAAGAAAAATGAAGGAAAGGGGCATACCAGCGAAGCTAACGCATGAAGAAAACCAGGGTTGATAAATCGCGAGACTCCTTTAAGATCTTTATTATTAGTCAAAATTGAAGCGTCGCAGATCTTTGAGAGATATTCGCAAGTACGAGTAATATCATCATCTCTAATACCTTGTAAGGGGTTTCTGAAAATATTTGATAGTTGATCCATTGGAGTCTCAGATTGAGAAAGACCCATCGCAGACCTAATCCTTGCGGAAAAGATATGCATTGAAGTGCCTACTGAGGCATCATTATTAATTCCACTATCTTTTTCAGTTTCATTATCTCTTTCAGCGATAGTAGAAATCTTTTTGAGTTGAGAATTATCGGAAGGAAGTGGTTGAGTTTTTCTTATCTTCTTTGGAGGACCGTCGGTGGTTTGATTTTTATTGCGGTGAGGAGAAGCACCGGAACTTTCATTTGGAGTTGCTATTCTTTGCCTTTATATTTGGCTTCAACCACCGCGACAAATGGAATTTCCTTGAAAATAATCACACATAAAGATAAGAAACAGGGGCAACAATATATTGTAAAAGATTATAGAAGATTGTTTTTTACTTCATCTGTGAAGGTTTTCAAAATTTGTAGGAGATTGGGATTCCCAGTGTAGACATAGCTAAGCTTCATTCTTTCAATCTGATAAAAGATATTTCAATAATCAGTAAGAATAATACATTTATCCAAATCTGCGAACAATGATAAATTTTGCGAGATATACCTCAGAGTTCCTTTCAGACCAATTAAAAACCCAAGGACGATACGCCGCAAAACTTGCAGGATTCGCAGGTAGGTCAAGAATGCTAGAAATATATGGGCCTTCATGGAGGAGAGGAAATTTGCACCATTTGTCATCTTTTGAGAAGCGTGGACCATGGTTTTTACTTGAGTGATAATCTATATCTTGCATAAGAAGTTTATCCTTCGCTACCTTTTTATTCCTATTCAAATGGACCGCCCAACACGTGCTATATTTTTTCATGGGAATCACTTGATAATTCGCAAAGAAATTCTCCACGGTATATTTCGCTGCAATAATCGGGATATCTTTAAAATCAGGATGTTTCGCAGTTTCAGGATAGCGAGATCCTTTACCGGCTCCACAAAAGGCATATTCGAGGATGAGACGAATACAATCACCGCTTAATTGGTAGATTGCTCGTGAAAATTTAGTGTGAGAAATAATTTCATAAAAAAGAGGAAGATCTGGGTTATAAAGAGGGATAGGAAGACCAGCTTCTAGTTGACCTAGCGAAATAAGGATTTTCTCATTGGAAGAGGGAAATCTTGAAACTAAATCAATGGAGAGATCGAGTCGAGGTCGACCAGGGATCTCAAAAAGTGTGAAACCTAAAGCTTTGAGTTTCTGATGGTGTTTTTGGAAAGTGGGTTGACCTAATTTCTTAGCAGGTGCCATTTTTTTAATGGGAATGATGATTAAGACGAAGAAGAATAAAGAAACGAAATTAAAACGATAATAAGATGCGGAAGAAGATGAAGAACAATAGAGTTGCAGAGAAGAAGTAAAAAAGAAAAGAAAAAAGAGAGAGTAAAAAGAAGAGGGGAGATTAGCGAAGAAGATATTTATAAGAAAATAAGATTCTCGAGAACATCAATGCATTTAATGAAGAAAAGACATTAATGGTCAGAATTCAACGGTTGAAAAAAGACGTGTCAAGGGATAAATGAGAGAAAAAACACGCGTAGAATATCTAGCGATGGATGCAGAGACGTCGAGAATGAAGGGAATGTGAAAAGACAAGGAGTTGCGGCAAATCAAGAAACTTAAGTTCTCATGATCTTTATCTTTTTCGCAGAAAAGATATGAAAAGAGGCAAGATGTAGGATCAGAATATTGTTACAACAATATTCCTGTGAAATAAACAACAGATCTGCGATACATCAATAATAAACAACAGTTCTGCGATATATCAATGATATTCTGCGAAACATCTCAAGGTGACGTAAGGAATGACATATTGGATGAAAACGACAGAAGCATGAGAAGAGCGTGATATTTTTGCGATGAATCGATAAAGCCTACGAAATATTAAGGCGGTGTCACCTGCGATTTATCGCAGGAACCTAGATCCGAAATTAAAGGTAATCTTAGATGTAAATGAGCTGTCATGAGCTGTAATCCACTATGAAAATCCCTATATAAAGGAAATGAATAGTTCCAGAGAGGGGGATGAATTTTGGAGGGCTAGGAAGGTTTTTAGGAGAGAGAAAATCTTTATCAAGTGTTCTGTGTTCTTAATTTCTGTAAAATTCCTTAAGATCATATTAATGAAAAAGTGTCTTTAATCTTCAAATGACGTCATAAATATTGATAAATTCTTGAATAGGGTGTAGTGTGGGAATTCCTGCAACTACACATACGAACGAATGAGATAGGTCGAGCATGATAACGTACTAATCCTAAGACTTTGTGGATAACCAAAATTATGTGTTATGTCACCTTAGACAACACAGCATAGGCAGTTATATGTCCTGAAGTTACACGGACTGTAATATGGAAATACCTCTATGTATCCCAAGGAGCCATACTTGCAGGAAATCTCAAGGGATATATGGAAATATCTCTACGCATCCACGGAGCAGGGAGCCATACTTGCAGGAAAGCTCAAGGGATTCGACTACCTTATCCAAGCTTCTGTTAGTATGTAGGACAACACACTATTTTGTTTTAGGCTTCCTCAAATTATTGTAAGTTTAAAACGTCACCTGCTTCCAATTGCTTATAACAGACATTTAGGTTTGCAATGTAATAAGAGGGAAAAAGCCTAACGCTTTTGAACAACACAAAGATTGATTAGTTCCCCAGGTTATGCTAAACACAGAGTATCTTTGTGAAGTGACAGAATACCATGATCCCAATATTCAAGAGAATCGCACCATGAAGATTCCCGTTCCCTCTTGTAACATCTTAGGCAACAGAAAGACCAATATAGGTTCTATCCATATTCCAATTAAAGGCCTAAATCCTCTCTTCCGATTCCCAAATTTCTACCACGAAATATTCATGCTGTCTTCATGACTTACTAAGCAAAAACTGTTTCGGCTCTCAAAATCATTCTAACAGACATTGCACTAACAACTTGCTCAATATCAGTTAGCAACACAATGACAAAGAACTAACTATTTCTGTTACTCCAATGAAGGTCCTTATCAAGAAAGCAAAACACTTTCCATTGCTTAATCACGAAATCTCAATATGATACTATGTGAACAACCTGCATTATTAAGACCAAATGTTCTGTAAGCAAAGTGTTTAGTTTTTCAAGTGTCCACATTATCACAAACAAAAACAAATTCGAAGAAACTCCACATCAGTGGAACCTATGATAATATCTCTGCTACAGTTTGGTAGGGCTTTTAATGCACTGTACAAGCAACCCTATGACCCTTAAGAAACCAACTTAATTAGCCAAAATTCATCTCAAATCATTGTAGTTACTTATTAAATATAAAACTAATTATAATTGAGCCTTAAAACCACTAAATATACAATATACAGTCGAAACTAATAATTACCTTATAACTAAACATGGTTTCTCACCAGGATGTACTACTAATACATCTGTGGTCATTTTATAAAACCCTGACAATGCGCGTGCTACATTTTATATTTGAATTTCAAAGTTATAATTACTTACCATTTTCATCTTGCATCAAGCTCAACTACTTTTAAGGAGTTTGTAATACCTTGAAGATGAAGAAAAAAATAAAAGACAACTGGTATTGGAAGGTCAAGAGAAAGAAGCTGGTCACTGCTGTTTATTTTGGGACTTTTTGTCGAACACCCTGCAGACGTGAAACTGGTGATGGATCAATCAGTTTGTTGTTTGTTTTGCACTTTATATAGCTCCTTCTCTGCATTTATTTAGCCTGCAAATTCGATTTCACAACAGACCCAATAATTCTAAATACTCTAAACACTCGTTAGTCAACCAACAACAACAACCATCAATGTCTTCAAAAATTGAACATGGGTCAAATTATTGGTATATGGGTCAGAATCTGTGAAGAACTTTGTCTTCTTAACCAAACGGTTGAAGAACTCCATTTTTTAGAAAACGGGATTAGTTTAGAGTCTGAATCAATCAAACAATCTAATGAATGTTTGTAAGAAGTTTGAAATGTAAATCCATTGGTTTGATTATATACGAAAGAATTACATGATCAATTTGTTTAATCATGTCGATTTGAATCTGGATTTGATAAAATTATAACTGAATTTGATTTTTTCTACACAAACATTGTGACTGACAGAACACATATTTTAATCACTAAGGGACTCCTCCCTTCGGGTTGTCATCCCAATATACAAATAAAAAATATTCCCCTCCCACCGATAGATATTAGCCTGAGTACTAACATCCATTATGAAGAAACCCCAGAAAAAAACCCCAAATACAGAAATCAAACAAAAATAAATTGAAACCCTAAAGTCGTGCTACAAATGAAATACAGATTTAAAGAAAAATCTAACTAAGTAACCAAAATCAAACCATCGGAACTAAGGTGCAAGTTCTAAACGAAACATGAGTTAACCCTAGCTCAAAATCAAACCAAATGACCAATACCTGAAATCAATAAACCATTGATGAATCTTCGTTTTCAGTTGATGTTGATGAAGAGAGTAAGAAGATTTGATGTTTTTGGTAGATTTAGTTAATGAATCTTCGTATTTTTTTGATGAAGAAGAGAAGTAGAGAAGGAAGCAGCAGCGGCAGGGATCGAGAGAGGTAAAAGACTAAAAGAGAGAGGGTAAGTTGAGATTATAATTAGGGTTAAAGGATCCTCACACACTTATATCACACACATTAAGTCAAGTTAAGTCAAAGTGTCAAACTAGGTGTTACCAACCACACGTTCTAACCGCATGCGTAAATACTCCGCAGCTGCTAGGAGCAACAAGAGGTCGCGGTTGTGAAATTCGCAACAGTGAGCTGCCGTTGCGAAAATTTAGCAACCAAAATTAGCAACAGAAAATTAGCAACGGCACCAGTGTTGTTAATCCTTTAAAATGGTGTAGTGGTGATAATCAAATCACTTATGTCCGTCAAAGGTTGTTGATGAAGAATCTAAGGGAGAAACCGGAATTTTACAAGATAATCTTGTCCGATAGGGATGCTAGTCTTAATATGCAGTTTGTAGTTTTTTAGGTATCAAATCCGTCTCCATGGGGGCATTCCAATCACAAGGATCATTGGATGTGCATGCCGATATGTGGGAACTTAATCGCCGACGCATTCAATTGTGTGGTTCACTATTTCTCAAAAGGTGCTAGTTTCACATACACTCCGAAAACAACCATATGTGCCGAGTAACTTTGACGTAGGAGAGTGGTGATTGCGTTGCATTTTATAGAAGTTCGGTTAAGAAATGAAATTATAGGATATTACCGAACTATTACATGACAGAAGTTCGGTTAGGAAATGAAATTACAGAACACTTAATATCCCAAACGCGCTATGAAAAAGTCTTTTAGGATGCGAAAATGATCTTCATATTTGAAATCCTTTCTTTTATATCGTCTCCATTCATTTTTTGATGTTAAAAGGATTTCCTCGTATGTTTCACCCCTAAGTGGATTCCTCCTTACAATCCAAAATAAAGGCAAATATGCACAACTCTTTCTCTAATCTTTTCAAATCGAATAAACAAAGCTATTTGGTCAAGGTTATGACGGTTACCTGTGTCGGAGAAGAATTTCTCATGAATTTTCCCCCAAAAACTATTACTCATAATATCATTCACTCTTCGTTCTTCACCCCTCTTTGGATAGCATAGTACATAGTTTCTACAAAGACAAAGATCTTCTTCTAGAGTAAATTTATGACTAGGAACTGCCATTTTTATGAAATTTTAAAACAAAATATTAACCATGAGACACATATATATACCATTGAGATGTATAACAGATATAAAAATAGTCGTTCCTTGAGTCAGATCAAGTACATTGTTGTCTCAAAGCTACAATTCGGTTTCATCCCAAATTTGCGATATAACCAAACTCAACACTTTTTTTTTTTTTGAAGTTCCAGAGTTCCATTCAATTACCTGGTAAATTTGTGCAGGTAACCGAACAAAACATTGGCTAGGACTAGTTTTGGAACCCCTAGGTTCGGTTACATACCATTTTTTTTGCAAGTAACCAAACAAATAAGTTCGGTTACCTGCCATTTTTTACTAGGTTACCGAAAATGACTCTGGAACTTCTATTTTTTTTTAAACTGTTGATTTCGGTTGTATCGCAAAATTTCGAACAAACCGAACTTTGAGATAACAAAGTTCGGTTTCTTACGATATTTGGTCTACTAACCGAACTACCTTAATGTTTCTTAAACATTTTATTGTAATGAAACATATATGAGTCTAATATCCGAACTAATCCCTTAAAACACAAATTAAAAACAAAATTATGAAATTCATTTACTAATCCACATAACTAATTGTTGGAACCACACAAACATAAGAATACAAACTACCAAATCCGCAATAAAAAAGGTCTTAAATCCTATGGAACCGAACTGTTTCAACCATATTTTTTTTTTGGTAATATGGGTGGGAGTTTCGGTTACAAGGTTTGTTTGATTTTTTTCCTTTTCAACAATTTTTGCTAAACAATTATTGAACTCATGATGGTTCTCGGTAACCAAAAGTTTTCAAAAAATCCTAAAAAGAACCAAGGTAGAAGTTCGGTTGTCCAGATTTTTTTCGTGTTCTTCCTATCAGGAAGTTCGGTTAAGAAACTAGTGGGTAAAAAGTGGAAAAAAAAAAAATGCGTTCTAAAACCGAAATAACCGAACATCAAGAGTGTTCGGTTATATGGGTACTTGTAACTTCCATATGAACCGATTCAAAATCAAATTAAAAGTAATGGGTTTTTCGGGAAATACATGTGGATCGGTCTCATGGCAGACTCAGGGTTCTTCTTGATCTGTTATGCCGAATTAACTTTTCACCTTCCAGTTGAAGTTCTTCCTCAATTTCATTTGTTTGATTAGCTAGATGTCCTAATGGTGAACATGTTCCTAGGAGTCTTTTGGTTTGCTTTCGAAGAACCATTTATATACTTGATTGATTAATCGACGATGAAATTTTTATGAATCAATGATTAATCGTTGAAGACGATGTTGAAATGAAGAAAAAGAGAAGAACAGGAAGAGGAGAACTGTTTTTCTCCAACACAGTGTGCGGCTGCGGCAGTTTTTGTTTTTTTGTTTTTGTTTTAGATTAGGTTTGAAGATTATTAAGGCATGGTTAATGTTAATTAGGGTAAGGGGAAAACTGGTAAACTCACGACTTTAGGACACCCCTTACCATTGTTGGATAGGTGGCCTTAAAAAACAATGGTCCAAAAAAAAAAAAATGGTGCCCAAAAAATCGTTCTTTTTCATAGAAACCTGCAGTTCCCAAATGCTTCTTTAACTCATCTAGTATCTGTAGGATCTGATAATTCTCCGATTTTGTTAACTCTGGACAAGGTTCAAAAAAAAGGATATTTGATTTTTTAAATTTTATGATACTTGGCAAAAAGAACATTCCTGTGTCCAAATTATTAATAACCCATGGTGTCGGAACCTAACCGGTGATCCTTCTTTAGACTAAGTAACAAACCTAAAGCCCATAGGTATAAACCTTCTAGACTGGAAGAGAAGCATTTTTGGTATTCCCACTAAAAAAATCAAAGGACTGATGATAGAAATAGAGAGGCTTAAATCTAGCACAACCACAGATTATCAAACAACAAAAACTAAGAGGAAATTTTTTAGAACTAGAGAAATTGTTATTTATGGGTGAAAACTATTTCTGCTGGTTTTGGTAACTTTGGGTGTGTGGATGATAAATGAATCTAACCCTAAAAAAATGCACTGCACGGGAGTGCTTTTGATTCGAGAGATCAATCTATATAATTCTGGCCTAAACAAGAAATGGCCGTTCCAGACTTGTTTTGGTCACAAAGTGAAGGAGATGGGGTTAATCTTAAGGAGTGAAGCGAAAAAGGTGTTGAGATTGTGAAGGTGTTGTCTATTTATGACTTATATCAGAATACCGAACTGGCTTTCCATAGTGTAGGTAATCAGCTCTGGGTATTTGAATACGTTATATCAACACTTGGTTTCTGTCTGTCTTCTTCGTCTTAGAAATAGGGAGGAGAACCTATTTATACAAGTCATTGATCCTAACTCTCATATCTCATGGGAAGTGGAGAAAGTGGAGCTATGGAGTAGTGGAGTCGTGTGTTAGTTCCACACGATCAGTCTTGCCCAATTCTCTCGTCATCACTAACCGTCAATGACTTCCTGACACGTTCTTGTGATGGCGTGTTGCGCGCTACACGCTGTAAAATGCCATACCAATACCCCAGTATGTATCCCCCAGTTTGTGACATGTTTGATGTCTCGAATGTGTGGATCGTGGGACTCACAGAAAGTTGCAAGTGATGCTGGATTAAATAACTAAGTTATTTACAAAGTCGATATTCATGAAATATCGTATGCATTATATGCATGTAATGTATCGAATATATTCAGCATGTATGAAGCATCGTTGTTTTGCATATTAAAATAGCATCACGTCCAACCATATTCGAGTGATCGTTTAGAGGCTATACGGGCAAGCCTAACTTGGTCGATCACTCCGTGTAGAAGAGTGGTGGACAATGATCGTGATAATGCCTCACTGGTCGCCTAACTCCTGTCTTAGGATGTCCGTCCAAGCTGGAGAAGTTGGACGGACGAGATGACTTGCGACCCACATCTGAGACCGTCGGATTATGGTTTAGGAGGTGTGCGAGTACCTTCTTTCAGCTTGGTCGAATCCAAGCATGGGAGACGTTTTTGGAAGGGCCGATCGGGCATACAGGTAGATGGCATGTCGATGTAGGCGTCTGTACCTCACTGTCCCATGGATATGCGATCTAAGAAACTCAATTTTTCCGGCAAATTTGATTGGTCGAGATCAGTTTGCAAATAGAAAACCGCGCGACCATGCCTAGTTTGGGCGCACGAATCGAGACACCTAGCCATGGTTAGCCTTGACCAATTGGTCACACATGTATATGGATCCACGATGATTGTGTTGGCATGATTGGGAATCTTTGAATCTACATATTCCCCCTACATCTATGCCTGTAAAGATGGATGGTTGTGACTGATTTTTGATCGAAATCATGTGCCGCAAAGGATTCCTAAAGGGGTGCGGAATGCCACCTTCAGTGCGCGTGAACCGAGGCATGCAACCATGGTTTGCCTTGGTCGGTCGGGCATGGAGATTGATGGGTCCATATTAATCATGTTGATACTCTCTGGACCTGCTTAGTCTATTCCTGGACCCTTCATCCAAGCTGGCGAAAACGGACGCTCGAAATCAATTTGTGACATATGCATGTCACAAACCCTAATTAGGGTTACCGGATGGTTGCATGCATGATAGTTTGGCCAACCGAAATTTCACCCAATGCTCCTCATCTGGAGAGGTAGACCCTGTGGGACCCATTTTGGATCGATGGTGAACACGCCAATACCTGTCTGATGACTATGGGTCTGATCTAATTCATCCAAACATGCAGGTGAAGTTGGATGGCCGTGATCAATTTAGGACCCTTAGCGACCCTTAAAGCATCACGCCGGCAATATTTGGGCGAACGTTTTCTTATCCCTGGCTAGGTCGTGAGAAGGTCGGCTATGCAGGTAAAAATGGGGACCGCCGGTGTACGCAATGGTGCTTGTGCGACCGGGAATGGGGCGATCCTCAACGTCTAAAAGTTCCGGTGAAGATAAGTGGTCGTGATGGATTTGAGACTGCCGTAGGAAGCCTTTGCTTATATGAGCTACTCCAAGCCGCTCCATACCATCCTGGACATCCAACTTCAGGCTGGTGTTTGGTGGTCGTTCGGAGGGTGTGACTTATACCTGACCGGCCATGGCGTTAATGGGCCCGCTGGTGGTTATTGCGGTGATACCCTGTACCTGCTAAGGTTCGTCTAGGATGGTTAAATCGTGCGGCCAACTTGCATGGTCGTGATTGTTTCTGAGACTGATATGGACAATTCAGATTCAAATATGCTCGATCGGGCTATTATAACACACCGAGAGACGATTCTCTTTGTTAGAGAATGGTAAAGCCTGTATGGGTATTTCGTGCATGCCTCACTATTGATACTTGGATATTCATGTTACTCCGCTGAGAGTAACAATTAGTCATCATGCCGCACCAATAATAAGAGTTCTGCTGAGAACAACACAGGAAATACAAGGAGATTTTATGCATTAATTAATAATGCTGAAATTCAAAGAATACTTGGGGATTGTTTCTACATGCTCCATTCTAGGTGAATTAACAAAGCGGAGAAGTATTCATCATTTATCAAATAGCCTTATCCTTTGCAGGATGTCGGCACAAAAATTGGTTTTACAACTTTATCCCTGAACTAAAATCCACCATCAACATTAAGTCCCCTGCCTAGCATGCAATGGTTACACTATTGTGGGGTATGCATTAGATGGTGACAAATAAAGATAAAACTTTTGAGACAAAGTTTAAAAGTTACCAGGAGATTCGGGTCGTCTTGTCCTTGGAGAATGTCACATTCAAGAGGCGTCCAGGCGAGTGTTCCCCTATCATGATATCAGTCTTTCCTGCTTCGATCGACCTTGTTATGCATGTTTCGGTCGAGAGCCTTCTTCGTGCTTGCTCCGCTCGAATGTCGATCTTGCCTGCTTCGATCGACCTTGCTATGTCTGCTTCGGTCGAGCGTGGGACCTGATATGAGCATGCTTGCTTCGAATATGGGAAGTTGTGCATGCTTCGGTCAAACACGGGTCCACCGTGTACATTTTTCAGACGTCGGCCCTGTCATGTGCCTGTTTTTCCCGTACGGTTGATGTGCTTGCTCGAGGGTCATCCTTTCTACTTTGACTAAACACAAACCCTGTTATCTTGACCAAACACCGGTTTTAATGCCTGCTTAGCTCAAATGTGGGACCCACTGCGTGCTTTCTTTGCTCAAAAATGAACTTTGTGTGCTCAAATATGGATGTGGGTCCTCCAGAGAGCGTTGAAGCAGCTTCTGGAGCGAGCAGGTCCTAAAGAGTGTTGAAGTGTTGGAGTTGAATCACCTTCTTCTGGAGAGAGAGATTTGAAGCGGCCTCTGCTGGAGGGAGCCTTGAAGAGGCTTCTTCTGGATAGAGAGCTTTTAAGCGGCTTCTGCTGGAGGGAGACTTGAAGCGGCTTCTTCTAGAGGGAGCGTTGAAGCGGCTCCTGCTGGAGAGAGTGTTGAAGCGGCTTCTTCTTCGGTTTGAAACTTACATGATTCTTGATTAACCATCTCTCTTGTGTTGAAGAAGTCCTTGACTGACGGCGAAGGATTTTCATGCTGAGCCTCATCCCCCAAGCATGGTTTACGTGACTCTATCTTGTATGCCTGATGGGTCTTTGTACGTAGTGGTCGTTGATATGGTGAAGCTCTGATGGTATCAACCTACGAACAACAACGGTTCTTGGCAGCAGCTGTGATTGGATGAGACTGGCAAGGAGAGGCGTGGTGGAAACTTGCACGAACTTGTCACTCTCCATATAATGGTAGAGATCGTCTCGCTATTAGAGGGATAAGATGGAAACGATGGCTTTCTTGATGTTTCTTCATGGAATAGAGAAGAGGGAGATAGTCCCATGCCCGCGAGTATCTAGAGCTCTCGACTTGATAGATGTTGTCACGCTAGGTTCACGAGGCCGTCTTTACGTCTGGTCTCTTGAGTTTATCCTCGTATTTGGCCATCTTGAAATCATAATGATAGCTTGCTTGTATATCTCTAAATTCACCATCTTTGAGATGGGTAGTGGTAAGCAGTCCCCAGTCATACTCCTTTGGTAACGCAACTACTTCTTCTATGGGAGACAGATTTTGAAAGCGTCTCTCATTCACCTAGTTACCATCGATCCAGTTATGGAATATCTTGGACGTTGTTTCGCCATTGTGGCAGTCATGCATATGGTAATGGAGTCCGGAGTTGGTGATTTTGGACGTGCAGGATGTTGTATCTCGGTGGTCTTCCTCTTGCTGCTTCATCGAAACTACTTATAGAAGGCTGAAACTTGCATTGCCCGTTGGTGAGATATATGTTTCCACAAACATAATGAGGCTCTTTATAACGAGCATGATTGTTCTTTCTATCAAGGCAGGTGTTGTTGCAACCTGAGCGTTTAGTAGCTTCACGGAGTTCAGAGGGTGTTTGAAAGCACATGCTCTTCGAAAAAGCACAATTGACAGGTACCATCCTATTGATGCACAATTACACCATTTGTTGTTCAGTCACATTTGGATTGTAACCCTTCAATGCTTGAATTCGGGACCTCTTGACATAATCATTTGGATGTTCGTTGTTTCTCTGAAGCATTCCTCTTAAGTCTGACAGAGTGATTCTCCCAAGCTGTAGATTCTTTCTCGACATGATGATGCGGACATCGCTATCTTCTTGAGGATGCTCCCTTAAGGTGTTAGCTCCAATAGATCTTAAGATGTCCCAGGCTCGCTCTCCGTCCGGGATGACATAATAGGTGAACCCTTTATGATTATTTGAAGATGGAAATATTCGTTGAATCTTCTGAAACACTTCCTGTTGTAGTGCGGTCCAGACGAAACTTGCTCCATTCTTCAGCAAGGGGGTGAATAAAACAACAAGCTGCAATAGACCAGGTATAAAACGTCGAATGTAATTTACTTTTCCCATGAATCTTTGGAGCTCCTTCACATCCCGTGGTGGCGGCATCGTGAGGATAGCTTGAGTCTTGGATGGGTCCACCTTGATCCCCTCTGCATTTACCTTTCGAACACTTTCCGTAGGATTCTGTGTGAACCTCCCGAGCTTTAGACTTGACTAATATATCATCCACGTAGTCTTAAACTTGTTTATGCATCATGTCATGGAAGATTGCCGTCATAGCGCGTTAATAGGTTGCACCGGCATTCTTCAAACCAAATGGCATTACAGTATAGTAAAATTTCTGGGAGGAGTTCAAAAAGTTGTCTTACTTGCGTCATGCTCGTACATCCTTATCTGATTGTACCCACTATATCCATCCATGAAGGAGAACACGTCGTGTCCACTGGTGGCGTCTACTAACATGTTGATGTTAGGTAGAGGAAAATCGTCTTTGGGGTAGCATCTGTTCAAGTCTCTGAAATCCACGTAGTACCTGATCTGTCCGTTTTTCTTTTTTACCGGAACTACATTAACCAACCAGGTCGGATGATGGACGAGCTTAATGAATCCCGCAGCTAGCAGATTCTGAATCTCATTCTTGATTTGCTCTCATATCTCGTGCCTGAATTTCCTCGGATATTGCTTGATCGTCTTGGATCCAGGTATGACATGTAGATGACGGGTGACCGATTTTTCATCTAAACCGGGCATTTCTTCATACGTCCAAGTGAATATGTCCTGGTATTCTTTGAGAAGTTGCACGAGTTCCGTGCGTTCATCCGTGGACAAGGTTGAGCTGATGGAGATAGGCTTGAGAGATTCTTCATTCCCGATATTAACGACTTCGAGCTCATCAGTCATGGAGTTGGTGCCATCCTGCAGCTGTCGTGGAGCATACCTCTTCCCATGGATCTTCGTTGTTGTATCATTCCATTGGGCGAAGAGACTGGGTAGAAGTATCCCCTGCTAATTTCTATCAGTGGCGTCGGTATACGATCTTCCCTTTCTGATCACGGCTCTCCACAAAAGTTCTCCCCCTTTTTGTGTGAACATGAGTTGCGGCTTCACCGGACGAAGAAGGATGCCATGTTGGTGAAGACGTATCGTGAGGCTTAGCCCTCAATGATGCAAGTCATTTCTCCTCTTAGATTGATGCCCACGTGGGGAGTGGGATACAATGAAATTTTCCTGATTCTTCCTGTGGAGTTTCTCTTGGCTCAAATAACTCCACTCCAAATATCGATGCGTAAGGAGACAACGACCCAGGAATACGAATGACTTCTTTATTCAGCACAGTCTTCAGGCACTGGTGATACGTTGATGGGACAATCCTATTGTCATGAATCCACGGTATCCCTAGTATCATATGGTAGTCTGGCTCCTTTTATATGACTTCGAATTTTACCTTTGACTGGATAGGTCCTACAGATAAATTCAGATTGACATACTCGTATGTGTTGGTTTGGTTTTCTTCAAAGTCTGTCATCGTGGTAGGATGCCGCACGATCTTGCTTGGGTGAACCTTGGCCGTCCTCAGTGTCTTGAGGTAATATCATTCAAAGATTCTCCTATGTAGATGAGAGCCCACTTGAACTCTGAATCCTTGATGCGTGTAGTAACGTGTAGGGATCGATTGTGACCTTCTTCCGCCATCATGTCTTCTTATGTAAATGTAACGTTATTCACAGATATCTCCGGTCCTTTGGAGTCTTATAGATGAAAAGAAGTTAATTGTACGTCCAAGGCTATCTGGTTGATTGCAGCAAATGTCTCCGCCCGCTGATTCTTCAAGAGGTATAAAAGTTCGCACAAATTTTCTACTAGAAAAGCGTCTTCCTGGTCCACCGGCCTCTGGTTCATAGTGAAACTGTTAACTTGAGAAAGATCGTTGTAAGGATCAGTCCCCAGTGTAGAAATCTCTGTGATAGGGGAACCGCTCATATCTGATGTGATCTTGATGAGGAGATCGAGTATTCCATTTATTGTTTCTTTGATCAGGTTAATGTTTGGATTCTTCCGGTTACGCCATCAGATACACCGTTGGGAAGAGGGGTATCTTCATTGGAGGAATTTCAACCGGAATTTGAAATTTTTGGGGGAGTCCTAAGACCAACCATTTTGAAATCAGCCAAATAGGATTGGGTATTGAAGAAATTGACTTCACAACCGAGAGATTAATCTCCCAATGTGGTCGCCAATTGTTTATGGGTGAAAACTATTTCTGCTGGTTTTGGTAACTTTGAGTGTGTGGATGAGAAATGAATCTAAACCCTAAACAAATGCACTGCATGGGAATGCTTTTGATTTGAGAGATCAATCTATATAATTCTGGCCTAAACCAAGAAATGGTCGTTCCATACTTGCTTCGGTCACAAAGTGAAGGAGATGGGGTTGATCTTAGGGAGGGAAGCGAAGAAGGTGTTGAGATTGTGAAGGTGTTGGATGTTTATGACTTGTATCAGAATACCGAACAGGCTTGCCATAGAGTAGGAAATCAGCTATGGGTGTTTGAATACGTTGTATCAACACTTGGTTTCTGTCTGTCTTGTCCGTCTTGGAAATAGGGTGGAGAACCTATTTATACAAGTCATTGAGCCTAACCCTCATATCTCGTGGGAAGTGGAGAAAGTGGAGTAGTGGAATCGTGTGTTAGTGACACACGATCAGTATTACCCACTTCTCCCGTCATCACTAACCGTCCATGACTTCCTGACACGTTCTTATGATGGCGCGTTGCGTGCTACACGCTGTAAACTTCCAGACCAATACCCCATTATGTATCCCCCAGTTTTTGACATGTTTGATGTCTCGAATGTGTGGATCGTGGGACCCATATAAAGTAGCAAGTGATGCTGGATTAAATAACTAATTTATTTAGAAAGTCGATATTCATGATATGTCGTATGCATTCTATGTATGTAATGCATCGAATATATTCAGCATGTATGAAGCATCGCTGTTTTGCATATTAAAATAGAATCACATCCAGTCATCTTCGAGTGATCGTTTGGAGGCTATACGGGCAAGACTTACTTGGTCGATTACTCCGTGTGGAAGAGTGGTGGACGGTGATCGTGAAAATGCCTCACTGGTCGCCTAACTCTTGTCTTAGGCTATTCGTCCAAGCTGGCGAAGTTGGACGGATGATATGACTAGCGACCCACATCTGCGATCGTCAGATTAGGGTTTAGGAGGTGTGCAAGTACCTTCTTTCAACTTGGTCGAATCCAAGCATGGGAGACGTTTTTGGCAGGGCTGATCGGGCATACGTGTAGACGACATGCCGATGTAGGCGTCTGTACCTCACTGTCCCATGAAGATGCGATCTAAGCCACTCAATTTGTCCGGCAAAGTTGAGTGTTCGAGATGAGTTTGCAAATAGAAAACCGTGCAACCATGCCTAGTTTGGGCGCATGAATCGAGACACCTAGCCACAATCATCCTTGAATGATTGGTTACACATGTATACGAGTCCACGGTGATTGTGTTGGAATGCTTGGGACTCTTTGAATTTACATCTTCACTCTCCATATATACCTGCGAAGATGGATGGTTGTGACGGATTTTTGACAGAAATCATGTGCCGCAAAGGATTCCTAAAGGGGCGTGGTATGCCACCATCAGGGCGCACGAACCGAGGCATCCATCCATGGTTTGTCTTGGTCGGTCGAACATGGAGATAGATGGGTCCACAGTGATCATGTTGATACTCTCTAGACCTGCTTAGTCTTTTCCTGGACCCTTAATCCAAGCTGGAAAAAACGGACGCTCGCGATCAATTTGTGACATATGCATGTCACAAACCCTAATTAGGGTTCCCGACAGGTTGCATGCATGCTAGGTTTGCTGACCGAAATTGCACCCTATGCTCCTCATCTGGAGAGGTCGACCGTGTGGGACCCATATTAGACCGACGGTGAACACGACAATACATGTCTGATGACTATGGGTCTGATCTAAGACATCCAAACATGTCGGTGAAGTTGGATGATCGGGATCAATTTAGAACCCTTAGCGACCCTTAAAACATCACGTCGTACAAACTTTGGGCGAACGTTTGGTCCTCCCTGGCTAGGTCGTGAGATGGTCGGCTATGCAAGTAAAAATGGGGCCCGCCGGTGTACACAATGGTGCTTGTGGGACCGGGAATGGGGCGATCCGCACCGTCTAACCGTGCCGGTAAAGATGAGCGGTCGTGATGGATTTGAGACTGTCGTAGGCAACCTTTACTCATACGAGCTCCTCCAAGCCGCTCCATACCTGCCTGGAAATCCAACTTCAGGATGATGTTTGGTGGTCGTTCGGAGGGTGTGACTTGTACCTGACCGTCCATGGCATTAATGGTCCCGCTGGTGGTCATTTCGGTGATAGCCTGCTCCTTCTAAGGTTCGTCTAGGCTAGTTAAATTGTGTGGGCAACTTGCGTGGTCGTGATTGTTTCGGAGACTGATATGGATAGTTTAGATTCAAATATGCTCGATCTGGGTAGTATAACACACCGAGAGACGATTCTCTTTGTTAGAGAATGGTTTATCCTGTACGGGTATTTCGTGCATGCCTCATTATTGATACTTGGATATTCATGTTACTCTGCTGAGAGTAACAATCAGTCATAATGCCACACCAATAATAAGAGTTCTGCTGAGAACATCACATGAAATACAAAGCGATTTTATGCATTAGTTAATAATGCTGAAATTCACAGAATACTTGGGGATTGTTGCTACATGCTCCATTTTAGGTGAATTAACAAAGCGGAGAAGTATTCATCATTTATCAAATAGCCTTATCCTTTGCAGGGTGTCGGCACCAAAATTGGTTTTACAACTTTAGCCCTGAACTAAAATCCATCATCAACAATTGTATGCAACACAAGAAGCCATTTTGAAACAACAATCTAGAGATAATATCATATAACTAGGGGAAAGAAATAGTTAGTATATCCATACGATAACCTTAAGAAGACGTAAATGGAATAACATAGGATGAATTAAAAGTAATCAAAACTTAGTAATACGCAACAGAAAAGACATAAGTGAACTTTTGTCTGATTATTTCCAAAATCTTTTTTCCCAATATACTTCTGTTGTGCCACCCATAGATGATATATTTGTTAATATTTATCTTGGTATCACTGACATAGATAATGCTACATTGTTGCTATTCCTAACCCCGAGGAGAACTTTCTTGTTCTTAAAAACATGAAACCTAATAAATCTCTGGGATCTTTCCCTGCTATCTTCTTTAAGAGTAATTGGGAAACAATAAGAGCTCAAGTAATAGCCTCTGTGCAAAATTTCCTTCAAACAAAACTAGTGAACCCTGAACTGAACAAAACTCATCCTTTTATAATTCCCAAGTTAAAATAACCAAAAAATCCTAGTTAGTTTCGTCCAATAGGTCTCTGTAATACTATTTATAAACTGATAGCAAAACTCCTAGATAATAGAATTAAACCTTTATTAAATAAAATAATTTCTCATTTTCAATATGCTTTCCTCTCATCTAGGAGAATTTTTGATAACATTGTTGTTTCCCATGAAATAATTCATTCAAGAAAAACTGGGGGTTTAATTAGGCATTAAGATCGACATGTTAAAAGCCTTCGATAGAGTATATTGGTACTTCCTTTTAAAATCTTTTACTTCTTTAGGATTTAGAAAAGAGGTTTGTACTATTTTAGAACAATGTTTCTCTACCACATTCATCGTTGTTCTGCTAAATAGCATACCTGGTAGGCAATTTAAACCAAATAGAGGATTGTGTCAAGGCGATCCTCTTTCTCCATAGTTATTTATTATCTGTAATGGAGATTTTATCCAGACGTCTTTTTTCTTTGGAAGAAAACAAAACTCTCCATGGTGTTAAGGTAACACCTAAAAGTAAACAAATATTACATCTCTTTTTTGCTGACGACCACCTCTTATTTGTTAAAGCAGACCTAGTAGAATGTAAAAACCTTTTAGAAGCCATTGACAAGTTCAGTAAAGCCTCGGGATAGTTAATCAATTTTGAGAAGTCTGGTGTCTTTTTTTAGCAAAAAGGTGGAACCAAAACAACAAAGGATGATGACAAAACTTTTAAAAATTAAACACATCAAACTTAAGGACCCATATCTAGGTGCCCCATTGTTCATGGATAAGTCAAAAATCAAAACCTTTGACTTTATTCTTGAAAGAATGGAGTCTAAGTTATAAGGTTGGAAAAGAAAAGTGCTTCCTAAATCCAGCAAAATGATGTTGATAAACACTGTCCTAGATAGTGTTCCTACTTTCCAAATGGGGTGTTTCATAATACCTAAGACAATAACAAAGAAAATCAATTCCATTCAGAGGGACTTCAGGTAGGGAAAAGATAATAACTCTGGAGGGTTTTATCCAAATGCATGGCCAAGTCTACGTAAACCTATTCATAAGAGAGGTTTAGGATTTAGAGATGCTCACAAGTTTAATTAAACAATTGTAGCCAAACTAGACTGGAGACTTATTAAAGAAAAAGATAATGAGAAATGGGTACTTCAAAACTAAATCTCCTCTAAAAGTAAAACCACATGTTTAGAGCTCTTGGATTTGGAAATGCATCTGTCAAGGTTTAGAACAAATCCAAAAGTACAACATATGGGAAATAGGAAATGGCCTAAGTGTTAATATCTGGGATGATAACTGGTTACCAGGTCTTACTACTACTCTGCTAGGGTATAAAAATTTGTCTAATAATTATCTGTCCTTAGTGGATGATCTTCTCAACCCAAATTCACATTCTGGGAATACTACTCTGATTGAAAATTTCTTCTTTGAAGTTATTGCAACAAAAATACTACAACTAAATCTATTCTTAGATTTGGATGGAAACCAAAAAAAAGACCAATTAAGATGGACTCTTACTAGAACAGGGGATTACACTATTAAATCTATGTATGATAAATTGAATGAATCAGGAATAGAAATAACTAGTCTACTTTTACCTGACTCTTTATGGAGATCTATTTAGAAATTGGAAGTGCCACAAAGGATTAAAGTGTTTTTATGGAAATGCCTGCAAAATGTTATTGCTACTAATGTTAATCTCTATGGAGAAGTTGATGATATTATCCAAACTGTACTATGTGTGGTGAAGAATTAAAAACTATAGAGCATTTATTTTTTCATTGCCCTTATGCTAGAGAAGTCTGGGAGTCAGCTCCTAACCCTTTATCCATACAACTAGACCCCTCTATCGCTTTGCTAGACGTATATAAAGATTGGATTCATAACCTAAGGCAGGAGATTTCTCTAGAATTAGCTTTAACCAAAATGTGGATGATATGGAAAGAAATGTGCAACATAGTTTTTGAATCAAAAACTAGATTAATGCAATTAACCCAGGACATCCAAAGACATCCCCCTTTCTGGGATAGAAAACTCACTAAACAGGTGGAGCAACATAGGAATACTGCAAAACCTAAACCTTATTGGATTGCTCCAGAGAAATACACACTAAAAATTAACATTGATGCAGCTTAGGACTCAACTGTAGCCCCCTCTAGTTTTTCTTTAATTTTGAGAGATGATGCAGGAAACTTTGAAAGTGGTAGAGCAGGACCATCAATCACACCAGACCGGTAAGAGGCAAAAGTAGTAGGAGTGTATCAGGCAGTAGTATGGGCTAAGGCAAAAACATCAGAAATTCCAGCATTGAAGGGGATTGCAAAAGCTTATTCAACTACTTAAAGGGCAAGAATTCTGAGGTCTCTTGGAGAAGCAGAGCTCTCTTAAATGAAGCATCAAAAATAGTTAGAGATTGCCACAACTTTTTGGGTTTCCATTTTGTTCCTTGACTAGGAAATGAAGTAGCAGATGCTCTTTCTAAATATGCTAAAACTTTAACTTTTGTTACGGATTAGGATAATCTCCCACCTGCTTGTATTTTCCAAAAACATGTAGTAGATAAATCTAATATTAGGACAACTTCAACACTCTTTATATTAGGATGTAATTGTGCCTCCTTTGGAGTGCTAGTTTTTTTTTTTTTTTATGAAATGCCTTATTCTCAAAACAAAAAACAAAAATCCAAACAAGATTTAGAAAATAAAAACGTATTTACCATTTTGAAAGTTTTGGAACGCCGTGGAGATTCTTTAGACCAAGTTGAAGAATTTGGGTCACAAGGCACGAGTTGGCTACCAATTAAGCAAGAAGTGAATTGCAACTTTATTTGAGCTTAATCCACTGCCGAATTTGCTTGATTTGGTCAGAATATCATTTAAATGTTGCTAGGAGAGAGAGCACAAAATCAGTGTAGAATTGAACCATTCACCATAAACTTGTTCTCATCATGGTTGAGCACAAAAAAATGTCATATAAAAAATTCTCCTATTTACATTTTGAAGAGAGAGAAAAGATCAAAAAAAAAAAGAAGCCTAAAACACTTCTAGTGTTGCAGCAACTGCAAAAACATCCTCATCTCTGTCAGTGCATCCACCATGTTTACATCCACACTCCTTCCAATTCTTCGATGATGATCGACTTTGGTTCTTATTATGTACTGTTTCGGGTACCGTAATCTTCATCCCGATTTGCAATGAAGCGGGTTTCAAACCCTCGCTATTGTTTTTTGAGATTGTAGGAACCCATTTCTCAATTGACAGATCAGTTGATTCCAAGACTTCTAGCCATAAGATTTCAGCAGTACCCAAAACTTTAGACCTGCCAAAAATTGATTTTGTACTTCTCCCCCTTAGCTCAAAAATTACACTTTGTTGACTAAGTTTATCAATAACATCTTTATCTCTCGAACATTCCAGCGATATGGATTCATTCCAACTCGGATCACACGCAGACGTTGATGGCACTTCGCGGGTATTGAGTCGAATCCTTTCGCCATTTTCGTTCAAGATATAGTATCTAACAAACACGGTTCCATTAGTGGAGATTGATAGAAATTGAAATGTTTCGGGACTCTGATACCATATTAGAAATTGAGATGAAACTTCGGAGCTCTGATAGCATCTTAGATTTATGATAAGAGTAAGGATCAGATGTAAACAAAGAAGACACAAGAGATTAAAGTGGTTCGGCACTAACGCCTACGTCCACTGAGAAACCCGAGGGTGAATGATATTGTTGCTCAATACTAGAGATGATTTACAAACCCCACACACATAAACTCACATAAGGAGAGCTCTCATCTCTCACTTATTGAGGACCCAATCTCACTAACTTTGGATGACTACAAATGATACTACAAATGCCTATTTATACTAGTTAGCTAAGCCTCCAAGTGAGCAACTCCAAATTGAGTTCTACTTCCTTAGCCTACAAACTATACTAATATTTTTATCACATGTTTTACATTATGGTATTTGACCAACCTCTCTTGATCATTCTAGATACTTTGAACTCTACCTAACTCTAGACTTCTTTAAACCTTGTTCATATTAGTTCATATTAGACATTACAAATTAGGTAATTCCAACACTTATCTAGAATATCTTTGACTATATCTTCATGGTTGCCTTGTATATGGTGGATATATTCTAACACCCCCCTCAAGTTGAGCACGGAAATGTTTTGAAGTGATCAACTTGAACTGTTGTTGAAAAAGATGGTTTATCTTGGCAGGAGAACGTGATGGCATGATTACAGGTGGAAGAGCTCGAGCTGGAAGGAAGTAAAGAAAACATGGCAGTAATGATGATGCTGTTTGGATGGAAGTTGTTGTGATGGGACGATGACGAACTCGGTCTGTTGTCTATGGAGTACGATGATGTTCATGGCAGGGAAGAGCTCGAGATGCTGGTGGGTGAACTACAGATGCAGCTGTTGGTGGTACTACCGGTTCAACTGGTGGCTCAACTATGGGTGAAACTGTTGGTGCAGCTGTTGGTGTATCTACTTCTTCAACTGGTGGCGCACCTATGGGTGCAGCTGTTGGTGGAAATATTGGCGCTCCTCTTGGCGGGACTACTGGTTCGGATGTTGGTGAAACTATAGGTGGAAGTACTGGTGAAACGGAGAACTTGTTGTATGATAAGTTGAGATGATTGAGAGTTGAAGCCAAACGATGTGCAATATTACAAACGAGTATTGCAAGTGGACTGACACCCCCCCTCAAACTCGAAATGGTCGAGTTTGAATACACCCTGTACCTGAAGCATGGCAGGCGGATTGTAGCACACGGATTGCATCCCGCCAACTGTGGATACACGCGGATTGTGGCCTACGGATTGTTGGCCATGCAGAAAGGGTTACACTAAATGAGTGGCACGGAAGCCACGTATGCACACTGGAGGATCTGATTGGTACGGAAACCACGGACATACTGACTGGAATCGTTTAACAAGACACTGACTGAGTGGCACGGAAGCCACGGATGCACACTGGCCGATCTGAGTGGTACGGAAACCACGGACATACTGATACTGAGTGGTACGGAAACCACGGGCACACACTGGTGGGGATACTTGAGTGGTTACGGAAACCCAGACGCACACTATTGGCGGGGATCTCGAGTGGTACGAAACCACAGATACACCGATAACGGATCTTGAGTGGTATGGAAACTACTGACACACGGATGGACACGAGTAACATTGAGTGGGGTCTGGCTCTGATAGGAGTGGAAACTTAAACTTCATCTTGTAGCGGAAACTTAAACGCCCATTTGGATCGAACTTGGCTCTGATACCATGATAGAAATTGAAATGTTTCGGGACTCTGATACCATATTAGAAATTGAGATGAAACTTCGGAGCTCTGATAGCATCTTAGATTTATGATAAGAGTAAGGATCAGATGTAAACAAAGAAGACACAAGAGATTAAAGTGGTTCGGCACTAACGCCTACGTCCACTGAGAAACCCCGAAGGGTGAATGATATTGTTGCTCAATACTAGAGATGATTTACAAACCCCACACACATAAACTCACATAAGGAGAGCTCTCATCTCTCACTTATTGAGGACCCAATCTCACTAACTTTGGATGACTACAAATGATACTACAAATGCCTATTTATACTAGTTAGCTAAGCCTCCAAGTGAGCAACTCCAAATTGAGTTCTACTTCCTTAGCCTACAAACTATACTAATATTTTTATCACATGTTTTACATTATGGTATTTGACCAACCTCTCTTGATCATTCTAGATACTTTGAACTCTACCTAACTCTAGACTTCTTTAAACCTTGTTCATATTAGTTCATATTAGACATTACAAATTAGGTAATTCCAACACTTATCTAGAATATCTTTGACTATATCTTCATGGTTGCCTTGTATATGGTGGATATATTCTAACAGAGATGTCAAGGTTCTTAGCTCTAATGATTCGAAGTTCACAGTTAAGAGAAGAACATTTTTCACAAGTATCCATTAAGAAATTGATTGCGAGAGAGAGAGAGGTTTGAGTATTTCTTGTGTTTGGTTAGGATGTGAGTTTGTATATTGAGCCTTTGGCGTTGGAGGATTATATATAGGTTTTCTTGGTGGTGCTTGGGAATATACTTTATTATCAAGTTGATTAGCCACTTGACTAAAAAGAATGAATGAAATCCCCACCCAAATATTTGTTTTTACTAGAATAATGAACTTTATACCTTGGTTCCAAAAAATTAAGAACATAAAGTGGTATGGTATACACTGGTTATCTTGGCTTGATCTCTTGGAGATCTTGAGAGGCTACTAATTTCCAAAGCTTAAGATATTAATTAGTGAATATATAAAGATTTTGAATCTTCATTTCTTTTATGCCGGGGGGACTCCAGGAACGAAGAACAAAAGGTTGTTTAGGCATGGCATTAAAAGAATACGAAAGTATGTATTGTGTGTAACACGTTGGATTAATCTTGTGGTTAATATTAGTGACAAAACCAAGATAATCTCAAAGACTCGGACATTAGAACTCGAATAACCAGTTTAACAAATTAAAAATCTTTCTATGTGCAATTTTGAAATCTTATGCACTATTTAAATTTAAAGTAGATGGATTAACTAAACGAAATAAAATAAAATCTAATACATCTTGGTCCCCACTTGTGCATAAATTAAAATCTAACAAGACAGAATTAGAATATATGTATGGCCTTTTTTGAAATCTTTGAAACAGCAACTGCAATATCTGATGTATTATATAAAATGGGATTTTACTTATCATGATTGGATTCTCTTGAACCCTATCCTTAGATTTCCTATCCATCTATAAGCCGCCTATAACATAAACACTGAGATTTTGAGAATCATGAGGATATCTCTATTATTATGGGTTCCCTCCATTTTAAATTCAGCTTCAAAAGGCTAACCTGAATGGACCGTAACTACGTCCAACATGTATCATTTCTTCATTGGTTAGGCTCAGAAAACTTTCTGATTTCGACAGTGCTGCTGCTTCTTTTTTATCTGGACAGGAAGGCTTTAAAACCAACATGTTTCCCTGCTTAGAGAAATACCTGTTGCCTGTAGCTCATCATCACTAGCTAGGTACTATTAGACCAATCCTTTTCACTAATTTATAGAGTCCACACTTAACAGCAATATATACATACTTTTGAGGAGATCAATGCCCGATCAACATCCGATGTAAAATTTTGAGTCAAGACTCAACAGGTAAATTTTTGCACACCAAGGTACATCACGAGACAAATTTTCAATCACATGGTATAAATTTTGTGTCACGGTATAGATTTTGGAATATAAAGTAGACCAACTCTCATGAGGCAAGTCATGGTCACAACACTGATTTAAATTGCAATAGTAAGATTTCATTAATGGTAAATTCATATTAAATAGAAACTGTTAAGTGGCTTCCTGCAAATTTCTGGTCACCAGACAGATTTTCTATCGTGATACTTAATTTGTAGATTTTTGTTAAAGGGAGAGCAAAAAGAGATCCGAGGAGAACAAGAATCGTTGTTAACTCTTTAACTAGGACCAGTTCTATATTTTTTTTTGACTCGGACTAAATCAACCTCGTTAAACCACACGAATATTTCTCACACGCTCAGAATCATTGTTTCTTCTTCTTTTATCTTAGAAAGTTCAAACCCTAGAAGTTAAATTAGTCAGACTCACTAGTAATTGGAAAATGCTCGAGAATGATGGAATCTGTTGATGTATATGCAAACTAAATGTAGGGAATAAAAACCCATCAATGATCAGACCTAAAAGCTTGGTTTGTTCTTATCAGCAACCATAAGAACACTATTTCACGAATCACGTCAATATATGTCAACAAGAAATATTATCCATGTTCACGTTGATTCATTAAAACGTGAAATCATTTTTTTCATGCTCTCGGAGAAGAAATATCTATGGAAGTTAAGGTTTATTGGGTTATTTGGATTTTCCCCATATTTTGATTTTTTTAAGGTTTCATGGTCATGGCGTTCTTCAAGTTTCAGAAGAACAAAGAAGTAGCAGAAGTCAGTTCGATCATGTGTGGGTTGGTTACATTAAATCCTTCGGTTTTTCAAAAACTATGAGAGGATCGTATGTATTCTTACTAAGGGTAGTTCTGTCCGAGTCGGATAAGTATAGAAATCTAGTCCTAGTTAGCGAGTTAATAACGATTCTCGTTCTCCTCGGATCTCTTTTTGCTCTCCCTTTAACAAAAATCAATTTGTATTACAGGGCATTTTAAGGCCATAATAACAACTATTGAGCCACCGATAAAAAAAAAAACAACTATTGAGTTGGGATGTAAATATTGGGAAACAAATTAGATTCTGAATTACGAGGAAAATTTTGGATCACACCCGTTCGATTTTGTGTCACATGTCACACAATGTTGGTCCTGCGGAAAATTTTGAGACAATATGGAGATTCTTTAGACCACATTGAAGAGTTTGGATCACAAACAAGGTCGAAGTTGGCTCACTAATTAAGCAAATTCAGGTTCACAAGAAACATTTGTGTCGCATAGATTTTGGTTTAAGGTTTAAGATCAAGACTGAACCCTATCATTTATTTCATCTTATCATTCTTCTCCTTTTCAGGAGACTTTATTTACCCTAGTTTAATTGGGGCCCCAAAAAACAATTAGGGGCCCTGCACTACGTGATAAAAAAGGTCATGAAATAGCAATTTTGGGTTATCCCTTATCCCATATTTTTCGAAATGCCTTAAATACCTCTTAATCATTAGTGTTAATAAAATTTAATTAGTTAATTAAGGTTTTAAGTAATAAGGTTAGATTTAAATCTGTTATTTGATGTTTTTTTTTTTGATTAAAGAAAAAATTGTGTTTTGGTGTTGTGGGTAAGGAGAAGTAGATTTTTTTGGTTAAAAATTTAGGTTATTTGAAATGAATGATTCTAGTGTAGGAAATGATGTTGGTAAAGCTTCTAATTACAACCATGATTGTGTTGATGGTGAGATTGTGTCAACTAATCCTATGGATCGGATGTTTGATGAAGAAATGTTAATAGAGGAAGCCATGAATATTGGTGCAAATGAAGATCCCATTTGCCAAAATGAAGGAACCAACCCTCAAAATGAGGAAACCCATGCTGAAAATAATCAGGTAAACATCTTATACCCATCGATTTGTATGTTTGTTGCTCCAAGTGGTCGAATCATCCACACCATGGAACAACTCAGTGTAAGGGTCGTCATAGTCGGGGGTGTATACCCAAACGACTCTCCTATGTCGTCACTTTACTGACACTACCAATAACGATTTTTCATAGAGTATACATGCAGAATTAGGGTCGTTAGGGTATAACATCGTAACAGTAATGACCCTAATAGGGTCGTTAGGGTATAACATCATAATAGTAACGACCCTAATTCTGCTACTACAATTTTTTGGCCTGGATTATGAAAAATCGTTAGGGTAGTGTGATACAGATTGACGACCCTATCAATATTTTGGACAGTGAGTATTTTTGTTGGCAACAAGGGTCGTCATTTGTTACTATATATGGGTAACGACTCTATTCTAAACCAAAAGAGTTCAATGGCGACTCGCTTATATATATTGACGACACTACCAATTTTTAAGACAGAGAGACTGTTCTTAGCAGAATTAGGGTCGTCAATAGATTCAGTTACAGAGGTAACAACCCAAATCTATGGCAAAAAATTGTAGTAGCAGAATTAGGGTCATTCTCTAGAACATCATACAGATTAACGATTTTTCATAGAGTATACATGCAGAATTAGGGTCGTTAGGGTATAACATCATAATAGTAACGACCCTAATAGGATCGTTAGGATATAACATCATAATCGTAACGACCCTAATTCTGCTACTACAAAAAAACGGTTCGAGAACTAAATTTCACAATCAAAACTCAAGAAAAAAGTCAAAACATAAGTGGGTTTTTCTAACTGTTTTTGTTTAATTAATTAATTCCTTTTCAAAATTAAACATAAATTTACACAATTTTTTTCTAATCGACGAATTTTTTTTTTTTTTTTGTTGTTGTCATTAATGGAAGAGAAGGGGAGAACTCGGGTGGGAGAGGAAGGGAGGGGTGGAGAATTTTCCGATTTTGGTTTTAGAAAATGAATTGGGGGCCTTATGTTTAGGGTTAATAGGTTTTTAAGTAGTAAGGGTAAAATAGTATTTGCACCACCTTTTGGAAGCCCCCTTATAATTTGTGGTGTGGGTATAAATTGTTCAGGCCCTTAATTAAAAATCAGGCCCCCAATTAAACTAGGTTATTTACCCAAATAAGTGTTCCATTTCATATTAATATCAGTTACATGTTGCTAGGAAAAAAAAACACAAAACCAATGTAAAATTGAACCATTCACCATAAATTGAACCATTCACCATAAATTCGTTCTCATGGTTGAGCACAAAAAAATGTTCCATTTCATATACAACTACTCATATTTACATTTTGAGGAGGGAAAAAAGATTCAGAAAAGCCTAAAACACTTCTAGTATTGCGGCAACCGCAAAAACATCCTCATTTGTATCAGTACACCCACCATGTTTACATCCACACTCCTTCCAGTTCTTCGATGAAAATCGAGCTTGGATCTTATTTTCCAATGTGTGCAGTGTTTTGGGCACTGTAATCTTCATCCCGATTTGCAGTGAAGCGGGTTTCGAACCCTCGGAAATGGTATTGTGTTTTGAAATAGTAGGAACCCATTTCTCAATTGACAGCTCAGGTGATTCCAACACTTCTAGCCATGAAATTTCAGCTGTACCCAAAACTTTAGACCTGCCAAAAATTGATTTCGAATTTCTTGATCGGAGCTCGAAAACTATACTTTGTTGACTTAGTTTATCAATAACATCTCTATCTCTCGAGCATTCCAGCGATATCGACTCGTTCCAACATGGATCACACATAGACAATGATGGCACTTCGCGCGTATTGAGTCGAATTCTTTCGCTGTTTTCATTCAAGATATAGTATCTGACAAATAGAGTTCCATTGGTGGAGAAGTCGAGGTTCTTAGCTCTTATGATTCTAAGTTCACAGTTAAGTGAAGAACATTTTTCACAAGTATCCATTGAGAATTTGATAGTAGAAGATAAGTAAGGGAAGAAAGATCAGAGTAGTTGTTCTGTTTGCTTTATTCTTGTTGAGGTTGTGAGTTTGTTGTATATTGAACCATCGGAGTTGAGGAATATATATAGTTTTTTTGTTGTGCTTGGGAATATACTGCTTTGTTAAGTTGATTTGCCAAACCACTAAACTTAAAAGAATGAATGAAATCCCCACCCACATCTTGGCTTGTAGTTAAAAAAATAGTATATGAACTTTATATTAGTTCCAAGAAATTAAGAACATAAAGTGGTACACAGTTAACAACTTGTAAAAGGATATCTGGCTTGATCTCTTGGAGATCTTGAAAGGCTAATACTGTTAACTATCCACTCCAAATTAAGTTCTTTGATTGGGGTTTGCAGAGAGTGGACTGAAAGAGAGCTCATATTTGTGGGTAATACGCTGGATTTTTCTAAGCAAAAGAAACCATGCGGTTGAAATTAACTAGTGATCCCCACTTTTCGTTTAAGATAAAATCTAACAACATTAAAAATTAATAATATGTGATTATGAACTTTTGAATATCATTTGAACAGACAAGTTGCAAGTTTTTAAGATTCATAACTTCACTAGTGTCCTTATCTAATCCAATGTATTTGTAAAATCCGATTTTACTTGTCATTTTGGATTCACTTAAAAAAAATATCTCTAGATTTGCAATCTTTATTAAGAAAAACAGAAGAGATGTTGCTTAGATTATTATTATGAGGACATTTCACTTTTGGGTTCCCTCTAAAAGTTAAATGAAGACAAAGGCATTAACGATTGGTGGCCGTGCTCCACTTCTAGTTGCTTTACTGGTTTAGGACAAAACCTGTGGCGATTTCTTCAAGACGACAAAAACTATAAAATCAAATAAATTGGCGGCTATGTAGCATGCCAGTTTAGGGCAAATGGAGGGTGATTAGGCCCCTTCTGAATGTTTGCCACTTATGCACCCATTATGGAGGGGGCAAATTGGCAAAACCGGCATGGCTAAGTGGCAAATTTGCCAGTTATCCAGGCCAGGTGAAGTTTCTACCGAGCGGTTAAACCGTTAGGTGTATACTACACCGTTAGCGGTTTCTGTAAGACCGTCTCGTAGAATCTGATCCAACGGCCAGAAATCTTCCCCTTATAAATACCAAATTTCTCTACCATTTTAACTCACACCTTCTTCATATTTACTTAGATTTTCCAATGGCTCAGAACATGTCAATGGCTCAATTCATCGAAGAGCAACATGCAGCCGAAAATCAAAGAGTTGCACTTAGAGCTAGTGTGCAAAATGAATTAAGAAGAGCAAATAGTTGGAGAGTTGCACAACATCGCAATTTTAGCACGTTAGAAGATGAATGTATCTGCAGAAATTATGTTTTCTTCACTAATCATCCAATCGTTGATGGAGCATTACGGCTTATTCCGTTTTGGGGACGCGTTTTAATGAAATTTGAAGAAGAAACAACGAACCTCAACAATCGCGATTCGATGGTGTTGAGTGGTCGGTTCTCCATAATTTCCAAGAATGTTAACAAGTATATTGGTATGATAATGGAAGAGGGTCGAAACATGAGAAGTGGTGAAACACTGCTGGAGATTGATCAAAGATGTCATGCAAAGTGGCTCTGTGACAACGGAAAGAAGTTCCGATATGCCAGTTGTTATGAAAACTTAAAAGTGTTGCCCCAATTTAATCTAACTTATCAATTCTAAGTTCTCAATTATAAGTTATGTAGAAAACTTGAAATGAAGATTATTATTTAGCAAACAAAAGTGCAATCACATTAACGATTTAAACAAACCACAATTCATATTAACGACTAAACAAAACTCTCAAACTAACTTTTACCATGAAATACATAATCCCCAAATCCTGTTGGATCTTGTGAAAACTCATTATTTGGACTCTGAGATGGTGGTTGAGTAGCATCAGGTGATTCATAACCTTGAAATGGAATCGGAGCCATTGGAGGTGCTTGAAATCGGTGAAATGCTGAATGCATCCAAATTGACGTGTTCACCAGCATGAGTAAGCATAGGACCTTGGGGCATGAAACCAATAGGAGACTGCAAATCCATATCCAAGTTTGCTGGGGTTGGTTGTAGCTGAGTATCTTCCACCATAGTCTCATCCATTCACCACAAATACATTGAAAAATAACATTGACGAAAAATGATGTGTTAGTACATTCACCAGAAATACATTCAACTCGATAATAAATCTCTTAAATATGGCTTCTTACCTCCAATACGACCCAAAATGCATTTAAGCTTTCTGTCTTCTTAATTGAGCAATCACCAAGACATATGTAACGCTTAGCTAAAATTACAGAACCCCAATCATAATTTGGCGCTTTGGCTAAATCTTCTAAAGATTCCAGAAAACCAATTAATGAAACGCTGCTAGCATTGGGGAAGAAAACTTGGCCTAACATCCATAATACAAAAATACGTTCAAGCTCGGGATAATCTTCAGTTCTGTTTATCCCCTTGGCTTTGTAACGGGTCAAAAAAGCCTTCAACCCAGACACTCTTAATCCAAATGAGTGTAACTGTCTGTATTCTGGCTTTCCTTCAGTATCATTTGAGTACAAGAGGAGTAATTGTTTCCATCTTCCTTCTGATATCCATTTTAACTGGTTAAATTGTATTATTTCGCCATCACTTTTTATTCCAGTCAACATATACAAATCTAACAGTGTGAATCCTAACATATACAAATTTAAAATTGTGAATCCTAAAAAATATATGGTCATAAAATTAAAGTTTGTATGCGGAATAGCAAAGTTATGCGAACGTATAATAGCAAATCAATAATTTGATTGAAGTTTGTAAAAAAGAACAGTTAGTAAGGAAGCAAAGTTAACAACCTTTTCTGTTAGAAATCATATCTCTAACCAAGGCCGAATGATCAACTTGGACGCTAACATTTACATCTAAGTTATTTCTGGCATCATCTAAGACTTTCACAACCCAAGAAAACTCGTTATCATTATTTATGAGGAGACGGGAGCGAACTTGATTCTCTCTTTCGATAAAAATGGCATTTTCGTGGTTAACTTTGTCTCGCTCAAGTTGGGTTTCAAGAAGGGTTTTGTGGAATTTTTCTAAAGCTGAGCACCTTGACTAGTGATGCTATCTTTATCATCTATAAGATTGCTAATCTTGATTCTTAATCTATCAATTTCATCTTTAGAATCAAGATAGCGGCGCTTAAAACTGTTGGCTGATTTCAAGATGCTTCTATGGTCAATTTCTAAAACGTGGAGTTTAGATTTGAGCTCATTTAAGGAAAAAGACTTTGTTGTGTCATTTGTAAAACTGTTCAAAGAAGTGTTAAGGCGCTCGAGAAAGGCATCATCATCCATAGAATGGGTAAAGGAGCGAAGAAATGTGGCTTCATCAGAAAGATCATAAATGTCTGCAAAAATGGTTAATAAAATAAGGGAAAATGTTGGGAAAAAGAAGTAGAGGGAGAGAAGAAAAATTTATATAACGTAAAGTTGGTCATTTTCCTTTTGAAGACTAGATATTTTATTTTGCTGAGAAGAAACGTCAACTTCCAACTGTTTGTTCTTCTTTCGAAGATCAACAGCTTCAACTTCTAATTCTTCGCTCTGTTTGCGAAATTTCTCCATGCTTTCATTACTAGAGTTGAGTTGATTCTTAAATTGGAAATTCTTCATCTCAAAGCTTTCACATCTCTTGGAGTCACCGATCTAGAAACTCCGCAAAGGTACTCATCAATATCTAAAAAGGAGGAGTCACAAATATTCGCAATAGCTTTGCAGGTACTAGCTAAAGGAACATTGCCCACTCCTTGCAGAGAATCTGAAAAAAATGCCTGATAATTGTGCCATTGAAGATTCAGGTGAAAAGCCTTCCTTCGCGAGAGAGGTTCCATCATTATCATCACTGCATTCATCAGACTGAAGATTTGAAGGAGAAGGAGAACGAATTTTCTCTTATTCGAGAGATTCTTATAAGAAGATGGGACAGTTGACTTCTCCTTGCGAAGAATACCTTTGCTCTTTCCTTTAGTCTTCGCAATCTTGATAGGCTCATCGGATTCTTCTTCAACAATCCTAATATCAACCTTCGCACACGGATAAAGATAAGAAACAGAGGCAACAATATTGTTAAAAATAATATGAAAAATATTTTTCTTACTTCATCAGTGATTGAACGCATCGCTGTTAAGATGCTTGCCTTCCCAGTTTTCTTGTAGTTCTTTCTCAACTTCACAACCTAAAAATTTCGCAAGATTAGAAAAGAATGGAGTAGGGATAAGTGGCGAATTATAAGCTGAGTGAAGTTTGGAAACATAGCTCTATTTCCTTTTCAGGCCAATTGAACACCCATGATTGATATGCAGTGAGATTATCAGGTAAAATATTAGAACCGGAGATATAAGGCCCATTTAGAATCAAAGGGAAGACACACAATTTATCGTCTTTAGACTGACGTGGGGTCTTGTTATTACCAGAGTGCCAGTCAATATCTTGCATGAGTATTTTATAGCTGGCAATGTTCTCTTTCTTCTTCAAGTGAATGCCCCAACGAGTACTTTTCTTCTTCATAGTGATTATTTCATAATTCTCGAATAAGCTCTCCACAGTATACTGCTCAGAGATTGATTTCTAAACCAGCGAACTTAGGGTATCTAAGTTCTAGTGGATAAAGAGATCCCAAACCTGCACCCCGATGGGCAAACTCAAGTATAAGGAGAATACAATCTCCGCACAATTGGTAGATGGCTCGCAAAAAGTTCGTATGTGAAAGGATCTCATAAAATAAAGGGAAGTTGGGGTTATAAAGAGGTATAGGGAGACCAGCGAGAAGCTGACCAAGTGAGACTATGATTTCTTCACTGTTACAATGATGATCGGAAAATAATTTAGAAGAACGAATGGAATTAGCACCCTAATCAGGAATGGTGGATAATGTAAAACCACTTTCTTTGAAATCCTTTTGAATGTCTTCAAAAGACTTTTCATATTTGTGGCCACTTGGAGGCATCTTTGAGTATGGGAATGAAGAAGAAGTGAAGATTAAAAAAGAGAAGAAACAGAAGAATGCAGTAGCAGAAGCGGAACTTGCGGAAGAATGTTAAAGAAAAGTTGCAGAGAGAATGAAAGGAAAACGAAAAGGAAGATTAAGAAGGATATATATAGATGGAAGGAGATCTCGAAAAGATAAACTCATTAATGTGAAGAGTGGACGTGAACGGTTGAGAAATGGCGGTTATAAAAGACGTGTCAAGAAGTAGATGGTAGAGGAGACACGTGTAGTTTATTCTACGTAAGTTACAGAATCCTGTTAGTAGAGAAAGAATATGAAAAAATGAGTGGGTGCGGCATTATCAAGTAAAGTTTCTCATATCATTTTCTGATTCGCATAGAAGACATGAGAAGAGGCAAGATGTAGGATCGAAATCTCGCAACATCAATGTCCCAGCGAAGTTTTAATCAACAAATGTTGGCGAAGATCGTCGCAGACTATTTGAAGAGTGACGTAGCAGGTGACATCAGCGTAATCACGGGGAAGTGTGAACACCTTGCGAGATTGAGGAACACGTGCGAAGAAAACCCTTGTAAGCTTGGGAGAATGACACGGTCCAGATCAGAAAATAAAGGTTGTCTTAGCTGTCATCCACCATGTAATATCCCATATAAAGGACCAAGCAGACTTGAAAGAAGGGAGATCTTTTTAGGGTAGTGAGAAAGCAAATAGGAGAGAGAAAGTCTAGAAGTAATTCTTATTTCCTTGTATTCTTAACATTCTTATAAGATTCATAAAAGAAATTAATAAAGATTTGGTGATTGTTCTTGAAGTTTGAGTAAATCTTTGTGTAATCTCATTAGGGTGTGATTGCAGGGAATCCTGTAATTACAATCACATCCTTCTACACTCTAAAGTGGCGCACAAGGTATGATCTTCTATAACACCAAATGATAATTGGGCATGGGTATTCCGGACTCAATGTTTAATCTTGCTGGAACTTGGTTCAACAATCGACTTTCTAGCGATGGTAAAGTGGTTTGGGACCTCATTCTGGCCGCAGTTACGTGGGTTCTTCGGAAGGAACGAAATACTGTAATAGAGTTTTTGAAAAAAACTACTCTTACAAAACAAATAAAGAGTTGTGCATTACTGCCAAATCCCTTGTGCTTACTTGGGCTGCTGCTTTTGGTAACAGGATTCACTTAAACTTTACATGTACAGTTCATAATTGGAGTCTTGTTTAATTTTTCCTTTCTTTTCATACTACTTCTAATAGTATTTTGTACATTTTTCTTCTCTTAATGAAATCTTCTCTTTTGATTAAAAAAAACACAAGTGGTTTAACAGTTGCAATGGAATGGGAGGGGATTGCAGACTGAATCACATACCGTGGACAACACGTTGGATTACCTTGTGGTTAATCAAACAAAAGCTTAGCATAATATAAGAATAATACAAAAGCTTAGCATAACATAAGAATAATACATCTTGATCCCAACTTGAGCCTAAGATAAAATCTAACAAGACTGTAAATTAGTATACAAATGATATGACCTTTTTGAACTTTTGAAATCTTACAACTGCAATATATGATCAAAACCTATACTAGGGTCTTTATCTAATTTATTTTAAAAGTGGGATTTAGTTATCATGTCGGATTCTCTCAAACCCTGTCCTTTAGATTTCCTATCTAGCTATAAGATAAGACCATAACAGAAGCAATGAGATTTTGAGAATCATGAGGACACATCTTCCTTTATTATTATGGGTTCCCTTTATTTTAAAATTAAAATTCAACTTGCTGAAAAGGCTAACGGCTAATCTTATTGGAACTAAACTGCGGCCAACATATGCATCATTTTATTCATTGGTTCGGATCTAAGAATTATCTCGTTACGCGTTATATCCGCGCCACCATGTTTCCCTACTTGGGGTAATATACCTGTTGTCTAGAAGCACAACGCATCTTTTGGGTCACGTCATTTTTATGAATTGGCTCCTGCATCCATCCGTTCCTCACCCCATTATAATCGAATGACAAAATTTGTGCCTGTCGCGTTATATTTGGGTTACAAGCAGACTATGAACCAACACCGTCAAAGTTTGGGATATGGGACCATTTTGGGTTAAGTGGGGTAGATTCTAAATCTCATGGAAAATACTAGATCATCTTCTGCGAATTTCGGGTGATGAGACTTATATTTCAAATGATTTTCTATCACATAGCAATTTAAGGTTATATCGACAACTCTTAAACTAGGATGCAAAATATTGGGAGGCCAAATAGATTTTGGGTTACTGAGGAAAATTTTAGATTAGATCCCATAGCTCCGAATTTGATTTTATGCTTCCGTTGCAATTTTGGTTGTTAAACATATCTTCCCAGAGGCAAAATTTGTAATACACACGTTCCAGAATTTAGGGTCGTTAAACCCAAGTTAGCTCCCTAACTAAACAAATTTAAGCTCGTAACACAAAATTGTGCCACAAGATAGCTTTTGGGATCACAATGATAAATTTTGAGTTAAGGTTTAATAAGATTAAGACTTAAATCCTATGGTGTAATTCATCTTATCGTACATCTCCTTTTCAAGAGAATTTAATTACCCAAATAAATGTTCCATTTGATATTGATTTTATCATTAAATGTTGCTAGGAAAGAAAGCACAAAAATAATGTAGAATAATGGAATTGAACCATTCACCATAAACTCATTCTCATGGTTGAGCACAAAAAAATTGTTCCGTTTAATATACAACTACTCGTATTTACATTTTGAAGAGATAAAAAAGATATAGAGAAAGCCTAAAAAACTTCTAGTGTTGCGGCAACTGCAAAAACATCCTCATTTGTATCAGTACACCCACCATGTTTACATCCACACTCCTTCCAATTCTTGGATGAAAACCGAGTTTGGCTCTTATTATTATTCAATGTATGTATCACTTCGGGTACTGTTATCTTCATCCCGATTTGCAATGAAGCGGGTTTCGAACCCTCGGAAATGGTATTGTGTTTTGAAATAGTAGGAACCCATTTCTCAATTGACAGCTCAGGTGATTCCAACACTTCTAGCCATGAAATTTCAGCTGTACCCAAAACTTTAGACCTGCCAAAAATTGATTTCGAATTTCTTGATCGGAGCTCGAAAACTATACTTTGTTGACTTAGTTTATCAATAACATCTCTATCTCTCGAGCATTCCAGCGATATCGACTCGTTCCAACATGGATCACACATAGACGATGATGGCACTTCGCGGGTATTGAGTCGAATTCTTTCGCTGTTTTCATTCAAGATATAGTATCTGACAAATAGAGTTCCATTGGTGGAGAAGTCGAGGTTCTTAGCTCTTATGATTCTAAGTTCACAGTTAAGTGAAGAACATTTTTCACAAGTATCCATTGAGAATTTGATAGTAGAAGATAAGTAAGGGAAGAAAGATCAGAGTAGTTGTTCTGTTTGCTTTATTCTTGTTGAGGTTGTGAGTTTGTTGTATATTGAACCATCGGAGTTGAGGAATATATATAGTTTTTTTGTTGTGCTTGGGAATATACTGCTTTGTTAAGTTGATTTGACAACCCACTAAACTTAAAAGAATGAATGAAATCCCGACCCACATCTTGGCTTGTAGTTAAAAAAAAGGATTTTTAATTTTGTGCCACACTTCCAATTAGGTGTTCAAGAAAATGCCACCGTTTTTTCCAGAGTTTATAAAATAACACTCTTGACTTTTTCCGTCACGTTTTTTTCAAACAACAGTTAACATCCGTTAGTGCATAGGTGGCATTAATTCAGCTTAGGAAAAGACATTTACGCCCTTGAACCATCTCACTATAGTTCGTGTATTCTTTGGGTCATGTCATCGAACATATAGACCACGTCGAGCTCATCCAGCAGCAACAAACATCAAGTTCGTCTCTGTCGTCTTCTCACCGCCCAAATTCAGCTATCTTCACAGACCACAAGGTTTCTGTTTCTAATCTTTTTTTTGTTTTACGTCTTCAAGCCTCCATTGCAGCATCAAATTCATTATGTTGCTTCATTACAAACTGCACCACACTCCCTTGCAAACAAGCTAGGACAAGTTCTCATGTAGAACTATTTTCAGGACAAGTTCCAATTCACTCTCTGCAACTCCTTCAACTTGGCATCACCTGCAACCATTGCCTTAAGCCATAGCATCACCACCAGTATCATCCACCAATACTGGTTCATCACGAAAACCATCATAATCAAAACAATTTCCTTTGTTGATTATGGTTCATCACCACCAACGATCGCCTCGTACTCCATAAACTCAAACAGAACGAGATGAAATTAAACTCACATGGAAAAACCAAATAAAATTATACTCCCTAAGATGATCAAGCTCCACAATTTCAATGAACAAACCCAAATAATTACATCTGTGCAGAGAATGAAATTCAAATCATTACCCATAACTCTAATCTCTTAACAAAAATTCAAACCCACAATCGCAGTAAAATTAAGCATATGAAATTGAAAATAAAATAAAAATTAAACCATAACCATAACCATTAAAATCACCTCAATTATGTGAACTAAACCTAATTTTGGATAACCCCAAAATTTTCCCCAATTTCTGAAATTAAGAATCATGATTAAAAAGAAACAGTTGATTGACAAGAAGAACATGAGAACATAAAGATGTTTACTGGTGGTGGTGGTGATGGACGAGAAGATGAAGGAGTTGTAGCTGTGCTGATTCGATGGAAGAACAATATATGTCAGTGCAACAGCCGTATCTCTTCTCTGCGTTTCAGTTTCTATCTTTTGATTGAATTTGAGGCGGAGAGAAGTGATGAAATAGTAATCGTTATTGGGAGGGTAATAAAGTAATTGAGTCATGAAAGATTGACCAGGTCTCCGACAACTGACCAATCATGTGGGCCTTGACGGAAATTATAACGGTTGTGGCATTTAATAAACTATGAAAAAAACAGTGGCATTTTCTTGAACACCTAATTGGAAGTGTGGCACAAAATTAAAAATCCCTTAAAAAAATAGTATATGAACTTTATATTAGTTCCAACAAATTAAGAACATAAAGTGGTACACAGTTAACAACTTGTAAAAGGATATCTGGCTTGATCTCTTGGAGATCTTGAAAGGCTAATACTGTTAACTATCCACTCCAAATTAAGTTCTTTGATTGGGGTTTGCAGAGAGTGGACTGAAAGAGAGCTCATATTTGTGGGTAACACGCTGGATTTTTCTAAGCAAAAGAAACCATGCGTTTGAAATTAACTAGTGATCCCCACTTTTCGTTTAAGATAAATCCAACAACATTAAAAATTAATATGTGATTATGAACTTTTGAATATCATTTGAACAGACAAGTTGCAAGTTTTTAAGATTCATAACTTCACTAGTGTCCTTATCTAATCCAATGTATTTGTAAAATCGGATTTTACTTATCATTTTAGATTCACTTAAAAAAAAATATCTCTAGATTTGCAATCTTTATATACAAAAGCAAAAGAGATGCTACTTAGATGATTACAATGAGGACATTTCTCTTTTGAAAGTTAAATGAACATCAAGGCATTAACGATTGGTGCCCGTGCTCCACTTCTTGTTCCTTTACCGGCTTAGGAAAAAAACTGTGGCGATTTCTTCGAGACGACAAAATCTATAAAATCAAATAAATTGGCGGCTATGTAGCATGCCAGGTTTAGGGCAAATGGAGGGTGATTAGAGGGTTAGTACAGTTTGTTGCTTCGCTGCATTCCCCACTTAATTAAATGGGTTTTCCTGTCATCGTTTTAATAACTTCTTGTTGCCCCTCGATAGAATCAGAAAAGCATTAAATTTAAAAACACTACTTCCATACATACCCATGAGTTTTATAGTAATAATAGATTTTCTATTTAGTATTCTCTTTTCTTCCTCTCTGTATCGTCCCATCTTCTCCTTTATATTTTCTCATCTCAGTTCTTCCTTATGTTCATGCTGGAACAAGTTGAAGCACTAATAAAACTGCAGCACCGAAGTCCCAAACTCTTAAATATATAAGATCCGGAAGAAAAAGTGGATTTTTTTATTTAGGGTTTGGCTGATTGGATTTGGGTTTTAATTTTTGAAAATAAAAATTGAGATCACATTTTTCAGATGATTTTTGTTAGAGGAGAGCAAAATCGTAGCCAACTCACTAATTAAACCCGGTTTTTAATATATTTATGAGTCGGACTAAATTACCCTTTTCTAGCCGCACGAAATTCGCACTTACTTGTCCAGTCATCATGAAATTACCTAATCACCTCCCTCGTTTTTTCCTTCTCTCTAACCCTAATTATCTTTCCGGAAACTTAAACTTCTTCGTTAATGGTGATGAATTTTGTATTCACTATAACACAAAGATATTGATGTGTATATAAGAAAATAAACCCACATAGGTCTACACAATAAATGAATAAACCGTGTACTACAATAGTAAAAGAAATCTATGGATCACCAACAGGTAGACGCATTGGGATCATGATTTGGAGATTTTCGGTAAAGAGGACGAAATTGTTGTGATCCGACAACTTATTCTTGATGTACGAACCCATTCAATCAAGATGGAAGTGTTGTTATTATATGACAGGATCCTAATACTGGATTTCATTTTATCACGGAGAATAATATTAATTCTTTTTTAATTATTTTTGTAAGGTGTAAATTATCCACAGATTCAGGTGGAAACATCTCAAGCCTTGGCGCACTTAAAAACGAAGGGACGCGAAGCATAAAGTGAAGACCAGCAGGCGCGAGATTTAAGGTGCCGCGTGGATCGGGCGTGCAGCTGTCGGACAAGACTTGACCCAGACCTCTGACAAAGCTGACAAGACGGGACAGGGTGGGACAAACGAGGTGCAACGGTCAAAAGGATAATAAAGTACGTGATGTATCGGCCCATTGCTAAGGAGACAGATATGACATGCGACATCGTGCCAAGAGAACACCCGAAGAGGTCGGCTCAGATGAGAGACGAGCGAGGAATCAAGATACGTCGGCCATAGGAATCGACATGAGTCGGCCCGAGTACAGAACTGCAAAATGGATGTAACATGACCAACACCCTAACTTGGTTGTATGAAACTTCTCTTATAAATAGAGTGACTTGTATTCAAGAAAGGCAGGTTGTAATTTGGAGAGAGACCTTTGTAACACTTGGAGAAACTTGAGTTTTCACCAAGGAGACGTAAGTTCATCTTTGTAAGGAAATCCGACTAAGAGCAACACCTTTGTAACACTTGGAAGTAATAAGATTCATCCTTTCACCCCCGTGGACGTAGGTAATCATACCGAACCACGTATATCTTGTGTTCATTGTTAAGTGTTTACTTTCATTCGACTTGAGAAGAATTTCTATCCTTTGGATGTAGTTGGTAACAGAAGTTGTAGGCGACTCCCCTGTGCGGCAGCAAATCAAATAAAATTCAGACGGAAAGAGAATTGGAAGAGGTGATTTCATGTGAAACTCAAGAGCAAGACCCTTTATAGAAGTTAAAGGAAGCGTCCCTATCTCTGGAGGACAAATCGAACTTTTCGACGGTCGAACCAACTCGGGAAGTAAACTTAGGGACGGTAGAAGCGCCAAAGGTAGTAAGGATCGGGACATTGTTATCGGACCAACAAGCGATTCAACTCACGACGGTATTAAGGGAAAACTTAGACACATTTGCCTGGGAGGTGCGCGATTTGGAGGGAATTGATCCGAAGATCTGCTGTCACCACTTAAAAATTGATCCAAAGTTCAAACCAGTTAGACAAAAAATGAGGCGCATCGCACGTAATTACAAAAGATAGCCGAGGCCGAGCTGAAGAAGAGAATCCGGAATAATAAGAAAATCTCACTATCCACGATGGATATCTAACATGGTCGTGGTACCAAAAAAGAAAGGAGGGCTTCGAATATGCATTGATTTCAGCGACTTGACCAAGGCCTTCCCAAAGGCCAGCTTTCCCACTCAAAGATAGACCAGCTAGTAGAATCGATAGTCGGGTACGAGGCGATGACCTTAATGGATGGATACATGGGCTACAACCAAATACCATTGGCGCACGAGGACCAGGAGCATACTTCTTTCTTCACACCGAGGGGATTGTATTGTTATAACAAAATGCCATTCGGACTTAAAAATGCGGGGGCAACATACCAGAGATTGGTAGGGACATGTTTGAAGATAAGATTCACGACACCATAGAAGTCTACGTCGACAACATGTTAGTCAAGAGTCGTCGCGCGAAGAACCATGTCCGAGACCTTCAGGAGATTTTTCAGACGATGAGAAAACACAAGATGAAGATTAACCCCGCCAAGTGCGACTTTTGGGTCACATCAGGGAAATTCTTTGGGTATATCATCACCCCTAGAGGAATAGAAACGGATCCCGAGAAGGTCCGGGCAGTCATTGAAATTCCGTCTCCCGCAACGGTAAAAGACGTGCAGAAACTAAATGGTTGCATAGCAGCATTGGGGCGATTTGTATCGCGGTCGTCGGACAAATGCAAGGCCTTTTACGACATCTTGAAGAAAGGAGAAAAATTCCAATGGACGGACGCTAGCGAAGAGTCCTTTCAAAATATCAAGTTGCACCTAGCTAGCCTCCCGGTTCTTCAGAGGCCCGAGCCGTCAGAATTTCTCACCATATACTTTGGGGCAACACCTTATGCCATTAGTTCGGCGCTAGTAAAATCAGAGGGGAATGTGGAGAAGCCATTATATTTCACTAGTAAAACATTAAGCCCGGCCGAGAGAAACTATACAAGAATGGAGCAGATGGTACTCGCGTTAGCTTTTGCTGCCTCTAAGCTCCGAACATATTTTCAAACTCATCGAATACGGGTGCTCACCAAATCGCCTATTGAAGAAGTATTGGATAGTGCTGGACGATCAGGAAGAATCTCCAAGTGGGGAGCCATAATAAAACAATACGACATGGTGTACGAGACGAGGACCGCGATAAAAGGACAAGTGGTGGCCGATTTCTTGGAAGATTTCCCCCTTAGTGATGAGGATGAGGTAGAAGGTGTACCGGGAATGATGGAGGAACAAGAGGAACCATCGGACCTATTATCCGCCAATACCCCTACTCGATGGGAGGTCTTCGTCGATGGGGCATCAAACAAAGATGGATCGGGCCTCGGGCTAGTATTTACCACACCAAAGGGGAGGAATATCGTGCATTCGTTCAGACTAGAATTCAAAGAAACAAACAACGTCACCGAGTATGAAGCGGTGATTCATGCCTTACGAATAATTGTGGAGATGGGGCTGCAAGAGGTCCGCTTGACTAGCGACTCACAGCTAGTAATTCGGAAAATTACGGGCCAATACCGCTACCCATGATCCTGTGTTGCAAAAATATTGGGAGCTCGCTCAATTTTACATTAAGCAAATACCCAACATTGGATTCCGCCACACCCGCCGAAAAAGAACTGACGCTCTGTCATACATCGCCTCACAACTAGTAGACCCGAGCATCGAAGGCATACGTGTCATGAGGCTTCTTATCCCATCCATCCCAGAAACACCAGAAGTACGGGTCGAGGTGTCCATTAACACAGCCGAGAGATACAAAGAAGGAGACTGGAGGAAGCCAATACATCAATACTTATAGACGGGTGAGCTACCTAAGGGACGGCCCGAGATAAACAAAATCAAAAGCAAGTCGGGTGCCTACGAGCTGCGGGAAGAGATTTTATATAGAAAATCTTACCTAGGACCACTCCTATGATGCTTGAGTAAAGAAGAGGGCCACATAATCCTTCACGAACTACACTATGGAGCAGTAGGAAACTATAGCTCGGGGCGTGCTTGTCGGCCAAGGAAAACAATGGGCTACTTTTGGATATACATGAACGAAGATGCGAAGCAAATGGCGAAAGCTTTGTGAAGAATGTCGTTTGGAAAAGAAAATCCATGCTCCCGGAGTACCTTTAAACTCAGTCCATAAGACCGTTGCCCTTGCTAAGTGGGGTATAGACATTTTCGGGTCATTACATGTAGAACACAAAAGGAAGTATCCGATTGCCACGGATTACTTCACCAAATGGGTAGAGGCGCACCGTTAAAACATATCCGAGACAAAGACGTTTTCAAATTTATTTGGGAACATATCAAGACTATCGTATCGGATAATGGAAAGAAACTACAAGCGAGAACATCGATCTCATGTTCAATACTTACAACATCAGAAAGAGCAAAGCTACCCCGATTTACCCCCAGAGTAATGGGCATGCCGAGATCACTAACAAGACTATCACCGATAACATGAAGAAGAAACTAGATGGGGAATATGGAAACTGGTGTGAGGAGTTATATAACGTCCTATGGGCATAAAGAACCACACGAAGGGAAGCTACAGGATTCTCCCCATTTATGCTTACCTACGGAACCGAGGCGATCTTACCAACAGAAGGCATGATCCCTACCACAAGAACGGAATCTTGGAGGTGAAACATCTCGTCCGATCTGATTTTGGCTAAACTTGACGATCTGGAAGAAACAAGAGAAATGGCGTTACAAAAATGGAAAACTATCAAAGGAGGTTACAACGAGAATACAACAAGTTAGTCGACCAAGAGAATTTAACCCAGGGGAACAAGTATTGAAATTTCTGGATGAATGGGAGCGAGACAAGAAGGGCGGGAAACTAGCACCAAAATGGGGCGGACCGTACATAATTGAATCTAAGGCGGGCGAGGGATCGTATCGATTACTGTGACTCAACGGAACAAAAGATCTCAAACCATGGAACATTAAGTTTTTGAAACTCTACCATCCTTGAGCGAAAAACGGCAAGTATGCATGTCTCCTATATCTATGAAACCGTGAGGGGTATGGGATAGGACGTGAGCGACTAATGGTCATTCGTACTCGGGGCAATGCCAGTGTGGAAGTGTCGAGGTGACTTACACTCGAATGGTCATTCATACTCGGGGCAAAGCCAGTGTGGAAAGCCGAGGTGACTTACACTCGAATGGGCATTCGTACTCGGGCAATGCCGTGTGGAAGTGCCGAGGTGCTTTCTCCTGGATATTCGTACTCGGGGCATGGCCAAGTCTGCCGAGGTAGCCTAAGGGTTCTGGTTGAAACCAGTTCAAAGGTTGTTGAGATGCGAGGTCTCCTCATCTAGGTGCCTACTTACATTTGAAAGGTCGCCCCCATCGCAGTGGCCGTGTCCCGAGACGGTTGGTCGATAACCACTCGGGAATATCGGGCCTAGAACTAGGTTTACCGGTACCCTTCCACTGAATCCAAAGAGATAGTGATGAGATACCCCAATCAGGACATGGCATTGGGCCCCGATGACCTTCCTTGTTGGGTGTGTTAGAAATGTAAATGATTAAAATTTAACTTACTTGAACAATAATTGAGGGATAACATGCGAAACAAAGGATAATTGATTAAGGCCAAGCGTCTAAGTAATAAAGTACGAAAAATGTCGTGTAACCATACGAAATGAAGAATTTAACGGAAATAAAACAAACAACGTCGACGACGCAGCACCTCCCATAAAAACAAGAAAGCAGTGCAGCAGAAATAAATAAAAAAGGGGACTAGTGTTCAAGCGATTTACAACCCGACGGAAAAGGGCAACTTAGTGACGCATCACTACAAAAGAGGAGTTTCAAGCCTTGGGAGAACGTGCCGGCCTCTACCGCGCCTCTTGTTCTCCACCCCGTCTCAATCGTCTGGACCTTCTCGTCTATTGGGCGACACGTTCATCCTCGAGTTGTTGGGTGAGCTGAGAAACATTCCCCTCGGCATCGGCTAGCTGGGAGATCAAATTTACCTCGACCTTCTTCAATCGACGGACCTCCTGATCCATCTCCTGAGAACGTTTTTTCTCGGCTACAAAACCACAAAGACAAAATATTATTCGTCGGGCACGATTTAACAATTTTGCAAGAATAAGACGTAATCTAAATCTAAGGAGCGGCCCCAACACATCGTCTAAGAGACCCGAAAGGGCCGGGAAACACCGATCGGCGACTCCTACCGACTTAGACAACTCATCCTCGGCCTTGGATAACTTCATGGTTAACTCATTTATAGTGTTGTTCGTTGAACTCGTTTTCGGGGCAATATTTCTTATGCTCACTCCAATCCTCCATTAACCGATTGCGTGACACGGAGCACTTGCGATCTATTCCACTCTCAGATCATTATTAGATCGTCCACCACATCTTTGTCCCTTAATATTCGTCGACGATCTTCATGTAGGTCTCGATTCCAGTATTTGCAAAAGCGTTTACCCGTTTCTCTAAGTACTTTGTTCAGCATCCAAGCGTTGGGAGGAGCCCAGATGAGCTCGTAAATTGTCTATCTCAGCCGGTTCGTACTCAAACTGACAATACCGTTCTAGTTCTTCATTGAGTTCTTCGATTTCTCCAGCCTGGCGATCTATTTTGTCATCTTTGTTTGCCATTCGCCGACGAAAATTTTCTACCAAATCCTTCTCAATATCCCATTTCTTCATGATCCTAAACTCTGAAGACGTGTCTAACCCTACACTGGTTACCTCGGCTAGAAGGTATGGGATACCCGACTCGGAATGGCACGATAAATTCAATCAACACAAGTTATGATTTCATGAATAACCATCTACCTTGAGCATCGGTGAGTTTGATCTCCAGATCGTTCGATTCTTCTCCGAAGTTGAAGTTGGAGGGATTCTATCAAATGCCTGTCTCTTTGGCGATTGGCGGCATCTAAGCGTACCCGATTCGTAATCTAACACAAGAAAACGAGTTTACACCATAACGACAACTAACAAAATCATAAGCGGGCATCACCACATTCAGACAAATAGCTCACCACAGTGTCAAGTGTCGGGCGATGTTACAGGGCACTACATTCAACATCTCCTCATGAAGTGTACTTTCCAAATTCGGGAGGAAGTAAGCGCATCCGAGAGAGTTCATGATAGGGCCAGAGAGTATAATGTTTTTACTTTCCGGGCACGCAGCTCCACCCAGACATCGTCACAACCTTCTCCACGTCGGGCGTCTCCAAGTGCTCATATTGATCGCCCGTACCTTGCTCGTCTCCGAGACATTCTCGCCAAATATCTCATCTTCATCGGAAAGTTCAATGACTGGGGCCCTCTTCGACGGTGGCTTAACGACTTGCTTACCTCTGAGGGGAGTAAGAGGAAAATGCTTCTACATAGTTGACAAGGAAATTGGTCTTCCTCAACCCTTGTGCCAGTATACTCTGAGATTTTCAAAAACAACAATGAGTGTCCTCGGGTTTGTAGGTCGACCACTTGGATCGAAACAAGAATCGAACCGTGACCATCACGCAAGATCAAAGCGATCCCTCCACTCGTTCATAATTAGTTGACAAGGAAATTGGAAAGTAGTGTCCTCGGTTTGTTGCGTGGTCCATTGATTGAACCAAAGCACGAGAAGGATTGATCTGAGAAAGGATCTCGTAACAAAAAGGGCTATCAGGGTTGTACAGGGGAAGACAAATGCCTAGCTCCAGTTGGCCCTGGGTGATGACCACACAATCAGCCGATTGCTCGTGTTTTTTCATATCAGACTTCTTCAGGAGACCATTTCGGCCCGAGAGAAGGGTAACTTCGTAATTTGGAAGATTGTACTTCTCCTTCAGCTGCTCAATGAACTCTTCATCAGAGAGATCTTTCACCCTTTTCTCGGACCTGTACGAAATAGAAGGAGAACTATCATAAAATATAGAGATCATGGCGCGGTTATCGTACCTAGAAGGACTATCAAACGAAAACAGAGAAGCAAGAGAGAAAGCATAAAAATCGGAAAAAACATCATCGACAGACCTTTTTTAAGCCATGGAGGGAGAAGAAGCCATTAACAGAGATAGTGCAGAACTCGACTTTGGACGAAGAAAGATGAGGCGACAACAGCTACTGTATCAATCAGCAAGGAGGAGATGGCGGAAGAAAATCAAGAAGGCTAGGGTTTTTTGGAAGCACAGAGTGATGAAGAAATCTGGGAAATAAAGTTACAGTGGCGGACAGAAAGAGAAAGGATAAAGAAGAAGAAGGAGAAAAAGAAGCGGGCTATTTAAAGAGGAAGAGTTGTAACCGACGCCGACGGTTACAGGTAATAAAGTGCAGTTAGTGGGGCATTGCATGGCGGGATTCGCGGCATGAACGAAGACGTGGGAAGTTGGGACGACGTTCTTCCAATCGTGCCTCCCACACGAGCGAAAGAAGGGGCATAAATGTAGGTGTAAATTATCCAAAGATCCAAGTGGCAACATCTCAAGCCTTAGCGCACCTAAAAATGAAGGGACGCGAAGCATAGAGTGAAGACCAGCAGGCGCGATATTTAAGGTGCCGCATGGATCGGGCGTGCAGCTGTCGGACAAGACTTGACCCAGACCTCTGACAAAGCTGACAAGATGGGACAGGGTGGGAGAAACGAGGTGCAACGGTCAAAAGGATAATAAAGTACGTGATGTATCGGCCCATTGCTAAGGCGACAGATATGACATGAGACATCGTGCCAAGAGAACACCCGAAGAGGTCGGCTCAGATGAGATACGGGCGAGGAATCAAGATACGTCATCCATAGGAGACGACATGAGTCGGCTCGAGTACAGAAATGCAAAATGGATGTAACATGACCAATACCCTAACTTGGTTATATGAAACTTCTCTTATAAATAGAATGACTTGTATTCAAGAAAGGCAGGTTGTAATTTGGAAAGAGGGAGAGAAACTTGAGTTTTCACCAAGGAGACGTAAGTTCATCTTTGTAAGGAAGTCCGACTAAGAGCAACACCTTTGTAACACATGGAAGTAATAAGATTCATCCTTTCACCCCCGTGGACGTAGGTAATCATACCGAACCACGTATATCTTGTGTTCATTGTTAAGTGTTTACTTTCATTCGACTTGAGAAGAATCTTTCTATCCTTTGGATGTAGTTGGTAGTAAAATGCTTCTACAATTTTGAATGGTAACAATGATGATTGATGAATAAAAGGTAGGTTTTTATCCTACGAAATTTATACTGATCTTTGTGCACCACCTCTCCTCAAATCAAGGAACGTAACATCCAAAACTTAACATTTTTGTTTTGTTGTTACCTTGATTTGATCTTGGAGTTTGGACTGAATTTTTCTGGTGGTGATAATGGTTAGAAGAAAACGATGATTATGAGAGGGTTAGGTTCGGATAATTTTAAACGTGTGTGGAAAATTTGTGTGATCACTATGGGTTATTTTGTCTGACTCGGACACTTATATAAAATCGATCCTAGTTCCTAAGTTAACTAGGATTTTTGCTCTCCTCAAATCTCTTTTTGCTCTCCCTTTAACAAAAATCTTTCAGATCCACAATTAAAAGAATTTTTGTTGTTGTTTTCGAAACTGTAATGGATGATGCATGATTGATGATTGTGATCGAACCCATGATGTATATGTTTCAAGTTTTTATTTTAAGAATGCCGTAATGGCGATTAAGATATTCAATCTATCAATTGATCATGTGATCTATATCATAAATCGTATAAATCTGGAATTATTCGATAAAATTGTTGGCTTTCCTACTGATTCTCGGGTGGAATGAAAAAACTAGGGTTGATGGTGATTTATGAGATAAGATTATAAGGATTTTATAATCTGTGATTTTTCTTTCGGAGCAGGAGTGAGATGATAATGATTATCTACTCAGTAATTTAGGAAATCAAATTTAACAACAGGGTAAAATAGGAAAGAGTGTTTTATTTAATACTAAATTACTTAAACCAAGAATTACCGTAATTTCCAAAAATATTTACAATTACAAGGTAAAAATAATATTATTTAAAGACTGTTAACTTGTTCATGGATGCACATGTTAACAAAACCCTAATTCAATACATAAATCTCCAACTAAGTTTATTGGGTGATGGATCCTTTAAGACCCATAATAATACCCCTGTAGTTTTTTTTTTTTTTTTGGAACAAAGAAGAGATTTTATTAAAATAGAGTTAGGAAACTGATACAAAGTGAGCATCCTCATGCAGAAGAGGTAATACTTTAGAGGGAAGACAATCATTCCAGAGTTGTGTGAGTTTATTTACCCTAGACAGCTTGGACAGTGCATCGGCTACTCTATTTCTTTCCTTTGGCACGTAAGTGCACTGCTAGGAAGGGTTTTTCCTAAAAAGCAATCTAATATCATTAACTAAATTTAAGAGCCTCCATTCTGTGGAGTAATCTTCATTATTAACAGCATCAACTACGACTTTGCAATCCAGTTCAAATAGAACTTTCTCCAGCTTTAGATCCTTTGCCCATAAGACTGCTTCCCAAAGACCCCATCATTCTGCTTGTTCCGCACTCTCAACGACACCTAGGTGGATGCACCTTGCTGATAATTGGGTACCTGCACAATCTCGAAGAATTAAACCAATACCCCCAGTATTATCAACATTTTGGTAAGAACCATCACAGTTTAAAGTAAGCATGCCAAAAGGTAGTGGAATCCAGTGAATATTAGCACGATTTACTCTAACAGGTCTATTAACTATGCTATGTCTCTGCTTAGTATGTTCTTCAAAGAACAAATCACATCTTCTGGAGGTTTTTCCTGGTGAAGGATTACTGTTTTGTAATATTTTGTCACATCTTTCAGTCCAGATACACCAAGCTACTATGCATCTATTAATAAGGTCTCTCTCAGCTATAAGTTTGCTTTGGAGGTCTTCAAACCAGCTGCATACCCATTCTGCTAGGTCAGTGATATTAGATGAGTTACCACCTAAAGTCGAGAACCAAACTGCTCTGGAGAAATTACAGTTTATGATAATGTGAACTGGAGTTTCCAAGTGTTGAGCGCAGAAAGGGCAAGTTTTGTAAGATCCCGTGATAGCTATATTAAGAATATCCTTGTTGGAAGAAGACCAAAGAGACATTTCCATATAAACTGTCATATTCTTGGCAGCATCGGAATCTTCCATAACCTTTTGTATATTTTCTGCATTCTTGGGCCCACATATATCGTTAGATGTCTTTCAGCAAACATCTGACGATATCAAAACCTGACGGTGAAGTTACCATTCTTCTCTAATAACCAGACAAGTCTGTCCTCCTGATCTCTGTGAATAGAGATCTTCAGGATTTCTCCTATAGTGGCTTGATCAAACAAATCTTGAAGAATAATAATATCCCATGAAGAAGCATTTTCTATGAAGAGCTGATGCACATGTTTATAAAGATGACTTGAGGTACCTCCTTGTCTTTGCTGTGGAGGAGAATTAAGAGTTGGAATCCATCTATGCTTCCATATAAGAGTTTTATTTCCATTACCTAGAGCCCAGTTTCTTTGATAAACTGAATCTCCGAGCTAATGCTTCTTCAACTCCAGGTGGTGTTTGTTTTTTTTTCTGTATATTGAAGAGATCACCATCAGGGTAATACTTAACTCGTAGAGACTTAGCCATAACAGATTCCGTATCCGAGCAGAGCTTTCATGAATATTTGGCTAGTAGAGCCCTATTAAATGTTTGCATATCTCTTAAGCCGAGACCACCTTCCTCTTTTGGTTTTTGGACTCTCTTCCAAGTAATGATCTGCTGACCCTTATTTGTCTTTTTATTTCTCCAAAAAGCTTGATGTGAAGAGTTCATCTTGTTGATAGTGATATTAGGAAGTTTAAAACTGGTCATGTAATTTATAGGAAGCGCATTAGTGACATACTTGATCATTACTGTTCTAGCTGCTTCTGACATGTTTACCCCATTCCATATCGACAGTCTATTATCCATTTTATTAACAAGGATAGAAAAAGGTATTTTCTTATTTCTTCCAACATAAAATGGGATACCCAAATATTGCTCTTCTTTGATATTTAATTGTCTAACCCTTAGAATACCGCTCAAGTCTTGGCAGCTTGAAGGACTCATATTTGAAGAAAAGAAGACAACCGATTTGCTAAAGTTAATTAGTTGCCTTGAACAAGTACTGAACTCCTCAATCACCTCAAGAAGCTTATTAACTTGAGTAAAATTTGCTTTGCAAAAAAGTAAGCAATCAACTGCAAATAGTAAGTGATTAATTTTTGGAGAAGATCTCGAAATCTTCATACATGTAAGTTGTTTTGTGGACTCACAATAAGCAAGGTATCTTGAGAAAGACTCAATTGCCAATATGAACAAGTATGGTGATAAGGGATCACCCTGACGGATACCTCTTGATGGAGTAAATGTCTTTGTAGGAGAACCATTAATTTGATCTCAATCTGAGTTGTGCTAATGCACTGAGAAATTAATTGTCGGAATTTCTGACTAAACCCAAAGTGATCCATAACATCAATCAAAAAACTCCACTCTAGCCTGTCAAAAGGCTTTGGACATGTCCATTTTCAAAGCTAGATGGACTGACCTTCCTTCTTTACGTTTCATAGCTTGAACTAACTCTTGAACAAGACATATATTCTCAGAAATAAGTCTTCCTGGAACGTAAGCTGCTTGAAAAGGAGAGATTATGCTGCTTATGTGCTTCTTGATTCTTAGAGCTAATTTTTTTGAGATGATCTTATAAACTGTATTGCATAGAGCAATGGGTCTGTAATCTTCAGGTTTATGAGGAGTTTGAGTCTTATGAATTAGAGAGACTCTTGTACGGTTTAACTATTTAAGTAAGTATCAAGAATGGAAGAAAGACTTTACCATTTTACACACATCATCCTTAACAGTGTCCCATTGTGATTGATAAAAACCTGGAGGAAAACCATCCGGTCCAGGTGAAGTCCATGGATCCATAGACATAAGAGCTTGATAAATTTCTTGTTCTAAAGGAATGGCTTCTAGTTCAATGTTATCTTCTGCAGTTATACAGTTTGGGATGTGCTGCATGAAGTGATAGTTGTATGCTGGTGAAGAGGTTGTCATGAGACTCTTGAAATGAGAAGTAAGAAGATTTTCTAGAGATTCTCTATTTGAACACCATGAACCATCTGGAGAGAGAAGAGAATCAATTTTGTTTCTTAATCTTCTTCTGTTTGCTCGAACATGAAAAAACTTTGTGTTTTTATCCATATCATTATAGAAGTGGTCTTTTGCTTTCTGCCTATAGGAACTTGCCAGAATTTCATTAAGAGAACTTATTTCTTTTTCTAGAATGATAACAGTATTGGTGTTGCAACCATCAATATCAGTAGCCCATAGTTGAGTCATATCACCTTGCAGTTGTAGAATTCTGTTTTGGACATTTCCAAAAGTGGACTTACTCCATTTGGATAAAATAGTTCTAGTATGAGATAACTTGTTAGCAAGAATGAAAGCATTTGAACCGGAGAAATTAGAAGACCAATCATGCTTAATTTTATCACTACATTTTTCATGCAGTAACCAATGCTCAAAGAATTTCCAAGTTTTGCCATTTATCCTATTCACTTTATAAAGGTCTACCAAGATGGGAGAATGATCTGATCCATTCTGGGGTAGGTGAGAAAGGATAGAATCAGGGAATGCCATTCACTATTGACTATGGCTCTATCAAGTATGGATTTGTTCTTGCCTGTCTAAACCCTAGGTCTACTAAGCCATAATCTCTAACTAAGTTTAGGATTTCAGCAGGAGTGCATTGACTAGAGTTATTTCGTTCATCTGGATAGGTGATGATGTTTAAATCCCCTATTAAGACCCAAGGAAGATTCACAGATTCACTTAAACTTTTTATGTATTCTCATTGACTAGCTTGCTAATTTCTATATGGGGTTCCATAAATACAAGACAAGAACCATTCACCCCTACTAGCATCATTAGTGACTAGAGCATGTATCATTTTATAAGATTTGTTAGTTATGTTTAAAGAAAATCCATCTTTCCAAAGTAGAATGATACCACCTGCAAGTCCCACAGAAGGAACAAAACATTTGTTTGGCATAGAAAGAAAATTTGTGAGTTTAATAATTCTATTGTCATTAATTTTTGTTTCTGAGATAAAGATTATATCAGGAGTATAAAAATAATTGAGATGATGAAGGTAATCTCTAGTATCTTTACCCAAGAAACCTTGACATTCCTACTGAGAATTTTCATTGTTGAATACTCAACAAATATTTCTGAAAAGAAATGAGTGTAAAAAAGTAAACAAACACACAAAAGTGCAAGGCAGATTATTAATATGGAGATCAAAACCGCACAAGGATAAAAAGTATAGTTCTGAGAATTTTACCAGAATAGAAGAGGCCTCATCCCTTCCATAAAAGTTCTATCTTGTGCATGTTCCTCCTTCTTCAGCTAAGTCATGTTCCATATCATCAGCTCCCAGAATTTTTGATCTAGTATTATGATTTATGCAAGAGTTATGAGAGCTTTCTTCAACACAGTTCCTTGATCTTTTGGCTTGTCGTGACTCCTCTTGCTGCTCATTGGCTTCCATGATTCTCCTTTGACTAGCTTCACAGATTAATTTGAGCATCAGGTCAATATCATTTGTGATTTCAACTCCATATGCTACTGCTAGTTTGTGGATATAAGCTATATATTCATCATTTGTATATCTTCTGATCTTTAAGTCTTCCGCAATATTTTCACATTCCTTTTCATCATGATCTATAGTGTAACACTTTGGACAAAGATCATGTGGATGCTTTTCCCAGTGGTACTGTACCCAAGTAACATCACCCGCTGTAGTGTTCCACCACCCTCCTTTATAGAGAGGTTTCTTCAGATTAACTGTAACCCTTGCCGAAATCATATTACTTCCTCCCGGTCTGCAGTTTGGCGGATTTATTGAGATCTTTGGACCCAGTTCAACCAAAGCTTCATCTATGACTTGAATAGAGTTATGTTCCATGAGAATATTTTTAAACTGCACATTCCAGTCTTGGTGAGTAAATTTTTGATCCTTAACAGCTATATCAGAGTCATATTTTTTTAGATTTAGAAGACATTTATTGAAATTCCAAGGACTTATTTTCAAGATAGCTTCAACCACTTCCATTGAGTTAAACTTAAAGATAAATATGTTTTTATCTAATGCCCTAATTTCATTTATTTTGTAGTTCTTCCACAACAGAGATACCCCTTTTCTCACAACATCCGGCTCCACTGGATCTTTGAAAAAAAGTTTTCCAATTAGTGTGTTCTTCCATTCATCTGTAGCTACAGAAATGGCTCTTGGAGTCCCAACTGAACGTCTTATCTGTTTAGACGTAAAGTCTCGGATCCTTGCATTGTTGAGTTGCGAGGTCAATTCAGAAACTTGATTGTTTGAGGAAGATGCCATTGAAATAGGGTTTGAAGCACACAAGAATATAGCAGATTTTGGTAACTCAAAAAATCTCCTCTGTTGGTTAATATAGGACAAGATAGGAATGTAACTATAATTAGTTTTTCCAGGATGAATGTAATCAGTGTTATGCGGAAGGAAGATAATATGAGAATTATTCTTGTGAGGTAAATGCGGCATGGTCAACTGAGTTGTAACCAAATAAAAACTGCATGGCCGTAAATTAAGCTTTAATCTAGGGGGAACATAGAATTTTTAAAATTTGAATTTCTGCCTTGTCTGTGTTGAATCGGTTCTTCAGAGACTTGACTAGCTAACTCATAATCAGCATAGCGAACATAAACATGATATAAATCATAATACTGGATCATACTGTTAAGAACTACCATATTGGAAGTTTGCAAAACTGCTGAAGATGGTGTTGTTGAAACAACATATCGCTGCAACAAAACCATTGTCAAAAGGAGATAATATTGGACAAAAGTCCAATACTGAATGGCTTTCATGGCCGAAATAAGACCTTGCAGAAAAATTAATTGTTCATCAGAAAAAATACATTGAAAACGTTAAAATTTAAAAGCTTGAGAACTAAAGAAGAAAAAAGATATTAGGGGAGAACAGAAAGATTAAAAATGTGATGACTTATAATGAAATGAAAGAAACATAAGAAAATCATAATACTAATGAAACATAAACAGGAGATTAGAGAAAGGAATGACAGGAGGATTAAGATCAATAGAGAGTCATGTAGATTTTGGAACAAAATTACAAACTGAGTTAACTCGGTTTATTTCGCCGATTCGCAGAGCTCTTTGGTGGTGTATCTTTTTTATTCTTGTCAACTTATTACAGCCCTTTTGTGGAGTATTATATCCCTGTAGTTTTAATTTCAATCTAATGCTTCAAAAAAAAAAAGTGGAGGTTCTGGGATGGAAGTGTGAATGTTGAACTAAAAACAAACTAGTATAATTTTTTGTCAAAGTAGCACCAGTGGTCTAGTGGTAGAATAGTACCCTGCCACGGTATAGATCCGGGTTCGATTCCCGGTTGGTGCAATTATTATTATTTTTTATTTTTATTTTTTTTATAGCAGTTTTTTTTTTTTTTTGAAAAGCCATGCATTAAAACCGACCTAGTGGAACAGAAAAATTTCCACTTAGCATTACAAGCCGATAGGTATTATTTCCAGGCATCATTTTTTCCCAGTTTGTACTCACCGGAGGTGAGTTGAGGAAAGTAGATGCACTGGCAGGTAAGTCTGGTGGCCTAACAAGAAACTAAAATAATTAAATAAGTCATATATCTCTGCGATTTATTTTTTATTTTATTTGTAATCCACCTAAACTTTAGATTTCTTAACACTTTAAATATCTTTTTCTACATACAGTAAAAACTTCATATATTAATAGTCTTGGGACTTTACAAAATTATTAATATATGGAGTTTATTAATATAGGGAGGTATATCCAAGGAAATGATTTTATTGCTAATACAAAATATGTAAATGATAATGGATATGAGTGTCTTCCTTAATCAATCTAATGAGCAACAAGTCATATATACTTTAACCAAAAAAGAAATCATCGATGGAATTGGACGAGAAAAAACAAAGGGAGATAATCATGATGATGATAGTATGAAAATACCAAAAATTTCATGCCTAGAAGCTTTAAACATGCTCGACTAATTGATTAACACAGAAATCACACTAATTCAACACATAAGTCTCCTTCCAAGTATATTGGGTGGTGGATCCTTTAAAATCAATTTTCTTTTTAATTCAGTAAAAGAATCTAGTTATTGGTATCATCATCTAATAACTTTACGAAATTATCATCAAGGTTACCAAAGAAGATATTCCATTTCTCTGGATGGAATCATACTAAATAACAATAATAGTTAACAACAATAAATAATCACAGTGTAATGGACTTGAAAATTAAGAAAACTATTTAATATTATAGCAGATAAACTATTAAATATCATACAAACCTGCATCCGTAAGTGCATATTTTGTCTTGATAAAGACAATCTTCATAAGAAAAAAACAAAGATAGATCGATCAAAAAAAAAACACACACACAAAGATAGATAGAAACAAGATATATAATGTTAATGTCTATTAAGATGCGGAGCAAGTCTGTGGTTCATATTGAAAGCTTTCCCATACCCCTGTCTCATCTTGACCAAGAGGGCCCTTGTCTTGAATCTCCCAGTTACACTCACGTTTGCACCTGCAATCATCTCTTCTGGCATCATAAACAACAAAATGATAACTGCTGCAACTGTCGTCTACATTTTCATCAGATGTTCTCCATTCAACATCGCAGTAGAAAAGCGTGGAATGCGCTACATTAATCTTAAAGCTAAATTGAATAAGCTCTCCGTAAGGAATTACTTGTTTACCGAGATCATCATCTGCTGAACGACACTGGATCATCATAGTTTTAGTATCTTCCAACATGTTAAGAACACTAACCGTCACTTCATCTTCTATGTAACAACCGCTGCTCTCCGCTTGGACTGCAAGCAAAATCACAAGGGACAGAAGAAGTAACCAGCATTTCAGAGCATTGGAGATCATTTTTTTTTCTTTAATCGGTAAAGAATTTGGTGGTAGGGAAGAAAAATCTCAATGTGTATAAAATTTGTGAGAACCAAAGGACTATTTACACTTATTTATGTATTCATTGATTGAATGACAGCTCAAATGAATGACCCAACTCCCTAACATTCAAAATGGAACCTTTACCCGCTTCATCTTTCTATCGAATGAGGCACCTACTCCGTCTCCATCTCCACCTCTTCATTTGCATGTATATCTCTCCCCCTTTTAATACGAGCAAGAGAAAGCTTTACTCTTTATAACCGTCGGATCACCCAATACTAAGTCATTAGATTTAGGAATTTAAAAAAAAAAACTCATGAAAAAAATTCCGTCACAAATATTATTTTTGGCCGTTGGAATATTCAAGGGATCCCAATATTCAATTTTCATTTTTTTTAGAACATGATGTTATGATCCACCATTATACATCAGTCCTATAACTAACAAGACTCTCACCACGGCTTTGAGCAACTCAAGATAAGCACCAGACGAATCCCATGCGAAGCTAATCTTATCTTAAGAGATTGAGTTCACTGCATGGTAATGTATATGTGTCTATTGACACGCACGCACGATACCATATTTGGTTATAGTAAAATCATCGATAGAAATCCGTAACAACTTCGTTACTGTTCAAATTCTTGCACTTGTACACTTTGACGGAGTATCCACTATTAAACTAGAACACCGCTACCACGGTGGCGAAGGCCGACCGAACAAAAGTCAAATATGCTAGATTGATAAAGTGAAAGTATTATTTTTCTTGACACGGAGGGAGTACATCATTTTATTTAGGGCTGCACATAACCGACCCAACCCGCACCTGTCGAAAAATACCCGTACCCGACCCATCTAGGCGTGGGTCGATTATGGGTGAGGCACGTCAGAACCCACCGTATGTTGGGTCGGTTGCGGGTAGAAACTTCTGTCACCTGAACCGACCCACCCACCCGCCTAATATTCCCTAGCCCTTAGATTACCTATCCTAGAATGAATCGCATCCACTGAAGTAACTAATTTACATACTTCGTTTTATTTCAGGCTTTCAGTGCATTCAGGGGTAAAACATCCACATCTTTTAGAGGGTTGATGCTGGTCGCTTTATATGATCTTAGCCTCTTAGGCTTTAGTATAGTTCTTTTTATCTTTTGAGGTTTTGAGCTTTGAACTCTTTTCTTGTTATTGTTAGCTGCAGTTTGCAACTTTGCATCAACTTCTTACTTCTCTGGATTTTTATTTTGTAAACACTTTTAAGTAACTTCTTATGATGGTAATTGTCTACACTTGACTTGGAGGCTTAGTTATTTGTATACATGTAAGTTTAACAGTAAGTCTGTAACTGTAATGTGCTAATGTAATGTTCATAGTATTTTACGATAGGTAACCCACCACCCACCCGATCCAACCCTCCGTAATGTGGGTCGGTTGAAACCGACCCATTGTAATGTTGGGTTGGTTGCGTGTGATAACTTCTGTTACCCACCATCAGTTGGTTGGGTGGTGGGTGAGGCCAAACCCAACCCAAACCGACCCATGTGCAGCCCTAGTTTTATTAGTTGCAATGCAAAATTCTTTAATGCATAAACCAAAATATGACTTACATAAAGTATTATGAATGTTTTTGTGGTGGTTTGTGTAATGTATATACATTTAATTTTCTAAAATTGTGCCTAAAATGATAAATACTTCCGAATATTTCGTAAAAACTCTAAATTTGGTATTGTTGTTTGCACTCATTGCGTAGATTTTTTTATTACCTTTCCAACGAGATAAAATTTGTAAAATTCCAATGCACGGATTTTTAGATATATTATATTATAATTTGATTACCAATTATAACCCTAAAATAATTGGATACATAAAGAGTTATAGTAATTGGACTAAAAAGGAAGGGCATTTGGGATTTTTCAATAGTAACCATTTTCAATCTATTTATCGAATTGTACATTTGTGTGAGGCTTTATTTTACAAAAAAAAATCTTACTATAATAAAGAAAAGACCCCTTTATGGTGAAGCCTTTTTTGGTTGGTCACAAAAAAACAAAATAGTTTGGTGTCATCTTGATATTACTAATATGACCTTAAATATCAATCATTACTATGCATATATATTCAAGGGTAAATATGTATATTAAACCAATGATTATATATTTACATGAATGTCATTGTTATAAAATTAGATCTAAAAAATTTAAAACTTGATATCTTTCAAAATACATACCTGATTTTTGCAAAATTAATATATTCGGAAAACTCTTTCAATTATCTACGTAATAAGTATAAATAAGAATATTAAAAAAAAATTATTAAGTTTTTTTTTTTTCATTACCATTAAATTTGGTGTTGTTAAAGTAATCAAAATCAAGCATGTGCATCGCACATGTGTTCTTATTAATAACAATAAAAGAAACTCCCTCCTTTTGAGCCCTCCAGTCGGACGGCCCAATTAATTATTTGTTTAATGGTCGGGGATCAAATTACAAATTAGTTCTGCTCGGCATATTACAAGTTACAACAGATGTTCCTACTACGACGGATTTTAGCCCTCCATTGTTTTTTGCAAAATGTTATCCTTTATCTTTTTTCCTTTTTTAATAAAACCTTACATTAATCAAAGAAAACCAAAGTCCTACGGACTGAATAAACGAGGAATAGAAATTATAGGAACAAAATGTTGGTGAAAGTAAAACTGAAGGCTAGCGGTGCCCATGAGGTCATGAATGAATCACCCAACTCCCAACATGCAAAACGGAACCTTTACCCGCTCCGTCTATCCATTGAATGAGGCAACTACTATTGAATTGACATGCAAAATGGAAACTTTACCATCTCCATCTCTTCTTCTATATATGTAGTTCCGTATGCATGCATAATAGTATGATGTTGTTATAAAATTCATTGTATTAGAGACAAGAAAAGAGATGAAGTACATAATTACATCAAGAAAATTTGCACTCTCCATGATTTGGAAAGTCTACTTGACTCGAAATAATGTATCGATCCAATTAGCTAGCCTGGTCTTAAGAAAAATAATCTCCGATGGGCTAAATACTCACAGCTTGTCTGCATGCATCTAATGACAAAACACCAATTGTTTAGGAAGATCTGAAAATCTCGACTTGACTCGACCGTGACAACCGATTTAACACTTGTTTTTGCTTTTTTATGATTACAAACTAACCGAAAAGAAATGAATTTGGGACCATATTTAGATCATGTATTTCATCTGATCACTCTTTTCCTTTGCAAGGGAATTTGTTCCATTTCATATGATATAATATAAGTGTTGCTACGAAAGAAAGCACAAAATCAATGTAGAAATGAACTAAGAGTACTTGTGTTTGTTGTTCTTGTCGAGGATGTGAGTTTTGTATGTCGGCGGAATATATATAGTTTTTTCGGCTGTGTTTGACAATATACGGTTTCTGTCAAGTTGATTTGCCACTTGACTTTAAATTAAATCCCCACCCAAATCTTTGCTTCTAGGTAAACAAATAGTATATGAACTTTATCTTAGTTCCAAGAAATTAAGAACACAACTAGTTAAAGGATATCTAGCTTTGATCTCTTGGAGATCTTGAGAGGCTACTTGTAAGACTATCCACTCCAAGTGAAGTTGTTTGATTGGGGTTTGCAGTGGGCTAATGAGAGATCATTCTGGATTTCTTTATGAAAAGAAAACATGTGCTTGAAATGAACAAGTGATCCCCGCTTTTGCTTCAAGATAAAATCTAGCAACATTAAAAATGAATTTCTGTTTATGAATATTATTTCAACAGACAAGTTGAAAATTTTCAACTAGTATTTTTCTACTCCTCGTTTTTTTTTTTTTTTGAAGCATTACTCCTCGTTATCTAATCTCATGCATTTGTAAAATGGAATTTTACTTATTATATAATATATATAAGGTTCACTTATAAAATTTCTCTCTAGATTTGCAATCTTTATAAACAAAGTAAAAAAGAGATGGATTATTTTGAGGACGTTTCTCTGTTTGGGTTCCCTCAAAAAGTTAAATGAAGACAAAGATATTTCTCTGTTAGTCATGCTCCAAGTGTAGTTTCTTAATTGGTTAAGCCCAAAAATCCTGGACAAACAATGAATAAAATCAAGGGAAAAGAAAACCGAGAAAAGCTCTCACAGTCCCCGGCCCCCTGCTGGCTTCCGCAAAGCCCACTGGAACCCACAAAAAAATTTGTGAGATATAAAACAAATTTTATTTTGGCTTTGTCTGGAATCTTGGTCTGTTAAGAACTGTTGGGTTAAGCCAAACACTTGTGTCAATTTCAAGACGACAAAAAGACTATAAATCAAATAGCTTGGCGGCAATGTAGCATGCCAGGTTTTGGGCAAATCGAGGCTGATTAGAGGGTCACTGGAGTTTGTTGCTTCACTACATTCCCCACTTAATGGGTTGATTAACTAAGATATCATACTATTTCAACACAAATCTCCTTCTTAGTATATTGGGTTCCTTTTCTTTTACTTTTTTTATTTTTGAAGCATAGACCCATTTTTTTTATCGGTAAAAGAATTAATCTAGTCATTCGTATATTCACCTGACTTTACCGAATTGTTATCTAGGTTACTGAAGAAGATATAACAGTAGAGAAAGCTCCATTTCTATGTCTGGATGGAATCATTTTGGATGGAATGTTATGAAACGGCGTGTGAGGTATGAAATTATTTTCAGCATAGCTTTGGTATTAATTGGGTGCAGAATGGTGATTGAGACAGATATGCGCTTATGGATGTAGGTTTATTTGCTATAATATGTAAAGCAAGAAAAATATTTAATATTATAGCAAATAAACCTGCATCCGTAAGTGCATATCTTGTTAAAGACAAGATCTTCATAAGAAGAAAACTAGGATGCAGAATAGGTCTGTAATTCGTATGGAAAGTTTCCCCATACCCCTGTCTCATCTTGACCAAGAGGACCCTTGTCGATAAAATGATATCTGCTGCAAATGTTGCCAACGTTTTCATCGAATGTTCTCCATTCAACATCGCAGAAGAAAAGCGTGGAGTGCGATATGTTAATCTTAAACCTCCATTGAATAAACTCGTCTACGGAATTACTTGTTTACCGAGATCATCATCTGCTGATCGACACTGGATCATCATAGTTTTAGTATCTTCTAACTTGTTAAGAATAGTTACCGTTACTTCATCTTCAATGTAACAGTTGCTCTCCGCTTGGACTGCTTCATAATCAAACTCGTAAAAGAAAACTAGGATGCAGAATAGGTCTGTAATTCGTATGGAAAGGCAAAATCACAAAGTATCTTCTAACTTGTTAAGAATAGTTACCGTTACTTCATCTTCAATGTAACAGTTGCTCTCCGCTTGGACTGCAGGCAAAATCACAATGAACAAAAGTAACTAACATCTCGGAACATTTGAATTCATCTTCACTCTAGGAATAAAATATCTCTGAGTATGTAGCTGTTACAATTTAAAGCAGCTGCAACTTTGGGCAAAATTTAAAGCCTTGGCAAACCTATAGAAGTATATTGCCAAGGTATATATCACAATGATCTCCAGCGCCGATTGAGACTCCCTCTAGTAGCATATGCATGTAACCGAGATGGCGGGCGAAGCCAACTGCTTGAAACCTCCATTGAACAAGCTGGACATACAGAATTACTTGTTTGCCAAGGTCATCATCTACTAATTGACAACGGATCATCATAGTTTTATTATCTGTTAAATTGTTAAGAACACTTGCTGCCGCTTCATCTCTTGTGTAACAGCCGCTCTCCGCTTGGACTGCAAGCAAAATCACAAGGGGCAGAAGTAACCAACATCTCCCTCTAGTAGCATATGCATGTAACCGAGATGGCGGGCAAAGCCAACTGGTTGAAACCTCCATTGAATAAGCTCGCCATACGGAATTACTTGTTTGCCGAGGTCATCATCTGCTAATTGACACTGGATCATCATAGTTTTATTATTTTTTATTAAATTGTTAAGAACACTTAGTCGCTTCATCTCTTGTGCAACAGCTGCTCTCCGCTTGGAATTCATCTCGACTCTAGGAATAAATATCTCTGACTAGCTGCTGCAATATGCATTAAAATGTCTTTGAGTGGGTGTTTCAGTGTATATGCTAAAATATGTGAGAACCCAAGAAACTATTTATATGGATCCATAGAACGACAGCTAAAATGCATGACCCAACTTACAACATGCAAAAAGGAACCTTTACCCGCTCCATCTCTCCATTGAATGAGGCACCTACTATGAACATGCACAATGGAACCTTCACCATCTCCATCTCTTCTTTTACAATTTATTTATGAGTGCATGTATCCCACAAATATTTACAGTACACTACATTGTTAAATTAACTAGGGTATGACGGATTTAGGCTTCTATTGGGGTTCCCTCTGTTTGTAAAAGTTACATGAAGACAAATGATTGGTGGACGTGCTCCACATGTAGTTCCTTTAGGCAGCATGCCAGGTTCAGGGCAAGTGGAGAGTGATTAGAGGGGTTAGTAGAGTTTGTTGCTTCACTACATTCCCCACTTAAATAAATCTCCTACTAGCTATATTAGAGCTATCAAAAAAATAAAAATCTCTTGCTGTAATGTACCATTGTCGAAATGGGTGGAAGCGCGAAACGTAGGATCTCTTATAAGAACATTTCCACCAATAACTCAACAAGCACCAGTGGTCTAGTGGTAGAATAGTACCCTGCCACGGTACAGACCCGGGTTCGATTCCCGGCTGGTGCAATCCTTTTTCTTATATGGACCAAAAATTTTTTTTTTTTTTTCTTATTTCTTGACTTGAAGACAAATGCAATGGACCTAAAACCAATTTAAGATGACAAATATTGTGTATAATAGGCAAAAAAAAAACTCATAAACACACACCAAACAAGTTTAAACCCATATGGGGTTTTTATGTACAAAAACCCTGTCCTTAAAATCACTCATAAATTATCATATGGTTTCAAACTCCCGTCCTATCTCTCCTCTGCGTCAAGTTCACTATCACCGTCGCCCATATCTGCCCTTCCATCATCTCCTATGTCACTTTCACTAGCTGTCTCCCACTCAGAATCATCAGCTTCTTGGCCATAGACATTACCTACTCCTTCACCCTCGCAACTGACCCCACCATGTTTAGTGGCAGCCTCAGTGAATAGCCAAGCTGCTCGCATCTGCTTCTTGACTAGCCTCTCAGCATAATCAGGAACCTTGTTTTGCTTCAAGGAAAGGTCAGGATCATTCGACTGAGAGCACTCATTTATGAATAAAATTGCATCGAGTAAGCTCTCTTTAGCTAGTCCAAGCATGTCGTATGCTTGAGCTCTTCTCCACAAGCTCTTTGCGTGACGGTTAAGAGGGTTATGCAGGCATAATGCACGTGTAGCATCACTTATGGCTGTCAGAGGTTGTTGAAGAAGAAGATGACACTGAGCTCTGTTACTATAAAGAACTACTCTCTCCTTTTTGGACCTCATGGGGCACAGTGCCAATGCTTCTGAGTATTTTGATGCAGCTCCAGATATATTTCCTGAAGAGAACAGAGAGTTGCCTTCGAGCTTGACAACTAAAGCTGCTGCTTGTTTGATATGAAGATCCTCCTTTGGCATATTTTTCTCCCATTTCAGTCTCTGTCTAGAATTTAGCAGGTCATCAATCTGTTCCTTAGTGCGACTACTAATAGAGGTACGCCCAGTCCCTGGTGATTCGGCACATTCTTGAAGGACATTTACGATAGAATCCCCGAGCTTTTTGTGATCTCCCAAAGTTGAGATCTCTGCCAGGTCAATAAGTGCAGGTACGGCTTTATCAGTCACCTGTACGAGAAAATTGAAACAACAATTTAAAGAATATCGCAATCTAAAAGAATCGATGTGCGTTTCTGCAAAAAGAAGATAAAACAAACAAATAAAAACAGAACTTCATTACGAGAGTTTAGATATCAAGAAGTGGAAAACTGAGCTTCTTCTTCTTGCTGCGGCATAATTGTCAAATAGTAAATATTAACATTCGGGTGGCTCTCTTTCAACATTTTAGGATTCGCATTGCTGTTCCCATCCACCTATAGACTATAGTTTCCATAAACCTATATAGACTATAGTTTCCACCATAAACCTAGACTATATTTTCCATATACCTATAAACTAAATAGGGTTTGCTTCTTCAACATCTCAGGATATGCATTGCGGTTTCCATCAACCTATAGACTATCGTTTCCGTAATCCTATAGACATATATTATCAATATATATACCTATAAACTAAACAGGGTTTGCTTCTTCAACATCTCAGGATATGCATTGCGGTTTCCATCAACCTATAGACTATCGTTTCCGTAAACCTATAGACTATATTTTCCATATACCTATAGACTAAGTCGGGTTTGCTTCTTCATGCTATCAAACATAGATGTGACAAGGGGGAAAAGGAAATACGAAGCTTTGCTTATATTTGTTGCAAGCATAGTTGGAAATACGGCCACAACAGTTAAAAAAAACGACAGAAAATAGAAATTCATAGCTTTTATAAGCAAAAAGGTTGGACTTTGAAATTTAGAAGGCAAAACTTTTCCAAGAAAACATATGCAGTACACATGTATGGATGAACCTTACCTTGTGACAAGTAGCTGGATCCTGAAGAAGCCAAATAAGGCAGTCGATAGCCATATATTGCCAATCATCAGAAGACCGAGCAATATTACACAGAGCTTCAACAATACCAGGACAATTAGCAACATGCCCTCTGCCAAGTTTATGATGACAAATTGTCCGCAACAAACCAATACCAGCTGGCGAGTTTTCATTAACTAGTCCACCCCACATGCCTGGCAATTTTACTAAGAACTCCTGTTTGCATATGATAGATAGAAACTCAGGTTTGAACGCGAAGCAATTAATAAGCTGTAGAGACCAGCACTGCAACTGACTAGCCCATTCCTCTGCTTTCCTTGATTCCATCTCGACACCACCCATGCCACGAGTAAGCAAATCACAGTGATAATTAAGCCTTCTATCCATTTGCTGGTAAAAATGAGAGTAAACAATCTCTAATGAGCTCATTGCCAGCTGAATAGATAGTTCAAGAACCTCTCCATGATTCGCCACAGAAGGAAAAGTACTAGCATATGTAGCCAAATGCCCAAGGGCTCGCACTGCTACTCTCTGCTCCACCCATGTTAACCTTCCTCTTAGAAGTTCGACTAAGGGAGGAATCACTCCAGCATGGACAGCACTTTCTGCGAACTCTTCCATATTCATAGTGTAAGATCCAATGATATGAGCTGCATAGTATGGAATATATATATTCTGGTCATGCGAAAGCCAGCGCCGATTCTTCAAACCCTTGCATATAAGTGCAGACATACACTCAAATATTCCCAAATCAATGAACTCAGGGTCATTCGGATGTGCCATGGCAGTGTTCCAAAGTCCACTTATAGGAAGAACCTGACCATCCTCATCCAGAGATGGAAGTTCTCTGAAGAATTTCAATACACTTGTTCTGCGTTTACTAGGGTTAGCCTCCTTCATGACACAGAAGAAGCATCCAGGGTAGGGACAATCTTGTGTCATTTTATCCATGTCTACAAAATCAACTATTCTTCACACAATTAGAGCAAATTCCACCAAAATTCCCAACCAGATTACAAGAACTTCATCACTGCATAGTAAGATAAGAAGATGCTAGTGTAAGACAGACATATAAAGATAACCCACACATACAAACAAAAACTGAAATTCAATTAGACGGATAAATGAGAGCAAGTGTATGAATCGGACATTTCTAACACCCTCTTGGGAAGACTAAAATCAAACAGTAAAGCTTCTCCAGAAGGCCAATTCAGACAATTCCCAGAATGAATTCATTTCTAAACTTAATGGGGCACGTTGCAATACCTAATTTTAAGAAACAATCAACAAAAAATCTCAATCTCTGACAAAAAAACAGACATTAACTAGAGTCACTGACTCAAGCAGATCAAACATTTTAAACCACACTCACGATCATGAAACATAAAACGAACAGAAATGAAACAGTTTAACTCCTGTGCATCGAAGAAATTGAAACTAGAAAACCCAATATCCACAGAAATTGAATCAAACCAACACAAATGCTAACAAAAATCAACCTTAAAACAACAAAAAGAAAAGGATTCAACAGATTACAAACCGTTTCAACATCAAAAATCCAAGGAAAAAAAAAAAGTAATCCAAACCCAGATAAGAAGATCCAAATAACTCTAGAAAAAGTGAATGAAAGGCATACCTCAAATCAACTCAGACAAAGAGACATTAATCAGTAACCTTAACCTTCTGAAAAACCTTCCAAAATCCAAAAAATCTCAGAGTAAAGGAAGAAGAAGAAGAAGAAGAAGAAGGGGGTATCTGTGATTTTTTTGAGAGTTCTGACAGCGAATGAAGATCTTGCAAGAAAGTAATAGTGGTTTGAATACAGTCAATGAAAAATTAAATTATTGTGATTTATTTCCTAATAAAACGTCTTTTTATGTCACAAACACGTTTGATTGTCCTCGAGATTATCCACTCGCAAAGTATCGTACGGTGGATGAGAGTAGGTTAAAGGTTCTTTATGGACTCCACTGACACACCAGAATTATTGAGTATCCGCATTTGCATCGTATTGATGTAAAGAAGATATACTGTATATAATACGGTGCCATGGACGGCCAGGATTATGATTAACGTGATCATTGGGCCCACTTTGCTACCCTCCCTTCCGACAAATACGAATGTAGCAATAACGGTGAAATTTTGGGACTTCATGTATGGACCCACCGGCCACTACTAGAAGACGGTCATTGCCTTGTCGGAAATGACTAATCGGTCAGCTTTTAGATCCGCATCCCACTCCGACATGATGGCTTTGTAACACTGGTTGTGTCCTTTTTAGGTTGGGTTTGGAATTCGACACATGAAATGGTACAAACTTTTATGGGTCCTGATTTCCACGAAGATGGGAATGGTTACTAGGTTATGGGCAACACCAAGCTCGACGCAAATTACAAACATTCCTTGGATCTAAATGGAGATATAAACAAGAGTTGCCGCTGAGATGTTCACGTGCATGGTCGTGGATGAGTAGAAGCATGAATGAACGTAAGCTTACTTCTCCCAATTTTATATTTCTTTTGTTTCAGGTCATTCATTTATGAGTAGACAGGTATTTCATAGAGCCTGGTTTAAAACTTGACAGTTGCTACAAAAGTAAAATCCTAATCGGTTTTTCCGTCCATTTAAAAAATTTGGACAAGAGCCTGAACCTGCTCATATGTTCGCCCAGGAAGTATAACTAGCAAACAACATATTATGAAGAAAGACATTCCAAAGATCATTCCTGCAGCTATTAGCAAACCCAGAAGAATACTCTTCTTCTATACTCACATTTGCCAGCATATATTCAGAATGCAGTGACCATTTTCAAAATAAAAGATATTACCGTCATCACCTTCTAACTGCTGGAACCATGTTTAGCTCCAGGATCCAGTTGACTGCAGCTAAAAGGAGCTAGATCTTCAGCTAAGACCACCTGTCAGAATACAGACAACTAAGACTTTCATCGCGATTTCAGTGTGTAAAGAGTGAACAAAAGGATTCAGAACATCATCAGATGAACCAACCAAAAGAAGATCATCGACGTATACGAGAAGAATCATTGTAACCCCTTTGTGCAGATAATAAAACATTGAAGTATCACCTTCAGACTTCCGAAAACCAGACCGAATGAGAAAACAACCGAATCTGTCAAACCAGGCTCAACCAGCCTCCTTCAAACCATAAAGAGATTTATGTACATGACATACATACAGAGGAAACTCACAAGACACAATCCCATGGGGTTGTTCCGTATACACATCCTCATTGAGGTATCCAAATATGAATCAATGCCAAATTTAGAATACATCTGATGGTAGTAATTTTCACAATTTGGACTGAATGTCTCCTCATGGTAGACACACTCGACAACATCAACCTGATGATATCCCTAGGCAACCAAGCGTTCCTTATGCTTGTCTAAAGTCCCATCTGACTTAATTTTGGTCTAATAGACCCATTTACATCCTAGGACATTCATACCAGGACAGTAAGGTACATATCTCCAAGTATTATTCTCATAAAATGTTGTATACTCCTTATTTATCATAGACCTAATCCATTTAGGATCCTTGGCTGCTTCCTTTAAAGATTTGGGCTCTTTGGTAGAATCCAACAAGGCTGTAAAGGCCACAGGAACATGATGTCTAGCAATTAAGGTTGTAAGGTTCAGACCTACTGGTTTTCTAATAACCCAAGAGTCAAAGGTGATAGGAGCAGCATGTAGCTTATATGAGATAAAGCAATATAATCAGAATCTAAAATTTTCTTCTTAGACACACCAGAAAAAATGAGATAGAGTGGTTGGCCCTTAATCTTTGAAAGAAAAATGATTTAACGTAAATGTTCTCAGTGTTTATGCTTCCCACATAAATAGATAATACCAACACCTTGTTACCTGGTCCAAGTTCTACAATTACCCAAAAAAGAAAAAGATAGATCTATAAATTATGCATTGGACGAGTTTCAACTTCGACATGTAAGTTTGACAAATAAGAAATTATATCATAGAGTTTTTGTACAGTATTAAAAAAAACTAAAAAAAAGAACCTGGAGCTTCTCATGACTACTGAATATAAATTGCACAAAAATATATTTTCCAAGTAGGTTAGCAAACAAAATATTGTGACGAAAGAGCTTCCTAGGATCATTCCTGCAGCTATTTGGAAACCCAGCAAATTAACAACTAAAATCACATTCGCATTTAACTCCAGGATCCAGTTGACTGCAGCTAAAAGGAGCTAGATCCTCAGTTAAACTGCATTTACAGCTCTGGTGCAGATGGTTCATGTTGTACCTGCAAAATATATGAGAAGCAAGCTTCAAAAACAGAAACAAACTTAAACTTTTGACTGGGTACCTTGTTTTTTTGACATGAAAAAGTTACCTGAAACCATATCATTTACAAAATATGTCATAACTCATATCCTTACCTGAACCATTGGAGGGACTGTCCAAGAGGGCGGCGGAAGTATTGTTGGCATTGGCTTTAGCACAAATGGTAAATACATATGCCTATGCTTATTCTCTGAAGGCACAATGTTGTTACAAGCAAAGAAAGGATGGCAAAGCTCTTCATATGTACCTATCCGGATGTTGTATGCCCAGACATAATTCCCGGTCCTAAGAATAACAACATTCCTATCTACCGGATTGAAACCCAATAGCTGGGTTAGTCTCACATCAAATCCATTTGGTGGCACCTGGGCATTTTCTAAATAAGAACGTAATTTGATCTCAATTTCATTTAAGATGTCACATAACACGATATCTTTGTGCAACACATGCCACTTCTCCCCTTCCAATACCCAGACACTCAAAGTTTTCCTGATGTCAATTTGTGCAAAACAGACCAAACCTTCGGCCTCACCAAGACAACGATAGGGAATTTTGGTAAATGTCATCTCTCGTCTTACAGAGTGACGAGGAATATTCCCTATGTCGCCATGGTCAGGCAAATCAATCAACCTACATGTACAACCATCATCTTTTTGGTTGAGATCGTAAACTATAAGTTTATTTTTCCCTTCAATCCAGTAAAGAATTCCTTGATTAATGATTAAAGCACTAGTAAATACAGAGAATTCCCAAGTTACAAGTTGAGGGCAGAAAACTTGGTAGACATTCCATATACCCAATTCAGAAGAAAATATTTCAATGTTGAATTTGATGGATTCCCCTACAAAGTGTGGTATACGCACAACCTTGTAACTAACGGAAGCTTGCGACGAGAAACAGTCACAGACGAGAGCAGACAAAGACAAGCAGATGCTCGCTGGTGTTGGTGGCGGAGGCAATAAGACCCATTGTTTGGTTAGTGGATTACAAACATAGGAAGACCTCATGTTTGGTGAAGAAAGAACTAAGCCATTACTCACACCAAGAATGACTAGGTCTTGATTCAAGAACTTCAACGAAAATCCATCATGATCAGAAAACAATTGAGAATGCAAATCAAGATAGGTGAACATCAATCGGTTTTGAGTAGTACTATAAAATAGAATCCATGGGGATGGGGTATTGATTTCAATCCATTTATTGATGAAATTAGGTTCTGAAAGAAGAGATAGCCATACCTTGGAAACGCATCTGAATTTGTAGATTGATCTTATAGGAAGATGTAGACATATCTCCGACCAGATATCATCTGTGAAATCCTCCTTGTCTAGGGTTTTGTTGAGATTCCTAATCGATGATGATGAAGAAGAAGTTTTACACAACTTATTACCAGAAACGGAAGCATAAGAAGAAGAACCTGCCATCAGGTTTGCTGATTGCTGTACGTTAATCAGTCTCTGAGAGAAAGGGTAAGCTTTTGTTATCAGATTCAGAGGAGAACTGAGACGACCCAAATTGGTTCTCAACCGGGTCAACGGTTGAGACTTGAGAGTACCCAAACTTGTTTTGTTTTTGTTTTGTTTCTTTAGTCCACTTAGCAATTCGGGATACGGGTAGTAGTTTGGGATGACATACATATGGGAATTATATAGATTCGGATAGATCGGATTCGGTCAAAAATCCGGTCAACGGTTCATTGTTCGGACAGTAGTTCGGACTAATTCTCTAGTTTGCAAGGTCTAGCATTATAATCTTATGACTTATAGACGAAAAATTTCAAAAGAAGTTTGTTTACCTTCATTTCAGTGTAGTTTTTGATCATGAACATTCCGAAACAACTGCTGCTCTGAGTGCATTAGCTACATCATGTTGAAGGACAACAAAGGGAATTTGAAATGCACAGGTCGGTGCAGAATGGGGACCCAAACAGCACATGACATAATTATATTTGAAATGATTCCTGCAAAACTTTAAGAGTGTTAAAATAACTCATACATCAATAAAAATATGACAACATATTGACACAAAAAATCTAAGAGTAAGTAGTAACATTACCTGAATCTATCATCATATTTTGTTGTTAATAGATGTACTGAAACTGCGAATTACACAAATATGAAGGAATTAGGAAGTTGTTGAATTATGAACCCACCAGACCTAATGGGTGTAATGAAGATTAATGCAACAAAGACTTACCGGAGAAAGGTGAGCAACATCATAATCCCTAGCAACAAATCGAACAACATATTACCAAAAAAGCAATTATAAAGTGAAGATTAGTATCCATTTGAACTCAATATGATAACCATAAGAAAGAGGGAGTGTACTTACCAGGGATTGATATTCCCCCGGGTGGATACTATTGCTTCAATTGACACCGCACTATGATCACTGCGCAACAAAGTACAACAGAAACCAAACCACACACATCCATAAAGAAAATTTGATTATATTAATATTGTCCGATCATATAGATACATTACGATTCAAAGTATGAGAGTTTTCCTTATGCACAACTGCATAAGAATGTGCCTGATAGTATTCCTTATGCACAACTGCATAAGAATCTACATGTTAGCTTTCTAACGACATGTACAAAAGTGTTTCAAAAAAAGCAAAAAAAATAAAGCACAACTGCCCGAGAGTCTTCCTTACGCAAAAATGCATAAGAATATACATGTTAGCATGCTAAGTACATGTACAAAAGTGTGAACATATATATAAGCAAAAAAAGATAAATCCATATATGTTTGTCAGTTATCGAGTATTAGATGATGGCTGAGATACCAAAAAAGTAGGCCGACCGCCAACCTGACTAATTATTTCTGATGCAGGCCTTTGGATGAAGCACATACCCTCCAACACCAACATCTCTAAAGGTCTCAGCAAACTTGTTAGGTTTTATGACATTTGCATCTGGCATGAGAATCTTATCCACCAATACCTTTCCAAGATTAGCTGGTACAATAGTGCCATGGCACATACGTCCTTGAGCACCAGTACACAGTCTACCAACAGCCAAAACTTCCTCTTCAATGTTCAACAATGAACATGGAGGCATTTCAAAAGGTGAAGCTGATGATCGAGCTGGTGATATGGTTTGCCCAGGTGAAGGTGTTTGAGCAGGTGTAGGTGTTTTAGCAGGTGAATGTGCGTGAGTAACAGAATTATTCTGAACATGTGAAGCTGCATGACCTTGTAAACAACCGCTGTTGTTTGATGCCACAACTGACCATGGCATTGCAGACTGGATATCCTTCACAGTGTGACATAGTGATCCCAAGCCTTCGATCAATATCCCCACCTTGATACCTAGGTCATCCAACTGATGCTTAACAGCTCCATCCTTAGATTTCAACTCTTGTACTTTGGCACATGCAGGAGCAGAATAATCGTATTGAGTACGAGTAACAGGACCACCAGCACGAACCCGTCCTCTACATTCCTTCTGAAAAACTTGATACATTACATCTTAATCTGATACAGGAACACCCGCATCTTTTTTCTCCTTGATATCTTCCTGGGCCTTCTTAATCTCATCCTGCCATGTCAAGCATAACATTGTCAGATATATATATATATAATACATAGAGATAATAAAGAAGTGGAAGACGCTATTTCGAGGACTGAATTGTGATGCAAAAGAGAAGACCTTCAGCTGATCAAGTATATTAGGGATAAGCTTTCTTGGTTTGAATGTTGTACTCTAAAATATATAAATAGAACATGTAATCATCCTGCTGATGTGTTATCAAAGTATGCTCGAATATTGCAGAAGCTAAAGGTGTAATCTTAGCCTATGAATACAAGTTGATTTCCTTTCAAAAAAAAAAAAGATTACTAGCATATAATACGAATATGAGTACAGATGAAGGAGTGTGCCGACTCACAAAGTATTTTTGCGCACTAGGCAGAATTTCCCCACCCACTTGAGTATGAGCTTTAATCCAAACATCAGAGGTGCTGATTTCCACATCAGGATTCTCGCGCTCCTAAATTCAACGAGTTAATTTGTATTAATCAATCTAGTGAAGGATGAGACTAATCATAATGTCCATACATTGAGATTTTTAAATCTATATACATACCAGTTCAGCTTTCACGAAAGAATGATATTTACGACCGGTGGTATGAGAGTGATCGTATAGTGCTCTTTTCCTTTTGTGCTCAGCTCTGCTTTCCTGTGATTTTTGAGTGCTTTCATTCTTACAGAACTCTATCCACTCCTCTTCTTTTACATTTGGAGGAATATGTAGAATCCTTTCTTCATAAGTATCATAAGGATCAATATACTCTCTTCGTAACTCCCACTTTCGTCTCCTCCATGGACCAGACATCTCCTTAACCATGGTTATCTTAGAAGTCTCAGGTAAATGAAATGATTTCTGAAAAAACAGTGTTATCAATTAATTCAGATGCAAAGATAGTATGTAAATAGTCGTACAAACAACCTACCCATATAGTTGAGGTTCTGAATCCCTGTTAATTAAAACCTAAAGGTTTTACTTGAACCTATTTTGTTGACTCTAACAAGTTTATCATTTTGATCAGCTCGATCAGGTCCACCAATGTATAACCGAATCATTGTATCATTCTTAATTAAATTTATAAAAAGTGTAAACCGCAGAAAGATGATATTTGTACCTTTAGTTCATTCCAAATATCATTTTTGTACTTATCGGGCACATGCTTCCATGTTTTGTAATAGATAGGGACAAGAGTACGAACCAAGGCGCCTTTCAGGTGACCGTATGATGTTGCATTGGGGGAAATGGGAAGACCATTCTCATCAACCTCCACTTCTTCCATAATAACCTGCAAAATAACAACCATGTACATCTATCAGAGAAAGTAGTTAAACATATAACAACATTTGTCACTATCCACATAAACACATGAAACAGAACACAGGTACCTGTAGAGCACAGACAGAACCTATCAAGATTGCGCAAGTGATAAAACAAAACTTATCAGAAAAAAGAACCTAAATAAGCAACAACTTTATACTATCATTGTCACATATCAGAAAAAGATCACTTAATCCACACAAAGCTTTAAACCACAGAATCGACACATATAAGCTTCTCTAAACTCTCATTGTCAGTAAGAACTGACTGATAAATAGTAGGAATTTCAATACTATCTATGGAGGAAGTTAGTCCTTGAGATGAATTCAACACCACAGACCACCCTTTTTCATAAATATCATCTGAGTAGAACACTTGCTTCGCTTCAGATGCAAGAATAAACATCTCATACAGAGCTCCATCAATGCTTTTCATCTTAGACAAGTTAACATTTATCAACCTTGAATTTGGATCAACCTTGCACCCATTAGTCTTGTCTTCAACCTTCACCCAATCACAATAAAAAACTTTTTCTTCAAATTCCATATAATTCAACTTGATAATCTGCCTAATGACTCCATAATAAATCATTTCTTTTTCCTGGTAATCTGTGTCTGTGGACTTCTCTCTATAACTTGTAATAGCTCTCAATGACACACCACTATTTTGCGATAAAACCCCACCCTCGTAATCTTGTGCACATAAAGTAAATCCATTGACTTGGTATTTTTTATACGACTGCGCCTTGAAGAGAGGTCCATGCACTAGTCGCCAAAGGGTTGAGTTCTCTTCATTAGCTTCTAACAACTGCAAGGGAATGAACATGTATGTTATGTGTACCATCGATATATAGTTAAAATTCAAGAAAATACTGACAGTGTTTATTGTTTATCTAAATCTGCATACATGAATACTGACATTTCAAGAAAATGATGTTCTTACTGCTGTGCAATGATTATTCTTAGAAGCAGTTCTAAGCTTTAAACTTACATATATACTAGGCACACAGCCAGACCATTACACAACTAAGGTATGTACAAAATTGAAGCTAGTATGTTACCTCTTCTCGTAACCACAAAAGAAAATTTGAGGTATTATTGGACGAACAATTGGTCTGACCATTAGAGATCACACAGTTAACATAGGAATCATACTTCCTACAATCAAATAATAACTTAAAAAAATTATATAGACATACATTATAACAGCTCAAAAGCTCAAAGGTGTACAACTAAAAATTTGTACCTTTGCCACTCATCTAACCCATCATACTTAGAGAGAAGCCATTTGCGATCTTGTTCAAACTGCATTTGAGTTAGAGTGATATCCCTAGCTTTACTTAAAGGCATCTCATCAGCAAAATCATCGTCATCATCAAAAAATGCCATTCGAGTATGCTTATGAGTACCCTCACCATCCTTTGACAGACCCTCCATACCATATAAGCTGGCTTCTCGCAGAGTATACCCTCTTGCAATGCACCCATCAATGTACCTTTTGTTGCGCACCAAACCTTTGAAACCTTTCATTAACCTACAAAGTTAATGACATTAAACAACAAATTCAATTACATATGACAACACTAAATTTATAGACATTGAAGGACAAAAAGTCAGTTGGACATCACTCAAATTATAAACAATATTAAACAATAAAGTCAGTTGTGGTGATTACCTCTCAAAGGGATACATCCACCTGAATCTCACCGGACCGGAGATTAAAGCTTTATCTGCAAGATGTATCATCAGGTGAATACTGATAACAAAGAAAGACGGAGGAAAATGTTTCTCTAGAACACACATTGCTTCTACGAGGATGGCTTTTGCTTTTAACAAATGTTCCCGATTGATAACCTTCGCGCGCACAATATTAAAAAAGATGTTGATCTTGAGAAGAGATACTCGTAGCTCTTTAGGCAATGATGTTGCAATATGAACCAGCAACGGAAGGAGATGCTGCATTTTGACATGGTAATCATGAGACTTGAAGTTCCTTAGCTCCGGAGGATTAACATTGACACAGTTGCGAAGATTAGAAGAGAAACCCGACGGCACCTTTAGATTCTTCAAAACTGTACAAAAGTCAATTTTCTCCTTCTTCGTCATCTCAAATGATCCTCTTTCCATTGTTGTTTTACCAGTCTCAGCCTCCTATTTCAACCACATCTTCTTTCTTATCCCCATATCTTCCATGTCTTGACGTGCAGCGGGACTATCCTTTGACTTTCTATTTCCCATCATAGTATTCAGAAGATGCTCCGTTATATTCTTCTCCGTGTGCATGACATCTGTAATATGGCGAATCGCATTTGAACCCCAATTGGGAAAATCATAGAGAATAGATCTTCGAGTGAACAAGGAATGGTCATTAACCTCATCTTCAATATTGACGTCATCTTCAAGTTCCTGAAAATAGATAACATAAGAAAAAGTTCAAGTTATTGGAACCAAAACCAGACCAATGACATTGAGAAGAAACATTGGAAAGCGGGTAAAAGTTTGGAGGTAGAGTAATTAAACTAATGAATAAAAACGAAACACAAAAACTAATGAAGACAACCAAATGTAATACAGCTTAGAGAACTAACCTTGATGGTATCAGCTTTCCTTTTGCGTTTCAGACTTGCTTGTGATGGTTGTTTTCTCTTTCCCTTCTTGGAACCGATTTTACCTACAAGCTATTGTATCTGCTGCCCTGTTAGTGGCCATGGAGCTGTACCATTCTCTACCCTTCCGTCAAAAATTTTCTTGTCATCACGATACTTATGTTTCACTGGTAGCCATCTTCGGTGTCCCCTATAGCAGATCTTCTTAGTAAATGGAAGATAATCAGCAATAGTGCCTTCACCACAAGTAGGACAGGCAAAATATCCATGTGTTACACATCCAGATAAAGTACCTAACGCCGGAAAATCATGAATTGCCCACAACAACCGCGCTCTCATCAAGAATTCACTATTTCTGAAGGCGTCAAATGCTATAACACCATCCCATAACTCCTTCAACTCATACACCAATATTTCTAAATAAACATCAAAGTTTTTTCCGGGAGCTTTAGGGCCTGATATCAGCAATGTCAACAAGGAGAATTATCGCTTCATACACAACGAAGGATCTAAATTATAAATACATAGAATCACTGGCCAACAACTGTGTGAAAGACCAAAAAACCCATTCGGATTGAAACCATCAGTTGATATCCCCAGTGTAACATTCCTTGGATCCTTGGCAAACTCAGGAGAAAAACTATCTGCACATGTCCAAGCTGAAGAATCTACGGGATGACGCATGACGTTTATATCTGACTTTTCTCTAGAATTCCAAGTCATTGCCTCCGCGATCCATGGTTCACTATAAAATCGTTTCAGCTTTGTAACCAACGAAAAATGTCTTACCGTCTTCTGAGCAATAGTAGTAAGCTTCCTATCATCATTAAAAACCTTCTTATACCTAGATTCTTGACAAACAGGACACTTCACCAACGATGCACGATCCTTCCAATACAAAACACAATCATTTACGCAAGAATCATATGTTATATAATCCATTCCTGGTTCTTGGATCATATTTTTCACTTCTGGGTACTTAGATGGCAACGTGTTTTCTTCAGGAAGCAACTCCTTCATCAACTCTAAGATTGCAGTCATACCATTATAAGAAAACCCATATTGTGTCTTGATGTGATTCAATTTGATAGAAGCATACAATGCTGTCATTCCTTTAGGACATGAAGGATATAATGGTTCTTTTGCACGGTCATAGACAGATTTCCTTTTCTTCCTTTAACTGGTTCCAGCATCATTATGAATCTCACTATCTATTCCAATATTATCATCTACCCCTATAGCAGCACCAACATCCTCAGCAACATCTCCTAAATTATCACCCATGCCTATAACAGGATCGACATCTACATTTTTAGCTAAATTGCCATTACTAGCATTATCCTCAGGTGACCGTGATTATACCTCTAACTTTTCCCCATGAAAACACCATAGCGTATACATAGATTGAACACCATACTTTAGCAAATGCAATTAAATATTACTAAGTGGCTCCAATCCTTTACCATTCTTACATCTAACACAAGGGCATGAATATAAGGTATTTCCACCACCATTTTTATTAACAAATTCTATAAAGGACCTAACACCTTCTATGTACTGAGAAGATTTACGGGGACATTTCATCCAGACCTTATCAACCATAGATGACATATCCTAAAGATTGACAGTATGATAGTAAATATGTTAAATAAAAATTCAGACCATATATGTACTCAACAACCAACAATATCTTCGACCAATGAAATGAATAAAACCAAACAATAGAGTTAGGTCATGAAGTTATCGTGATTTCCTTTACACGATCATACATTTGACTTAAAATACTTCCTAAGTTCAGTTCATACAAACATGTACAAAAGTCCCTAAGTTCATAATTTAAACAAACTAGTCCTAGTGGCAGGGTTGCCGAAGCCCTTAGGTTAACGACAGAAAAATCCACTCAACGAAGAGAGAATGAGCTACAAGTAGCTTTTTAGAATCACCACTAGGACATATCCGCTTCATCCATTGCTTATATATTCTCATCATATGATATATTACTCTTCAAAATAAACTTCACAAGATCAAACACAATACTACACAAGATCATACATTTGACTTAAAATACTTCCCAAGTTCAGTTCATACAAACATGTACAAAAGTCCATAAGTTCATAATTTAAACAAACTAGTCCTAGTGGCAGGGTTGCCGAAGCCCTTAGGTTAACGACAGAAACATCCACTCAACGAAGAGAGAATGAGCTACAAGTAGCTTTTAATTTAGAATCACCACTAGGACATATCCGCTTCATCCATTTCTTATATATTCTCATCATATGATATATTACTCTTCAAAATAAACTTCACAAGATCAAACATAGTACTACACAAGATCATACATTTGACTTAAAATACTTCCTAAGTTCAGTTCATACAAACATGTACAAAAGTCCATAAGTTCATAATTTAAACAAACTAGTCCTAGTGGCAGGGTTGCCGAAGCCCTTAGGTTAACGACAGAAACATCCACTCAATGAAGATAGAATAAGCTACAAGTAGCTTTTTAGAATCACCACTAGGACATATCCGCTTCATCCATTGCTTATATATTCTCATCATATGATATATTACTCTTCAAAATAAACTTCACAAGATCAAACACAGTACTACACAAGATCATACATTTGACTTAAAATACTTCCTAAGTTCAGTTCATACAAACATGTACAAAAGTCCCTAAGTTCATAATTTAAACAAACTAATCCTAGTGGCAGGGTTGCCGAAGCCCTTAGGTTAACGACAGAAACATCCACTCAACTAAGAGAGAATGAGCTACAAGTAGCTTTTTAGAATCACCACTAGGACATATCCGCTTCATCCATTGCTTATATATTCTCATCATATGATATATTACTCTTCAAAATAAACTTCACAAGATCAAACACAGTACTACACAAGATCATACATTTGACTTAAAGTACTTCCTAAGTTCAGTTCATACAAACTTACAAAAGTCCCTAAGTTCATAATTTAAACAAACTAGTCCTAGTGGCAGGGTTTCCGAAGCCCTTAGGTTAACGACAGAAACATCCACTCAATGAAGAGAGAATGAGCTAAAAGTAGCTTTTTAGAATCACCACTAGGACTATTTATCATGTTCTGTCATCATGTTCAGCAAACACCCAAATCTCAGAATGCTATTATCATCCAAAATCAAAACAACTTCACAAAAATAATATTGAAGTACAATCAAAACAAGATCATACGAAATACTTAAAAAACCTCCTAAGTTCAGTTCATTGTACAAAATTACAAAGTTTATAATTTAAACAAATTAGTCCTAGTGGTAGGGTTGCCTAAGCCCTAAGGTTAACGACAGAAACATCCACTCAACGAAGAGAGAATGAGCTACAAGTAGCTTTTCAGAATCACCACTAGGACTATTTATCATGCTCTATTATCATGTTCAACAAACACCCAAATCTCAGAATTCTATTGCCATCCAAAATCAAAACAACTTCACAAAAAAAAAAACATTGAAGTACAATCAAAACAACTTCACTACCAGTTCATAGAAATAGTAAATGTAGCTACAACAAACCATATAACAGAAATTAAACCCTAAACTGAAATTATATGAAAACCCCTAAAATAGCTTAACATGAAACAATAATTTAAACTTATACCTTTCTATGTTCTTCAGTTCTTCAGATTTCTTTCTTCAAAGTATTTCACCTCTTCAACCTTGACAAACCCTAAAATGGAAAAAATAAATTCGTGTTAGATCGACATATGAAACCTTTAAATCGAAAGACAAAGAAGAAATCGAAAACCTGAAACTGGAGACAGCATATTCACAAGTCCCAAGTCCATGTATTTACTCTACTAGCTTCTTGAAACTGAAATCAAAATCCCTAGAATCTATTAATTGAAACAAAATCGTGAAACCCTAGAATCTATTAACTCAAGATGCTTGAAACTGAAATCAAAATCCCTAGAATATATTAACATAAATCAAAATCGTGAAACCCTAGAATTTATTAAATGGAATAGAAAAACTAATACTGATAAATACTTTCCAGATCGAATACAAGACTGCAACTAAAGATCGATTTTAGATCGATTTAGATCGAGATATGAATTGAATCTTCAGTTGATATCAAGGGAAGAAAATATCTTCTGGAGCAGATAAAGAGCGAGGAGAAGAAAATGAAATGGCTAAAAATATTCTAAGGAATAAAGAAGAGGGAGTAGTACTATAGTAGATAAGGTTGAAAGGGTGGAAAAATAAAGAAGAGGAGTGACCAATCTTTGACTTTGGGTGGAAACAAATGTCAAAGTGTTTCCGACCACACGCGTGTTTTGCATGCATGAAAAACTTACCGTTTCTATTCGCAACCTAAACATTATTGTTGCTAAATTAGAAACATAAACTCGTTGTTGCTAAAATATAGCAACGGAAAATAGCAACAACAATTTAGCAACGACAATATTGTTGTTGCTACTCTGGGTTTCTATATCCTTAAAATGGTGTAGTGTTTACTAGGCACATTTACTGAAACATTTAATGTGTCTCTAAAATAATTACCGGGGTATATTTTTCAAATTAGGGTTACGACAAGCCAAACCCTAATTTCCTTGTGTTCCAATGGCAAATCATGCCAGCCATACCGACCGCGCCAAAGCATGCCAGCCATGCTAGCCACACCTCTGTGAAAATGGAAAATCATGCCAGCCACACCAACCGCGCCAAGGCATGCCAACCATGCTAGCCGCACCTCTGTGCCAATGGAAAATCATGCCAGCCACACCAACCGCGCCAAGGCATGCCAACCATGCTAGCCGCACCTCTGTGCCAATGGAAAATCATGCCAGCCACATCGACCGCGCCAAAGCATGCAATCCATGCTAGACGCACCTTTGTGCCAATGGAAAATTCATGCCAGACACACCAACCGCGCCAAGACATGCCAACCATGCTAGCCGCACCTCTGTGCCAATGGAAAATCATTCCATCCATACCAACCGCGCCAAGGCATGCCAACCATGCTAGCCGCACCTATGTGACAATGGCAAATCATGCCAGCCACACCAACCTCGCCAAGGCATGCCAACCATGATAGCCGCACCTATGTGCCTATGGAAAATCATGTCAGGCACACTAACCGCGCCAAGGCATGTCAACCATGCTAGTCGCACCTCTGTGCCAATGGAAAATCATGACAGCCACACCAACCGCTCCAAGGCATGCCAACCATGCTAGCCGCACCTCTGTGCCAATGTAAAATCATGACAGCCACACCAACAGCGCCAAGGCATGCCAACTACGCTAGCCGCACCTCTGTGCCAATGGAAAATCATGCCATCCATACCAACCGCGCTAAGGCATGCCAACCATGCTACCCGCACCTATGTGCCAATGGAAAATCATGCCAGCCACACCAACCGCGTCAAGGCATGCCAACCATGCTAGTCGCACCTCTGTACCAATGGAAAATCATGCCAGCCACACCGACCGCGCCTTGACAAATATAACTCGCCATGTCCCCTCATGTCGCGCTACCATGCTGGCCTTCCCCTCGCGGCTACTAAAGTGAAGGCGTGCAACAATCAACGGTTACCCTTCAATCCCAGAAGCAAATCATGTCCGCCTAAGGTCTCCTCACGACTTTGGATCAAAACCCTAGCTTGGTCATGCACCTATCCAAGCTAGCCGTGCCATTCCAAACACATCTCTCCATAGCCCCTCATTCCGTGCCACCATGATGGCCTTCCCTTCGCGGATACTAAAGTGATGGCGTGCAACAGTCAACTGTTGCACTTCAATCCCAAGAGAAAATCCTGGCCGCCTAAGGTATCCTCACAACTTTGGCTCAAAACCCTATCTTGGTCACGCACCTAGCCCAAGCTATCCACGCCATACGCTCATGGAAAACCCTTGGCCCCACATGCCAAGCCAAACCAAACCTAGCCAAGCTAGTCGCGCCATGCCAAACGCACTCTGCCTTAGCCCTAGCTATGATAGTCACGACATGCCAAGCCAAGCACTCTTGCCTTGGACCTGGCCACGCCATACGCCCATGGCAAACCCTTTCCCCCATATTCCAAGCCAAACCAAACCTAGTCAAGCTAGCTGCGCCATGCCAAACGCACTCTGCCTTGGCCCTATCTATTCTAGTCACGTCATGCCAAGCCAAGCGCCCTTACCTTGGCCTTGGACACTCCATACTCCCATGGAAAACCCTTGGCCCCACAGTCTAAGCCAAAATCGCACCTAGCCAAACCACCATGCTGTCCCTCACTACGCGGCTACCAAAACAAAGGCGCTACCAAAACAATGGCGCACAACGATCAACGGCTGCCCCTCCTCTCAAGATGCAAATTCTTGAACGTCGAAGGTCACCAGGCTAATAAGTTCCACGAGAGTGACTTGCCAAGCCACAACAACATGTTTTCCAAAAATATTCGAGACATCAACACAAACTGGGGGATTCTTTTTGGGTATTGGTTTGGCGGTTTATAGCGTGCGGCGTACACTACGCCGTTCATAAGGAAGTGTCATAAGGGTGAGGCGGCTAGTAAATATGGGAAGTTATGTGAGGAACGTTCATTGGACATAAAGCCATGCGTTAACAACTTTATGGGACATCAATTCCATAACGTTTCATGAAAACCAGTTTCATGCATTAACCACTTTATGGAACATCAAGTCCATGCATACGGTTACCACCTCCTCTCATTTACTCCCCCACTCTTTAATGAGACCAGGGTACGTTTCTACTCCGACTTGTATAAATAGGTCTTACTTATTTCCATTTGAACAACAAGTTCATTCGGACAAGACAACACTCAGAAATATTTTTTTCTAGCTCTCCTCGTGAGATCTCTTACTTTTCTGATAACAAGTCGTAGTAACCCAACTACTCTTCCAGAATCAACTATTCTGGCTTCACCACTTTCCTTTCTTCCCTCCCCAAAACCAACCCATTCTCCTCCACTTTGTGACCGAAGCAAGTCTGGAACGACCATTTCTTGGTTTAGGCCGGACTTGTACAGATTGATCTCTCGGATCTAAAGTACTCCATTGAAGTACATTGTTTAGGGTTTAAAATGTTTCTCACATTCATACCCGCAATTACCGAAATCAGCAGAAACTATTTTCACCTATAAACAATTGGCGACCACAGCGAGAGGATTGATCTATCGGTTACAATATCAACTCCAACTCCTGATTTTATTTCCCGAATGTCAATCCCAATATGGTGGAACTCAGGTCTAGATCGGCTGCCGAGAATACCAGCACGGAGCACGACCCTGATGTTAACGTCCTTCCCAATAACGTCGTTACATCACCTACTGACTGTGGTAACTTCGAATGCACTCCCTCGAGCGTAACACTGCCAATCACTAGGACCAGATCCGACGCCGCCTCTAATGTCTCTGCACCACCTTCTAATCACGGCAACGAAAACACCTCTTCGGGTGTTACGCCACCAGTCACCAGAGCCATATATGCCGTTGCAGCTCCTAATGCCTCATCTATCATGGAACCCCCGACCACAACTAAGGTTCCAACTACCCCACCGCCAAGACGAGAGGCTGGAGGGACCATATGAAGCCGTCCTTATGTCATCATTGCTGATTTGATGGAACGATAGGAAATGCTCGCCATAGATCAAACAGATATGGTTTCGACACAAAAAGAAGTACTCGTCTTTCTCAAGGCCCTGACAGAGCGACTACCACACGAGTCACGCCCGCCAGATCCGTTTAGAAACATCTCCAACACCCCCGACGCTAGCACCTCGGCAGAACACGCCTCAGCAGACGAGGAGATTCATGCTAGAATCCCATCAGAAAGAAATCAGCCGTCCAACTTCGTCACACGAGAAGATCTGGAGCAACTTCTCCGCAACCGAGTCAAGAATGATGAAATGGACATGCATCATCACCAAACCCCTTACCCATCTGAGATACAAAGAATCTCTATACCAAGGGGATACTCCTCTCATCAATTCACCTTGTATGATGGCACCGGAAATGCACATGAGCATGTCTCCCGTTTCTTGGAATCCCTAGGTGAACATGAATATAATCACGTTCTTCGTCTAAGGGAGTTCTCAAAATCACTTACCGGAAGAGCGTATATATGGTACAACAACCTCATGCCAAACAGTATTCCCAACTGGAGTAGCATGGTTACCACGCTTTACAGGAAGTACTTCTTCGTGTATGAACAAGTTACTCTCTCAGACCTCAGAAGGATGTACCAGTGGGATAACGAACACCCGAATGATTTTTTCAAAATATTCAGGGTTCAAGCACTGGACTGTCATGACCCAAACGTGACCGATCAACAGCTGGTGAGCGCGTGCATCAACTGTATGGTTCCTATTTACCACTCCTTGGTAGAAAACTTGCGTTTCCAGACATTCTCAGAACTCCATGAAGCCGCTAGACGTTCTACAACGACAGCACCAGCGTTACTGGATAGGGCTAGACCGACTCGAGCCGAAGACATGCGCGAAACTCGCGGGAACAGACGTCTCACTAGCAAACAATTTAACGCTGGCCCCTCCTCTGTAAACATAGTAAATAAATGAGGTAAAAGGAAGGCCCAAGATGTAGATCATCAGCCTAAACGTGGAGCACCGAAACAACGGGCAACCCCTCCACGTAAGGCCGCCCCTAAAGATCCCATGCGTCGACACAAAACTGAAGGGAATGCCCAAGATTTACCATTTCCCATCGAGGAGGTGATTAATCTCCTAGAAGAATGGATTCAAGACGATGTTGTCAGACTGAAACCTCCCAGATGCCCACCGACTGAGGCCGAGATAGCAAACCCCAAGTACTGTCACTACCACAGATTTGTTCACCACCCAACCAGTGATTGCAACAGACTAAAGCATATCTTCAAAGAAAATATAGAAGAAGGAGAGCTCCAACTAGGAGACAAGGGAGTACATCGAGAACCACTCCCAATAAGAAACTATGGTTTCCCTGGGACACCGTGCACGAGACTGTACAATCCATGATGCAGTATGTATGCGAAATTCTCTATATTTCCAAGGTGTAGCGCCAAGATATTTTCGCAGCTCTCAATCGCGTTGTATCCGGCAAACGACTTTTTCTCTCCTAAGAAACCGCACCAGGGGCCCAAGCTTTACAAACGCGCGGAATCAAAAAGGAGACCTAGGGACTGCTGACCATGTCCCGTTTAAAGGGTATCGAATTCGACAACACGCTCATCGATGCGGCCTATGACCTCAACATCATTACTTTCAAGACACTAAAGGCTGCGAGATTTACAAAGCAAGACGCTACTCATTCCCCGTCTGTGATTAAGAACCCGAGAGGAGAAGATTTGAACGCGCATGGATACATCAACCTTGAGATCAAGATGGGAGACGCTATAATGCATATCAAATTCCACATTGTCAAAGAACTGGGTCACGACATGATATTGGGTCACTTATGGGTACTCGACAACAAAGCAAAATTAGATGCGCACCCTCTGCTGACGTCCACGCCCGAAGGAATTTCCAACAAACCATCCCACTGGTTATCGCATCGACGAGTTATAAATGAAACCTAGATATCTGGAGAAGACATGTTGGCCGAACGACCATCTCTACAACCAGTCATTCCTTCCCCTATTTCGTCATGGGGACTTGGCGCAATTACTGGCACGAACGTTGTCAAGAAATGTGAATAGGGTGATGTGCCATTTGAACACTTTGCAAAAGGCTTGGAAACTTCCATCAAAACCAATGAAGTCAAGACCCAAACGGTTGCACAACGCCTGAACCCGTTTTCAATCGGAGATATAGTGGTTAAGGTAAATTCGTTTCAAGTTGGGAAGATGACGGTAAAAATGGCTATTCAAATTGATTCTCCCAATGAAAGATAAGACGAGCCGTATTTGGTGGCAGACACCCTTTTAGGAGGATATTGCAAGCTCATCAACACATACACACCTGAAGGCGTGAAAGTTCACTCGTGATGGCTCAAGGCCTCCAATCCCTAAAATGTTGTACTTTTCCAGTCACTCTCCATTTAGTATTTCCTTTAACAATTCCTCTTAGTAGTTGTATTCCCTCAGGATGAATACACCGTTTGTATTCTTCCCTGGAGTTTCCCTTTCCGTCAAAAAAAAAAAGAGCATAAATACATCTATTTCCAAACAAATTCTCCAGATATCAGAGAAATACATCAAATAAACCCAGAAAACCATTGCAAAGCCATCATACCACAACCAGAAATACTTCACTTAATTATTCAAAAGAAGAAAAATATATAAAGAGAAATGTTGACTGATGAAGAAGAAGGTAAAGATAAGTTTACGAAAAACATCAGGAGAACTAAGCAGCTAACAGGAATAACAAAAATGGAGGAACTAGACCTTGAAGGATGGAACACGAGTCTCCTTGGTCAAGGATATCTTCAATAACTTCCCCCAACAATCCATCGGGAAATAAAGATTCCATTCAACGGTGTTAGCAGCAGCAACCTCAACATCCCATCCCGAAGCAACCACAGCAGCAACAGTGTTCGCTTCAATGACCGGCTCGGCATACGCCACTATGACCCCTCTAGTATCACCAACGACACCTATGGCATCAACTCCAAAGGATATTTCATTTCCGTCAGACGCTCCCTCGAAGATTTTCTCATTGACCCTTCGAAGAAGATTTTTTGATTCATCCGCATTGAAACCGAGAACCATGGCGTTTTCCTCCGAAAGCTTCACATGCTCGATTTTCCGTTGCTTCGACCTAGAAACAGTTCGATCCACCCTATAACTGTAACGAGGAAAGGTTTTTCCGCACTGGAACTTCTCGACAAGCCAAGGTTCTTACTTATTTTCTCGCCCCTCCTCCATGTTCACCGAACCCAAGAAAGTCCGAACACGCGCCTGCACTTCATGGAGAAAGATGGAAGGGATGTCCTTGATGATTTCACCAGCTTCATGGAACAGAGATTCAATTATGGATAATGCCTCCTCATGAGAAGAAGATCGGTTTCCCCCAATTTCGAAGTCCTTCTCCGAAGAATTAAATACATGGCTATCCCTGGAGGCCCCCATCATACACTACAAAGAACAAGGAAAGTGGTCAAGTTCCATCCTATCTATATACATATAAGAAGGAGGATAAAAAAAACACGAGGCGATACCTGTAAAGAGGATGGACGAAGACAAACTACGCGAATGTAGAGTTCAAGATCATCTTTTATGTACATCAAGGTGATGCAACCTCAAAAGGGAAAGTGTTTATACCGGCCGTGAGTTAAGGCATGATATCCGATCCTAATTAAACCTCATGCCTAGCTGTGAGAAATAATTATGATTGATGAGAAAGCATGGAAGAACGTGCTCGAGGCCCGCTAGATTGTGTGTCCCTTCCCCACCGCCAACTCCAAGCTTCGAAAGAAAAATCGGCAACATAACCAAAGCAGGAAGAGTAACGCTTTTCCTATTTTGTGGCGTAACGTTTTGGGTTGAAGATAAAAATAACTTCCTGGTAGAGTCAAATAAGGAAAGAGACAACCAAGCCCTTGAAGATAAACCACTAAGAAGTCCGTGCCATGTCTCATCCTCACCGTTACTAGTCGTCTGTGCACGCTTCACCCCACCGAGTCGCGCCCTGCCATGGCCGCACCAGGCCAAGCCATCTGCTCCATTTGTCACGGCCCCACCACGCCTAACCGTCCTTGCACGTTCCACCATGCCATTGCTGCGAACCTTCCTTCCAAGTCTCCGCTCCACTGACGCGACCCTATCATCCACGCGCGTCTTCCTTACCAAGATCACGCCACCTATTGTCCACTCGAGCCAATCCGTCCACTCGCGTCACCTTCCAAGACCGCGCCCCCTTTGTCTTGGAGATGTACGACCATACCAAGCCGGTAACTTTCGATTCACCACTCCACGGTTTGCATTCCCAGAACAACTTGAACAGGGCCACCAATAAGGGAAGCAAAAACTCTCTTTACCACTCAAAAAGGTTAGTCGGATTTTCCTGACCATCTTTGCAATAATTAACGCTTCGATTCCGTCCTTGCCTGTCACCATCATATGCTTACCTCGCAACAAGGCACCTATTCCGAGCTAAGCAGGGGACTTAATGTTGATGGTGGTTTTTAGTTTAGGGTTAAAATAGTAAAACACTAAACCCTATCAGACAGTGATATCACAATATTTAAAGCAACAAGAATTTACTAGGCACATTTACTGAAACCTTTAATGTGTTTCTAAAATAATTACCGGGGTATATTTTTCAAATTAGGGTTATGACAAGCCAAACCCTAATTCCCACGTGTGCCAATGGAAAATCATGCCAGCCACACCGACCGCGCCAAAGCATGCTATCCGTGCTAGCCGCACCTCTGTGCCAATGGAAAATCATGCCATCCACACCAAGGCATGCAAACCATGCTAGCCACACCTCTATGTCAATGGAAAATCATGCCATCCACACCAACCGCGCCAAGGCATTCCAACCATGCTAGCTGCACCTCTGTGCGAATAGCAAATCATGCCAGCCACACCGACCGCGCCAAAGCATGCCATCTATGCTAGCCGCACCTCTGTGCCAATGGAAAACCATTCTATCCACACCAACCGCTCCAAGGCATGCCAACCATGCTAGCCGCACCTCTGTGCCAATGGAAAATCATGTCAGCCAAACCAAACGCGCCAAGGCATGCTAACCAAGCTAGCCGCACCTCTGTGCCAATGGCAAATCATGCCAGTCACACCAACCGCGCCAAGGCATGCCAACCATGCTAGCCACACCTCCATGCCAATGGAAAATCATGCGAGCCACACTAACCGCGCCAAGGCATGCCAACCATGCTAGCCGCACCTCTGTGCCAATGGAAAATCATGCCAGCCATACCAACCGCGCCAAGGCATGCCAAACATGATAGCCGCACATCTATGCCAATGGAAAATCATGCCAGCCACACCAACTGCGCCAAGGCATGCCAACCATGCTAGCCGCAAATCATGCCATCCACACCAACCGCTCCAAGGTATGCCAACCATGATAGTCACACCTCTGTGCCAATGGAAAATCATGCCATCCACACCGACCGCGCCGTGCAAAATATAACTCGCCATGGACCCTCATGCCGCGCCACCATGCAGGCCTTCCCCTCGCGGCTACTAAAGTGAAGGCGTGCAATAATCAACTATTTTCCTTCAATCCCATGAGAAATTCCTGGCCGCCTAAGGTCTCCTCACGACTTTGGCTCAAAACCCTAGCTTGGTCACGCACTTATCCCAAGCTTGCCACGCCATACGCTGATGGAAAACACTTGGACCTACATGCCAACCCAAACCAAACCTAGCCAAGCTAGTCGCGCCATATCAAACGCACTCTGCCTTGGCCCTAGATATGCTAGTCACGACATGCCAAGCCAAGCGAGTCTTGACTTGTCCCTGTCCACGCCATATGTCCATGGAAAACCCTTGGCCCCACATGCCAGGCCAAACCAAACCTAGCCAAGCTAGTCGTGCCATGACAAACGCACTCTGCCTTGGCCCTATCTATGCTAGTCACGTCATGCCAATCCAAGCGCCCTTGCCTTGGCCCTGGACACGCCATACGCTCATGGCAAACCCTTGGCCTCACAGACCAAGCCAAAATCTCACCTAGACACGCCACCACACTGGCCCTCACTACGCGGCTACCAAAACAAAGGCGCGCAACGATCAACAGCTGTCCCTCCTCTCAAGATGCCAAATCTAACATATATGGTCCGATTATGTACCTTCGTTTTGGTAATGGTGATGATAATGGTGGAAACCTATGGCTTGTTGATTTTTTTAATCCTCACAATGTTGTTCTTTAGCCACTTTAGATAAAAATGTTGAATGATACCATGGAGAACATTATAATTCACCTTAGTTGTTATGAAGCCTCTTGAATCACAAAATCCGCTCTTCCAGATATGGCATCTAGTTTGGCATATGAAACTACTTCTTTAGAATTTTGCAGATTGAGAATGAAAGTATTTCTGAAGACAGGTAAATCAAACTGAGTGAGGTATAAACCACTACAATTCTGATATGTTGTTTATTCTGTTTACCTCTCATAGGCTGTCGTTCTTGTTTTTAACCCAATTGATTAGGGTTTTATGTAGAATAAATTTTTGTTTTACTTTTTTTTTTTGACTAAATCCGCGGTTAATCCGCATCCGGATTATATCACACGTTGATCTGCGGATGTCAAATAGGCGGGTGATTGGGTCGGACACGGTTGGATTTTCCAAATCTGTAAATTTCATGGATTGGACGCGGGTGACCCCTAATCTGCATCCGTCCGTCCGTTGCACACCCCTACATGTGGTAGTAAGCGTCTGATTTCACTTCAAATTTAGGGAAGTGATACAGTTACTACCGACTTATCCCAAAGATAACCCATCCAGAATCAGATATCATGGAAAAAGGAAATAAAAAATCAGGGGTATTAAAAGGTGAAGCACATCCCCTTTTCTATTTCAGCCATAGGAATCGAGATAATCCATCAGTTCTTTTATCGTTTCATTCAAATATAAGGGAAGTTCCTATGGCAATGGCCAAATCCCTTTCTTTTTGTTGAGCCAGGTGGATGGCCAAACTGGATTTCCCACTATGGTAAAGCACTCGGCGTTTGATAACCAAGCGCGAGATCGAAGCACAGATGCTAACGCTCGTCATACAACCGCTGGCATTCGTTGTAGAAATGATGGCGTGTGTAAGAGACACACTGGCGTTTGAACCAAGGTCGCCAATGGATACATTTTAACGGTCACCAGAACGATTAGTTTCTACCTCTATAAATATGGCTCGAGTTTGATCTCACAAATTCACAACAATCTTTCATCCGATCAATATTTTCTTAATTTCAATTTCTTTCAACTTTCAACCATGAATTCTGATTTTGATTCTTCCGAGGAAGATATGGAGATGGATGAAATATTGTATGAAGAAGAGGAATAAATGTGTATGGAGTTTTTGCATCAAATGGATGAAGATTAAAATCAAGATAGAAGAAGGCGATATTTTATGTTGCAATTACAATCCGGGATCATACCAAAGCCTTTAGAGCCATATGAAGTTGCAACTAGAAGATGGACGTGGCGAGATCGATATTTTTACCATGAAAAGATGATGATTATTTTGATCATGATTGTGTCTATTCCGATGAGGATTTTCAGTGACGATTCCGCATGGGCCGCAACTTGACGCAAAAGATTATTGCCGAGATTTGTCAGGAACAACCTTTATTTAATTATCAGTATGATGCACGACATGTACGAGGCTTTAGTCACGAACAAAAGGTCATTGCAGCCCTCCGTATACTATGTTACGGGGTACCAACGGATTCCACATGTGACTACATCCGTATTGGGAAAATAACTGCCTTTAGGTATCTCAAATTATTTTGCGAAATAATAGTCGATCATTTTGGTCCAACCTTTCTAAGAAAGCCTACTCAGGAATATGTTCAAAGAATAACTGCAGAAAACACCGCGAGGGGTTTTCTTGGAATGCTAGGTAGTCTAGACTGCATGTACTGGACGTGGCATGCGTGTCCGGTTGAATGGGAAGGCAAATATAAGGGTTATTTTCCAAAACCAACTGTAATTTTGGAAGCTTCATATAGCTATGATTGTTGGTTTTGGCATGCCTTTTTTGGACTCCCGTGTTCAAATAACGATATCAAAGTTTTGTATAAATCACCATTGTTTGAAGATCTTAAGAATGAGATCGCGTCGCACTGTAATTTCACCATCAATGGTCATCACTACACTCATGGTTATTATCTAGCAGACGGAATCTATCCAAAATGGTCAACTATGGTTCAAGCTTATAAACAAATAGGTTTTGGACCGACGACTTTGAACGATATGAAGTACTTTAACACCCAACAAAAGAAATGTAGAAAGGATGTTGAGCGCGCTTTTGGCATACTGAAAAGGAAGTTTTCCATCATAGCTGGGCCGGCACGCTTCTTTGATCTTCAAGAAATGAACAAAATTATTCTTACTTGTATCATTCTGCATAACATGGTCATTGAAGAAACCAGGCGTGACCTAACCTGGACTAGTTTTCCAGATGAAGATCTGGTGCTCGATCTTGTGGTGGAGCATGGGCGTCCGACAAGAGAATATAGACTTGCCACTAACAGACTCCAAAACCGAGGAATCTATGGACGACTAAGACAAAATCTAACTAATCACATTTGGTCTTTAAAAGGAGCAAGAGACGATGCGCGGGGGTGAGGCAGGGGCAGAGGGAGAGGCAGATAGATGTTATTTTCAATTCAGTGTTATTTATTTTAATTTAAAGTTGTTTCTTTTAACGACTATTTTCAATTTAGTGTTGTTTATTTTAATTAATATGTTTTTTATTTTAAAGTTGTTTGTTAAAACGACTACACTTTAAAATTAAAATTGAGCCAATTATATTAAAAATAATTTTAAATAAACAAGTACAATTAAATTAAGCTTAACTAAACAAGAATATTAAATTAAACTTAACTAAACAAGAATTAAAATTCACCAAACAATAATTAAAATCAGTTAGCAAGACTGTATTCATCTTTGTTTTTTTCCGAGGCATCATCTTCGTCTTCTTCAACATTCACAAACTGGTCAGTTTGTTGAGGGGGGACTTGTTCAGGGACTTGGTTTTGTTCGCCCGCTTCTTGTTGAGCTTCGGCGGCGGCTTGTTGAGCTTCGGCCGCATCTATTCCCTTAGTCCATGTAGCAAGTTGTCGTTCATTCATTATTGAAGTGTTCAAGGATAGTAAATTTCTTAGATTACAATCCCTATAGTATTGTTCTCGTGAAAGACAACTTTTTTGTTGATTATTTATAGCAATGCCATGGTCCCTGGCTCTATCTGCTTTTATATGCATCTTGAATTCCTTGTGATCAGCATAATTGTACTCGCTTGAACCTCCTTCTAATACCAGTTGGGTTGCGTCTCTCGCTGCTTTTGCAGCTTTCTGGCCCCCTCATCTTCTTCTCTTGGTGTTGGTGTTAACGTCTAGATTAGTGTTGTGTTGTTCCTGACTAGTTGGAGTTCCATTAGGTGAGGAAGCAGGCCCTCCATTTTGAAAATCCAGCAAGTATGGATTAAACTTGTTAAGCACCCTCAAAATGGTGAAACAAGTTTCATGTTGAAATCCATGTTTGTAGGATCTTTGCCACTCTTCCCGACATCTTCGTTCCATATCCGGTTCGCCTTCACCACTTCTTCTATTGTGCCACATTCGAGTGATCAAAGCTAAAAATTCACTAACGACTGCTGAAATTGTGTGAAAACAATGAGACAAGCCATCGCCATCACATCTATTGGGGTTACATGTTTCTTCACAATTTTTTTGTAAAATCTTATCATAAAAAAGTTTTTTTTTCTTGATAAATACCATTGATTTCATGTATATAATACATAATTTCTGTAAAGTGACTCGTCTTCATCCATCGTATACTTGACACCATGAATTCTTGTGTTTCGTGGTGTTTCTTGTTGTGATTGTTGTTGTGTTTTTTGTGCTGTTTGTTGTTGTGATCGTTATTGTGAGGATGCCATATTTGTTAGAAATGAAATTTAAAGCGATGAAATTGTGTAATTTTGAGGTAGTGATGAAGAATGTGTCAGTTTTAAGTCTGGGGATGAACTGAATTTATAGGGAAACAAAAAGGAACAATGTCGCTGGATTTGTTGGCTCAAGTGCCAGTATTGGTACCAAGCTCGCCCGGCCTTTCACCACGCGCGCGCTAAATGATCCAACTCACTCAACAAACCAACAAATTTGGTTTGAACATCCATTTTTCATGTTTGTTGAATACATAGTGGAAACAAAATGAACAAAACTTAAAGTTTGTTCACTGTGGGAGCGTTCCATAGGAAATGCTCTAACCTCACCAAAATAAGTTCATAGCCGTACCCTTGTGTGATGAGACAGTTAACTAATACAGCCTAGTAGTTTAAAATTTTAAATATAGTCAATGAACGTAGTCTATCCAAAAAAAAAATGAACGTCTTTTTACGTAACAAAACGTTTGATTCTCCTCGAGATTACTTGTTTAGACAGTATTGTAAGATGGATGAGAGTAAGTTAAGATAATTGATAAGGGGAAAGCCACTTTTACTAAAGGGAAAGTGGTGTTCAGGACTGGTTAGCCTGTTGACGGCGTCATAACATTGATGGAAGATGCTAACAGTGTAAAGAATATGCCAACAACATTATAACGGAAATAGAGTATTCTCCGAATATTCCGATGGTGTTGTTGTTTGCTGACGACCTGCTGACGTCATAGCTCGCTGACAACCCGCTGACGTCATGCTGACATCATTGCCTTCTGTGCTGACGTGTCATTCTCGTGGCTGGCGTGGTGGCATTTGTTTGGACGGGATTTCCGACGTGACAGGTGTCGTGGCAGTGGTGAAGGGGCTTTTTGCTTGCTTGATTTGGACCTATGCACATGGGCTTCTATGTAAGGTGTTGGTGAGGCCTAGTTAGCCATACTTGGCTATTGAGATGAACATATTAGGCCCAAGTAAGCCCATTTCTAGTGTAAAAATAATAGGGTACAAACACTTTGGATGATATATTATGGAGAGCCGGTATTTCAGCAAAAAAAGAAGCGGCGGTCAACTTTTTAACATATCCACTCGAAGGGAGATCAACACTTGGCCAGCCGATGTTCTTATTTTTTGGGTGGGAAAACGGGAAACACGCATGTGTTGACATCACTGGGGTTTCCCCTTTAGTAGGTATTGGACATGGCTCGTTTACAATGGGACAAGCATCATTGAGGGCTTCCTCAGGTAAGATAGCGAAACTTGAGAAAGCATGTCATGATAATGGACATGCATTTATTCCCTTCGCTTTTGACACATTTGTTTGGCTCCTAAGGCGGTTGGACTTCTCAAGAGAGTCCAGAAAGTCATGCACAATAATGTCATGACTCCTGCTTCGAGAGAGTTTGTCTTTAAAATGATAGGATTTGCAATTCAAAAGGGCTTGCGGCGCAGCTTGTTGCTCGCTTACCCGATACGTCGATGTAATTTAAATTCCATTCTAAGTACTGAATATTGATTATTATGGTTTCTAATTAAATTTTAAATTTTCAAAATTCCAAAATAATTTCATTTTTTATTTTATTTTAATCTTTTTTTTTTAAACTTATTTTTTTGTCAATATTTTCCTTCGTAAAGTACCTAGACTTAGGTTCGGCTGATAAGTTGTCCGCCGAACATATTTTTTTTTTTATACATACCTAGGTTCGGCTGACAAGTTATCGGTCGAACCTAAGTTTGACAGTTATATAGTTAAGTTCGGCTGATGACTTGCCAGCCGAACCTAGAGTGTAATAAATTAATTAAATTACAAAAATAAATTTTAAAAAGATAATAAATAAACTTTTCAATTTTTTTAAAAATTAAAAACTAAATAAAAGCATGAATAAAGACAGTTTTATCTTTAAGAAATATATGGATAACGGGCTTTTAAGATTACTCTATATTTGATATGCCTCAAAAAAAAAAAAAAAATCAGGATGCCTCAAAATATGTTACTACGATTATGGGCAGGGGCCAGGGGCGTCAACAATCAATGAAAATGCTAAATTCAATGCATATTGCAAACACTCCTTGGTTTATTTTTTCAATCTAAACGGAGATCCAAGTTTGGTCCTTGAAACCTTTGTTTACACATCTTGGTGATGGGCAATCTACATTGGTGACCCAAAGAAAACTGGTTGTTCGGAAAAAAAAAATGTCGATGTTAAGCCGTTAAATAGAAGTAGGATATTCAGGTCACATGAACGTGCATTTTCATGGCCATTTTCCAAACTATTGTTTCAATTATACGTATCTTTCACGAGGCCATGAGTGTATGCAATGCAGTTGACTTGTAATTTACATCGATCCATTAAACCAAGTTGCAGATAAATATCATTGAACAAGTTGCTCATTCTCCAGAGCTGAGACAGCATAAATAAGCATATGGATGGATTTTAAAGCTTCAAAAGAAAGTGATTAACCTAGACATTTGAATGTCATGCTCTCAAAAGAAGTAGTTACATGCAAAATGCTGTTGAGTTGAAAAAGGAAAACATTTTCCACCTTATATTCAAAATTCATAACAAGACTTTGGTTCGATTTGACCACCTTCCACTGTTATCTACGACTCCGTGAAAGACATTACCATCAGTTCCTTCCCAAACAGCTCTAACCATCCATGAACCAGTTGACTGCAGCTAAAAGGAGCTAGATCTTCAACAAAATCTGCATTTGGAGCTCTGGTGCTCGTGGCTTCTTGCTGTACCTGAAAGTTTTCTTTATCACAACAAAGCTTCAAAAACAGAAACAGACTCAAACTTTTGACCTGACAACCTTATTTTTTCGACATGACAAAAATACCTGCAACTATATCATTGACGGAGCATATCAACTCATATTCTTACTTTAGGATCTGTCCAAGAAGGTGGCGGAATTATTGTTGGCGTCGGCTTTAGCACAAATGGTAGAAACATAAACCTATACTTATAATCTGAAGGTACAATGTTGTCACGAACGAAGAAAGGATGGCAAAGCTCTTCATATGCACCCGTTCGCATGTTATATGCCCAAACGTAATTAAAGGTGCCGAGAATAACAACATTTTTATCTACTGGACTGAAACCAAATACCTGGGCTTGTCTCACATCAAATCCATTTGGTGGCACCTGAGTATTCTGTAAACACAATTTGATCTCTATTTCTGCTATGATGTTGCATACTGCAATACCCCTGCGCAACACATGCCACTTTTCCTCTTCCAATACCCAAACACTCATAGTCTTCTTCATGTCGATTTGTGCAAAACAGACCAACCCTTCGGCATCACCAAGACAACGATTGGGAATTTTGCTAATTTTCATCCCACTTTTAGTTTGATAAAGAGAATTCTGTTTGTCGCCATGGTCAGGTAAATCAATTAGCCTACATGTACCGCTACCGAGGTTGTAAGCTATCATTCTGTTTTTTCCTTCAATCCAGTAGAGAATTCCTTTGTTGATGATTATGGCATTGCTATGCACCGAAGCAGCCCAAGTTACAAGTTGAGAGCATAGAACTTGGTGGACGTTCCATGCGCCCAATTCAGAAGAAAATATTTCAATGTTGAATATGTTGGAATCCACTTCAAAGTCTGGTATACGCACAACTTTGTAACTGGCAGGAGTTTGTAGTCCGTCACAGACGAAAGCAGTCACACACCAGGGACTCCAGGGAGATGCTTCCGGTGGCGGAGGCAATAAGACCCATTTCTTGGTTAGTGGATTACAAACATAGTAATAGTAATAGTCTGTCTTGGTCAAATTTGAACAAAGAACTAAACCATTACTTGCACCTAAAACCAGTAATCTTCGTTTTTCTCCGTTGAAGAACTTAAAATTAAACCCATCATGACTAGAAAACAATTCAGAATGCAAACCAAGATAGGTGTGTTTTATTAGTTTTTGATGACAGCTATAAAATAGAGCCCATGGGGATGGGGTATTGATTTGAAACCATTTGTTGATGAAATTAGGTTCAGAGAGAAAATAAAGCCATACCTTGGATACACATCTGAATTTGAAGATGGATTTAATAGGGAGATATAGACATATCTCATACCAGATATCATCTTTGAAATCCTCCTTATCTAGGGTTTTGTTGAGAATCCTAATCGGTGATGAACAAGATGTTTTACGGAACTTATTACCAGAACCGGAAGGAGAAGACGAACCCGCCGTCATGTTTCCTATTCATCGATCAGTCTCGGGATCTGATAAAGAAAAGAAAATCAGTCTCTGGAAGTGTAAGATTTTGTTCTCACCGACAATCGTATTTGGGAGTGGGATGGATGAGAATTAACGCCAGAAATGAAATGACATTGAAATCCGTCCTTCTTTGGACCATTAGAGGGCCGGGCCTAAAATTACATCCAAATCTGATCCATTTTTATTTTTTTGACCGAGTTTCAAACTTGGGATTGATACATTTTTATTTTTATTTTTTTTGGGTAACCAATTATTTATATAAAATTGCTCAAGTGTTGGTTACTATTCTGGAAAGGTAAATCCTATTCTGTTGTTGAATACAATCTGTTGGCTAAAGATTGGGCAAGTGTGTTCTCAGCTAGTTGTTGTCGCCGTTGTTGTGCGTTGTAGTTGGTCTTTAACTGCTCTATTGGCCAATTGATCTGCACCTTGATTCGCTTCCCTTAAAGTGTGTGTGATCTTGTAGTTTGGGATACCAGTTAGAAGTTGTTGTATTTCTTGTATCAGTTGGGTAAGATATCAGGCTTTGGTTGATATGATTACAGGAGAGACACGAGTGCTTCAGAGTCTACTTCAAACCAGATCCGCTGCCAGTGGTGTTGAGTCGTCGTTCTTACCGCTATCAGTAATCCCCATGTTTCTACTAACATAGGTGTGGTTATCCCTAAAGGTGTCGCCATAGCTTTTAGAACATTTCTGTTACTACCTAGTAACTTTATTTTGCCTTTATTAAGAAAAATATGAATAAAGGCAGTTTTGTCAGTAAGAAAATACATGAATAAAGTGTTTTTTAGATTACTACCTAGTAACTTTATTTTGTCTCTATTTGATATGCCTCAAAATAGGTTTCTACTATTATGGGCATTATGGGCAGGGGCGTCAACAATCAATGAAAATGCTAAATTCAATGCATATTGCAAACATTCCTTGGTTTATTTTTTCAATCTAAACGGAGATGCAATCTTTGGTCCTTGAAACCTTTGTTTACCGATAACAATATATGGGCTTTGGTCCAAAAATCCGACTTTTCTTGTGGAAAGTCACCAGCCAGATGTGCCATAATGTGAAACAAAACATAGCCTTAGTTGGTGGTAGGTGGGTTGTCGATAACACTTCATGAAATTTGGTGGGGCACATAATTTGGTTTGTTGGAGGTTGTTGTTGTTGAGGGTTCTGACTTCGTCTTCCGCTATTGCTACTTAGCTGAGTTTATTTTATTGTGATTCAGGCTTCTTGCAAGATGTGTGATGATTAGTTTCCAGATTGCTCTTGAGTTGTTGCATTCGAAGATTAAGTGTTCCTCTGTTTCCTCTTAGTTGTTGCATATAATATAAGTACTCATGTTTGTGATTTGGAATCGGTGTAGATTTTTGAAGGTTGGTAGACCGTGGTTGGTGACTTTCCACAAGAAAAGTCGGATTTTTGGTGGACATTATAGCTTCCATATTGATTTGTAGTCCATAGGGGGTTTGGTATGATTTTGGTTTTGGTGGGGGTTTGTTGGTGAGGTATTGAATTGAATGTAGATAGACTTAGTGTTGTAATTCCTGTCATTGGAGAAAGCCCATATATTTTTGTCTTTTTGGTGGTATCTTGGTAGGTATATACTGATGATGTGTTGAGTCAATCGAGGTTTAAATGTATTGAAGATGAGGTTGTGGTTCCAGGTGAGTGAATGTTGATCAATGAGGTAAGCAACCTTTGTGGTTGGTGGTAGGTGGTGGCTCATGACTTTCTAATTGGTTGAGGGTAAGTGTGGGATCCAATTTTGGTTGATTGTTGTATCATAACCATCTCAAATTTGTGAGAAACAGTGTTCCTGCAAAACAGTAGACAAGTTATATAAATATTTCCAAAGGGGATTGGCTGATGATTAAGGCTTTGGGATACATGTAGAGGGAAGTGTTGCTTCAAAATATTTCAGGGTACATATAGAGGACCTGACTGACGTTGGGTGTTGTTGCAAGTGCCAAACTCTTTTTGTTAGAAGTGCCTGATTGTGCATCCTACTTTTCCTGATTCCCAAACCTCCCAATGTTATTGGTTGTGTGATTATTTCTCAACCAATAGGATGCAATTTCCTTGAGTGGTTGTCATGACCCCAAAAAAAAAATCCTTGTGATTTTGTCATGAATTTCCACTGGTATTTGTTGTACTTGCATAATGTGGTTCTTCGTGGGTGTTAGAGTCGTCTTAATTAGAACGAGTCTGCCCACTTTATTTATACATTTATCTATCCACCCATTTTCCTTTCGTTCAATTCTGTTGAGTAACTCCTCATATACATGTGCCGAGCTTCTGCCCATTCTAAATTGTATTCCCAGATAAGTTGGCAGTTCATAGGTTGTGATGATGTTAAACGTCACCTGAAGTTGTTGTACTATATCTGGATGTAGTTTGGGGTAATACACCAGTGAGGATTTTTCTTTGTTGATCTATTATCCTACTGAAGATGAGTATTTCCCTAATAAATGTTGTATGGCCAAGCAAGCGATGTTGTCTCCCAAGCACGTGATTAGTAAATCATCTGTGTACATGAGGTGTAAGATTGACGGTGCCTTTTTTCGAAATTTTGACTCCTTGCAACATTCTTTGTTGTTCGAGTACCCCTAAGTTTGTAGAAAGCACATCTACACACAAAATAAATATGTATGGGGAAAGGGGGTCACCCTGACGGAGGCTCGAGTTGGTTTCATCCATCCTTGAGCCAAGCCATTGATGTTGATAGAGTATGAAACCGAGGTGACACATGTTATGATATACTCTATGAAGATTTTCGAAAAGATCATTTTTTCCAAGGTGAGTCTAATGAAACCCCAATCCAGACTATCATAGGCCTTTCTGATGTCCAACTATAGTGCAATTTTTGTTTTTTTTTTGTTGGTGGTGTTGCCCTGATATGATAGAAGAGCTTCGTGGCTATAGATATATTATCATGGATGGCTCGGTTAGGGACAAAGGCACATTGGAAGGGGCTAATCATTAATTGTAATAACGGTCGTATTCTATCAACTAGAATTTTGGCAATGATCTTGTAGCTCACACCACAGAGTCCTATGGGCCTAAAATCATTTGGTTTTGTTGGGTTTTGGTTTTTTGGAACAAGGTAATGTTTGTGTGGTTTATGGGGTTTTCAAGGGTGTGGTGTTTAAAAAAAATGATGAATCATGGTTGTGTCTTGGGTTTTGATTTATGGCCAAAAAGTAGTGTAAAACTTACTTGTAAATCCATCTGGGCCTGGTGCCTTTTCCGAACCAATTGATTTGCCTGCTCTCTAAATTTATGTTTCTGTAACAGGTTGAATAAGACTTTGGCATAACCTTCTAGAGATACAATGAAACAAGGTAAGGTCAATGGTTGTTTGTGGTGCTACATATTATTTGGTGTAAGAAGTTATAATCATCCTTTTTATTGCTCATGGGTCCGTTATCCACACTCCTTGTTCATTTTGTAACTGTGAGATATGATTTATGCGTCGACGATTGTCACCTTAGTATGAAAGAAGGTAGTGTTAAGGTCACCCTCTTGGAGATATTAAATTTTTGATCTCTGCTTCCAATAAACTTCGTAGTAGTTGGATAGTATAGAGTGTGCATGCCGGAGATCTTGTTCATGTTGCAACCAAAAATGTAGTACTGGGCCTGTTAAGGTAACATAATATGATTGGGCATGTTGGATTTGTTGCTCCACTTTTTTAATGAGAGTAGGTTGATATCCAAATACTCAATACCAGCAGGGAATTAGCCGTGTCGTCCATATTTTGTAGAAGATTGGTAGGTAAGGAGGCTGAGTAAGAACAGTTTCATGCTTCAAGAACCACGTCTTTCATTTGTGGGTATAGGAACCAAATATGTTCTATCCTGAAATCATTTAATCGTGGTTGCTTGATGTATTGTTCTCTCAGTAGTAGCGGAGCATGGTCAGACGTAATTTTAGGAAGGTGTTGAATAGTCATTTGTGGGTGTAGGTCGAGCCAAGATTGATTGCTGAGTCCACGGCCTAACCTTTCTATGATGTTATGCTCAGCCAATTGATTATTGGTCCATGTATATGGATATCCTTGAAACCCCAAATCAATAACACCATTTGTATCAATAACTCATTTGAATAGGTGTGCCTGGTTATTCTCTACAGGTGTTAGAGCATTGCTCGGTTGAACCCACCAAGCGTTGGTATGTCAAGTTTGGTTGTCATATTTTAGTGAGCCAAAAATCATTTAAGAAGTCGCTTGATTTAAATGTACTAGAGTCAACTTCGTATAGGTTAGCTTGAGGGTATTAGGGTGAGACATTACAAGAATTGCGAAGACTTGAACAAGTGCGGAGCTACAACGACAACATCATTCCTCAAGTTAGTGATATTTGACTTGAACTGTTTCATTCCCTAATGTATCTTTCAAGTCGTGCATATTTAAAACATAAAACTGCGAAGCATGAACACTCTAGATAGACATAGTATTAAGGAATACAATATGAAGTTTCTTGCTTTACCAATAAAATTTGTATATAATACATCGACATAATCGTATGAATGCTATTGTGATTATGTATGGGTACGAGATAAGTTCATGCTATGTGTTGTGAACCGAAAAGGAAATCGCCAGGCGTTATTGGGGATTTCTTCATTGCATATCTTATGAACGACCAATATGTGTGATTAGTATAACCGCTCATGAATTGTTTGTGTTCTTGGTAGAACTATTCACATGAGGCCTGACTTATGTATTGTATGACTTTTATTAGTGAAACCAATCTTAAGTAATCACCTGGGGAATGATCGGGTTGTGTATGTCTAAACTTATTACTGGGAGAAGGTGAATCGATCCTAGTAAGAGGTGCAGTGCATCACAAGGGGAACCGATCCTTGTATGAGGTGCAACAAGGTTTATGAAAGAAAGGGGAACCGATCCTATGAACATGTGCAACACGTTTTTGGGAAGGGGGAACCGATCCTATGAACATGTGCAGTGCATACAAGTTAGATACCAAATATATGTGCGGAACCGATCCTAGTACCTAGTTAGCCGTATCTTTGGTAAGCTAGTGTAACTATGCACAGTACTCACATGGAGGTAGAACCGAAACTTGTTTTGGTAGAACGTAAACCCATGAGTTGTGATTGAGTGATACTTGATCAATCACATATTTCTTGAAAGTCAGATGAACCAATTCTAAACTTGTTCGGAAGCGTGGTAAATCGGTTTCAAGTGAGCAAGTATGAAAAAAGGACTTGCAAGAGTAATATGTCGTCACTCTTTGAATACGGTGCATTAATGCTTATTCATTATTGTTCAAAGATATTCCTTAAAGGCTAAGAAAGAAGTAAATCCCAAGATCGAATTAAATAAGTTAAGAATCTTTTTAATTAATGGTTTTTAATTATATATGGAAAATAAGAATTAGTAATGTGCATTTGCTAATTAAAGATTTTCCAAGGAGATTTCGATCATATTTTTGGACAGTGCATTCACAGAAATTATGAAAACCGAATTTGGGTAAATATGGAAAATATCTTGAGAATATTTTCTGTTTTGGAAATTCTTGGTGTCCAAACTTCCTTGTCTATAAATACTTTGAGTTTGCATTTCTAGCAAACTAATCCTGCGTGACATAGACTTCCTCTTTTGTGTTTGTTACTAGTGAAGCCGCCTATCGAAGAGGAGAGTAATCTAATTAGGTGAAATCTCTTACGTCCGCTCAATTTAAAGTCTTCTTTGGGATTGAAAAGCTCTAGCGCGACCCATTGGTGGGAAACTAGATATTGCGGTTTATCTTTAGTTTTCGTATTGATTTGATTGACTAACGATGGTTGAAATTTGATTGCACCTAGTTTGTTTATGCTTGAGAATCTTCTCTTTTGATATAAGATTCACTCAAACTAGTTCAAGGTTTCGACAGGGATCTTTAGACTGTTGTTAGATCTAAAGACGATCTTGTGATAATCCTTTGTTAACAAACTCCGTTATGTGTGTGAATCATTACAATATATTCAAGTAGTTGTGTGCAGGTGTTTATTGAAGATTTATGAAGATTTGAAGACAAAGAAGATATTGAAGATTTCTGACTTGGTTTTTATAATCTTTGGTGTGCACAATACTTGTTTGGGAAAAAGAGGATCCGGCTATAATTGATTTATCCTTTTGGGTATTTTGATAGAATAGTTGAGGAAAATCGGCATCAATACGATTCCTAGTGATTGAAGGTATTGATTGGCTTAATCTTAACGATTACCTTTGTGTGATTGAATATAACATAGATCTTGGAACCTGGAAAAGGAGTTTATGTTAAGATAAACAAGGGAACCTTTGTGCAACTCATATCACTTGGTTGAAGAGAGTTTATACCAAACAGATTTGTTGTTCCTTTACTGTTTGGAATACGAACCAAAGGAATTGGTCCAAGTACGTGACTTGTTTATAGGTTGGAGGCGTGGGAATACAGAAGGAACTAGGTGAACTATAGGTTTAGTTGCTTGGTCTCAACTATACGAAGTTGTTTTATTTTGTATAGCGGCTTAATCCTGAGAATATTCAATTCTGGACTAGGTCCTGGAGTTTTTCTGCATTTGCGGTTTCCTCGTTAACAAAATCTTGATGTGTCATTTACTTTATATTTCTGCATTATAATTAAAGTAAATTGCACAAATGTTAATTCCTATTTACTTGATAAGTGAATCCTATTGAGTTTGGTTAAGTCCGAACCTTTGTATCAAGTAAACACACTTTGTTGTTGTATTGTCTCGATCTCATATCCATAGACGATCAAACAAAGTGTGAACCGATTTGTTGTATTGTCTCGACTCAGTCCATAGACAATCACTTTCGGGGAAAGGACTTATAAGAAGGAAAAGTTATAGCTTGAGGTATATTTGGGGTACCCTCGCCTTTTCAACAAGCCTCCCACCTTTTTTATCCATTTGATTAAGAACTTCCTTAAAGTATCCCAGAGTAACCAAGGGAGATTATGTTGAGGAATGATGTAGTTGAAGTCTTTCCAGAAATCCCATCTTGCTTGTGGTTGAGGTGGGCCGTAGATACCAGTGAACAGTTGTGATAAGATTATCGAGATAATGTAGCCATGAATTAAACTTTGATTAGCTAATAGGATCGTAACAGTAAGGTTGGATTTTCATAGCAAACATAATCCACCTTTATTTCCATTACAAGAAATAGTGAAACTCTTATCATACCCTAACAAGTTTTACAAATAAGAAATATGTGGCGTAGATGATAAGGTTTCTGACAGAAATATGGGACTTGGCCTAAACTTCCGGACGTACTCCCACAATTTTTGAATTGTTAAGGTGTTGTTAGCACCTTGAAAATTCCATACTAAGTAATTCATAATGATGGCGAGTGTTGGTCAGGTCCAACGACTCACAATGGTGAAACATTAGCAATGATTTCAGTCTCATCATTAAGAGATAGTTGCCATACCGGAGTGATAGTTGAACTTGTTGTGGTTGGTGGTGTAGTTTCTTGGTTAGCATCAACATGTGGTATTTATGGTGCAATTGGATTTTGCTGTGTAGATCTACCAATATACATGGTGGATCTTGGCTTCCTATTTCTCTGCGTAGGTACCTCAAATTGTGGTGTTGGAGGCCTGGGTGATTCATTCCTGAGGTTTGAAAGAGACTTGAATTTATGGGCTTTTGAGGGTGGTGGTTGTGCTGCAAAGTCATGAGTGGGAAATAGTTTAAAATGCATAGAGGTGCTTTTTTCTCTGTTGGCACTTTCCTTTTGTATGTCCTTAGTGGTTGTAGGAGCTCAGGTCCTACGTCAGGTGCAGGTGTATTTGGAGCATGGGATGGTCCCACTTTTTCCATTGGGTCAGTTATAGGATTTTTGGATGCACACTCATAAGTAGCTTATTGACTTCTGGAAGTCAAAAATTCAGAAGTCAGTTTGGCAATAGAATTTCAAAATGACTTCCAGAAGCAAAAAAGTCGACTTTTTGTGAAGCAAAAAATATGGACTTCTGACTTCTGCTTCTCGAGAAGCACTTCTGACTTCTACTTCTGCATCCAAACAGGCTATTAGTGCCTGTGTAGGTGTTGTATTTGGCTTCTCGGCAAGGTAGTAGTCACTTTCACACGTGGGAATCCATCTACCTTTGATACTTTAATATCAACCCAGGACCCATCTTTCTCCAAGAAGTTTGTCAGTAATCAAGCATAGTTAAAAGTAAATAAATTGGCGAGAGGAATTGTTGAGGTTGGTGCAGGCCCGCTTAGTGGCGTGTTAGGATGTGGGCCCATGTTCCTGAAATGAGAATTCAGATTCGGGTGATAATATGGTTCATATATGAAGTTGCATGCCCCGTCCTTCCTGTACCAGAGACATTTGTATCATACACAGGTTCCCATATTTGACCGAGCCTCGAAAGTGGATCTGGGTTGGTAGGTATTGGGTTGTTTGTCCTACATGTGCTCTGTTGATTAGAGTGTTTGTAGGACATTCTTTCGGCTTGCAGGTTCATCCGATTGTGATACATGGATAGAAGGTTCGGGTACTCGAGTCTCTATAGCCTTTCCTTTGTCAGTCTGGTCCTCTTTCTTTGATGTCGGAGATGCAGTGCCCATTGCAGCCGAATTTTGTGGGAATGGTGTCCAGTTGAGACCTTACTGAGTTATCTTATGGGATAAGCGACTCGGGATCGGTGGTGCAACTATTTATTTTGGATATTTTTGTTGGGGAGGTGGTGGTTGCATTGGTGATTGAGGTAGTGGTTGGGGTTGTGAAAAAGCGGGGGGTACAAAAACCACACCCAATATTTCGTTTAGCTAGGCAATCTGTATGGCCGGACTAACTCCAATATAATTCCAAGAGTATCAACTAGACAGTCAGACTCAATCAATGAAAACATATCCAAGAGTTATATATTTGTTTCTCAATGTAATCAGCAAATCAAACAAATAGAAATCCATGAGCCTGATTATTATGATAAACAACTTGAACGGCACAAAAGACCAATGCTCAAGTGTCAATCAATTTCAATCAACAACCAAAGGTTGGATTTACCAATTGATTAAACTACGCACAACCTGTGATATTTTAATTATTTAAAAAATATAATGCGAAAAAGAAATAATACAGACACCAGAAGTTTTGTTAACGAGGAAATCGCAAATGCAGAAAAACCCAGGGACCTACACTACACCAAAACATCTGATTTGGGACGGATATACGCGTTGCAAATGAATTTCACCAACGCTAATATCTGTTGGGAATATGGCATAGAAAATTTTGGTGCAACGCCAAAATCCGTTGGTCAAATTAATTTGTGCAACGTATAAAAACGTTGGTAAAATTGATTACCAACGTTTGTTGAGCAACAGATTCTTTAATTTGTGCAACGGTTACAATAATTTAGGCAACGTATTATTTTAATTTGATCAACACTTAAATACGTTGCAAACCTGTTTACAGATAACAAAAAAAAATCGACGATAATTTCAGGTGAAAAATAGAATTCCGACGGATTTCTGCACCTGAAAATATATTCTGCACATTGTCATTCTCAGGAGACAAGACATATTTTTTTTAATCTGATTCATTCTAAGCAAGTTCCTTTGAAGTCGAGATACAATTAATTCCAATTAGCCTTTAATAAATCGCAAGGGGTTATAATATGTCCTCTGAAGTTGTTTCCACTAAGTACACACCATTTTTTTTTTGTGAACAGGAAACAACAAACACACCCTTTTTGGTAATGCATACTTTGATTGTCTGATACACATTGGCAAAGATAACCGAGCTACGTACTTGGCCTCTGAAACATTCTTGAGCATCACCATTGATATTCCACGCTCATTTACTATACGCTTATCATTTGGAAAATTGAAAGCCACGGTTTGAGGACCCTTCACATCCTGAAAAAAGAATCATAAAGTATCAAATTCCCACTGCTAATTCGAAAACCAAGATATCTATGGCAGGAGAAGTTCTTAGAGATATATTCAGTTTGCACTTTGCACTATAATTGCATCTTTGACGCAGTGAATACCACGGTTTAGCTGACTGAACCACTGAGTTTTCACATACCAAGCATACAAAAGATAGAAGACATGAAGTGATATTTGAATGATTCTACCAAGAAAATAATTTGCCTTCCATTTTCTCTTTTGGTTTAATGTGTTAAATTATTGATGATTAAGAACAATAAAAAGAACATCCACACAGAAAGACGAAAGAGAAAAGATGAGGGAAACCACTGTCAGCTTCACAAGAAAGCGCAGTTGGCTTATCACCAGCCTCTGAATCGCCAAACTAAATAAACTCCACTGAAATATCTAAACAACAGTAGTCATTATAATTTAAAAGTCTCATGTGTTTTATGTTCCCTTCTAAGAGTAACTCACACCTTCCTTTCCATATTAAACTCATTTTCACAGAATTCCCACATGCATTACTAGTTCTTTAATAGATGACATTTATATTTGATATAAAAGCTTAAGAGAATTAGTATTTCAGGCAAGTTTCAGCAAAATGCTCTCCCATTACTAGGGATTTCTTTTGATTTCTCCTGGATGTAAGTAAGAAAAATTTGCAAAGTTCGCATCCTATCTAACCGAGTAAACAATATATGTAGAGGATGATAGGGAACTCACCCCTGTATTATACAAAAATTGAATTACACGTATTAGAGCAGCAACCACGTATTTAGATTTGTACGAGTCATCCAACGGTAGATTTTGTTCCATAACCTAGACAATCCTGTCCCTCTTAGAATATATATTGATGGAAGTAATGGAAAGTGGGTTAAAGATAGAGCTAACCGAACCTTTAAATGATTACCGAAGAGTTTAACTTGAGAAGTTGATTCATCATCCCGTACTCCAATGAATGCTTCAAACGTAGCCTATCAAAATACAATGTAACTAATAATCTCACAAGAAAAAGCAGAACCAAAATCAGAGATACAAATGATAATATAATCACTTCCATTGTGCAACTAAAGCATGAAAGATGTGAAACAAAAAGAATTGATAATGTAAACAAGATAAATTGCTAGTATATGGGGTTACATATTACCATGAATCCGTACAACAGTTTACAACCAAACTTAAAAAGTTCTACACTTTTGCAGATAAAGGTAAGAAAAAAGGTCTAGAGCTCTACCTTGTACCCAAAAATTCCATCTTCATATGTCTCATACGGACCAATGGTAATATCCAATTTAGAATCCTGAAAGATGATAAAATAAACATCAATGTTAGTCATGAAACGCATTGAGCATAAAAAATAAAGGATTTTTAATCCACGGAACTTAAAAATAAGTCAGTTGTTAGCAGAAATGAGGAGTAAGCAAAACAAAACCTAAAAAAGATCATGCGAAGTGTGGAATTTCTAAGCAGTAAAAGGTAACATTGTGACGACACTCAAGAAAATCAATCTTCATTAAAAATTACGAAGTTATGATAGTACGATTGATTTTACGTGCCCACTTTGATCAAAGCATATATGGACCGACCATAAAATCGTTATGAGGATCGGACAAGATCAACCAATACGCTACATATGTGTCTCGTAGTTGATTGGCGTGGATCGCAGATCCCCAATCTAATCTCTGGATCGGGATCAGTATCCACCGATCCGAGTATGATCCCCGATGCGGTGAGCCTTGCTCGAAATGTCTACTGAAGCAGTTAAACATTGTTTTCCAACCATACTTCATCTATCATGTACTTGGTTGATAAGAGAATTGCTAAATTAGTGAAAAGGGTAACGAAGAGATAGATAGTCAGTCTTATGCAATAACCTTTTTACTAATTGATCACTTGAAATATGAAAATGACTAAAAAGACAAAATTCTAACATGCACCAAAAACATCAGCTTTAGTATTCTAACCAACTCCGAAATAAGCATCAACTAATCTCAAGAGGAAAGTGAAAGATCATGCATGCAAGAATATTCAAAAACAAATAGTAACACAAAGAAAATTAAACCTTGTAAACTCTTTAACTCACAAACTTTTGTTCATAATGAATATTACTAACCAACTCCATCCAAGCTATGTCAGAGTCGTAGTAATCGTTTGAAAGAAAAGCATCAGCTTTGGTTTTTAGAAACCTCTTCAAACTGTATATGATAACAATGGTGAGTTTAGTATCCTTAATCTCTACACCGAAGAAATATATGATAACAACATAATCCACCTTAACCATCCTTTAGATATTCTTCGAACTGCTTACCTTGGACAGTCTGTCATATCCCCTGCTTTACGAAGCAGCTCCGCAGCTTTCATAGGAAATGGGTTATATTCTTGAGAAAATCATTGTTGGACGTTGAGACCTGATTACTACTACCACGTGTATTTTCAGGGAGGGAATCAGCAAAATCAGATTCACTATGCCTTCTAATTACATTAAAGAATCCAGTTGCATCTTTTTGTTGATTGACACTTAAACTGCTCTTCCACAACTCAAACTCCTGTCACAAAATAGAAAAAAAAAATCAATGAAAAATATACAAGTTTAGCCTTTCCGTACACAGAATTGCAACATTCCAATATGTAGCAGCCAATATTTGGAGCGAGTATGTCAAGGGACACCAAATTGTAAGCAGTATGCACATGGCTTACCTTTTTGTCCATATCAGGAGGGTAGAAATTTGCACCAGCAGGGGGTTTTGTTACTGGAAATGCAGCTTTATACTCGAGACCTTTCCACCCAGGTATGTGTTTTGTACAGTCTACAAGCAACTTGACTGAAGAATCTGCAGAGGTCATGAATGCTGCATTCTCGTCAAGGGAAGACCTGTTAATCGAAGAAAGGCATTTGGAGGAGAATAAAATATCATGTTATATGTAGTTACTATGGAATTAAACAAGTCATCAACCAAAAACTCTTCGTACAAACATCTATAATCCGTGTTATTCAAAAAATAAATAAATATGCATGTCACAGTTCTCGTAGGCTCTTCAGTTCTGCATCATCAAAGCCAGTTTGGAACAAAAGCTTAATCTGCGCATTACGATGAAAAAGGATCTCAGCATCTATCACAGGAATGGATGAAAGTAATATGCTTTTGATTTTCAATTATAAGAAAAGTTTAAGTTTTCTACCTGCTTAAAAATTGTGGACTTCCCCGACTCTCCAGCCCCTTAAAAACAAATCAAGACCACAAAGTTATTAAATAGATTGACCCCATGTTCAAACCAGACATAGGAGGGAGATGATTGTAGCAACAGAAGCAATTCAAGTGGACGCCAAACAGATAGTCAAGTCAACCACCAGTCATATGCTTCTGTCGAACTAATTTACTATGAACATCATCCATTAAGCAATACAAATGTACATTAAACTTACCAAGAAGTAATAATTTCTGAATATGCTTCTCAGCCTTTGTTTCTTTCTTGAGCTATACGCCTCTCAATCTCTGCAGCCTGTAAACCCAGCCTCAAGAAAATAAGAGACCAATAATATACATGTAAAAGAAAAAGATAAAGAGTCACAGATATAGATAAGCATTATCTCTTTAATGCATGACTGATACCTGTTCATTTTCTTCGGGTATCGGCTTCATTGTGTTGGCCATGTCTACTGCAGATTGAACCCATCCATTGTATTAAAGTTGATAGCATAGGAGTTATACTAGTGAAAATATCTCAAGCACCCAGTCCCTAAATGATCTACAAATATTCGATGACACTCCTTCAAATAACATCCAGATCAGTTAAGTTAAAGTCAGATTAGTCTTCTAAAAGGCTAAAAATGTTAGGTTGCACTCCGGGACAGTATAATATGCATTTAAATGTTAAAGAGGCCAAATTAAGAGTGCACAAGATATCGACTAGGTTGCGCAAACACGAGTATGGGTGTCGGACATGACAAGGACACATGACACCAAACTCTGCCATACCAAAATATTTGTGAAATTGGGACATGGGGACAGTTTATTGTCTTTAAATATTATCATAAGAAAAATTATCAAATATACGTAATGACATTGGTCAAACATGCAAAAAGTTTGTTCCCAGCAGCTTCATGTATTATCCCACTTCCTGCCCTTCCAATATCCCCCATAACTCGCTTTCGTAAATCCAGCAGCGTCAGTGTCACTATCAATATCCCACAAATTGGACACTAGACAAGTAGTAGTGATAATTGTAAACCAAAGAAAGCTGCCACATTGGAAATAATCAACTAAAGTAAAACTAATCTTTTCGTATCTATCTACCTGTAAATAACTAGTTAATGTTCGCAGAACCTAAGTTATCGACTTGTATATGAACTCATCCTGGCATTGTTTTACACCTTAATCAACTAATTCCAAAGCTATTCACAAACAAAAATCCCCAAGAAAAACTATTTTTATGCAGAATAAACAACAATGAACAAACTCTTATTCCCATGACACAAATTTATCATTACCACAACATCAAATTCTCACAGAATCAATTCATTTCTTCAAATCCCCAAATCCCTAGATGACAAAAGAGACTCCGAATCTAAAAATCTCAACTTTTCCTACAATAAATCATTAATCAAGCAAATTAATCACAACCCAGTGCTAATACCAATCTAAAAACCAAACCCAGATTTCAAATACCTCGATCTATCAATCAAATCTTGCAGCCACAAAAAAAGAAATTGAGTTTAAAGAGAAGTAATATTACCTGAAGAAAATGAAATTATCGCAGCTAAAGCTTGAAAATTTAGACCACCATTAGTAAAAAGAGAATCAATCCACAACTAAAAATCAATCAAATTTTTGGTGAGAAAGAGTGAAGGAAAGTGCGCCGAAAGCTCTGAAAGAACACTTTTTTTTTCTTACCGTGATGAGTCAAAAGATAAGTTAAAATAGTCTTCTTCTTAGTGTAGTCTACAAAGAAACAGCAAAGACTAATACAAAAAGTTGATGTGATTAGAAGTTCTATAGCTTTTGTACTCACCCAAACACCTTCAAATTCAATTCACAGTAAACCCAAGAAAATAAATAGATGAATAACATCCAGAAATCATCAAACAATGTTTCAATCAACCAAAATAAATAAAACAGAAATTAGGGTTTATACCTTCTTCTGAAAAATAGGGTTAATAGTTGATAGATCGAAATTTATGATTTAGGGGTTTTGATTAGGATACATATCTTAAAAATAAATGGGTTTTGATTTAAGGTTTTAAAGCCGAATTTTGGGTTTCGTCTCTGGTTGAAAATAGGGTTTTTTCAGCAACTTAGAAGCTTCAATTGAACTTGCTATATCTTTTCATCTGAAATCTCGATATGAAATCTGTCCGAGAGAGTCGATGATAGAATGGAATTTTTCTGAGAGAGTTGAGAGAAAAAGAAAATAGTTGAGAGGAAAAATCGAGTCTTCTGAAGGAGAGAGAGTTTGATCGAGAGATAAGAGAAAAAAAAATAAATAAAACCCTTTAGAAAAAAGATAAATAGATAAAAACTCTTGAAAATAATATAATTTAGAATAACCGTAGGATTGCAACCTATATCAACGGTGCAAACAATACTCTCAATTATTATGAATTAATATATAATTGATGCAACGGATTTTTTGATGTGCAACGTATATTTCCGTTGCTCATTTTGCCACCTTTATATCCGTTGGACATCAAAAACTTCTGGCGTTGCAAAAACCAGGATATGGTGTAGTGATAGTCAAGATTTGAACACCACATTGTATTAAGACGCTACAGACTCTAGCCTACTACAAGTTAACTTCGGACTGGAATGTAGTTGAGCCCTAACCAATCTCACACTGATTAAGGTACAGTCGCGTTCCTTACGCCTCTGAATCCAAGCAGGATTCTACGCACTTGATTCCCTTATCCACAACTAAGAGTTGTTACGACCCAAAGTCGAAGACTTGATAAACAAATATGTCTCCCACAGAAAAGTCTACTTGGATAGATAAATATGTCTCCCACAAAAATACCTACGAATTTTTTGTTCCGTCTTTTGATAAATCAAGGTGAACAGGAACCAATTGATAATCCGGTCTTATATTCCCGATGAACAGCCTAGAAATGCCAATCATCTCACAATAACTTAACTATATGGTAGTTAAACAAGTTATTGCGGAATCACAAAGAATGAGACAAAGCGCTTTGTGATTACTTTTTATATCTTGCCTATCACAGATAAATCTCAAGAAAATCTTAGAGAACATAATACTCAATACGATAGAACAAAGTAAGATCAGAACATGCAATTACAAATAAAATAGTTAGGTCTTGCTTCAGTATCCCAATGAAGTCTTTAAGTCGTTAATCTATAATGGTTTTAGGAAAAACCTAGGTTAAAGGAGAATCGAATCTAATCGCAACTAGTATCACACAAGAGGCGTGGGGATTAGGTTTCCCAGTTGCTAGAGTTCCCCCTTATAAAGTCTTCAAATCAGGGTTTGATAACTTTGGAACAAACCAATCAATATTCACTGATAGATGAAACCTGATTTAAGATTCAAGCTAATATCTTTAAACCATTAGATGGTCTTTAGCTTGTTACGCACAAATGAAATATACCTTCATTTAGATATGGTTAACCGTACCTAAACGTGTATATTGAGTTAGCTCAATAAAATTTAACCAAAGTTATCCATATGAACAATTTTGTCTTAATCATGTTCATCTTAAAATTTCTATATCAATTGATAATCAAATGAATCTAATTGTGTTACTCATAGAGTTGTTCAATTGTTTATATTCTCATAGAAGTATACAAGACACAATTGAAGAAAAAACGGATTGATTCAAAAGAATCAGTTCATGAACAATTTATCCACAGTTTGCAAAGATTGCATTCCTTAATATATAAATGTATTTATTTATGAGTATGAAATCATACTTAACCGATTTAAGAACTTGAACCACTTAAGTTTGCAAACGGGTGCGCAAACTTAAGTTTCGGACATTGGTCACAAGCCGACAGTTTTCAAAAGGGTACGCAAACGTTATCTCCAGGCCGAACAGTTGAAATCGTTTGCCAACGGGTACGCAAACTTGGTTCCCGGACTTCAACAGTTAAATCAATTTGCGAACGGGCATGCACACTTAAGTACCCTGACTTAAACAGTTGAATAAGTTTGCGAGTATGAAAACTTAACTTTCGGTCCTGAATTCCAACAAGATAGTTCATACACTAAGTACACAAACTGTAATGTATCCTGACATGGGTTTTAGCTCTTAACTCCCATTTCAATCATTGAAACATTCTTAGAAGATGACAATAGCTGTCCCGCACAAACTATTAGCTTATAAGCAATTTTTAAGTGATCTAATGATCAATACGAAACATTCCGAGTCTACATCAAATGTTTGTCTCACACAAATCATGTAAGATGTTACCAGGTGATTTTCACATGAACATCTTTTAATTTTCGTTAAAAATAATGATGAACGTAGTTAAAGAAAAAAGCTTTCCAACACATATTTCGAGAAATATATAAGCGAGTTAAACTCAGCTCGAAATATCAAATGTGTATAATGTAAATTCTATATAGCTATACGACTTTTGTCTTAATATGAGATAGAATAGAATAGACTTCTGAAAGATAGATGAGTTCAATTCTCCACATACCTTTTATTGATGAAGTTACACAATCTCCCCTTAGTAGTTCTTCGTCTTCAATCGATGAACGCCATGAAGTCTAAAGCTCAACTACACATTTTATCCTAATCCAAGATAGCTATGAGTAGACTAGAAATCAAGACTTATAGTTTTGACAACTAAACTTGACAAACAAGCTTGAGATATCAACGCTTGCGAGTTCGACCGAGCAGTGCTCTAACAGGTTGAGGTGGTGGTGGTGGTAGTGGTAGTGTTAGTGAAGGTAGTAGTTGAGGTTGAGGAGAGAGTGGGGGTATTAGGGTATCTAGGATGAGGTTGTTGAGCTTTCATTCTACTGTTGAGGCTAGATCTGCACATGGGATGGTACAGTCCGGGTTTCTGTTGGAACCGGTACCTGTACACTGAGTTGACCGGTTCCTCATTTTGAGGACCGGTACCTGTACTTGTACCTATACATGTAAGACCGGTCTGGTACAACTCCGGTACCGGGTTTTTACCTGAAATTTTAATACAGAAGTAACAACTAACAAGCTCAGAACTAAAGTTCTAACATACATCTATTGAGTATCAAAAATAGGTCTCTACAATCCAACAAATATTATGCAATCTTCTCAATCAAGAACTATGTTCAAATCAATTAATTCTTCATTTCCTATCCATCTTAGCAAACCCCCTTCCATCATTTCATATACTGTTATACCTGCAGTTTCAGAACAAACCAACAACATCACCTTATCATCTTCCGACATAACATCACTGCAAACACAAAACTGTTCTCCAATATAGTAGCAGCACAATTCCTTGAAGTTAGGAAACAATTATTTGACAATCAACAAGGTCTTATCAACAACAACTACAACATCAATTGATTAAATCCACATCATATTACCATTAAATCTACAACATCAATCGATTCCTTATTCACAATTCGGTAGATCCATCTTTTAATTATCAGTATGCATCCATGAATCAACAACAACTTCAACTAATTTCCTGTATAATCGAAAACCCATATCAGAAAAAATCATTAATTTCACTAGAATCAATCGATTCAATCTAAAAAAGACCCTAATTAAACATGGAATCAAGAAAAACCAAATTCAAATTTAACAAATTAATCAAACCTGAAATTAATAGAAATCCTAAGTAAGTTTTTAGATATACAAATGAATCTGATGCATTAATTTACTTGGGTTTTGAAATAAATGAAGAAGAATAAGTGAAGAGAAGGTGGTGGTGGATGCGATACAGAGTGTTGATGTCACTGTGACAGAGAGGTGTTGATTGATTGAGATTAAACAATATCATGTGATTTGTTCTAGTGGTGTTGCTGAAGAAGAAGAAGTGCTGGTTAACTAAGAAGACTAAACAGAAGAAGAAAAAGAAGAAGAAGAATGAGGAAGAAAGAACGAGAAGACTGAATTAAGAGAAGTTGCTACATATACCTATCATCAACGGTCAGATTCACAGGAAATCAATGGCTAAGATAATTCGGGAATAATGGTCTGGTACATGCCGAGATTCTTAGTAGAACCGGTGCTTGTACCGGTATACCACCGGTTTTTAATTTAATTCCCGTTCCCTATACCGGTCACACCGGGTCCGGTTCGGTTCAAGTCCGATTTTTTCGGTTTTGGACCGGTACAGGTAATTTAGACCTGGTCTTGTGCAGCCTTAGTTGAGGCGGTGGTAGGAAAAGTCCGGAAATTCATCGTCTTGGAGAGAATGGTCAGTGCTTGATAATTTGGTGCACTCTTTAGCTATGTGACCAATGAAGCCGCATCTATAACAAATCATAGGTATATATTCATAAGTATATTGTACCCAAGTTCGACCTTGAACTCCAATAAAACTCCAGGTAGGAAGGGTTTCTTCAAGTTCATCTTCAGTTTATCTCTTGGAGGGTTCGAGATTATGTCTACTTCTAGAAAAGTGCCAACGTTTCTTAAGAGTTGTTCAATATATAGTTTTTCCACTAGAAACGTTAGAAAATGTAGAACCTGTGACCAAAAAACTGCTTCAATAAAACAGTTATTAGGGTTAGCCATGAATTTACTATATTCTTCAAATAAAATTACATGGTCAATGATAATCCATGGTTCATGGTAAGAGGTGCCAGTTACCACTTGCCACATGCTATGAGGGCTGGGAACGAGGTCTCAGTCCCGAATCCATCAGCTATCGGTGAACTGATCGAGCTGCTCGCCCGATGAGAGCGAGTTGCCACGTGCCTTCCAGAAGAAGGATTGGAAACGGCTCATCACAGAGTCATTCACATGCGTCTAACAGTCGATTTAGAACTGGTATGGACAAGGGGAGTCCGAATGTTTAATTAAAGCAAAGCATTGAGGTGGTCCCTGTGGATGCTCAATCTACCACCTGCAGATTTGACAGGTGGATTTTTTTCTTGCATTTTTAATAAAGAAAATCAGTAAAGTAAAAAATAACTTAGCGTTGGAAAAATATATTCGTTACCGATTTCTTGATAATAAAATTTGATGTATTATCCACGGATTCATTATAACTTTTGTAACAACGATTTTCGTCTACCATAACTACTCACGAAATATTTTAAAACTGAAAAACAAGAAAAAGATTGAAAAAAAAATATCAATCCAAAATATCTGAAACAAAACTTAATTTTACCAAGACGAGTAATCTCTTTCCTTAAGACGTTATCTGTCCCTTGTATATGATGTAGCGGTGTTATAATGGCATGTCTCTCGAGATACAATGGTTTCATTCTTCATTAACACAACATTGGAATAACGACGAGAACAACAGACGCAATTTGATGTAGTATAAACTCTTCTTTAACTCATAACCCCAAAATGCAAACTACAATTTCTAATACTAGTTTATGTCTCTAAAACACACTTCTTTGTAATGTGAATCAGTGGGTTTTTTTTTTTACAGATGTGACTTTTGGAGAAATCTTTTCATGAGTCATATCTTTTCGTATAGTCACATCCTTTAGAATGAGACATTTCATATTGAAATTTTTTAAGTGGACATATCCATTCACACAAATTGTTTCAATCTGAATTTTAACTAACTAAATCATATTTATATCCAAAAATTCCACATTGAATAGAAATTTATGCCATGCAGAGGCTAGAAACAGTTTTGTATGCGCAACATCGCTATATCGGGATAAATATCTTTTGGCTTTAAATCTTTCGTTGAATACCTACCGGGTTAAGGTGGTCGATTACCTAAGGTTAAATATCAACATGATGATTAGATTAATATCTAAGAGCAACCTTAATCTTGGCTAGTTAACAATTTTTCTCATGGATCATGTTCTCGTATCTTTCTTAGGTGTCAGATAGGCAGGGAGAATAATTTGCTAAGAGTACAAGATTTGTTGATACCCGCCCTCATCGAGTAATTACATTTTGGACTCACTTTTAGTGACGTGGTAGCACCCAAGTCATATTGAGTTTTTCTTACAGTAACCTCAAGCTTCTGAAAAACCTTCCAAAATCCAGAAAATCTCAAAGTGATAGATAAATCCAGAGGTATCTGTGTTTTTTTTTGGAGAGATGAGGAGCGGGATTCTGACAACGAATGAAGATATTGCAAGAAAGTAATAGAGGTTTGAATACAATCAATGAAAAAATAAATTATTGTGATTTCTTTCTTAATAAAACGTCTTTTTTTTATTCTCCTCGAGATCATCCTGTTGTACAGTATCGTACAGTGGATGATGGTAGATTAATAGGCTGTTCGGATAGCACATCTAAACTAGCTTTTTGACTTTTAGAAGTCGGAAATTAATTTGGCTTCAAAACGATTTTTAAAAGTTGAAAAATTAACTTTTTGAATAGTTTTGTTTCTGACTTTTGCTTCTTATTTCGACTTCTGGAGAAACAGAAATCAGAAAGAAATATGTATCCAAACACGCTATAAAGGTTAAGGTTTTTATGGACTCCAGCGACACATCAGAATTATTGAGTACCGTATTTGCATCGTATACATACAGCAGATAGAGTATGTCATGGTGGTATTAATTACAACAATGAACGGCTCGGATTATGATTAACGTGATCAAAAATGACATTGGGCCCACTTTTCTACCTTCCGTACGACAAAAACGAATGTACCATTAACGGTGATATTTTGGGACTTCATGGATGGAATGGACCCACCGGCCTTATCGGAAATGACTAATCGGTCAGCAATAGGCACGCCTTTTAGATCCACATCCACTCCGACATGATGGCTTTGTAACAGTAGTTAGAGGCCATCATCACCACTACATCGATCCGAATGCTTTGGTCCTACTATAGGCCAAGACTATATATGCCACTTGCAATTTACATCCTCTTAAAACAAGTTGCACAATTTATAAAAATATCATTTAAACAAATTTGCCCATCAACCCCTCCATGAGTAGGCATGTTAAATCTGTCCACTGCAGGTGAGACAGAACAAACTCAGGGACAGATTTTACCGTCTTCAACAATGGTTTGGTCCTGCCATTTCAGAAATTATAAATAAGCTTCGAAACAAAGATAAATAGAGAAACGCAGTCTGTGTGACCATGAAGATATCCATCGCGACGCAGTCTGTATGTTAAACTTGGTAATTCAAAAAGGCGTTCTGAAAAATGCATTCACACAAGTTTAAACTTCAATCTAGTACACAATTACTCCAAATTTAGGGAAATAAAAATGAAAATGTATCTTTCTTTTGTTTCAGGGCCGTTTATATAAGAGTAGACAGGTACCCGATAGAGCCTGGTTTAAACTTGCTAGAAAGGTAAAAATCCTAATCCATTTCTGTTCAAATCAAACTTGGATGAGAGAGTCTGAATACTGAGTGTATAAATTTCACAAAAATATGTTTCCCAGGAGCCAGGATGCCTAACTTCTGTAAGGTTAGGTCAACACGCAAAATGTCATGACGAAAGACAATCCAAAGATCACTCCAGCTATTAGCAAACCCAGCAAACTTAACAAAGTCCATATGTTAAGCTTCGATGCTTCCACACAAATATAGAAACCCAACTTGTGACCTTGAAGTATCCATACATAGTCCAATAATCCAGATTTTAAACCTGACTAAATGATCAAAGTAAAATGAAATTGCAATAGACCAGTTTCAACTTCAAATTTACTACTCAATTAGATTGACATTTACATCAAGTTGGACAATTTGCTAGTTGCTACAAAAGTAAAATCCTAACCCATTTGGATGAGAGCCTGGAGCTGCTCATGACTAGTGAATATAAATTGCACAAAAGTATATTTTCTCAGGATGTATAACTAGAAAACAACATATTATGACGAAAGACCTTCCAAAGATCATTCCTGCAGCTATTGGCAAACCCAGAAGATTCACAACTACACTACAAGCTACTCTTCTTCCATACTCACATTTGCCAGCATATATTCAGAATTCATAACAAAACTTTGATTTTACAGTGACCAGTTTCAAAATAAAAGATATTACCGTCATCACCTTCTAACTGCTTGAACCATGTTTAGCTCCAGGATCCAGTTGACTGCAGCTAAAAGGAGCTAGATCTTCAGTATATTCTAATCTACACTTAGAGCTCTGGTACAGATGGTTTTTGCTGTACCTGCAAATTAAGAGAGCAACCTTCAAAAACAGAAACACACTCAAACTTTTGACCCAGCAACCTTGTATTTTTTTGTCATGACAAAGTTACTATAGTGCATATCATAAATCATATTCTTACCTGAATCATTGGAGGGCTTGTCCAAGAGGGAGGCGGAAGTATTGTTGGCATTGACTTTAGCACAAATGGTAAATACATATACTTATACTTGTTATCCGAAGGTACAATCTTGTTAGAAACAAAGAAAGGATGGCAAAGCTCTTCATATGTACCCGTCCTGATGTTATATGCCCAAACGTAATTGTTGGTACCGAAAATAACAACATTCCTGTCTAGTGGATTAAAACCTAATACCTGTGTTAGTCTCACATAAATTACATTGGGTGGTATCTGAGTATTTTCGTATGCCACGCAATGCAATATCTCAATTTCCTCTAAGACGTCGCGCAATGCAATATCTTTGTGCAACACATGCCACCTCTCCCCTTCCAATACCCAAACACTCAAAGTTTTCCTCTTGTCAATTTGTGCAAAACAGACCAACCCTTCGGCTTCACCAAGACAACGATTGGGAATTTTGGTAAATGTCACCCCTCTTATAGAGTGACGACTAGCATTCATCATGTCGCCCGGCAAATCAATCAACCTACATGTACTACTATTTGTTTCGTTGATGTTATAAGCTATCAGTTTGTTTTTCCCTTCAATCCAGTAGAGAATTCCTTTATTAATGATCATAGCAGTGCTAAATGCAGAGAATTCCCAAGTTACAACTTGAGGGCACAAAACCTGGTAAACATTCCATTCTCCCAATTCAGAAGAAAATATTTCTACATTGAATTTGTTAGAATCCCCTGGAAAATGTGGTACACGCACAACCTTGTAATTAGCGGAAGCTTGCGATGAGAAACAGTCACAGACCAGAGCAGACAAGGACGAGGTGCTCGCTGATGCGGGTGGTGGAGGCAGTAAGACTGATTTTTTGGTTAGTGGATTACAAACAAAGTAATACTTCTGGTTCAAATTGGGAGAACAAAGAACTAAACCATTACTCGCACCAAAAACAATTAATTCTTGATTCAAGAAGGTTAATGAAAATCCATCATGACTAGAAAACAATTCAGAATGCAAATCAGGATAAGTGTATGTTAATCGGTTTTGAGAAGCACTATAGAATAGAATCCATGGGGATGGGGTATTGATTTGAATCCATTTGCTGATGAAATTAGGTTCAGAAAGAAGAGATAGCCATACCTTGGATACGCATCTGAATTTGTAGATTGATTTTATAGGAAGATGTAGACATATCTCAGACCAGATATCATCTGTGAAATCCTCCTTGTCTAGGGTTTCGTTGAGATTCCTAATCGATGATGAAGATGAAGTTTTACGGAACTTATTACTAGAATCGGAAGAAGAAGAACCTGCCATCAGGTTTGTTGATTGCTGAAACAAAGGGTAAGATTCTATACCCGGACGTCTGGATTTTGTGTAAGAGAAAGTTAGGCTAAGGCCCCACCCATGGATAACCCATAATATGAGACCCCTAGTTAAAAGAGTTTTAAAATCAGGCCCCGAATTAAAAATAAATTTTAATATAGGTCGAAATGTCTATATTAACCTTTCGTATTTATATGACAGGACCTACCATTTTCCTCACAACCACCACATTCGACAGTTTTAGAGAGAGAGAGAGTTGCAGAGAGAAAAATAATTCAGATCCAAAAATTTTCAAATCCAAAGAAGAAGAAGACGAAGAACCAAGAAGAAAGAGAGGTTTGAATCATTCTACTTTTATCTTCGATCTTCTCCTTTTGTATTTACTTTCATTTTTTGATTCATTCTCTTCGTTTCATTCGTTTTTTGATTCATTCTCGATTTGTTATTTGATCTATTTTTTTTAAACTAATTTATTGAAAACTCAAAACATAATATTCTTACATAGAAGGCAAGCGAGCAACAAGCTGCGCCGCAAGCCCTTTTTGAATTGCAAAGCCTATTCTTTTGAAAATAAACTCTCTTGAACAGGGGGGTCATGACATTCTTTGTGCATGACTTTCTGAACTCTTTTGAGGAGTCCAACCGCCTCAGGAGCCAAGAAACCAAAAGTATCAAAAGCAAAGGGAATAAAAGTGTGTCCATTATCAATACATGCTTTCTCATGCTTCGCTACCTTACATGAGGCAGCTCTCAGCGCTGCTTGGCCGACAGTAAAGGTACCATGTCCAATGCCTACTAACGGAGAAACCCCCGTGAGGTCAACACATGCATGTTTTCCATTAGTCCATCCAAAGATAAGTACATCTGCTGGTCTGAGTGTGGATCTCCCCTCCGGTGGGTCTGTCAAAAAGTTGACAGCCGCTTCCTTCTTTGCTAAAATACCGGCTCGCCAGAACACATCATATAAGACATCTCTCACATGATTATGTCTAAACTTAAAACCAGGATCTACCTTACAATGGACAACATGTTCCCCATATGTGTCTAGGCATCCTGTGAAGAAAGAACGTGAATCAAAAGGGTATAAAGGGATCATTAACCTGTATTTAAGGATGGATCGGTACTCCACGGGTGACATCTTCTGTCCAAGGCCCTCAATTGGAATAGCTAGAAGGAAGTCTTGGGCATGCGTTGCTCGTAGGCAACCAAAGACAACTTTAAATGTCTCGATAACTCATAATCTCGATCCATGTCTTTAACTACTTTACCAAAAAGGGCACTCGCCAGGTTACTTTGTGCTTTAAGGGGGGCGGTGTCCTTACTAGTGAAGCTGCTAAAGTCATAATTAGGAAGAGTTGCCTTTAATGCCTCCAAAACCTTATGAAAATTGTCATCCATACCTTCCACTCCAGCATCCCTTAATATGTGATCTTGTAAACCCCATGATTGCACACGCGATGCAAGAAAGGCATAATACGATGTCTCTTTAGCAGTGTATAAGCCAAGGCCTCCGTATCTATTTTCGATCTGTTATTTGATTAATTTGATCTGTTATTTTTATCTTCGATCTGTTATTTTTATCTTCGATCTGTTATTTTTATTTTCGATCTGTTATTTGATATGTTATTCGTTGTTTGATTCAGTCTTTTTTTTATCAAAGAACAAGACAAAGAAAAAAGACGAAAGAAGAAGAAAACGAAGGTAGGTTTTGCATCTGTTTTCGTTTTTTCTTTCAGAGTTTTTTTTTTTGATTCAGATAACAGATCAAACAACTAACTATTTTTTCTAATTAATTTGATTTAGTGGATTTAAAAGGTAGGTCACGTCAAACACTTGTTTTTACTGAAGGTGGTCTTTTGTTGGCGGTTGATTTACCCATCTACATGATGCGATCCTAAAAGTAAGTGTAAAATTGAACTGAAACTTTCAATTTAACTGGAATTGTAAGACAAAAACTGTTCAAGATACAGGAAAAGTGATCCATCTATGGGATAACTATTCCATGCTTGTACATGCAAAATGACATAGAACATATAACACAGTTTGAAAACCCTAGAAACTCTAAGTTGAATTGCAATCAACTAACTCGATTTTGTTACTACATTAACTGCAGATTCAGAATAATTTTTCATTTGTGAACACTAATGGCGCAAGGAAGAAGGAATCCCCCTGAAGCAGATGCTTTAAGAGGTACTTAGATGTTAAATTTTATAGAGTATGTGTGTTGTTATGGTATCATGCTAGTGAAAATGCCTTTGAATGTTGAACTATACAAACAAGGCCCTGTGTAACTTTAAGTTACACATTCAAAATCTAACCACTGACTGTATTGTGGTATGTATATTAAGTGTGTAACTTGAAGTTACACATACAAACGAGCCTATATAATTGTAAGTTACACCTTGAAGATGTCGCCGCTGAGTTGCCAAGGAGCTGTGTAAATATAATTTACACATTTGGAATCTCATGTTTTGATCATATGTAATGCCTGTGTATGTGTAACTATGATTTACACATTGAAAATCTCAAAAATAACTTGCCAATTGATTGTGTAACTATAAGTTACACATGGACAATCTCGTTATGAACTAAAATTGATTCTGATTTTTGCTTAGTTTTATATCATGAACTAAATTTGATTCTGAATTTTGCTTGTGATTATGTCATGAACTAAATCTGATCTCATGATATGCTTGTAAATTTTCATAGAAATAGAGTGTGTAAATAAGAGTTACACATTCAAAATCTTATAGAAATAGAGCATGGTTTGTATATTGATTGTGTGGTGTGATTAACTTATAGTTACATAGAAAATACAGATTCATATGCATGTGTAACTTGAGGTTACACAACACATAATAGAATGGGTCAGTTTGTGTACTTGGCAAATACACATAGTTTGTGACATGATTTTGATTTTGCAGTTATAAAGGAGTGTATTTGATAAGTACACAAAATACTGACTCACGCAATTTTTGTGTGTGATGTGTACATGAAAATTAAGGAAATCATTGAATGCCGTTAAGGATTTGGTGAAGGTGATAAAACCTATAGGACTGAGTGATAGGGCTCAGAGATATCTTTTGAGAGTTTCTTACGGTAAGCTAGTGATGATGTATTACGATGAGTATGATCCAGCTGTACCAAGTACAAGCAAACAAATCACTACCAACAAAAGCGGTGTCTTGAAGCTTTTGAACTGCTTTGATCTGGATTGCGACACACCTTGTTCTTTCAAATTTGGTGATGATAATTTTATAGAGTCTACACCGGCAAAGCTGGCTGGTTTATTTTACATGCAAAGGATTGGCAGTAGAAAGGGTCAAAATCTATTAAAGAACTTTTCTCATAAGGATTTGAATGACAATGTTTTGTACGGCAAGTTCTTCACCGACATTAAATCTACAACACATCAGACAATAGTGACTAAAACAAAGATTTTAGAGAAGAAAAAAGAACTTATGACCAAAAGGAGCAAAAGTGGGAAAAGAAAGAAAAATGATGAGAAGGATCTGGTTTGTTTGATAGGTTTTTATCTATGTTGTGTATTATTTTTTGGCGACATAAATGCTAATGGAGTGAACGTGAAATATCTTAGTATCGTTGAAACATATGAGACGGTGCTCAAGGTGTCTTGGCCTGACTTAATACACGAGCACTTGTTTGAAGAAATTCATGATAATATTGATTGCTTGGAAAATGTGAAGGCTTGTGTGCAGTACTTACTGGTAAAAGCTTGTGTGTAATTTCTATTCCAGCACTTTTAGTGTTACGTTCATGATATTTTAATATTAATTGCTTGACTAATTAAAATTTATATATGGTTGCATATATTGTTTGCTGAACATGCACCAGAAGGCTCAATCCCGAAAGTAGCAAATCACGAAGAAGATATCCCGCGTGTTGGAAGGTGGGATCCATACCAGATTTCGGATTACATTTCTGTAACAGACATGTCACAGTTTTCGGTAAGTGTTTGTTGGTTTATGTTTTGTAAATTTATGTTAATACCAACATAATTTAGATGTAATCAAAATTTTCATGTGTATATAGAAGTTACACATTTAAATGTGCTTGTGTAACCTATAGTTACACATGCAAACATAACACCAGTGAATTCAATTAATTTGTGTAACTATAGGTTACGCATATAAAATGTGCTTATGTAACTTTAAGTTACACATACAACTGAAAATTTGTATATTTAGAATGTTCAACTGTTTTTGCTATCTCTTTTTAACCTCTCCATATGTTCATTGCAGCCAACTACTAGCTTTGTGGCTGATTTTTCACAGCTTGAGAAGCAAATAGGTATATCAACCGTGTTACCAAGCAAGGACGACCTGCAAAGTTGGCTGAAAGCGCAGACAATTGAGAATAGCCAACTGAAACAAAAACTGCAAGAAAATCAAGCAATGTTCAAAGAAGTGTATGGAATTTCCATAGAAGGGATATCAGAAGGGAACCTTGAAGGAACACAAGAATTCAAGATTCACAATTTTAGCTCTAGAATTATGAGAGCAATGAGTATTGAACCTTACGAAGTGACACAGGAAGAGTTCATGAAACATAAAGATGGTGGACATGGAGGTACTGAGCATGGACTTACTGAGTAGGGAGATGGTGGAGATGGAGGTACTGAGCATGGAGATGTTGAGCATGAAAAAGAAGAGTCCGAGAAACAGACTGAGCAAGAGAAAGAGAAAGATGACACACAAACTTCCTTCCATGATGAATGTAAATAACTTTTTCATTTATAATATGCTTTAACTTCATAGTGATAATGATATATTAGTTGACATGTGTAGAGTTACCAAATTAGACTTGGTAATTTTCGAGTACACGGATGATATGGATGTGTAATCCCTATTTACACATGTTATATGCATGTGTAACTTCTAGTTACACTAGTTACACATGCTAGGTATCCAAGTAATATGCATGTGTAGCTGTCGATTACACATGATATATACTTCTTGAAATTGTTTAAAAAAAATTTAACATCATCAATTCAATCCTTGTGCAGTTCCATGTGTCAGTCTAGCAGCTAGAAATATACCAAAAATTATGCTGGCTCAAACTGCTGCAGAAGAGCTCAAAACGGCCCTAAGGACATACAGTTCGAGTATGAAGAGTGTCACAACATGCAAGACTCCTCCAAATCTCAAAAGGCCCACTGCAAAGGGAAATCCCACTACTTGAAGTCTTGTTGATGAGGCGCAAATGAAAGCTGGTGAAGAGACAACTGTTACAGATGATACGCAAAAGAAATCTGCAGAATGTGGAGTTGTAGATGGGGCGCAGGAGAAAGCCGCAGGTGATGATGTAACTGCAAAAGTGAACGAGGAGATACCTGCAACTTTTGGTAACTGTTTGGTTATCACTGCTTCAACTCAGCCAACATTGGTGACTTTTGAAGACAGTTTTGCTTCAACACAGTTTGAGGAATCTGCGGTGATAACTGCTACAACACCGCCAACTTCATGTGAAATTGCTGAGACCTACAGGTTGGTGCAACTAGGAGCTATCCCTGCTGACATGAATGTTGAATATTTTGAAATGCTAAATGAAATTGTCCGCAACATCAATAAAAGCCAACATGGAACTGTAGTGATAGAGAATGCGGAAGCTGGCTCTAGCGGTAACCACTCTTCCTTGTCTAACTTAATTCTCTTTTTCCTTACTTTTCTCCCTTTATGTTTTGTTTGTAAATCAAGTGTAACTTGAAGTTACACATGCTATGCAGGGAAAGTGTAACTTCAGGTTACACAATTATTACCATGTGCAATTTTCTTTTTGATGATTCCAAATTTTTACTATTTCACAGCTCAAAATCAGCTGAACTTTGATAGTGATCAAATGATGGAGAATGCACAACCTAGCTCAAGTGGTAAGCACTCTTACTTGTGAAAATTGTTGTGATTTTTTTTTCCGTTCATGTTTTGTTTATAATGCAAGTGTAACTTAAGGTTACACATTGTAAAATGCATGTGTAGCAGTATGATTCAAGTGTTCCTTTCTGTTACACATGATATGTAAGGCAAGTGTAACTTCAGGTTACACAAGTGAAGCATATGCAAATAAATTTTTTTTTTAGGATGCTTATTTTTGCTGTTGCACAGCTCAAACTCAGGAGAACATTGGCAGTGCTGGAGTAAATTTTAGCCTTGGACTTGATAACACTCCGAAACCAGTTGGAGAACTAGTCAAGGAAGCCCAGAAACGTGTTTTGAGGAATAGAATAATAGATCAAGATCATATGAAGCAGTATGAAAGGAAGCCAAATAAGAGTAAGAAGACTGCAAATGAAAAAGCAATAGTGGCAGTTCCAGAAGTAAAAGAAGGAAGAATGGACGCAGTTCCAGAAGTACAAGTAGAAAACATGGCTCAGGCTGCTGAAGAAGATGACGACACAATGAGAAAGGATGTCAAAGATTATGAAGTTATTGAAAGGCTTAATGGCGATCAAAAGAAGAAAGTGCTTGAATATTTCAACACTCATCCCCCGTCGTAAAATACCTATAACCAAAACTCATTCTTTACTTTGTTATTGCTGTTTAAATTTAGATTCGTTGTATCTTACTATTTGATTTTGTTATGCTATTTAATTGTTTCCTTCTTTCTAATGTAGACACATTGCTTGGATATTGTACAACGATGACCGCAGCCAATTCTGTAATATAAGTGGAGAATTAATGCTACAACTTGCCAACAGAGAAGCCTACTTGGAGGCTGAGTTCATTGATTTCTACATAAGAAGGTTGCAAACAAAGATGAACTCAAACAACAAGTATGAGAAAGTGATATTCCTCTCACCAAAAGCATACGTAAGTACTTAGAAATATTTAAAATTTTATTGCATTAATAATGTGTAGTGGGTGTTGTAAGACTATGATAACGTGCTCAGAGTTTTTTTCATGTGTAATCTGAGGTTACAAATACAGTTATAATGTGTAACCTGAAATTACAGATGCAGATATAATGTGTAACCTGAAGTTACACATACTTTTTTCTCTTTTGTAGAATCCAAAACCAAATAAGTAACTTGTGCTTACATAACCACTTGTGCATTTGTAACTTTTGTTTTAAAATGGTTTTTGCAGAAATCTTACTTGGAGGATTATGTTGAATTCAAGAGATTTTGGATTCCAAGGCTTGCTAAGGAGTATGAAAAGTACAAGGACAGTGCAGTCAGACTTTTCGCCCCAATGTTCAACAACAACACACACTTCACACTGCTGGAGTATGACTTGAAGAGATCTAATCCTTGGTCGTACATGAACTCATCAAATGTTAAGCAACTCAGGGGTCAACACTTAATCGATGCCAGGAAATATGCATTTGCAATAACTAGAGAACTGTCATTGCGCTGTCATCTAGCTCTTGGGATGAATGAAAATGCCAAGTACCTCGCTTCGCCCCCACAAGGTTCCATTCCTGTCTGTCTTCTATTTGTATGCAATTACATGAAGATGAGGATGAAGGGTAGACAGATGGACAAAAAATACTCATCAACTATGGTGTTATGGTGGACTGACAAGGTGAACAAGATGAGAGAAAGCATGCTTTACAAGATCCTTTCGGATCCATCCGCGAATGTGTAAACCAGTCGTCAGGATTAGAAAAAGAATCTACTACTTGCAAATATGTTGTTAGCCACAAGCAGATGTTATACTTGGAAAAATATGTTGTTAGAAACTTTTAAATTTCATCAGTTAGTATATTTTAGCAGTTCTTGGTTTTGAAAATAATTTTGGATTGAAATTTTTTGAATTAAAAACTTTTATCTTGTTAGAACTTTTACTGCTGTGTGTACAGATTTCAGAAAGTATGCAACAGGTTAAGTAACTATACATCTTAACTTGATGCAGAATGTGTAACCAGAGTTTACACATGCATTTATCATGTGTAACCTAATATTACACATGCATCCACAAAAGTGTAACTTGTGGTTACACATGCATATATTTGAGTGTAAACTCAAGTTACACAAGCCATTGATAGGACTTGCCCGGTAAATCAAAATAAAATAAAGTTACATATGCATTTATCATGTGTAACCTAATATTACAAATGCATTCACAAAGCAAGGTGTAACTTAAGTTACACATCCATATAATAACTATTTCTAGACAACATGTAAAGACATTAAATAGTAGAATGTATAACAGGGTCAAATGCTGAAACATAGGTTAAGTAAATCATGGTTACACATGCAATTAAGACAAATCTAAACCCAAAAAATGAAAAAATTACAATGTGTAAGCAATAGTTACACATCCATATTTTATAAGTGTAAACCAAAGTTACACATGCATTTCCCTTCTGAATAGAAACACATTTCACCTGTGAACTCACAAAAATATAAAAACTCAATATTATAAAATATGAATGAATGATCCCTGCACATAATCAACGTTGCAGAAAAATAAAAGCGTTTGGTCCATGAAAAACCAACATGAAGAAAACTAAAAAACAAATAATCAAAGACAAATAAGAATCCACACATCAAATCATTACTATCAGAAATGAACTTTGGTAGGCTCAAGCTAGTGATGTGTGAACTTCCGAGGATTCCTGCAACCTGCCTTGTTGTGACATGTTTCCTTGCAGTTGCTGCAACGAACTTTTCTCTTCACCTTTTTCTCACGTTTACTTATAATCCTCTTTCCTGGGGGTCTACCTGGTTGCTTCTTCATGGTAGGCGGGATGACGATGTCGTATGGATGATATTCAGCAGGCCTGTTGTAGTTGGGAATCGGCTGGATGGCATGCATATAAATCTTCCAAAAATAGTCGCTTGTAAAATACGGTGAAATGAAATCAATAGCCTCACGTTTAATCTTCCGTATGGCTGCAAGAGCATGAGCACAAGGAAAACCATATACGCGCCACCATGAAAAAAACAAAAACAAGCAAAAAATCAGTTAGTTGCACATACAAATCATAAAACACTCAAAATTAGCTAGTTACATGTGCATATACGGGATGTGTAACTTCAAGTTACACTTGCAAAATAGATGTGTAACTAGTATTTACACATGCATATATCTAATCAGAGAAGGAAAAAAGGAGCATACAGAGAGAAGAAAAAAGCATATGAAACCAAACCTTTGACAGGTGCAAGTCTCGTGTTCGAGGTCCACCATGTGAGACCTTTCGCTAATAACTTCAAACACGGTAGGACTAGCAACCAATACTTCCCAAGCCAAACCTTCATCTTGAAGAGCCGCAAGATTTTCCTCGTACTCCGGAGTCAATGGAGTCATCATATTAGCGCCAATTTCACGACGCTCTGCCATCAAACACATTATTTTCCCCCTAATTTGAAAAGGAAAAAAAAACTTATGAATACACACTACACCAAATTCCTGGATTAGTAACAGGAATTCGTAACTGCTTATGAGCCGTTACAAATTTCCCGTTACAAATCGCCGTTACAAAATTTTCGTAACATGCTGGACCCGTTACTAATTTTCTAAAAATTAGTAACACGCTACAGCCGTTACTAAATTTTTTGATCCGTTACTAATTTTTTATAGGCATGCCACTCACACGCTTGGTCACACTTCTGTCGTCACACCTTGAGTTTGTGCGTGTGCGACTCACACGACTAACATTATATTCCCACCCACGATTTTTTATACGAGAGGATATTTCCTCCCACGAGTGTGCGTGTTCCATGGATAAGCTAGCAGTGGACATAAATCGATTTCACTTTTATCATTTTTTTATCTCCTTTGCTCTGCGTTTGTTCAGGTGATGAACTAGGGTTTAGATACCTTTCAATCATTGAGGATATACCCTAGTGAAATCCAGATCGAGTTTTCATTTTTTTAGTTCCCTTTTTTTCTCTTCTGCTCCTGCGTCTCTTCTCTTTCTCTTCTCATCTCATCTCATCTCCTCCCCTGAAGAGATTGGGGTTTCAGTCAGAGATTAGAGATTATAGTTTGACAACAGTTTCAATCGTAAGTTTTTCATTAATCGTCTGTTCTTTTAATTAGGGTTTTGTATTTTATGGTTTTCTTCATCTGATAAATCGAATACGATTTTTTTGTTTTTTGTTTTTTGTTTTTTTTGTTTTAGGTTTTTGTTTTTTTTTTGTTTTAGGTTTTTGTTTTAGGGAATGAAAGTGATAATTGATTTAGGTTTTCTTGTTCAATTGATTATGAGATTCGGGTTTCTGGTTTAGGGAATTTTATTCAGATTTATTTTTAGATGCAGATGGGAATGAAGTTGATAAGTTGACTGGGATGCTACAAGGGGTTGGGATTGCTTCTGCTAGTGCTGATGGTGCCATCCTAACAACTTCTAAAGGTAATTTTGATGTTTTGGGTTATTGGTTATTTTTAGTATTCTGCAATATAAACCCAAATCTCTTGTAAGAGTGTTGTTTGCAGTCTATACTCTTAATTAGAATCCATTAGAGAAAAAGTAGCAAGATGAAGATTTTGCAGTATTGGGTATAAACCTTAATCTCTTGCTTATTTTGTTTGCTCTGCTCTTTGTAAAACTATCATGGTTGTTTTTATCTCTGGTTCATGTTTGTGATTTTGGATATGGAAGTAGCTTATGCTCTTTCTAGTTCTTCCTTCTGTATTTTCCAGAGAAGTTTAATTCTAGTTGTTAATGTTGTTGTCTAGCTTAATCTTGCTGCATACTTTGAGATGATGTTTCAATATAAGACTTGCAATGATTTTTAAACTATATATTTGGAAGCTTATAGAGTGGGTCTTTCATTGAGAAGCATCTAGATACTGTTTTTTTTTCAACATGTCAATGATTTGCCATGCCTTCTTTTTTGTACGAGTATTTATTTTGGGAGTCCCTTTTATTTTGACGATGCTTAGGCTTGGTTTATTAAATTTATGGAAGCCTTCTATAATTGAAAGGAATGTCTAGTTTGATTGTTCTATTGGTTTTATAAATTGTTAAGTTGGTTGTGTAAGGCTTACTAGATGGTTTGAAGATTACTTGTTACGAGTCTGTAGAACAACACTGAGGTCGGTAAATATTTGTGTACGTGTGTGCAGGTGTGTTTTCTATGAAAAGGGGATCTCCCAGGAGGTCAGTAGAGATGCTCTGGGGCATGTAAGTAAGGAATGTGACAAGCAAGGTTTCCCAATGAAGCAAGGAGTGTTGACTCCAGGCATAGTTAGGCTCCTACTACATAGAGATACACATAATGTGAATATGATTGTAGTTTGAGTTGTTCGATTGTAATTTCTTGGTCTCTATTGATTTGCATAGTTTTGTAATTCCACTAGTATTTTCTTGTCAGAAACTCCTTGCTTCCGTGGACAGGGAAGACGTAATGGTGAGAGGAGAAGGAATTCTGTCCGTGGGTGCATCATGAGCCAAGAGATGTCTGTGTTGAACTTGGTTATCTTGAAGAAGGGAAAGAATGATCCACCTAGGTTGACTGATATGGAGCATGGGTATGTTGTTAATTTTAATACATATTCCAGATTTTTTCATTTCTGTTGTGCTTTCTCGGTTGATACAGTTGTCGAGAGTGGTTGATCCCTGTAATTGTGGCATTAATATTGTTCTTTTCCTGCAAGATAAGGTACTGAGGCAGTGGTAATGTGCACATAATGTGGAAAAGAGAAGATCCTTCTAGATTCATTACTCATGGGGGGTAAATATTTCTTATCAAGTATAAAGGATATCGAGAATCAGATTTTCAGAGCTTCTGAATGTGGAAAATAGGTGTCCAGAATGATTGAAACTAACAAAGTTGTGTCTAAATTTTTGGATGGTGAAGGTAATTATTTTCTGGTTTATGTGTAAAACTTTTCCTTTTAATGTTGAATGTCCAATAGACCTGCGAATTACTGGTTCTTTTCTTTGAATTGTATATTCCGTGTGTTACGATATGATTTTATGTGATGCATATCCTTAGTAGAGTTTCTGTATTCGTAGGGACATCAGGGGAACCTATTTTTCTTGTGGCTTTTCATCTAAGATTATTGTCATAGGGGACTGGACCTTACCTCTCAAGGTATTTCCTTATTCATGTAGATCGATTAAGATTTATTTAGTTTTTATCGGATATCACATGGATGTTGTATTTTTGATACCTGTTGCCCATTGCAAACTTGTGTAGAACCTCCAAAACAGGTAACAAAGGCTATTATATGGTACGGTCGCCATCTTCACAATCGTCTTCATTAAGAAATCGCCTCACTTCATCATCGAGAGATGATGGCGATGAGAGCGGGAATGACTTTAATGAAGAGTTTTCAATGATCACATGAAGTCAATCGTCCACCTTGGACAGACTGTACATATGGGAAATGAAGCTCTATGCTGAAGTGAAGGTAATTGTTATGATTCATTTTGATGATAATAGTGGATATTGCGTTAACATTTAGGCACCCACTGTGCAGCATAGAGAGTTTTACTTGTATTAAACAAGCAAAAGAGTGTTTACCACTATCTCAAAATCGGATTTGTAAACACAGTTGCTCCATATATAGGTTATAAGTATAAGTTTTGCGTTTCGGTGACTTTTATTCTGTGCCTAACTTACAGTTACTAGCCTATACTTAAATCGAATCATTTTCTTTTCTGTAGGCCAGTGAATGTGTTAAGAAAAAGTATGACCAGAAATGCAACCAACTCAGTACCTTCCAGTGGCATTCGATAGTTTAGACCTGCTAATTTTTATTACTTATAATTTATATTCTGTTCTTTTTCTTATCAGAGAAAACCATTGAAGGTACTGCTGTGTTCAGGAGACGTTATACCGATTGTACAGGTAATATACATTCTAGTCGTGATAGTGATTGTTTCTATGTACTTCGTTGTCTAATCATATTTCTAGGCCTCTTCTCCATATAAACTGATTGGTTGTAATGTAACAACTTCAGGATGTGAACATTTTGTAATAAACAACGCAGGTTGTTGGAAGCATACTCATGATGGAAATACATACTCTGCCTGTGATGTAAGTGGTCCATCCACTTTGATGCAGGGTATACTGAATATTTGTCTCCTTCTGAACTGTTGTTTATTTGTAATGCATCTAATGTATGCTTTTAAATCCTTTCAGAAGCCGTTGGACTAGATACTGGTGTTTTGGAGCTTAAAGAAATAAAAAGACAATCAGAAATGTTGTTCTCACTCCTGAACCCATGATATCAGGTAGTGCTATTGTGAGCACTGAGAAGTTTCATTTTTGTTTCAACATGCTAGATTACAATGTGTTTTAGCATCAACTTGTATTCTTCACATGTATTACCTGGTGAGAGCTTATAGACTTTGGTTTGTTGCAGAACCAATTGCATTGATTGCCTGGCAGAATCAATATGAAAGACAAAGAGAGTGCCAAGTTATGGAGCTTCATCTTACCTAGTGGCAGTTAACCAGTTAAGTATCGTTGCATTTCCTAATTTCATATTCTCCCTTCTAGTAAGTCTTCTGCTCAGTGTACCTTACTTCCAACATCACCGTTACAAGACAAATTGAGCTAAGACCTATGTAATTATTCCTTGTTTGCATTTACATGAACTGCCTTTTTTGAACATTATTTCTGATGCCCAACATCACCATTGCTTTAGCTCTAAGTTTTAGGACTTGTATTTTCAAAAGAAAGTAGATAAATATTGTCTGGTGGCTGACTTAACTGACCTCATATATTCGACTCTAAACTATGCAGGTCTGAATTCTTCTCTTTCTCACTGACCCAAGCTTTCAACAAAAGCAAGCCTGCAAAGGATATAAAGCTTAGCTGGAAGGGTGGAGAACAAAGCATCTTCAAGATTTGTAAGTTTCGGTTATTCAAGTTTTGTTTTGTAGGCAGTTAGTAAGTTTTTGTGTTCCCTTAGAAGTTTGGAACCCTTCCATGTATTTCCTTAGAATTTTTGATACTTAACAGAAAAAAAAAGTTAGGTACTTAGAGAAATTTCAGTTCTTTTGTAATATAAATCTGATATGAGTTGAATGAATGTGATATGAATAGATTGAAGAAATTGTTGTTGAGTGTGGATGATGAATGTATGCAGGTATTGAATTTAGAATTCTGGCTAATTTCCGGCAGAAAATGAACTGCCAGTCAGGCTTGACCAATTTTGACCAGGTCAAGTTTGACTGGCGGTAAATTTTTTGTTGTTACGAAAAAATTCGAAACCACTGTGAACCGTTTCAATTTGCCACATAGTAACGGCTTTGTCCTGTTACTAAATTGCCACGTAGTAATGGCTCGGGGATGTTACGACTATCCTGTTACGAATTTTGCCGTAACGGCTCTGGCCTGTTACTACGTGGCAGGGTAGTAGTAGAGACAGAGAGCCGTTATTTAACTTGTTACAACCAAATTCGTAACGGATACATTGCCGTTACAAAAAAACTGTAATGCCCCGTTTTGTAACGGCCATTAGCCGTTACAACCCGTTTTATTAACGGCTCAGGTATGTTACTAATCCAGCAATTTGGTGTAGTGACATAAAGTGAAAAAACAAGAAATAAAAAGACAACAAAACAACTAAAAACACAAACACTCAATTAACCTGATCAAGAAGAGCAGATGCAGGCATCTTCTTGTGAACAAGAACCCAGCTATTGACTGATTCTGCTAGAGTACTAGATGTTCGTCCATACCGACAACCTTTGAAATAGGCATTCGCATATTCTTCAGGTGGGATGGTCTCGATGTAATCAGCCACCCAATCGCAGTTCAAGTCTCTAATCTTCTGTATGGCTTTCGCATGGTTTTCAGGTGAGAGTGCTTATGTCGCCTCTCGGAAATGGTCCATAACAAGAGAGTACCTAGGATCTGTTGCAGTGATGGGTATATTTTTCGTCAAATGATAGTAGCAGAAGCTGTGGAACCCATCTGGATAGACAAGTGGAACACCCTGCAAGAGTCCTTCATGGCGATCCGAAAGGAAGGTGATTGGCCTCCCATCACCAACAACTTCAGTCAAATTCCTCAAAAACCACTCCCAGTTGTCAACAGTCTCAGAATCTTCTAGTGTAAAAGCAAGGGGGAAAAATCCTACAAAAAAAATCGAAAGAATAATAAGTTTAACACAAACAGAAAAGAATGTGTAAATACAAGTTACACATGCTAAAACAAATGTGTAACTTAAGGTTACATATGCTATTTTCTTAGTTACACACTGAGTAAAGTAATGTGTAACTGAGAGTTACACATGTGTAACTCTCAGTTATTTTTCAACTGAAGTTGTTAAAAAAAAGAAGAAAAAAAACATTAAATAAAACATACCTTTACCACCATTGATCCCAGTAGCTGCCATCAAGCAACCTTTGAATGTACCAGTAAGGAAAGTAGTATCCAAGTATACCATTGGACGACAAAATCGGTACCCTTTTATGCATGTAGCAAATGCGATGAAAATCCGTTGGAACTGTTTATTTTCACGTTCAAACTTTATCACGCTACCAGGGTTGGTCTCCCTTATATCATCAATATACCATACCAAGTGCGAGTAGGACTTGACATCGTCTCCGTAAATCGTCTCATAAACCTTTTCCCTAGAATTATAGGCCTGATAGTACTCCATGTTAATACCATAGTTGGTCTGGAAATCAGCAGAAGTTTTCTTGGGCTTCTTGTGAGGATTTTTGCGAACTTCTTCCTCAATTAAAGTAGACGAGAAGCTGGTGGAGTAAGTTTGGTTCAAGTTGCGGCCACCAGCACCACAAATGTGCTCAGGGTTATAAGACCTGACCTGAAGAGGTTCATACAAAATATAAAGTGAAAAATTCAACCAGAAAACAATATGGTGCAAAAAACATCATGTGTAAACCAAAGTTACACATACTGTAACAAAACATAACATATGCTAAGCATTAGATGACAGAACACGGAAAACCTACCTGAAACATTTCGTTCCTTTCATCGATAGAAGTTGCATGGAATTTCCAGCCGCATTTTTCATCTGCACACTTAGCCGTGAACCTAGAACGCTCATTGTGAGTTACAATCATTTGAAAACCAGTGCGAAGACGATAATTGGTTAAAGCAACCCTGACTTGCTTAACTCCTTCAACAAACACATGACCAATCTCACCAAGAACCTTGGGCCAACCATCCGATAACAAAGGTTTCGCAGGCTTGCTTCTATCTTCCAAATACATTGAAACAGTAACATTGTTTTTGGACGAAGACATACTACTAGACTCATTAGAAATAGAAGAATCTGCCCTAGAGCTGGAGGAAGAGGCCACACGAGGAACATTTTGCAAGAAAATATCAACAATGGTCTTTTGTTTACTATTTGTGATGGATATAAGAGCTTGCAACGAAAAATCACAGTCAAGCGGGAAATATTTCCCACTTTCTCGAAAGAAGAAATTAATAACAAGAGGAGTAAACTGCTTCCATTCCCGGCAAACTTGTTCCTTAAACTCTTCAAGTCTGATCTCAGTGTTAACACGCAGGGTAATAAAATATGAAAAGTATCGAACAACAACAATGCAACTAACAGAATCCATGACAACCTGAAAAATATCAAAACACACAATAACAATATCAAAATTTTAAAACGAACGCAATTCACTCGGGGGCGTTGCCCCCTCGTGAGAAGTATATTCTATGCGGCAAGCTAAATATGAGTAAAAGATACAGACGATACAACTATTTACACATAAACATGTTATAGGACATATATATGTAACTTCAACTTACACATGCTTAAAATACAACAGGATACATATGTGTAACCTAAAGTTACACATCCTGTAACAAAAAAAACATGTGCATCTTCCTCACACATGATTAAAAATACAAATAGGATATATGTTTGTAAACTAAAATTACACATGCTGCAACTAAAAAACATCTGCATCTTACTTAAACATGCTTAAAAATACAACAAGATATATATGTGTAACCTAAAGTTACACATCCTGTAACAAAAAAACAGCATGTCCAACAAATCAAACTGAAGTTGTTCTACTGAAACAAAATTGCTTCTTCATACTCCTCTCAGTATCAACAAAAATTAAAACAACAAATTAAGCAGATCGGACATGAAAGAACAACAAATAATTCAAAAAAATAATTGAAAACAGATCTAAAATCAAAACAACATAAAATTCTTACCTAGATTTGCTGTTTTCTTACTTCTGAAACAATGTTCTTACTATTCCTCTTCTCGGTATCAACCAAACCTGTGTAAGAATCAACAAAAACATAATCAGTATCAAAACCAAATAAAAAAAGTGAAAAAACTAGATCGAAATGGTAACAATCAAAAATCAGTTGAGTTGAAAACTAAATCGAAATAACAATTCGTACCTACGTTGATTTCTGTATTCCCAACTGTCTTCTTCCTCTTCTCAAACTCAACAAATTCGAAACATAAAAAAAAAATCAAAATCAGTAGAACATCAAAATTAAAAAATCGATTAGAAAACTAGTGAATCAAGCAACAGAAAATATAAATCGAACAAACCTATTTGTTGTTCATCAATGCACCTTCACAATCTCGTCAGATCTGAAAACAGATGAATACATCTCAACGAAATTTATAGAAAGATTCGTTTTCTTCTTCTCAGCTCAACGAAAAAGATGAATACAGCTCAACGAAATTGTTCTTCTTCTCGTTTTCTTCCTATCAACCTAACGAACTTCAGTAAGAAACTATCAAACACAAGAATTCATCTGAAAAAAATCTCCAATTCTATTTCTGAACGAGAGCGGAGAGAAGAAGAGCTGATTTGATTTGATTAGATTTTGAGTTTACGGTAGGTATAAAACGTCTATAAATACTGAAGGTTAATTTCGGAATTTTATGATTTATTAAAAGATTCGATGACGTCATAAAATCCGGAAAATTTTAAATCCTGGCCCCAAAAATAAAAGTTCTGGGCCTAGAAATATGAGAATTTGAAAGTATGGAGTAGAGGGTGGAAGATCCATTTTGTGGGGCTTGTAAATGTTGAACCCATATAGTAGGGGGGTTCTAGTATTTTTCACTTTGTGTAAAGCACGGACGAGTGTTCAGGCAGTTTATTATTGACGGGTCTCAACCGGGTCAAGGGTTGAGTATCCCAAACAATTTTACCTTTTTGTTATACGAAGAACACAAATAAAATAAACAACAAGGGTAGCCCTGTTGGCCGCCAAATTATATGTTCAATTCTCGCTGATGTCTGATGAAAAAAAAAAATTCAGTCTTTACTAATCTGTTAGTTTATGTTTTATTTCAATCTTATGTCTTTCTAAACTACTTTTGATCCAAAAACTCAGGATATAGGTTTTCTTTTCATTTGTTTTATCAGTGAATTATGAGTAACTAACTTGTTGTTTCTTCAATATGTGTACGCAGTTTGATTTATCTCCAGTTGTGTTTGCATTTATGTTCATTGTGAACAAAGCGTTTGCACAATATGTCATCAAGCTTTTGCTTAAAAGATAAGTTTGTGTGAGTGTCTCTAGTATCTTTGGTGTTTAGTGGAAGAATTTTTGGCTCAGTTTCAACACATTGAGTCTGATTCAGAACATATCCCGCTCTCTAAAAGATTAAACAAAAACTCAAAACTCAAAATTCCAGTTTCAAATGTAAAGTATGTTTCCTGGTCTTACTCGGATTAACATTTAACAGCTGCTACATTTACCATACCGGAGATGATACTAGTATTTTTTGTTCCCATGTTAAGAGCCTAAATATACTCTTTCATTCATATCCAATATACCCTCTAAACTCTAATTCTTATTTCAGCTCAAAAGTCTTTTTGTTTCGTTATCATTCTAGCATTAGAAATCCTAAAACTATTTTTATAATGGAGGTAGGAATTTCTAACCAAGTGGTATTTATATTGAATGTTATGCCATCAATCACTCTAACGAAGCTTGCAAGATGCTGCAAATTTTGTAGCAAAGGCACACGAAAAACCATATTTTTTTTGGAAAGGCTGCTAACATTCGAAGAAATATCTCGTCTCTCTAAAAGTTCTGTTCCAACATCAAAGAAGAACATGAAATTTTTTGTCAAGACCACAGTCTTTATAACTCCTAAAGATAGTATTGCCATTAATATGGACTTTCTACTAAAAAAATATGTCTCACAAGATACTAATAAAACTAGGCTAGGAAAAAGATTCAGGATAACTGATGATCCAAATCCCACTCTGTCTAATGACGAGAATTCAATATCTGACACCACATTTGACAACACAACAGATAATCAGACAGCTCACATGTTCATAACAGGAGATAAACAAACAGTACACGCATAAAAAAAATCATGTTGATACTACTCTCTTTACTTCTAGTCTTTCCTTTTCAGTTTTATTTCCTTTCACAATATACCCTAATACGTTATATAGTGTTTTAGATTTTTTCATAATCTCTTCTTTGCTTATTGAAAATGCGGGGGTCTAACAACCACACCCAACAATTCGTTTGGAAATCTGAGAAGACTTACTCCAATACTCTTTCTAGAGAATCAACTAGACAATCATACCCAATATAGATTAATGTATATCAAAGAGTTTAATATCTCTAACTCTTAATTCAATCCGCAATCAGCAAATAGAAATCTGCGAGCCTGATTGAATATAAGAGGAGTTACTTGAAAGGTACCAAAGACCAATGTTCAAGTGTCAATCAATGTAAATCAACAACCAAAGGTTGGATATTCTAATTGATTGATCTTAAACGCACAACTTGTGATATTTCAATTATATAACAAAATATAACGCGGAAAAGAAATAACACAGATACCAGAATTTTGTTAACGAGGAAACCGCAAACGCAGAAAAACCCCGGGACCTAGTCCAGATTCAACACCGCACTGTATTAAGACGCTACAGACACTAGCCTACTACCAATTAACTTTGTACTGAACTGTAGTTGAACCCTAATCAATATCACACTGATTCAAGGAACAATTACGCTCCTTACGTCTATGATCCCAATATGATACTATGCACTTGATTCCCTTAGATGATCTCACCCACAACTATGAGTTGCTACGACCCAAAGTCGAAGACTTGATATATAAATCTGTCTCACACAGAAAAGTATATATGATTGAATAAATCTATCTCCCACAGAAATACCCAAGAGTTTTTGTTCCGTCTTTTGATAAATCAAGGTGAACATGAACCAACTGAGAACCCGGACGTATATTCCCGAAGAACATCCTAGAATTATCAATCACCTCACAATAAACTTAATCGACTAGCGAAACAAGTTATTGTGGAATCACAAACGATGAGACGAAGTTTTTTTGTGATTACTTTTCTATGTTTCCTATCGGAGATATAAAATCTCGAGCCAATTATTACAATTGCACTCAACATGATAGAAATAGCAAGATCAGATCACACAACTAAAAAGATAATAGTTGGGTCTGGCTTCACAATCCCAATGAAGTCTTCAAGTCGTTAACCTACGGGGTCTCGAGAAGAAACCTAAGGTTAAAGGTGAATCGACTCTAGTTATGCAACTAGTAACACACAAGAGGTGTGGGGATTAGGTTTCCCAGTTACTAGAGTTCTCCTTTATATAGTTTTCAAATCAGGGTTTGTAATCTAAGTTACCTTGGTAACAAAGCATTCAATAATCACCGTTAGATGGAAAAACATGATTCAACCAAGCTAATATCTTTCAACCGTTATATCGAACTTAGCTTGTTACACACAAATGAAATGTACCCTCATTTAGGTTTATGTAACCGTACCTAAACGTGTACACCAGGTTGGTTCACAAATAGTTAACCGAGGTTAGACATATGATTACTCTCATATCAACCTTATTCATCTTAACCATAACAAGTTCAAATTACTCAAATGAAACTAGTTAAGAGTTGTTCAATTGTTTAGAAAACACAATTGAAATCAAATCAGTTTGATTCACTTGAATCAATCATGAACATTATAGCCACGGTTTGCAAGATTGCATTCCTTATGATTTAAATGTTTAAGTTCATGGACTTGACCGATTTGGCAAAGTAACCAGCTTAAGTATGTGTAAGGGTATGAGTACTTAAGTAACCAGTTTTGAATTTTTTAAGTTTCCAAACTGAACATAAATTTTCGGTTCAAAAACTTCCTCCAGTATGCGTACGGGTACGCATACTTAAGGTGACTAATTAAGAGTTTTGCCAAAACCAAACTCAGCAGAAATTCTTGGTTCGAGAACTTCCGCCAGCATACTTAACCTGTCTCCTTCACTAATTTCGTATACACACATATGAATACTCTTGGCTCCCAGTTTATGGACTTATACACTAATGTGCGAACACACTATATATGCTTATATCCAAAGATGGTTACATCATCAACTCTTTATTTTAATCATTGAAACATTCTTCTATAATGACAATAGCCTTTTTCACACACTATTAGCATCAAACCAATTTTCAAGATATTGAAATAATCATTATTGAAACCTTCCAAGTCTTACACCAAATGATTGTATCACACAAACCATGTAAGATGTTACTCGGAAATTTTCTCATGATAAAAGATGAACTTGGTCGAAGCGAAGGCTTACCAACACATATTTTGAGAAATATGTAAGTGAGATATACTCATCTCGAAATCTCAAATGTGTATAGAGAAAACTATATCATAACACGACTTATGTCTCAATATAGGAGATAGTAGAAATAGACTTTCCAAGTGATAGATAAGTTCAAGTCTCCACATACCTTTTGTCGAAGAAGTTACAAAAGCTCCCCTTAGTAGTTCTTCATCTTGAAGAGATGAACGTTGAGAGATTTAAGCTCAACTACACTATCTATGTCCTAGTCCAAGACATCTACAAATAGGATAGAAATCAAGACTTATAGTTTTGATCACTAACATTGATAAACATGCTTGAGATAGCAACGCATGCGAGTTTGATCGAGCAATGCTCTAACACTTATAACTCTTAGTTTTTTTCATTATTATTTTTATTTTCATTCTACATATCCTTTATATATCTTTTTTCTTATTTTTATTATTTATTTGTCGATAGTTTCTTTTTATCCTAGTTTAGATACTTTAGTTTCCATGAGGATCCTTTCCTGGAATGTTCAAGGATTTAAATCCTCTATTAACAGAAACCATCTTAGTGATATTATTAGGTCTCAGAATCTAGTCATTGTCTTTCTATGTGAGGCCAAAATGAATCAAGTCAAGAGTAAACCTCTTTTGAATCATTAGTAATATTCCAATTAATAGTGCTTTCATTGAACCAATTGGTCTATCACGTGGTCTAGTATGTCTATGGAAAAATGGATTCACTTGTGAAATAATAGGGGATAAATAAAATATGTTCAATGTCATTGTTCAGGCTGATCCCAGTAAGCCAAAATTTTTACTCACTTGTATGCATGCTTATTCTATCTATACTAAAAAAGATAAATAGATTTACATCAACCAAACTAGCAAAAATAGTCACTACCCTTGGATTTAAGAGACCTTAACTTCCATTTGTTAGATGATACCAGTGGTGCATCTTCCTCAGCTGATGGTTGGTTTAATAGTATAATTTCTAATAATGGTCTTTAGGATATTGGTTATGTTGGTAAAAACTACACTTGCACCAGCAATAATTAAGGGACTGGCACTAGAAGGTCTAGAATTGATTTAGATTTATGAAATGGTGAGTGAAGTAGAAAATTTTCAATTGTCAGACTCATGAATGCAAATCAAGTAGGAAACGATCATACTCCCATTTTGCTAGTCAATGATGCCACTATCTCTGACTATTGGAAACCATTTAAGTTTTTCTTTACTTGGTTAAATGATGATACTAGTGCTTCTGTTATTTATAATGCTTGGAAAATCAATATCAATGATTTTTCTGCCTTCCAATTTGTGAAAAAGCTTCAGTCAACAAGGAAAGAGTTATCAATCTACAACAAAGAGCATTTTAGCCACATCAATCAAAAAATAAATAATTTACAACATGAGTTAAATATTATTCAAGCTCAACCTCCAGACACCATCCCTCAAAATCATGTTATCACCATAAACAAGAAACTTAACAAATGACACAAGACCAGATACCACTTTCTTAAAGATGTGGATAATGTTAGAGCACTGCTCGGTCGAACTCGCAAGTGTTGCTATCACAATCTTGTTTTTAAATGTTAATGATCAAAACTATAAGTCTTGATTTATAGTCTATTTATAGTGATGCCTCAGACTAGGATAGATTGTGTAGTTGAGCATTAGACTTCACGATGTTCATCAATTGAAGAAGAAGAACTACTAAGGAGAGCTTGTAGAACTTCATCAACCAAAGGTATGTGGAGACTAAAACTCATCTATCACTTGGAAAGTCTAATTCTACTCTATCTCCTATATTGAGACAAAAGTCGTATTACTATATAGTATTCAATTATACACATTTGAGATTTCGAGTTGAGTTTAACTCGCTTACATATTTCTCAAAATATGTGTTGGTAAGCTTTCGCATCAACCAAGTTCATCTTATATTCTTGATGAAAGTCAAAAGATGATCATGTAAAAATCGTCGAGTAACATATTACACGATTTGTGTAATACAATCACTTGGTGTAGACTTTGAATGTTTCGTTATGATTATTTCAATATCTTGAAAATTGCTTTGATGATAATAGTGTGATAAAACGGCTATTGTCATCCTCTAAGAAAGTTTCAATGATTAAAATAGAGTTTAAAACTATTGGATTATAAACATGCATTCTTGCATGTATGTGATCCATGGCCAGAACTATAATATGCATACCCGTATGCGTACTTATAGTTGTGGAATTCTGTGTACCAAGTAAACATACCGGTGCGCGTACTTGCATAAGGTATAGGTCCGAGAAATTCTGCTGGGTTTTGGAAGTGTACTTAGGTATGCATACCCATTCGCATACTGGCGAACCCAAACTCAGACCAGCTACATAGGTAAGCGTACCCGTATGCATACTTGAGTGTTTAAAGTTCTAAAATCGGTTGGATCATAACTAATACATTTATATATTAAGAAATGCATTATTTGCAAACCGTGGCTATAATGTTCATGAATTGATTCGAGTGAATCCAACTGATATTGTTTCAATTGTATTCTTGTATACTTCTATGAGAATATACCAATCGAACAACTGTTTAACTAGTTTCATTTGAGTCATTTGAACTAGTTGTGGTTTAGATGAATAAGTTTGATATGAGAGTGTTCATATAGCTTACCTCGGTTAACTACCGTTGAGCCAACATGGTGTACACGATTAGGTACGGTTACTCAAACCTAAATGAGGGTACATTTCATTTGTGTATAACAAGCTAAGTTCGTTCTAACGGTTGAAAGATATTAGCTTGAGTCTAATCAGGTTTTCATCTAACGATGAATATTGAATGCTTTGTTACCAAGGTAACTTAGATTGCAAACCATGATTAGAAAACTATATAAGGGAGAACTCTAGCAACTGGGAAACCTAATCCTCACACCTCATGTGTGATACTAGTTGCGACTAGAGTCGATTCTCCTTTAACCTTATGATTTTCACAAAACCCTGTAGGTTAACGACTTAAAGACTTCATTGGGATTATGAAACCAGACCTAACTATTTTCTTTGTAGTTGCATGTTATGATCTTGCCCTGTTCTATTGTATTGGGTACTATCTTCTCTAAGATTTGCTAGAGATTCATTCTCCGATAGGCAAGATAAAAAGTAGTCACAAACATCTTCGTCTCATCGTTTGTGATTCCACAATATCTTGTTTCACTATCATAGGATTAAGATTATTGTAAGTTGATTGATAACACTAGGCTATTTTTTGGGAATCTAAGTCCGTTTTATCAATTGATTCATGTGCACCTTTAATTTTTCAAAAGACGGAACAAAACTCGTAAGTAATTCTGTGAGAGACTGATTTATCTATTCCAATAGACTTTTCTGTGTGAGACAGATTTGTTTATCAAGTCTTCGACTTTAGGTCGTAGTAACTCTTGGTTGTGGGTGAGATCAGCTAAGGGAATCAAATGCGTAGAAACCCTACTGGGGATCCTCATAAACAAAATCATAACTTCTAATCCATTAATTAAAGTACAAGAATGATTATAGTCAATAATAAACTACAAGCGTTGTCAATAAATTTGGAGATAGATTTTTCGTCTGATAATAAACAACGCTTCAGTAATGTGTATTACATATATAGTTGAGTATGTAATATGATATATTTACATCTCTCTTAGTTTGATTGTATTGTGTTATAACATACATTGTCACTGACAAAATATATGTGATCTATGTGATATACAAAAACAAAGGAAATAAAATCGATACAAAGTTCATTTTGAAGATTTTATTATATATTTTATTTAGTTCAATTAAATGTATAATATTAGTTCATCTGTTGAAACAATGGAGTTTGGACAACCTCATGCTATGTCTTTTCCAGATATAGTTTTAGAACTTTAATTATTAATCTATATGAACAGTTTGATTACTAGTAGTGCACTATCTTAAAATCAGACTTTAATGACTTACATATGTTTTTGTATATATAATCGATTATTTGTTGGGCCGACCGAGAGAAGCGAGGAAGGACCCTATATATGGTGACTTTGTGTCGATGTGAAGCATGACTTTTTTTTCTTCCAATTATACATAAAGAGATTGGATTTCTCTTTGGCCTCCATTAGCATTGGAGGACATTTTTCTGATATCCCAAAGTTTGATGGTTTGATCTTTCCCATTTGAAATAAAATAACGTCCATCCCCACGACTGTCGAGAAATGTAATGCCTTCTAGATGTCCCATAAGGATACCTGCTGCCTTTCCTTCTGCCTTAAAGCAACGTCAATTCCTCAAATTACAAAATCAAATTGTTTCAAAAAAACTAATTACAAAATCAAATTCAAAATCTTTATAAACAAGAAGTAAGAACTTGATTCATACTTCATTAATCCTTTAAAGATAATATTTCCTCTGTCTTTTTTTATCTGTCCTAATTTCCACTTTGGTATGCCTTTTTTTTTTAATCTATCCACTCTATTTATAGACACATTTTTTCCTTAAACTATCAAATATACCATTTATTTTTTATAATCATAAAATCATATTTAATATAAACTTAATTCTTATCACCATATATAATAAAAAAATCTACTCAGTATATTTGTATTAAACGTCATTCCTTTTCAAATAAAACCATTTATTGATAGTTATAAAAATTACTAATAAAACTTTTACTTATTCTTACATAACTTTTTAATTGTGGATTCCATAATAAAAGCAAGATAAGTTTGTTTATTTTTTCTTAAAATATTTCCTAAACTAATAATTAATACTATCTAATTTATAAATTTCAATATGTTAATTTTAGTTTTGGTAACAACATAACATAGGGCTAGTCAAGGGTTAGTCATGACATTTTATAGAATTTCGTTAATATTTTGACAAAGTCAACCATTAATAAATCAACCCAATACCAACTTCTTTCCATTACGCAACCACTAAAAACCAAGTGACAGAGATCTGATAATTCGCCCATAACTTATCATTCAGAATCCAATCAAACTAGAAGACTGCATCCATTAAATAACAAAAACGGATTATTATGTAATAGTGAATCCAGTGACATAAAGTTAAAATACAGAGAAAGAAAAAAAGAGCAATCCTCAAAGAAATACAAAGGTTTGTGTCAAACCTCATGGAGGGACAGTTTATCAGTCAATTAGTATTGACGGACTGATTAAAATCGGTTAAGATGGTTGGCATTCAAAATATGTTTTAGCCCTCTAAATAGTTAACTCAACCACAAGCGAAATGGGTAGAGTAAACAATCCACACACATGCATCAGAATCCGCTGAAATGGGTAGAGTTAACTCATATTCTTTATATTTCGATGTCTCCCTGTTCTATATTGTTCTTCTCCTCTCACTTTACTCTTTTCCTTCATTTTTTACGGTGGATGAAAATAGTAGCAGAGATGGACAAGAATCCTCCAGGTGATCCAAAATTACTTTTCTTTTTTCACTTGTGATTATGTTTCTATTAAGCGTGTGTATAGTTTCATGTCGATTAAGCTACTTATTTTCTAATCGAACCCTAATTTGGGTTTCCACTAGTACACCTATGGCAGTGTTTATTAATTAGGGTTTAATTGTAGAAATCAATTACGGTCAGTGTGAAAATGTGAAAAAGATAGTTTTAATCTTTATATTTATGCTTAATCTGAATCGATTAAAATGTTAAAGAATCTGGAGTCTATAATGTTTTAATTTGGATAAGATTAAAACGATGATTGGGTGAATTAGACAGAAGATTCTTCTATCAATTTGTTTTGACCTAGTGGGTGAAGGTTTAATTAGAGTTCTGTACCAGGATTTTTTCCTGATGGGCAACTTGGTGAACTTAATTTGAAAAATGATCCTTTAATAGTTTTACAAAGATGAATTCTTGTACCATCTTTTGTTTTGGTGGCTATTACTTGCCTCCTTGCTTATTGTTTAAACCCAAAATTAATTTCCGCACATCATCGTCCCTGCTTCTAGCCCATTTTATCTCTCGTTTCCACTTTATTTGTAATCTCTATTTTTTTTTATCTTTGTTCAATTTTTTAGTTTGAATAAACGACCGATTAAGGATCCATTATTCAGAGTTTATTAATTTCAAGATAAACTCGTTACGACAAGTTTATCAATTAATTTTCGTAGGTAATAGAAATCATGGTTCTTCTTTGCTTTTTAAACTAAGATTCAATTTATGATTTTGGGTTAGTATCAATTTTTCATTTAGTTCTTCATAGAAGATGAGCATGAGATATGAGAAGATTAATAGCAGTAAGTTAAGAGAGAAGGTTTCATCAAAGTTGATTAATAGCATGAGATATGGACTCAAGGCGTGCCATAGGAGCAAAGGTTTCATCAAAGTTGATTCCTTCAATCTGTGAATAACCCTGAGAGACAACTCTATCTTGGTTTCTGACAATGGTGCCAAATTCACTAGACTTGTTCTCGAATATCCATTTAGTACCAACAATATTGATATTGGGGGGACAAGGTAAGAGCTTCCATAAATCTTGTCTTTGGAACTGATTTAACTCTTCATGCATTGCATTCACCCAAAAGGGATCTCTAAGAGCTTCATCAATGTTTCTTGGTTCTACTTGCAATAGATAATAACCAAAATTGCAAATATTTTGAAGTTGTCATCTCGTCTTAGCCGTGGAATCTTTTCCTCCAATAATACTGTTAGTATCATGATTTTTTTGAACCCACAGATGCCGCGGAGGGGCACGTTCTTGTTCAACAGGAATCGACCGACTAGGGATTTTCTCATCATCACTAGAAATATCAGGATCAGTAACTGTTGGAACAACTTCTACTGATTCTGGGATTTCTTTGACTTTCTCAATTGTCTCGGTCGGAGGCAATTCAGCAGGAGAGTCATCATGAAGAAAATTACTTAGATCATCAATGATAACATTTGCAGATTCCATCATGACTTGGGTTCTGAGATTAAAAACTCGGAAACCACGACTATCAGATGCATAGCCAAGAAAAATGCCTTCATCGCTTTTTGAGTCAAATTTCCCTTTTTGTTCACGGTCCTTTAGAATGTAGCACTTACTGCCGAACACTCTGAGATAGTGCAAGTTGGGTTTCTTACCGTACCACAACTCATAGGGAGTGTTTAAGGTCTTTGATTGTAAGTAAACACGATTGATCAAGTAACAAGCTGTAAAAACATCCTCTCTCCAAAACCTTAATGGTAAGTTTCTGTTATGGAACATTACCCTTGACATTTCCTTAATGTTCTTGTTCTTCCTTTATGCAACTCCATTAGCTTGTGGAGTAATGGGTGGAGAGATCCCTATAGAATCACAGTGTTCAACTACTTTGGTGTCTTTGAATTCCGTGCCACAATCCCTTCTAATTTTCTTTAGTTTGCGACCCTCTTCAGTCTGGATTCTATTAACAATAATCTTGAATTCACTGAGGGTTTCATTTTTGTGAGCCAAAAAATCCACCCAAGTGAATTTGGTGTAATCATCTACCATAACTAAAACATACTTCTTTCCAACAACAATAGGTTGTTGAATTGGTCCAAAGAGATCCGTATAAATTAAATCAAGTGGAGCTTTATTGAGAATCTCTCGAGATGATTTATGTGGAAATTTCATTTTTTTACCCTTTTGATAGGCACCACATACACCTTCAACCTAAGCATTAATTTTGGGAACACCTCTAACAAGTTCTTTGTTAATGGTCTTAGTTAGAAGGCGATAATTGATGTGACCAAAATGCTCATGCCAAAGATGTGTAGATTCCACCTTAGTCAAATAGAAACAATTACTGAACTGAGTATCCAACCGATAACAGTTGTTTTTCCACGTGATCCTTGAAAAATCACTTTTCCAGAATTGTCTACAATGTTACATCCATTAGCATTGAAGACAACCTTATGGCCTTTGTCACATATTTGACTAACATAAAGAAGATTTGCAGTCATACGTTTAACGTATACCACATCATCTATGGATCAACATCTGAGAAACTTGCAAAATATTTTCAAGTCTCTCTTGGCAAGGAGTTTAAAATGAGCAATGTTGGTGAATTATAATTCTTTTTGGGTTTGCAAGTTCAACAACACAAAGATGAAATTTACTTATCTCAAGAAAAATATGCAAGAGATCTTGTCACAAGATTCGGTCTTGATAAGTCAACTCAAAAACTGACTCTTATGCCTACCACGGGTAAACTACATCGAGATGAGAAAGGTGTAAATGTGGATCAAAAACTCTATCGATCTATCATTCGAATCCTTTTATATCTTACAACCACTAGACCTTCTATTACTTTTAGTGTTGGTTGTTTTGCTAGGTTCCAGGAAAATCCAAAGGAATCTCATCTTGCATCTACGAAAAGGATCATACGATACGTCAATCACACTGTCGGGTATGGTCTATCTTACACTTTTGATACTAACACTGATCTTTCTGCCTATTCGGATGTTAATTGGGCAGGATGTGTGGAAGAAAAAAAAAATTATATCAGGGGTTTTTACTATTGAATCTTTTCGCTTAGCATAACAAGAAAAAAAATTCACAATCCCTATCTACATGTGAAGCATAATATATTGCTGCAGGCTCATGTTGTACTCACCTTCTCTGGATTAAACAAATGCTTGCTGATTATGGAATTGATACTGGAATGATGAAGATCTATGAAAAGTCTAGTGTATTTTGAATCACTGAGAATCCCGTTGAGCACTCAAGAACTAAGCACATTGATATAAGGTATCATTTTATTCGAGATCTCTATGAAAATGGTATCATAAATATGGAATTTGTGCCTTCCGAACGACAATTGGCTGATATTCTCACCAAACCATTAGATATTGCTATATTTTCAAAACTTACGGCAGTCCATTGGTGTTGTTTTGGTTCATTAGTCTTTCCTAAATTCTTGCCCCTTCACTTATCTCGATTTGTTGGGAAATTGAGTTTGGAAATCCAGTTTAAGTGTTACTTCAATTCTATATTTTTTTTTCAGTAGTTGAATTTATGTTAAGTTTCGTAGTGTGTTTCAATAAAATCCTTATTTTATTGTAAAAGTAAGGTTGCTCTTGTTGTTCTTTAGGGAATGACATTTTATGGGGGAGAGTTCTTAACTGAGCTTGTGCTTAATTGCCAAATCTTTGTGGGGAGTGCGGCTGTGGAATATTTTAGGACTTTTCTTATATCTTTATAAACTCATTAATGCACTAAGTTTCGACTATGTGAAATCATCGAAACAAGAGTTTGTATGTTTTTCTCTTTTGGTCATGAAGTATCTCTATGAAAATTTCATGAGGTGGACGCAACTAGCACAAGTTGCTTCCAAAAAGTGGAAGAAACTTTCTCAAATTGACTTCAAAAAAATTATTTTTACCCCTTGGGGATATTTGTGCAAGGTCAATAAAAGTGGAGGGTATTTATAAGATTCTCACTAGTTCAAAAGGTTGGTTTATAAAATGCATCAGACAAGTCATTTGTTTATAAAGAAACAGGTGTTTGATACATCCTTTTTTTTTTTTTTGAAAATATAATAAATTACCAAAAGCAGAGGATTAATCCATTGACTCAAACTCATTGGAGATCAAATCAGTATGATTTGCTCCTTCGATGACTAAATCTTCAAAATTAATACCAACTGAAGAGTTTACAATAGAAATTAAGTTACAAACATTCTGAGCTTTGACAGAGTCAAAAGCTATTGAAAGAATTAAAAACCTAGGTACAAAATTTAACAAACATTCAGTTCGATCTTCTCTTCTTCCCTTTTTAGCCAAAAAATCATCTACTTTGTTTGTGCGTCTGTCTACATGTTGGAAACCCAAAAAAGAAACTAATGTTGCAGCTGTAGCTTTTACTTCTTCTAAGATTGCTATGCATTTCCATTGGACTGAAACTTCTTTCCATTGTAGAAAACTTATGGTTTCTTGATTATCACCTTCAATGACTAGATTTTGTAGGTTGTTTTGTGTGGCCCATCTTGTTGTATGCAGAAGTGCTAGAGCTTCTGCTTCTTATGCGGTTGAAGCTTTGGAGATGCCCATTCCTGCTCCCTTGCCTGTTCCTAACCAATTGCGCAACACAAACCAAAATCCTGCATTAGTATTTTTGGATACCCAAGAAGCATCACAATTCAGGTTAATGATGTCTCTACTAGGGAAGATCCAGTGTATATTCTTTGCAGTTATTTTTTCTGTGCTTATGTAAGTTAATACTGCTACTGTGAGGATGCCAGTAATTGTAGTGATGAGCAATGTCAATTGCAAGTTGTTCAGGTGTTCTTTCTTGTTTTTCATACACTCTTAGGCATCTCTCTTTCCAAATGAACCAACATTTGGTTGCAGCCAAAGCCATTGAAATAGAATTTGGATCTCCTTTAAGCCAAACATTGTATTGTTCCAAAAAAGATGCATTAGTAGAGTTAGAAATTACTCCCTGCATAGCCATTGGGGCTAAGTTCCAGACTGCAGTTGCAAACTCACATTCAAAGAACAGATGAAAAGTTGATTCAATAGCCTTTTCGCAGAATATGCATTGTGTTTCAACCTCCAGATGTGTCCCTAATTTTTGTCTTATTGGTAAAGTGTCTTGAAGACACTTCAATGTAAACAACTTAATCCTTTGAGAAGTGTCCATGTTCCAGACACCTCTCCAAAAGCTTTTAGTTTCATGAGAGATTGATCCCAATGGGTTTAACAACTTAGTGTACAAAGATTTCACAGAAAAGTCACCATACCTGGTTAAAAGCCATCTTAATTTATCCTTTTTCAACCTGCCATCAGCTGAATAATATAATCTTATATTCATTATTTCAGATACTAAGTTTCTATCAAAAAGAGAAAGGAGTAAAGGTTCATTCCACTTCTTAGTGTCTTGATTTATCAAATCAGACACAAGTGTTATATTTGGAGTATATGTAATGCAGTTTGCTAATGGTTGTTCTCTATTGGGTAACCATTTGTCATTCCAAATGTTAATAGAGAAACCATTTCCTACTTCCCAAATAGAGTACTTTTTTATGTGTTCTATGCCTTGTAAAATGCATTTCCATATCCAAGAGGCTGATGATTTCTTTTTGGAATGAAGAGCACCAGTTTTCTTAAAATATTTACCTTTCAGGATTTTATCCCAAAGGTCATCTGGCCTACTAATTAACCTCCAAGCAATCCTGCTAATCATTGCTTGGTTAACCTTATTTTCCTCTTTGAAGCCTAGACCACCGTGATTTATAGGTCTACAAAGAAAATCAAAAGCCTTAATATAAGTCCCCTTTGAATTAGTGTTCTTACCCCACCAGAAATCTCTTTGTATGTCATTGATTCTCTTAGTAATTTTCTTAGGTAGAACAAAACAACCCATACTGAAGATGGGCATACTAGACAGTATAGATTTATTTAGAACAATCTTACTAGACTGAGAAAGGACTTTTTCTAGCCAATTTTTAACTCTTTGCTCCATTTTTTCTATAATGATGTCAAAAGATTTCAGTTTAGATCCATCAACAAAAATTGGAACTCCTAAATAAGTATCTTTAATATTAATTCTTTTAATTTTCATCATTCTGCAAATGATACCCTGGTGTTTTCTGTGAACCTTTTTACTAAAAAACAAACCTGATTTGTTAAAATTTATAACTTGACCAGAAGAGATACTAAACAAGTTAATAGCTTCTAAAAGATGCTTACAACTACCTAAGTCTGCCTTAGTTCTGCAAAAAATAAGTGAGAGATAAGTATGGATTTAGGAGTCAGTTTGATACCTGGGATTTTTTTTGTTGTTGTTTCTAAGTGACGAAGTAACCTAGAGAAAACTTCCATACACAAAATGAATAAGTAGGGAGATAAAGGATCTCCTTTCCTAATTCCCCTAGTGGGTTTAAATTCTTTACAAGGGATTCCATTCAAAAGAACGGAGATAGAAGTGGTTGAAATGCATTGAAAAATTAAATTGCACCAGTGTTCAGAGAAACCAAAAGACTGTAGTGTTTTAATCAAAAAATTCCAGTTCACTCTATCAAATGCCTTAGACATATCTATTTTGGCTCCTATGTTTCCTGTTTTTTTCTTACTTTTCTTCATAGAGTGGACAATCTCATGAGCAACAATAATGTTGTCTGATATTTGTCTAGAAGAGAGGAAAGCAGACTGAAGAGGAGATATTATTTTTTATAGAGATGTTTTGAATCTATTAGCTAGTAATTTAGCTATTACCTTATAAGGAGTGTTGCATAGACCAATTGGTCTGAAATCTGCAGGAGATTTAGGGTTCTTTATTTTAGGAATTAAGAAGAGGAAGGTTTGATTAAGATCTTTATGTAATTATCTAGTCCTAAAGAAGTCCTGAACAACTGCAATAAACTGAGATCCAACTATTTCCCAGTTGTGTTTAAAGAAGCTCACAGGGAACCCATCAGGCCTTGAGGCTTTATTAGATTTAAGTTTTTTGACTACATCCCAGATTTCCTCAGGACTTGGGATAGCAGTTAAAACATTGTTTTCTTCAACTGAGATGCAGGGTTTAACATGTTTGAAAATATCATTATCTAAGTTAGTTGATGTTTCAGTGAAGATATCAGAGAAATAAGAAGTTAAAACTTCTTCTATGCCTTGTCTATCAGAAACCACCTTGTCATTTTTATCTTGTATGCAATCAATATTATTTCTTTTTCGTCTTTTCAAGGTTGTAACATGAATTTTTTTTGTGTTTCTTTCCCTTAGAGCAAATGTATTGTTCATAGATTGTTGTCTTGCAATCTCTTCTTGAGTATCATACAAGGCTTCTAATTCTAATAATTTCATGTTTAAGAGTTTTGTGTTAGGAGTATCTAAAGGTTTAGCTGAAATAATGTCTATCTGTTTTAATAGAATTTTTATTTTTTTGTTAGGTTTCCCAAAAACATTTTTTTTTCCATTCACTTAAATTTTCTCCACAGTTGAAATATTGTGAAGTAAAGCTTCAGCTGCACTACTGTTATTCCAAGATTTCCTAATTACTTCTAAGAAAGTTGGTTCCTTTGTTACTAGGATTAATAGTTAGACATATAGGTCCATGGTCTGAACCTATTGCAACCAAGTTTTCCAAAGTAGCTTCCTCAAATTCTAAGTTCCATTCTGCATTTGCTAAGGCTCTATCTAGTCTCTGTTTGATGTTTGCTGCCCCTTATGTTTTATTATTCCAAGTAAAGATGTTGCCTCTGAATCCTAAGTCTTCTAATCCTGTTTTGTTGATTAGATTAAGTATTGGTTCCACTTTTTTCCTGTCAAAAGGCAAACCACCTTCCTTTTCGTCACTATTAAAAATAATGTTTAGATCACCTATTACTAGCCATGGCATTTTTCTAATGTTAACTCTGTGTGCTATCTCTTCCAGATACCCCATAATTTCTAATTTTATGCTCATGTTTAGGTGCACCATAAAAGCAAATTAAAAGCCACTCTCTAGTATTGAAATTGTTTTTTACGATGATGTTAATCATATTTTGGTTCCACTGAACCACCTCAAAGTGAAACCCATCTACCCAAGCAATTGCTAGCCCTCCAGCAGTTCCTACTGGATCAACAATGTGGGTATTTGGGAAATAGTTTAGAGTACTTCTCATTAACCTCTCTTAGATTAATTTCAGAAAGAAATAGTATGTCGGGTTTCTCTAATTCTAGTAAATTTTTTAAGTGTTGTGTTGTTTTTTTCTGACCACACCCCTGTGTGTTCCATGCCACAATTTTCATGGTCAAAAATCTGAACAAAGCAGCAGACATAAGAAAATAAATATAACACTCTAGAGCCAGTGCTCTTTAAACAATGTTGTACCAAGCAGACTTAGAAAGCAATAAAGAGACAAATATAGAAAAATTAGAGTAAGGTCATCCCAAAATCCAGATGAAAAGATGCTACTTCACTAACAGACTTAGATGAAAAGAGGCCAATAAGAACTAAGATTAGTTAAACTTTTCTAATAATTCTATGCTCCACCCCCTAGTATTGGTGTTCTTAGTGCCGCTTCAGAAAGCAGACTTTGATTAACGGTCAGTAATCCAAATTTAAGAAGAAAACTAGTCTGACTATCCAATCAATCCCAAGCCAATAACAGAATTAAGGACTCAAAATTATTAAGTTCACACACAGAAATAATCTAAGCGGGAAAAAAAGTAAAGAGATGAAAATTGGTTTAGTAATAAGATTAATGTGGTAGAAAGCAAGAAAACTGATATTAATGATGTAAAGAAAACTGAAAAAGAAACGAATTATAAAATTAACCAGATAATATATGTAGAGAGAAGGATGGATGATAAAAATAACAAACAAACCTGGTTGAGAATATGCTTCAAGTAAATGATATCTAAACAACTAGAAAAATTAAAGTAAAGGAAAGAACTTAGCCACTAAGTTGATGATCTAACAGTACCGGATAAAAGAATTGGGAACTTGCAGGGAATAAGGTTCAGATTAATAATATTCAAAATCAGATTTTGACAAACTCTAAAGGGATTAGAATTTGTAACTAAAAAGATTAGATTAGCAGTCAAAGAAGATGAATAGGAGATGCACAAAGTTTTCAGATTTTTGTGTACCTGGATTCCCTTGAGAATTTTCAGATGGAGTAGCAGTAGAAAGCCTCTTTTTTTTTTCGTGCACAGATCGAAATATAATAATCAAAATGAACAAAACAAATATACCCTAGAAACGCATGAAAAGATAAAGAACGTGAAGAAATTATAGCCGTAGCACAAGAGATTCAATTGAAATGAGACTCTGCTAGATTTTTTTTTTTTGTTCTTTTAAACAACACTCTGGGAGGCATCTAGACCTGGACTAGAGTTAAAACCAAGGGATGAAAAGTTGATCAAATGGGTGGCCCTGCTACTCAGTTTACATCAGAAAGCTACTCTTCGAGTGTACAAGTCTCAAAATGTATGAAAAGAAATACATGCGAAAACCCAAATTAAAAGGTTAAGACTTTCACTACCTCAAATATTTTACCGGCCCAGACCAACGACCCTTGTTTGAAAAATTTTCTTTAAAACTTGCTTGAAATTTATTTTAATATTCCGACACTAGGATACTTCCTCTATACCAGGAAGCCCCAAACCCAGTAACCGGATCCACTACTTAAACCCGGAATCAAAATTCCAGAGGAATATTGAGAGTTACGAATAACACGGACAAGAAAAGAAAGGAAACAAAACCAAATTTTAAAACTGAAATCAACAAGATCTCTCAAAGAAATTTGTAGAAAACCGGCTCCCAAAAAATGAATTAAAAAACTAATTGGCCACCACATCTAAGAATTCCATCCTTTCTAAGTTTTTCTAATACCTCCTCTATCTCCACCAAGCAAACATTCGATAAAGGATCTATGAATTTGAAAAACAAAATGCCAGAGAACACAGTAAATTAGGATCATGAAGAATATACTATAGATACTCTGATCTCTTCTTCAATGAAAAGGTAAATTCTTAATCCATTTATTCATCCAAATTTGGACAAGAGCCTGGGAAAAATAAATTGCACAAAAATAAATGTTCCAAGGACTAAGCAAGCAAAATATTATGACAAAAGACGATGCAAAGATCACTCCTGCAGCTATTAGCGAACCCAGCACACTAACAACTACACTACCATCTACTCTGCTATCATACTTAAACTTGCCATCTTATATTCAGAATTCATAACAAAACATTGGTTCGGATCGACCATTTTCCAACATAGATATTATTATACTGTCATCACCGTCCAACAGCTTGAACCCTGTTTAGCCCCCAGGATCCAGTTGACTGCAGCTAATTAAAAGGAGCAAAATCCTCGACATATTGTAAACTATGATTAGAGCTCTGGTGGAGCTGGCTCATATTGTACCTGCAAAATTCATGAGAACCAAGCTTCAAAAACAGAAGCGCACACAAAATTTTGAGCGGCAACCTTGTTTTTTTTGACATGACAAAGCACAACATAACTCATATTCTTACCTGATCCACTGAAGGGTTTCTCCAAGAAGGTGGCAGAAGTATTGTTGGCATTGGCTTTGCTAGGTATCTGAAGGTACATTGTTGCTATCTAAGAAGATAGGGGGATGGCAGAACTCTTCGTATGTAATGTACCCGTGCAGATGTTGTATGCCCAAACATAATTGTTGGTGCCGAGAATAACAACATTTTTATCTACTGGACCAGAATTCTGTATGTCACCATGGTCAGGCAAATCAATCAACCTACAGAATTCTGTATGTATTCTCTATTTTTTTTTTAATTCTGGTAAAATAGTGTCCACAGGGATGGTCTATTGATTTGAATCCATTTGTTAATGAAACTAGATTCAGAAAGAAAAGATAGCCATACCTTGGACACATCTGAATTTGTATACAGATCTTATAGGAAGATACAGACATATCTTATACCAGATATCATCTGTGAAATCTAGGGTTTTGTTGAGAATCCAAACCGATGATGATGATGAAGGTTTACGGAACTTATTACCAGAATCGGAAGAAGAACCTGGAGCCATCATGTTCACTAATCAGTCTCTGAAAGAAAGGGTAAGATTTTGTTGTCAGAGGAGAACTGCGACGTCTAGAAAATGATTATCCCGGCGACTTTTGATATGCGCAGAAGAAATTGGGCCGAAATCCTGACCGTGTTTCAGGTGAGCATTGTGCGAAGCAAAATACTACCAAGCACCAACCTAGATGCGCACGATTGTAAACTGTTAAGTGTAGTCAGAAGATATTTAAGAGTAATGGAGGTTGTATTAGATTGTTCAGAGAAAACAATTACAGGGACAAATACGAATATATTCTGCTACGTATAATGGAAAAGACAAGTAATATACCACGTACCAGTCAATAACTGACAACTAACACAGAGAAATACAGAACCACCTGTCACAATACAGACAACTATTGGTGAACACAAAATAAGACTGCAAGATACATATGTCTAACACCTCCCCTCAACCTTAGCACCAGTGAAGTGCATAAGTTTGGACAACAACCTGAAAAATACATCTTTGGCAAGCATTACTTAATGAACAAGTCTGCAATCTGGTCAAGGAGAATGTAATCCACTTTCAGAAACCCTGCAACTACCAACCAAATCATGGATAGTATGATAGTCAACCTCAGTGTGACAAGTTCTTGCATGACAGACTAGATTTAAAACAAGACTCCCAGCTCCCAAGTTGACACAGGCAAAGAGTTGTAAGAGGGGCAAATAAGAGATCCACTGATCATCAGTAGCAGCTACTGCCATCGACTGATACTCGGCTTCAGTACTAATTGGCTGCTTTTTTTGGAAGACCATGAAACAAGGGTTTGATCCACAAAAACACAGTATCTAAAAGTGGACCGCCTTGTGTCAGGGCAACCAGCCCAATCAGTGTCACTATCCAAGCAATCACCACTCTTGATGAAACTACCAGACCCAAAGAACCCTTCACATATCCAAGTATCCTCTTGGCTTAACTGCAAATGAGCATCAGTTGGCTGATGCATGAATTGAGCCACATAATTCACAGCATAGATAATATCTGGCCTAGTAAGTATTAAGTATTGAAGGCCACCTACCAAAGACCTATAAACAGCAGCATCAGAAAGAAGAGTGCCACCATACAAAGATACTCTTCTGCCTTGAAAAACGGGGGTTTACAGGGTTCAGCAATCTATCATGTTATGTTTTTTAAGCAAATCCAAAGAATACTTAAGTCTGACTCAACAGTAAAGACTGACAAGAAGAATCGTGAACTGCCTCTATCCCTAAAAAATAGTTCAAGGACCCCAAGTCTTTCATTTGCGAATTCAGTGTGTAGAGAGTGAACAAAAGAATTCAGAACATCATCAGATGAACCAACCAAAAGAATGTATACAAGAAGAATCATTGTAACCCCATTGTGCAGATAATAGAACATTGAAGTATAATATTCAGACTTCCGAAAACCAGACCGAATGAGAAAACTACTGAACTGTCAAACCAGGCTAGAGGGGCCTCTTTGAAACCATAAAGCGAATTCTGTAGATAACATACATACGAAGGAAATTCACGAGACACAAACCCAGGGGGTTGTTCCATATACACATCCTCATCGAGATATCCATGCAAGAAAGCGTAAGATACCTCAAGTTGTCTAATGGTCCAATTATGACTCAGTGCTAAACTTAGAATAAACCTGATGGTAGTAACTCAATGTCTACTGATAGTCGACACCATCAACCTGATGATATCCCTTGGCAACCAAGCATGCCTTATGCATCTCGTCCCATCTGACTTAAGTTTGGTCATAGAGACCCATTTACATCCTAGGACATTCATACCAGGACAGGAAGGTACATATCTCCGAGTATTATTCTCATAAATTGTTGTATACTCTAATAGACTTAACCCATTTAGGTTCCTTGGCTGCTTCCTTTAAAGATCTGGGCTCTTTAATAGAATCCAACAAGGCTGTTCTAAACCTAGTGGTTTTCTAAGAACCCAAGAGTGAAAGGTGATGGGAGCAGCATGTAGTTCATGAGATAAAGAAAATATAATCAGAATCTAGAATTTTCTTCTTAGACACACCAGGAAAAATGAGATAGAGTGGTTGACCCTAAAGCTCTGAAAGCAAAATGATTAACATAAACGTTCTCAGTGCTATGCTTCCTACATAAATAGATAATACCAACACCTGTCACCTGGTCCAAGTTTTACAATTACCCAAAAAAGAAGAAGATTGATCTGTAAATTATGCATTGGACGAGTTTCAACTTCGATATCCTCGTAAGTTTGACAAATGAGAAACTATATCATAGTGTTTTGTACGATATTAAAAAAAAAAAAAAAAAAAGAGCCTGGAGCTTCTCATGACCACTGAATATAAATTGCACAAAAACATATTTTCCCAGGATGTATAACTTCTGTAAGGATAGCAAACAACATATTATGAAGAAAGACCTTCCAAAGATCATTCCTGCAGCTATTAGGAAACCCATCAAATTAACAACTAAAAGCTACTCTTCTTCAATACTCACATTTGCCATCATATATAAATATAATTCGTAACAAAACTTTGGTTTGTAGTGACCACTTAAAAAAAAAAAAAAGATATTACTGTGATCACCTTCTAACCGCTTGAACCATTTAGCTCCAGGATCCAGTCGACTGCAGATAAAAGGAGCTAGATCTTCAGCATTTCTAAACTGCGTTTACAGCTCTGGTGCAGAGGGTTCATGTTGTACCTGCAAAAATTATGAGAACCAAGCTTCAATAACAGAAACACACTTAATCTTTTGACCAGCAACCTTGTTTTTTTGACATGACAAAGTTACCTGAAACCATATCGTTTACAAAGCATGTCATGACTCATATTCTTACCTGAACCATTGGAGGGCTCGTCCAAGGCGGTGGCGGAAGTATTGTTGGCATTGCCTTTAACGGAAATGGTAAATATGTATACCTATGCTTATTATCTGAAGGTACAACGTTGTTACAACCGAAGAAAGGATGACAAAGCTCTTCATATGTACCTGTCCTGATGTTGTATGCCCAAATGTAATTGTAGGTACCGAGAATAACAACACTCCTATCTACTGGACTGAAACCCAATACCTGGGTTAGTCTCACACAAGATCCATTTGGTAGCATCTGAGCATTTCCAAAATAAGAACTTATTTTGATCTCAATTTCATTTAAGATGTCGCGTAATGCGATATCTTTGTGCAACACATGCCACTTCTCCCCTTCCAATACCCAAACACTCAAAGTTTTCTTCATGTCAAGTAGTGCAAGACAGACAAACCCTTCGGCTTCACCAAGACAACGATTGGGAATTTTGGCAAACATCACCCCTCTTATAGAGTGACGACTAACATCCACCATGTCGTCCTGGCCAGGAAAATCAATCAACCTACAAGTAGTACTATCTGTTTCGCTAATATCATAAGCTATAATTTTGTTTTTCCCTTCAATCCAGTAGAGGATTCCTTTACTGATGATCACAGCAGTGCTAAATGTTGAGTATTCCCAAGTTACAACTTGAGGGCACAAAACCTGGTAAACATTCCATACACCCAATTCAGAAGAAAATATTTCAATGTTGAATTTGTTGGAATCCCCTACGAAGTGCGGTATACGCACAACCCTGTAACTAGCGGAAGCTTGCGACGAGAAACAGTCGCAGACCAGAGTAGACAAAGACATGCTGATGCTCGCTGGTGTGGGTGGTGGAGGCAACAAGACCGATTGTTTGGTTAGTGGATTACAAACAAAGTAACACTTCATGTTCAAATTGGGTGCACAAAGAACTAAACCATTACTCGCACCAAAAACGATTAGTTCTTGATTCAAGAACTTTAATGAAAATCCATCATGATCAGAAAACAATTTAGAATGCAAATCAGGATAGGCGTATATCAATCGGTTTTGAGATGTACTGTAAAATAGCATCCATGGGGTTGGGGTATTGATTTGAATCCATTTGTTGATGAAATCAGATTCAGATAGAAGAGATAGCCATACCTTGGATACGCATCTGAATTTGTAGATTGATTTTATAGGAAGATGTAGATATATCTCAGACCAGATATCATCTGTGAAATCCTCCTTATCTAGGGTTTTGTTGAGATCCCTAATCGATGATGAAGATGAAGTTTTATGGAACTTGTTACTAGAATCGGAAGAAGAAGAACCTGCCATCATGATTCCTTTTCAGTAATCAATCTCTGAAAGAGTCAGGTTCAAATTCAATCCTCGGAAGAAACAAATGAAGGCAATCTCGAAAAATGTCACTTTGAGAAACAGCCAAGGAATATTTGTCCAAGTTGTTTTGTGCTTGATCATGACAAGGAAAAATGTAGGGTTGTTCATGCTCGGTTTTGGTTCGGTTTCAAATCGAAACCAATACTATAGGTTTTTAAAAATTGAAACCAAACCAATTTATTAATCATTGGTTCGGTTTCTAAATGGTTTCAGCCGGTTTCGATTTTTCCCAGTGGTTTTTAGTTAACCAATAATTATGTCAAACCAAAAAAGAAAAAGAAAATTACACAAATTTACAGAAAAAAATAGTATTGGCTTACAAAAATTTAAAGACAAACAAAAAATAAAAAGAATATCAAGAGTAGTTAAAGCTTACTCTAAATCTAGAGATCAAAAGAAGATTTAACTAATGGTAGGCTATACAGCGACATCTCTAATGAAAATTTAATCAATGATTTCTTTTTTTTTTATATCAATATTCGGTTAACCATTGGTTATTGGTTCGGTTTCTCTATCATACCAAAACCAAACCATTAATCTCAGTTTTCATTTTTTCTAAACCAAAATCAACCATTAGTTAACGGCTTGGTTCGGTTTTCCCATAATCGGTTTGGTTTGGTTCGGTTTCTCGGTTAACCATTAACCATGAACACCCCTAGAAAAATGTGAAGAGATTGCTTTTCACTTATGTGGATATTCAGGATGCCGGAGGAAGAATTTCAAGAATTGTGTGTTGCAAACGCACATAAAGTTGAAGCTATGCAAAGGAAAGCTGTTTTTGGGTATACCCAAAAATTACCAGGCATACATTTTGGAGTCGTGCTGTGACGAGGGTACCCTCGTGAAAGCTTCCGTAAGGGTGCATCTCTGAGCCATTGGATATCAGATCCTATATATGTGAACTCCCCAAGGAAACTTTTAGAAAATAAATATATTTTCGTGAAATGCATAAAATACAGTTTATTGGCATAAAATACAGTTTATTTGACTCAATCCAAGACTTTATTGCCGTCATCTTCACCAACATTTTTGCAAGCCATCAACACCAAGATGGGTTCTCCATGTATGTTCAAGTATTATTCTCTTTATCAAGTATTTGATGTTACTGATGTTAACCAAGTTCAACAGTTCGAATCGGAGTTCTTCAAACGACTCGGTACTCAGAATCTTTTCAAAATTCTAAATTTGAAACTCTCCAAAAATTATTCTCGTAATTTTAGGAGTTGCGAGATTAAGTTTTTAAAGAAGACTACAACACATAGAAACAAAAATACGGCTCTTAAAGTTGTTTCAGAAAGGGTGTCTTCTTCAAGTAACTATTTTGCTTCAATAACAAACCAAATGGAACTTGTTTCCATGAGAGATATTTCTGCTAGAAAAATTAAAAACTCTTTGGGTAATAGAAAAGATGTGTCAGATGGTACTGAAGATTGGTCAAATAACTTGATTGGAAGAATTTTCTCAAGGGATACAATTGAATCAGAAGACGTCAAAAAGGAGATACAACTCGTATGGACTAAATGGAGAACAAAGGAGATCCACTGGATGGACAAGAATAATTTCACATTCATGTTTCATTCAACTGAAGTGGCTAACAATGTCTTGAATAACTATCCATGGAATATGAAAAAATGTAATTTGAATCTCCAACATTACAACTCCTCGATTACAGTAAAGGATTGGATGTTTAATCATCACAAATTGAATGAAACATTTCAACATTTCATATTACAACATCAATCAAAATTCTCTGACATGTATTTTTACCTATCATCCACAAGATTTCTTATAATAGCTTGTGATGGTTTTGCTCAGAAAAGTGCAGTTGCTTCCACTGCTTCATTCCGTAACTTATCAAATGTTTTTTATACTTTTGTTGGAAATATCATGCAACTTTCGAAGTGTAAGAAAATGCCACTCCAGGTAACTGTACTATGGTGCATGAAGCTATAGAAAAATTGGGTGAGAAGATTATTGTGCATCCTGAAAATTGTAGGCAACGTATGGGAAACTTAATTACTGCAAGGATTAAAATTGATTTGTGTAAATCGTGGCATACAAGTGATTGGTCGAACAATGCATCTGGTGGTTCAATTTGGGTTCGTTTTCACTGGGAAAAACAAACAAATATTGTTGAAGCGGAAGATGAGGTTAACATTAGGGAGAATAATACTAGAAAAAATTCGGTGGTTGTTGATGGTATGAAGTATGATGCTGTGGAGATCTTCCATGGAAGGCAAGATAACCCTGCAAATTTGGTAAAAAATATATACCCTCAATTTTTAAAATTTGCAGTTACTTCCTCTAGCTTTAATTCTTTTAAGTTCCGTTTTCGCAATCACTATAATGAAACCACAAATGACTACCAAGGAGACACGGCTCAGGTTCATAATCACTCTTGCCTAACTCTTTACACTCATGCATTCTCTTTCAAAGTGGTTTTTCATGCTGTTCTCAATCATAGTTTTGATTGTCAGCTTTCAATTTCTTATAAAAGTTTTAATAGTATAAAAGTTTTAATAGTGCATACAATTTAGGTCTAGTAGTTATGAAAATCATAAGTTGGAACTGCAATGGTTTTGCTTCTAAAGAAACTAGGAACTATTTGTCTGATCTCAACAAAATGCTTCTTCCTGACATAGTTTTTTTGCAAGAAGCGAAAATCAATTCAGACAAAATCCTTAGATTCATTAGACCACTTGAGTTTCCAAACTATTTTTTTGTTCCGTCAATGGGTAGAGCTAGGGGAATTTGCCTCTTGTGGAAAGATGGCTTTGAGTTAGACATTATTTATCATGACAAAAATATGATACATTGTTTAATTCCTAGTAACCCAGCTAAACCACAATGGTTTTTATCTTGTGTGTATGGCTCTCTATATCCACAGGAAAAAAGAACTCAATGGAATTTTATTAAGGATATTTGTAATCTCTATGACATTCATGCTCCCTGGATTCTCATTGGAGATCTGAATATTACTCTCCATGTGGATGAGAGAGTTCATATTTCAGGTTCCACTCACTACACCATATCCAGATTTTTGCAACATCTTAGTTTTTCAGTGTGCAACGGATATGTACGTTGGAGACCTTTTTTCCGTTGGTCATACACTAATCCGTTGCGCTAAATCCTGATTATTAATTAAAAAAAAAAAGGAGAAAAGGAGACGCTTGCCTTTAGAATAATAGTTGAGGACTTAAATGTATACTGCAACCTAAATATTATTCCTTTTCTTCTATTATCTTTTCTCTCCTAAAACATTATCTTCTTCTGCTCATTTTTCTTCTTCTCTTATTCTAAACCTTAATCGACATCTTCGAAACCAGAATCAGGTTTGCAGAAACCAGAATTAGGTTTGCAAAAACCAGAATCTTTCTATCCTGATGTTCTGGTTCAATACCCTTTTATCAACTGTTAAGAACTTGAAAACTTAATGAAGATGCAAGTAGGGCGAGATTTGAAGATAACAAGAGAGATTAAGAGAGAATCAGGAGAGTTTTGGAGAGGCAGAAGTCTTGAAGAATAATTATATTTGTTATGTTCTTTAAGAGTAACAAGATATACTTATTCATAGTTGGCCATTACTTGGCTAACAAACCTGCGCAATAATCCTAGTTGCATTGAATAACTATAAACTTAATAAGGAAAACCAAAAAAAGGAAATACGTGTGGAAGGTGTTGGTGTCACAACATCCCACCCTGCTTGAAAGACGACTTGTCCTCAAGGCTGAAACTCCGGAAGGCGCAGTAAAATTTCATCAGCGTCTTCCCATGTTGCGTCTGTAGTTGCACGACCTTTCCATTGGACAAGCCATTTGGTGCCAGCAACAGATCCCTTTTTGTACAGCTTACGATCCAATATTGATTCAGGTTCCCACTTTTCATAGTCCACTGTAACAGGTAGTTCAGTCTGAATAATGTCAGATGCTCCAAGTTTGAGTTTCAAAAGTGAAACATGAAACACGGGATGAATTCTACTGGTAGGAGGTAATTCCAATCTATAAGCCACAGTGCCAATCTTTTCTAAGACCTTAAATGGTCCATAAAATTTGGGTGAGAGCTTTGAGAAAGATGAAGTCGTTGCAGTTGTCTGACGATACGGTTGAAGTCTGAGAAAAACCAAATCTCCAACTGAAAAACTTCTTTCAGTTCTATGCGCATCAGCATAAACTTTCATTCTGGACTGAGCATCTTGTAATTTCGACTTCAAAATCAACAAAACTTGATCTCGAGCTTGCAAGATTATATCTACAACATGGACAATAGTAGAATCCGAGATATATGTTGAAACCGTAGGAGGAAGTCTGCTATAAACATCCTGGTAAGGACTCATCTTGATTGCGGTATGAAAGCTAGTATTATAGCACCACTCAGCCCAAGATAACCATTTTATCCATTCACTAGGCTTAATCCCAGCAAAACAACGTAAGTAACACTCTAAAGTTCTATTTGTAAATTCAGTTAAACCATCAGATTGAGGATGATAGGAAGAACTTCTACAAAGTTGAGTGTGCTGAAGTAAAAAGAAAGCTTCCCAAAACTGACTCATGAAAATCGATTCCCTATCACTAGTGATACTCTTAGGCATTCCATGCAACCGAACTATTTCACGAACAAAAACTTCAGCCACAGTATCAGCCGAATAAGGATGTGCAAGAGCCACAAAATGTGCATACCTGGACAAACGATCCACGACAACTAAAATAGATGTTCTTCGATTAGAGGGCGGAAGACCATCAATGAAATCCATAGATATATCCAACCAAATGTCAGTAGGGATGGACAAGGGATGCAGTAAACTTGGAGGAGAGATTGATTCAGCCTTGTTGCGTTGAAAAATATCACAAGCAGATATATAGTCTTTAACTGTATTTTTCATGCCAGACCAATACATTCTTTGTTAAAGACGCTTATAAGTACGTAAATATCCTGCATGTCCGCCAGTTGGAGTTGCGTGTAATTCGTCTAGAAGTTTAGAGCACCATGAAGATGCAGAAGTTACTACAATTATGTTCTTATAACGAAGGATTCCATCAACATAAGAGTAATGTGGCAGACAATCCGGCTGGTCACACAATTTTGCAATTAGTAAACTCAAATCAGCGTCATTATGGCATTCATGGACAATGTCAATAATCCCAGAAAATGTTGGAATAGTAATTGCCATGAATTGACAATCATTGATACGAGATAATGCATCAGCCGCCATATTTAAAGCTCCAGATTTATAAATGATTTCATAATCATAACCAAGTAATTTAGACAACTATTTTTGTTGTTCTATTGAAGAGATACGCTGCTCTAAGAAGTATTTGAGGCTCCTATGATCAGTGTAAATCTTAAAATGTCGACCAAGCAGGTAAGGTCGCCATTTATTGACTGCATTAACTATAGCCAACATTTCTTTGTCATAAACAGAGAGATTGAGGTTTTTAACTGAAAGTGCTTTGCTTTAATAAGCAACATGACTCCTTTCTTGAATTATTACTTCTCCCAAACCATTACCAGATGCATCACATTCTAAACTGAATTCCTTGGTGAAATCCGGTAATGCCAAAACTGGTGTACTAGTTAAAGCTTGCTTGAGAATGTTAAAAGCCGTAGTTGCCTCAGGAGTCCATACAAAGGCATCCAACTTAAGTAATTGGGTAAGTGGGGAACTAATCTTACCATAATCTCTGACAAATTTGCGATAATAACCATCCAATCCCAAAAATGCTCTCAAATATTTAACGGTAGAAGGAATAGGCTAATTAGTGATGCAAGATATCTTATCTGAGTCCACAGAAACACCTTCAGAAGAAACCTTATGACACAAATAACTGATCGACTCCTTAGCAAATTCACACTTTTGCTTCTTAAAAAATATCTGATGTGCACGCAAAACTTCAAACACCAATTGAACATGTTGAAGATGCTCAGATTAAGACTTGCTGTATATAAGTATGTTTTCAAAAAAAAACCAAGACAAACTTTCGAAGAAAATGACGAAGAACTTCATTCATTAAGCTCTGAAAAGACGCAGGAGCATTGGACAATCCAAATGGCATTACCAAGAATTCATAATGACCCTCATGGGTGCGAAAAGATGTCTTATGTATATCATCCGGATGTACACGAATTTGATGATAACCAGATCGCATATCAATTTTCGAAAATATTACCGCACCATATAATTCATCCAGAAGTTCATCCACAATTGGTATTGGAAATCTATCCTTGACGGTAACCTTATTAAGAGCTCTATAATCCACACACATACGCCAAGAACCATCTTTTTTGCGAACTAAAATTACATGAGATGAAAAAGGGCGAGAACTAGTTCTAATAAATCCGGCATCTTTGAGTTCTGACACAATTTTCTCAATTTCTTCATTTAGAAAATATGGATATCTATAAGGACGAACATTTACTGGAGCAGAGTTGGGTAATAAGCTAATACGATGGTCATGCTCTCTAGAAGGTGGTAATTTCGTAGGAGAAGCAAATAACTCCGGAAATCTGGAAAGTAAATAAGAAATTTCAGTGGTTACCTCTGAGTCATCATCTGAGGTTGCTGAATGTGTGACTAACTGTAAAAGAAAACCATGATGACTATTTTGCATTTCCTTCGTCATGGAAGTACCATCAAGAAATAAAATTGAGGCGGACTCATTAACCACCAAAGTATGTGTATGATCATTAGATTGAAACTTCATGTGTAAATTCTCAAAGTCCCAAGAGATATTCCCCAAAGTGCGCAACCATTGGACTCTAAGGACAGATTCACAACCACTTACTTATAATAAAAAAAACTCAGTATTAAATTGATAATCGTGTAGCTTTACAGAAATATCAGAACAAGTTCCCTAAGTTGTAAGAATTCCTCCATTACCAACCAAAACATTCATATTATAAGTAAGTGTTTTAGTTGAAATACCACACCTTTTAGCAACCGAAGGATTTAAGAAGTTGTGTGTTGATCCAGAATCAATTAGAATAGTGAGTGGTTGGCCTGCAATGTAACCAGTAACTCGCATCGTATTAGGAAATAGAGAACTAGTAAGAGCTTGAAACGATATTGTTGTATCATGGTGCATCTGATTTGCAGCCGCATGAGTAACTATCTCTTCTGTAGTAGGCGGTGCTGTATCATCAGAGTTTAATTCAGGGGTCATCTCTAAAATCAATAATCGAGAAGTTAATGGCTTGGCACAAACATGTCCAGCCTTATATTGTTCATCACAATTAAAACATAGACCCTTCTCACGTCGAACTCGTTGGTCTTCTAAAGATAGACATTTAGCTCCAGATGGTATTGAATTTATCTTAAAGGATGGATTAACTGAATCGGATGAAGTGCCTGATGAAGTAGACGACTGTCTAAATGGATTTGGCCGTGCAATATTCTTGTAAAAAGAAGAGTTAGAAAATAACACATCCTCTTGTTTTATAGCTTTCTTAAAAGCTTCATCTAGGGTCGTTGGTTCAAATACTTCAACCACAGATCGGATTTTCTTCTTGAGAGATCTAATAAAAATATCAATGACATAATCATCAGGTAAATCATTAACAAAGTTGAGAAGTTGCTCAAATTCTCTAATGTGATCACACACCATTCCATGCTGAGATATGGTAGACAATGCCATACCTGGATTAGAAATTTTTTTATCAGCAAAACGTTCACGAATAAGGGAACAAAAGTGTATCCATGTAGGGTTGATTAGATTTGGTTGAATCCAGCGGTACCAAGCATTGGCGTCACCTTTAAAATAAGAAGTAGCAATGTCGATTTTCAGGGCTTCAAGTGTATGATGTAGGCGAAAATATTGATCCGCCTGGAATATCCAACCAGCAGGATCCATTCCATAAAAAGTAGGAAACTTCAAATCGTTAGGTATTGGAGAACCGAGAATACCACTGCTACCAGGAATACCATTATTTCCAGGAACACCATTAGTTCCATGAGCACCATTATTGCTAGTTGCACCCTCAAAACTAGGAGGAGTTGTATTAATAGGAAAATGTGCAAGTAATAATGCTCCCATATTTCGAGTAATATTATCAGCAAGAACTGCAGTATCTTGTTTGTTTTGGTGCATTATCGGATTCATCTCTTTTCTAAGGGTGGCTAAAATAGACTCCAAACTTGTATCATGCAAACTTTTCGTTTTCTTCATAAGTTCATCAATAAAAAATTCACGAGAGCATTCCACATGTTGAGAGTTGTTTATAACAGTATCAATAAAAGCAGTAACCTTAGTATCTAAAGTTTTGATTGCAGCTGTAAGTTGATTAACCTCATCAGTGAGAGTCATGATCGCAAGCGGAAGAAAGAAAAAAATTTAGGGTTTTAGTGAGAAGGATCTAACCTTCTCTGATGACAGATGTTATGGTTCAATACCCTTTTATCAACTGTTAAGAACTTGAAAACTTAATTAAGATGTAAGTATGGCGAGATTTGAAGACAGCAAGAGAGATTAAGATAGAATCAGGAGAGTTTTGGAGAGGCAGAAGTCTTGAAGAATAATTATATTTGTTATTTTCTTTAAGAGTAATAAGATATACCTATTTATAGCTGGCCATTACTTGGCTAACAAACCTGCGCAACAATCCTAGTTGCATTGAATAACTATAAACTAAATAAGGAAAACCAAAAAAAGGAAATACGTGTGGAAGGTGTTGGTGTCACAACACCTGAACCCTAATCTTAGCTCTCCGAAAACATTATCTTGTTCTCATCTTTCTAAACCTAGATTGAGAATTCAAGATCTTCGAAATCAAAACCAAAATTTCAGAAATCAAAATATGTCTCTCGTAAACCTTAATACCATTAATTAAAACTCATAGAAATCGTTTGGTATGAGATTTTTGGGTTTTCTGATGAATAAATAAATGAAAACTTGGGTTTTTTTCTATTTTTGTTTTCATAGAAATCGTTCAGAATTGAGATGGTTTAAAAGGCAGGTACTCTAATTTATCTATGTTCATTCATTGATTTTCAATGTATATGTGTGTGTGATGTTCAATTTTCTACTGTGTAGTTAAACAATTCTGTATGGTGTGCTGGGTTCTAACCTAATTTTTTTTTCTTCCAGTGATGAACTAATGGAGCCTAAGAGGTAAAACTTTTATGGTTATCCGTTACCCTTGTCATATTTAGTTGTTATTTCTTATTATTATCTTTTAAAGCCTTAGATTTATAATTCGTTTTCCTAATTATTTCTGAAATCAAGAGATGGAGATCGATAATTCCAATTCTTATCTTTCAATCCTTATTTTAAATCTAGTTCATGTAGTTTCTAGTCTTAATTTCTTAGTTATAGGGATTTTGTTTTTCTTAGGGTTCTTTTCTTATGTGTAATTTGACTTCTCCTTACTTCGATTTGGACTTTATTTTCCTCTTTTTCAGAAATTAAAGTTGTTTATTGGCCTGAATATCTTGGAAGGTCACTCATGACTACTGAAGCTCGGAAGCTGTATTTCAATAAGGATGGGTCATCTACTAAGAAGCTGCACATAAGTTTGTGGTCTATTTATCTGTTTGTATTTTGACTTTACTATTTGGTGTGATAACATAGGTGCTAACTTGCTGGAGTTACTAGTGGCCTTAAGGGTAGGAATGTTGTTCTGGAAAGAAAGTATGGAACCCACCAAGATTGTGAAAGATGGAGTGATTTTGGCCAAAGAGGTAGACACATTTACATGGTGCTGTTGGGAGTTTGTATGTAACGTTAGTTTAATTTTATTTGTTGGAATTTTATGTTATCTCTTTGCGCTATATTTATTCCTAGTTGTTGTTCGCTTAAGATTTCACATAAGATCATTTAAATGTTTTTCCTTACAATAGTGTTATATTTGAAGTTGCTCGTGGTGGTAGCAGAAATAGCACTTGATTTGTTCTATAATTATGCTGCTATCTATTTCTTGAATGTGGTTCTCTTTTGCTCTGATGTGGATTTACATATTTGTTCCTTGACAAGATTAAAATTTAACCAATCAATCTGCCTTTGCAGATTAAGCATGTAACAGGTGCAAGTGTGACAACTTTGCCCAAGTAGAACCGACGCACATTGGAGATATGCATGCACCTCATTGTTCTTTCCCTCTTGGTTGTGATTAGAATAGATAGGGAACATCATCCATCATTTAAATAACTAAAAACTAGGTGAAAATCCAAGTTTTATTTCTCCATTGCCTTTGCTGTTTAATTATGCACCTAGTCCCTTTTTCAGTTAAATCATAGATTTATAACTATTTTGGATTTGCCCTGTTGCAGAATCTGACATCCCTATCCACTTATGTCAAGTGTTTTCCTGTTATTTCTAACTGCAATTATTGAGAGCTCTTTGGGATGCTTCATATCGTGTTAATCACTTGAGTTTAACTATTATACCACATGATTTTTTTTAATCCAGGTTGAATAGCATAGGTATCCTGGATTCTATATAACTCGTCAGGGGCAAGACTATCCTTTTGTCAAAATATTTCATTGCCCACAACAAGTAAGTTCCCATTCATTCACAAGATAAAAATGGAACTTTTCCGATGTTCATTTTCTTGTATTGCACATTCCTTGTGTAGATATTACTGAGTACTTAGTTGCATATAGATCTTTCATATCACTATACCATGTCCTTGAGACCGCCTGGCTCATTTACATTTGAGTAGGAAAACGAATACGAAATTTGTTAATTTAAAATTGCTAAAATTTGATTTCTAACCATAGACACAACGATACATTTACTGTCGCTTAGCTTACTTATCCAAAGACCCAAATCTAAGTACCAAAAACTAGAATTAAGAGATAATACATAGAAGATTACTTTGATAAAATCTACTAATTAATTAAATGCATAATATTCTTAGACTCTTTTGATCTTTCTGTTTAATATCATTTTTTTGTTCGTATCTCAAGAAATGTGATAGCATCCTTCGCAGGGCTCAATTCTGAAGCAAACGAATCTAGATTGTTCGGAATTATGGGTATCCCCATGATGTAGATGTTAATTGGTGTTGACCATAGTGATGTAAAGATTGTAGGATACATATTTTATAGTTGTCATCCCACTTTATTTCCAACAGCTCAGCCAAGGTTTTCCTATTTTACAACTCGGAAGACCAATACTAATTTCATTCCAAATAGCTTAATTTTTTTGAAGCTTAACTGCGGTACTTATCTTGGTCTTTTACAATGAGAATATAAAGAAAAGTGCAGTTGCTTTCTTTTGGTACTTCTTCCTAATGTACATTTTTAGGACGCTTAAAAGTGAAAAATCAGGACAATTTGATGGTTGTTAGATATGCACTTTGTTTCTTTGTGCATCGTTTTGTAGATAAATTCTTACTAAGTTATCCAACTCAGTGTGGTAGTGTCATTGGTGTTCATGTTAAAAATTCTCTGACATGTATGTTTACCTAACATCCACAAGATTTCTTATAATAGCTTGTGATGGTTTTGCTCAGAAAAGTGCAGTTGCTTCCACTGCTTCATTCTGTAACTTATCAAAGGTTTTTTATACTTTTGTTGGAAATATCATGCAACTTTCGAAGTGTAAGAAAAGGCCACTCCAGGTAACTGTACTATGGTGCATGAAGCTATAGAAGAATTGGGTGAGAAGATTATTGTGCATCCTGAAAATTGTAGGCAACGTCTGGGAAACTTAATTACTGTAAGGATTAAAATTGATTTGTGTTAACCGTGGCATACGATTGATTGGTCGAACAATGCATCTGGTGGTTCAATTTGGGTTCGTTTTCACTGGGAGAAACAAACAAATATTGTTGAAGCGGAAGATGAGGTTAACATTAGGGAGAATAATACTAGAAACAATTCGGTGGTTGTTGATGGTATGAAGTATGATGCTGTGGAGATCTTCCATGGAAGGAAAGATAACCCTGCAAATTTGGTAAAAAATATATACCCTCAATTTTTAAAATTTGCAGTTACTTCCTCTGGCTTTAATTCTTTTAAGTTCCGTTTTCGCAATCACTATAATGAAACCACAAATGACTACCAAGGATACACGGCTCAGGTTCATAATCACTCTTGCCTAACTCTTTACACTCACGCATTCTCTTTCAAAGTTGTTTTTCATGCTGTTCTCAATCATAGTTTTGATTGTCAGCTTCCAATTTCTTATAAAAGTTTTAATAGTATAAAATTTTTAATAGTGCATACAATTTAGGTCTAGTAGTCATGAAAATCATAAGTTGGAACTGCAATGGTTTTGCTTCTAAAGAAACTAGGAACTATTTTTCTGATCTCAACAAAATGCTTCTTCCTGACATAGTTTTTTTGCAAGAAGCGAAAATCAATTCAGACAAAATCCTTAGATTCATTAGACCACTTGAGTTTCCAAACTATTTTTTTGTTCCGTCAATGGGTAGAGCTAGAGGAATTTTCCTCTTGTGGAAAGATGGCTTTGAGTTAGACATTATTTATCATGACAAAAATATGATACATTGTTTAATTCCTAGTAACCCATCTAAACCACAATTGTTTTTATCTTGTGTGTATGGCTCTCTATATCCACAGAAAAAAAGAACTCAATGGAATTTTATTAAGGATATTTGTAATCTCTATGACATTCATGCTCCCTGGATTCTCATTGGAAATCTGAATATTACTCTCCATGTGGATGAGAGAGTTCATATTTCAGGTTCCACTCACTACACCATATCCAGATTTTTGCAACATCTTAGTTTTTCAGTGTGCAAAGGATATGTACGTTGGAGACCTTTTTTCCGTTGGTCATACACTAATCCGTTGCGCTAAATCCTGATTATTAATTAAAAAAAAAAGGAGAAAAGGACACGCTTGCCTTTAGAATAATAGTTGAGGACTTAAATGTATACTGCAGCCTAAATATTATTCCTTTTCTTCTATTATCTTTTCTCTCCCAAAACATTATCTTCTTTTGCTCCTTTTTCTTCTTCTCTTATTCTAAACCTTAATCGACATCTTCGAAACCAGAATCAGGTTTGCAGAAACCAGAATTAGGTTTGCAAAAACAAGAATCTTTCTATCCTGATGTTATGGTTCAATACCCTTTTATCAACTGTTAAGAACTTGAAAACTTAATGAAGATGTAAGTAGGGCGAGATTTGAAGACATCAAGAGAGATTAAGAGAAAATCAGGAGAGTTTTGGAGAGGCATATGTCTTGAAGAATAATTATATTTGTTATGTTCTTTAAGAGTAACAAGATATACCTATTTATAGCTGTCCATTACATGGCTAACAAACCTGCGCAGCAATCCTAGTTTCATTGAATAACTATAAACTAAATAAGGAAAACCAAAAAAAGGAAATACGTGTGGAAGGTGTTAGTGTCACAACATCCCACCCTGCTTGAAAGACGACTTGTCCTCAAGTCTGAAACTCCGGAAAGCGCAGTAAAATTTCATCAGTGTCTTCCCATGTTGCGTCTGTAGTTGCACGACCATTCCATTGGACGAGCTATTTGGTGCGAGCAACAGATCCATTTTTGTACATCTTACGATCCAATATTGATTCAAGTTCCCACTTTTCATAGTCCACTGTAACAGGTAGTTCAGTCTGAATAATGTCAGATGCTCCAAGTTTGAGTTTCAAAAGTGAAACATGAAACACGGGATGAATTCTACTGGTATGAGGTAATTCCAATCTATAAGCCACAGTGCCAATCTTTTCTAAGACCTTAAATGGTCCATAAAATTTGGGTGAGAGCTTTGAGAAAGATGAAGTCGTTGCAGTTGTCTGACGATACGGTTGAAGTCTGAGAAAAACCAAATCTCCAACTGAAAAACTTCTTTCAGTTCTATGTGCATCAGCATAAACTTTCATTCTAGACTGAGCATCTTGTAAGTTCGACTTCAAAATCAACAAAACTTGATCTCGAGCTTGCAAGATTATATCTACAGCATGGACAGTAGTAGAATCCGAGATATATGTTGAAACCGTAGGAGGAAGTCTGCTATAAACAGCCTGGTAAGGACTCATCTTGATTGTGGTATGAAAGCTAGTATTATAGAACCACTCATCCCAAGGTAACCATTTTAGCCATTCACTAGGCTTAATTCCAGAAAAACAGCGTAAGCAACACTCTAAAGTTCTATTTGTAACTTCAGTTAAACCATCAGATTGAGGATGATAGGAAGAACTTCTACAAAGTTGAGTGTGCTGAAGTGAAAAGAAAGCTTCCCAAAACTGACTCATGAAAATCGAATCCCTATCACTAGTGATACTCTTAGGCATTCCATGCAACCGAACTATTTCACGAACAAAAACTTCAGCCACAGTATCAGCCGAATAAGGATGTGTAAGAGCCACAAAATGTGCATACCTGGACAAACGATCCACGACAACTAAAATAGATGTTCTTCGATTAGAGGGCGGAAGAACATCAATGAAATCCATAGATATATCCAACCAAATGTCAGTAGGGATGGACAAGGGATGCAGTAAACTTGGAGGAGAGATTGATTCAGCCTTGTTGCGTTGACAAATATCACAAGCAGATATATAATCTTTAACTGTCTTTTTCATGCCAGACCAATAAATTTTTTGTTGAAGACGCTTATAAGTACGTAAATATCCTGCATGTCCTCCAGTTGGAGTTGCGTGAAATTCGTCCAGAAGTTTAGAGAACCATGAAGATGTAGAAGTTACTACAATTCTGTTCTTATAATGAAGGATTCCATCAACATAAGAGTAATGTGGCAGACAATCCGGCTGGTCACGCAATTTTGCAATTAGTAAACTCAAATCAGCGTCATTATGGCATTCATGGACAATGTCAATAATCCCAGAAAATATTGGAATAGTAATTGCCATGAATTGACAATCATTGATACGAGATAATGCATCAGCCGCCATTTTTAAAGCTCCAGATTTATAAATGATTTCATAATCATAACCAAGTAATTTAGACAACTATTTTTGTTGTTCTATTGAAGAGATACGCTGCTCTAAGAAGTATTTGAGTCTCCTATGATCAGTGTAAATCTTAAAATGTCGACCAAGCAGGTAAGGTCGCCATTTATTGACTGCATTAAATATAGCCAACATTTCTTTGTCATAAACAGAGAGATTGAGGTTTTTACCTGAAAGTGCTTTGCTGTAATAAGCAACAGGCCTCCTTTCTTGAATTAGTACTTCTCCCAAACCATTACCAGATGCATCACATTCTAAATTGAATTCTTTGGTAAAATCCGATAATGCCAAAACTGGTGTACTAGTTAAAGCTTGCTTGAGAATGTTAAAAGCCGTAGTTGCCTCAGGAGTCCATACAAAGGCATCCAACTTAAGTAATTGGGTAAGTGGGGCGCTAATCTTACCATAATCTCTGAAAAACTTGCGATAATAACCAGCCAATCCCAAAAATGCTATCAAAGCTTTAATGGTAGAAGGAATAGGCCAATTAGTGATGCAAGATATCTTATCTGAGTCCACAGAAACACCTTCAGAAGAAACCTTATGACCCAAATAACTGATCGACTCCTTAGCAAATTCACACTTTTGCTTCTTAAGAAATATCTGATGTGCACGCAAAACTTCAAACACCAATTGAACATGTTGAAGATGTTCAGATTCAGACTTGCTGTATATAAGTATGTCGTCAAAAAAAAACCAAGACAAACTTTCGAAGAAAAGGACGAAGAATTTCATTCATTAAGCTCTGAAAAGTCGCAGGAGCATTGGACAATCCAAATGGCATTACCAAGAATTCATAATGACCTTCATGGGTGCGAAATGTTGTCTTATGTATATCATCCGGATGTACACTAATTTGATGATAACCGGATCGCATATCAATTTTAGAAAATATTACCGCACTATATAATTCATCCATAAGTTCATCCATAATTGGTATTGGAAATCTATCCTTGACGGTAACCTTATTAAGAGCTCTATAATCCACACACATACGCCAAGAAACATCTTTGTTGCGAACTAAAAGTACATGAGATGAAAAAGGGCTAGAACTAGTTCTAATAAATCCGGCATCTTTGAGTTCTGACACAATTTTCTCAATTTATTCCTTTTGAAAATATGGATATCTATAAGGACGAACATTTACTGGAGCAGAGTTGGGTAATAAGCTAATACGATGGTCATGCTCTCTAAAAGGTGGTAATTTCGTAGGAGAAGCAAATAACTCCGGAAATCTGGAAAGTAAATTAGAAATTTCAGTGGTTACCTCTGAGTCATCATCTGAGGTTGCTGAATGTGTGACTAACTGTAAAAGAAATCCATGATGACTGTTTTGCATTTCCTTCGTCATGGAACTACCATCAAGAAATAAAATTGAGGTGAACTCATTACCCACCAAAGTATGTGTACAATCATTAGATTGAAACTTCATGTGTAACTTCTCAAAGTACCAAGAGATATTCCCCAAAGTGCGCAACCATTGGACTCCAAGGAGAGCTTCACAACTACTTAATTCTAATAAAAAAAACTCAGTAGTAAATTGATAATCGTGTAGCTTTACAGAAATATCAGAACAAGTTCCCTGAGTTGTAAGAATTCCTCCATTACCAACCAAAACATTCATATTATAAGTAAGTGTTTTAGTTGAAATACCACACCTTTTAGCAACCGAAGGATTTAAGAAGTTGTGTGTTTATCCAGAATTAATTAGAATAGTGAGTGGTTGGCCTACAATGTAACCAGTAACTCGCATCGTATTAGGAAATGGAGAACCAGTAAGAGCATGGAACGATATTTTTGGATCATGATGCATCTGATTTGCAGCCGCAGGAGTGACTATCTCTTCTGTAGTAGGCGGTGTTGTGTCTTCTGTATCATCAGAGTTGAATTCAGGGGTCATCTCTAAAATCAATAATCGAGAAGTTAATGGCTTGGCACAAACATGTCCAGCCTTATATTGTTCATCACAATTAACACATAGACCCTGCTCACGTTGAACTCGTTGGTCTTCTAAAGACAGACGTTTAACTCCATATGGTATTGAATTTCTCTTAAAGGATAGATTAACTGAATCGGATGAAGTGCCTAAAGAAGTAGACGACTGTCTGAATGGATTTGGCCGTGCAATATTCTTGTAAAAAAAAGAGTTGGAAAATAACACATCCTCTTGTTTTATATCTTTCCTAAAAGATTCATCTAGGGTCGTTGGTTCAAATACTTCAACCACATATCGGATTTCCTTCTTGAGAGATCTAATAAAAATATCAATGACATAATCATCCGGTAAATCAGTAACAAAGTTGAGAAGTTGCTCAAATTCTCTAATGTGATCACGCACCATTCCATGCTGAGATATGGTAGACAATGCCATACGTGGATTAGAAATTTTTTTATCAGAAAAACATTCACGAATAAGGGAAAAAAAGTGTATCCATATAGGGTTGATTATCTTTGGTTGAATCCAGCGGTACCAAGCATTGGCGTCACCTTTAAAATAAGAAGTAGCAATGTCGATTTTCAGGGCTTCAAGCGTATGATGTAGGCGAAAATATTGATCCGGCTGGAAGATCCAACCAGCAGGATCCGTTCCATCAAAAGTAGGAAACTTCAAATTGTTAGGTATTGGAGAACCGAGAATACCACTACTACCAGGAATACCATTATTTCCACGAACACCATTAGTTCAATGAGCACCATTATTTCTAGTTGCACCCTCAAAACTAGGAGGAGTTGTATTAAGAGGAAAACGTGCAAGTAATAATGCTCCCATATTTCGAGTAATATTATCAGCAAGAACTGCAGTATCTTGTTTATTTTGGTGCATTATCTGATTCATCTCTTTTCTATGGGTGGCTAAAATAGACTCCAAACTTGTATCATGCAAACTTTTCATTTTCTTCATAAGTTCATCAATAACAAATTCACGAGAGCATTCCACATGTTGAGAGTTGTTTATAACAGTATCAATAAAAGCAGTAACCTTAGTATCTAAAGTTTTGATTGCAGCTGTAAGTTGATTAACCTCATCAGTGAGAGTCATGATCGCAAGCGGAAGAGAGAAAAAATTTAGGGTTTTAGTGAGAAGGATCTAACCTGCTCTGATGACAGATGTTATGGTTCGATACCCTTTTATCAACTGTTAAGAACTTGAAAACTTAATGAAGATGTAAGTAGGGCGAGATTTGAAGACATCAAGAGAGATTAAGAGAGAATCAGGAGAGTTTTGGAGAGGCAGAATTCTTGAAGAATAATTATATTTGTTTTGTTCTTTAAGAGTAACAAGATATACCTATTTATAGCTGGCCATTACTTGGCTAACAAACCTGCGCAGCAATCCTAGTTGCATTGAATAACTATAAACTAAATAAGGAAAACCAAAAAAAGGAAATACGTGTGGAAGGTGTTGGTGTCACAACACCTGAACCCTAAGCTTAGCTCTCCGAAAACATTATCTTTTTCTCATCTTTGTTTTCTTCTTTCTAAACCTAGATCGAGAATTCAAGATCTTCGAAATCAAAACCAAAATTTCAGAAATCAAAATATGTCTCTCGTAAACCTTAATACCATTAATTAAAACTCATAGAAATCGTTTGTTATGAGATTTTTGGGTTTTCTGATGAATAAATAAATGAAAACTTGGGTTTTTTTCTCTTTCTGTTTTCATAAAAATCGTTCAGAATTGATATGGTTTAAAGGCAGGTACTCTAATTTATCTATGTTCATTCATTGATTTTCAATGTATATGTGTGTGTGATGTTCAATTTTCTACTGTGTAGTTAAACAATTTTGTATGGTGTGCTGGGTTATAACCTAATTTTTTTCTTCTTCCAGTGATGAACTAATGAACTAATGGAGCCTAAGAGGTAAAACTTTTATGGTTATCCGTTACCGTTGTCATATTTAGTTGTTATTTCTTATTATTATCTTTTAAAGCCTTAGATTTATAATTCGTTTTCCTAATTGTTTCTAAAATCAAGAGATGGAGATCGATAATTCCAATTCTTAGCTTTCAATCCTTATTTTAAATCTAGTTCATGTAGTTTCTAGTCTTAATTTCTTAGTTATAGGGATTTTGTTTTGCTTAGGGTTCTTTTCTTATGTGTAATTTGACTTCTCCTTACTTCGATTTGGACTTTATTTTCCTCTTTTTCAGAAATTGAAGTTGTTTATTGGCCTGAATATATTGGAAGGTCACTCATGACTACTGAAGCTCGGAAGCTGTATTTCAATAATGATGGGTCAGCTACTAAGAAGCTGCACATAAGTTTGTGGTCTGTTTATCTGTTTGTATTTTGACTTTACTATTTGGTGTGATAACATAGGTGATAACTTGCTGGATTTACTAGTGGCCTTAAGGGTAGGAATGTTTTTCTGGAAAGAAAGTATGGAACCCCCCAAGATTGTGAAAGATGGAGTGATTTTGGCCAAAGAGGTAGACACATTTACATGGTGTTGTTGGGAGTTTGTATGTAATGTTAGTTTAATTTTATTTGTTGGAATTTTATGTTAGCTCTCTGCGCTACATTTATTCCTAGTTGTTGTTCGCTTGAGATTGCACATAAGATCATTTAAATGTTTTTCCTTACAATAGTGTTATATTTGAAGTTGCTCGTGGTGGTAGCATAAATAACACTTGATTTGTTCTATAATTATGCTGCTATCTATTTCTTGAATGTGGTTCTCCTTTGCTCTGATGTGGCTTTACATCTTTGTTCCTTGACAAGATTAAAATTTAACCAATCAATCTTCCTTTGCAGATTAAGCATGTAACAGGTGCAAGTGTGACAACTTTGCCCAAGTAGAACCGACGCACATTGGAGATATGCATGCACCTCATTGTTCTTTCCCTCTCGGTTGTGATTAGAATATATAGGGAACATCATCCATCATTTAAATAACTAAAAACTAGGTGAAAATCCAAGTTTTATTTCTCCATTTCCTTTGATGTTTAATTATGCACCTAGTCCCTTTTTCAGTTAAATCATAGATTTATAACTATTTTGGATTTGCCCTGTTGCAGAATCTGACATCCCTATCCACTTATGTCAAGTGTTTTCCTGTTATTTCTAACTGCAATTATTGAGAGCTCTTTGGGATGCTTCATATCGTGTTAATCACTTGAGTTTAACTATTGTACCACATGATTTTTTTTAATCCAGGTTGAATAGCATAGGTATCCTGGATTCTATATAACTCGTCAGGGGAAGACTATCCTTCTGTCAAAATATTTCATTGCCCACAACAAGTAAGTTCCCATTCATTCACAAGCTAAAAATGTAACTTTTCCGATGTTCAATTTCTTATATTGCACATTCCTTGTGTAGATATTACCGAGTACTTAGTTGCATATAGATCTTTCATAGCACTATAGCATATCCTTTAGACCGCCTGGATCATTTACATTTGAGTAGGAAAACGAATACGAAATTTGTTACTTTAAAATTGCTAAAATTTGATTTCTAACCATAAACACAACGATACATTTACTGTCGCTTAGCTTACTTATCCAAAGACCCAAAAACTAGAATTAAGAGATAATACATAGAAGATTACTTTGATAAAATCTACTAATTAATTAAATGCATAAGATTCTTAGACTCTTTTGATCTTTCTGTTTAATATCATTTTTTTGTTCGCATCTCAAGAAATGTGATAGCATCCTTCGCAGGGCTCAATTCTGAAGCAAATGAATCTAGATTGTTCAGAATTATGGGTATCCCCATGATGTAGATGTTAATTGGTGTGGACCATAGCGATGTAAAGAGTGTAGGACACATATTTTATAGTTGTCATCCCACTTTATTTCCAATAGCTCAGCCAAGGTTTTCCTATTTTACAACTCGGAAGACCAATACTAATTTCATTCCAAATAGCTTAATTTTTTTTGAAGCTTAACTGCGGTACTCATCTTGGTCTTTTACAATGAGAATATAAAGAAAAGTGCAGTTGCTTTCTTTTGGTACTTCTTCCTAATGTACATTTTTAGGACGTTTAAAAGTGAAAAATCAGGACAATTTGATGGTTGTTAGATATGCACTTTGTTTCTTTGTGCATCGTTTTGTAGATAAATTCTTACTAAGTTATCCAACTCAGTGTGGTAGTGTCATTGGTGTCCATGTTAAAAATTCTCTGACATGTATTTTTACCTAACAGCCACAAGATTTCTTATAATAGCTTGTGATGGTTTTGCTCAGAAAAGTGCAGTTTCTTCCACTGCTTCATTCCATAACTTATCAAAGGTTTTTTATACTTTTGTTGGAAATATCATGCAACTTTCGAAGTGTAAGAAAAGACCACTCCAGGTAACTGTACTTCTTTTGTTAATTGTATAGAATTTGTTGTGCAATTTGCTTAGATTTTTCTCAGACTTAGTTATTAATTTTCGAAGTATTGCACTACCATTTACTTACATGTTTTATGCTTGTTGCCAGGTTATATTGCGAGAAGGGTATAAAGATTTCCAACAATGGTCAAAGCCGATAAGAGGTAAGGGTTTCACATAACCATAATGTATAGTAGTTTGCTATGCCCCATGATGTTAGAACTTCGACTTTTAATTCTATTTGTTACTATCAAGCCAAATTCTGTTACTACCTGTAGTTGCAGGAATTCCCACACTACACCCTATTCAAGGATTTACCAACATCTATGACATAATTTGAAGATTAAGGACACTTTTTATTAATTTGATCTTAAATAATTACATAAATCAAGAACACAGAACACTTGACAAAGATTTTCTCTCTCCTAAAACTTTCCTAACACTCAAAAATTCATTACCCTCTCTGGAACTATTCATCTCCTTTATATAGGTATTTACATAGTGGATTACAGCTCATTTACAGCTAAGATTCCCTTCAATTTCGGATCTGAGTTCTTGCGATAAATCGCAGTTAGCACCGCCTTTAAATTTCGCAGGTTTTATTGATATATCGCAGACATGTCACACTTTCTTCATGTTTCTGTCGTTTTCAGTTATTACGTCATTGTTTAAGTCATCTTTGGATGTGTCGCAGAATATTACTGATGTATCGCAGAGTAGTCATTTATTATCGATGTATCGCAGAACAGTTGTTTATTTCTCAAGAATATTGTTGTGACAATATTCTGATCCTACATCTTGCCTCTTCTCATATCTTTTCTGCGAAGAAGATAAAGATCATGAGAATTTAAACTTCTTGATTTGCCGCAACTCCCTGTCTTTTCATATTTCCTTTATTCTGACACGTCTCTGCATCCATCGCTAGATATTCTACGCGTGTTTTTCCTTCCATTTATTCCTTGACACGTATTCTTTCGACCGTTGAATTCTGACCATTTACGTCATTTCTTCATTGAATGCATTGATATTCTCGAGAACTTTCTTCTCCTATAAATACCTTCTTTACTAATTTCTTTTCTTCTTTTTACTTTCTCTTTTCTTCTCTGCAACTTCACTGTTCCTCATCTTCTTCCGCAAATTCCGGATCTATTATTCTTTCAATTTTCCTTCTTTACTCTTCTTCGCCTTAATCATTGTTCTCATATTAAGAAATGGCTCCTGCTAAAAAATTAGGTCAATCCACTTTTCAAAAACACCAACAGAAACTTCAAACACTAGGACTCAAACTTTCTGAGATCCCTGGTCATTCTTCAGATACTGAACTTTCCATTGATCTAGTTTCGGAATTTCCTTCTTCTAACGAGAAAATTCTTGTTTCGCTGGGTCAATTAGAGGCTGGCCTTCCTATTCCTCTTTATAACCCAGATCTCCCTCTTTTTTATGAGATTATTTCTCATGTTAAATTTTCGCGAGCAATCTGCCAATTAAGTGGGGATTGTATACGTCTTATTCTTGAATATGCCTCCCGCGGAGCTGGTAAAGGATCTCTTTATCCTGATACTGCGAAACATCTTGATTATGAAAAAATCCCAATTATTCCTGCGAAATATACCGTGGAGAATTTCTTTGTGAATTATCAAGTGATTCCAATGAAGAAAGAAAGCACATGTTGGGCTATTCGTTTGAATAGGGATAAAAAAGTTGCGAAGGATAAAATTCTTATGCAAGATATAGACTATCATTCCACAAGAAACAATGGTCCACGCTTCTCCAAGGATGATAAATGGTGCAGATTTCCACTCCTCCTTGAAGGTCCATATATTTTTGGTACTCTTAACCTTCCTGCGAATCCTTCATATCTTGCGGCTTATCGTACTTGGGTTTTTAATTGGCCCGAAAAGAATTCTGAGGTATATCTCGTGAAGTTAATCATTATTCACAAACTTAGATAAATATACTGTTCTTACTAGTTATTGAATTATTTTTTATCAGATTGGAAAAATGAAGGCTAGCTACGCCAGTACTGGGAATCCTAATCTCCTAAATTTTTTGAAAACCTTCACAGATGAAGTAAGAAACATTCTCTTATAACTTTTAACAATATATTGTTGCCCCTGTTTCTTATCTTCATGTGTGGTTGTTTTCTAGGAAATACCATTTGTCGCAGTAGTTGAAGCCAAGGATAAAGGCAAAAAAATAGTAACTCCAAATGAGAGTTCTGGCACTTCTCCTCATCGCAATAAGAATCAAACTGCTGAGAGTCCCCCAAAAAAGAGAAGAAAAACTCACCCACTTAAAGAAATTTCTTCTGTCGCTGAAAAAGATAATGAGGTTGAAGAGAGTGGAAGAATTAATAATGATGCTACTGTGGGCACCTCTTCAATACGTTTTTCCTCCGCAAGAGTTAGATCTGCGATGGGTCTTTCTAATCCTGAGACTCCCATGGATCAATTGTCAAATATCTTTAAAAATCCCATGCAAGGTATTGGTGATGACGATACTGCTCACGCTTGCAATTATCTCTCAAAAATCAGCGATGCTTCCATCTTAACTAATAATAAAGATCTTAAAGGAGTCTCGAGATTTATCAACCCAGATTTTCTTCATGCACTAGCTTCATTGGTATGCCCCTTTTCTTTTTTTTTTCTTGTAGTAAACTTTACACTTGTGATGAATATCGAAGATCTTTTACTTACCCTTACTTATTTTCTCTTATATGCTACAGACTGCTAGAGCTTCTTTTTCTGTTGCTTCGAAATTAGAAAATAGATTATCATTATCGCAGAAAAGGCTTACTGATTCGCAATCTGAATCTGCGAAACTTCGTGAAAATAATAAGAAATATGAAGATGAAATATCCATTCTTCGCGAAAAATGTAAGCAATTGGAAACATCTGGGAATACTGAGCTCCTTAACAAGAATAAATCGCTTGAAGTAGATGTTGAAGTTCTTCAACAAAAACTAGTTGACAAGGAGAAGTTCTGCAAACAAATTATTGGTATGATTTATTTATTTATTTTTTACTTTCTTCTTTCTTGCTATTTTAGCTTATTTGAACAACCATTTTGCAGATGCCTATAATCTTACTGATGAAGCTCTTATTCTCAATTCTTTTGATGAACCCATAGATGAATCCATTCTTATTCAGCGTCTTAATGACGCTTTAAATAATTATTCCGATGAAAAAATTAATGCTCTGTCTATCGATGAGCTTAAATATCACATTTCCCTTATAAGAATGGATTATAGATCTACTTTGAGTATATCCAATAGTTTTAAGACTTGTAGAGATGAATTTGGAAAAAGAATCAAAACCTTGAAAGCCCAAAAGAAGGAACTTGAGAAGGATAAAGAACGCATTACTCTTCAAGGTGCTGAAGCTCTATCAAAGTTCCACAATGCCCTTATTGACACTGAACTTGAGAGAGATAAACTTAAGGATGAAAACATTGAACTTATTAAAAGAGAAAAACAAATCCGTTCCCATCTTCTCATTCAAAATGATGATGAATTCGCACGGACTGCGACAATTCTCGATAATGCTAGGAAAAATTTAGCAATAGATGTCAGTCTTCATACCGAACAGGAAACCTTGATACAAGAAATGATTCATGAAAGAGAAGGTTACTTATTGCTCCTCTAACATCTTTATATTTTTTGTAAATTTTTGATAAATTTCTAACTTGTTATTTTATCATCGCATAATCTGAAGAAAAACATTTTTCAAAGATAGCAGAACTTGAAGAAGAAAAAAGTAGTCTTGCAAGTAATCTTGCTTCCCGCAATGATAAAATCTCTAGGCTGCGAAAGAAGATAAAGATATCCAACTTCAATTTGCGTAGTAACCTTCTTACTGTTCGCAATAATGCTATTGATAAAGTCTGCCAAGATAATGATCTTCCCCTTAGTTTATATCCTTGCCTTTTGGAAAATATCCCACCCAGTTCTGAAGTACCAATTATTTCTGACAGTGAGGCTGATATAAATGAGGATGAAAGCGAAGATGAAGAAGAAACTGATGATGAAGATAATGAAGACGAAGATGAAGATAATGGCGAAGATAAATCCCAATAGTTTTGCTTCTTCTTTTTGATCTTCTCCTGTATTTTTCCCTTTATTTCTTGCGATGATTATCTGCGACAAATTGTATCATTCTTTCTGCAAGGTACTTGTAATTCCTGATGTTCTTCAATATATATAAATTCCTTTTTTGCCTCTATCCGTCTGTTATTTATATGAATTTATCATATAATGATTAATAACAATATTTATTGTTCTTATACATCGTTCCCATACTTGCCTCTTGTTATTAATCCGCAATACGATAAATGAATCATTGTAAATTTTTCTGCGAACTATATGTTTTGCAGACATAATTTTCTTGTGGTCTTATTTTGCCTTCCTAGTTAAAGGTCTTATTATGCCACTTTTATGCGACAAGATCGCAGGACATTCTTACCTTTATACATAATAATCCATTGATCTTGCCTTATCATTTAATTTTAATTTCTGCGACAATATGATAAATCTAAGCCATCTTGTGAGATTAATCTCTCTTTGCTTTTTAAGACTTATGATATTGTCGTCTTTGCGATTTATATCCTCTTATTATTGATTTCATTTATCTCATTATTTGATCTTATCGCAAAAACCCATTGATCTCATCTTAACATTTCTTATTAGGCTTTTTGGCCAGTCATGCGTCAATATGACGGGCCTAAATATTCTTGCGAATATAAAGTCCCATGACATTGCTGTCTCTGTCACGCGACAATATGACGGGCCTAAATATTCTTGCGAATATAAAGTCCCATGACATTGCCGTCTTTTTTGATACACAGCTCCCTAATGGAGGGTATCGCCCTTATCTCTCCCCCCGATTTCCCCTTCAAGGATTATACATCGGCCATACAAGACTAGCACTTTCCCATCCGGTTCTTCCAACAACCAGTTGTTTTCGCAGCCTTGTCCTTTATGCCTTATATGGATTATAGTTACAAGACTGCACCCTAAGTGGGGTTTTCTTCGGGCCGAACACATCGTAAGGCAAGACTTTCCATGGATGGCCAGGGTAGGTTCATCCATCCCGGGCACCCACAGCTCAACCGTGTACCTCGGCGCCTTGATCATACGTTGCATTCCTTAGGAGAAACTCTTGGGCGCCCAACCAGGGTATAACCTTATATAATTGGGAATCCAAGTTATCTCTCCCGGATGGATTTTCAATAATCCCAAATCTCCATGACTAGGTTCCAGCAGCGGTATAGCCTTTCCCATAGCCATGCAAAGAGATACCCCCCTTATGACGCACTTTAAGGACATTGCCTCTTACGGAATAGAATCCGCGAACTAAGGTGTACGCCATAAAAGTTCGTCCCGTTCTTATATATTTTTAGGCGATTTGCACCCTTATTATGCATTTGCATTAAAAATTCTTATATGATTAGAAATCACCAATCTTTCCTTTTTAATAGAAAAATATCTCATTTTTGAGCAGAGTTTTTCTTATATGATTCGAAATCATCTTGTTTTTCGATTGTTCGCAACATGATATTGTTGCACTTCTTTTCTTCTGTGATGAATGATTATTCTCAACCTATTGTTACTTTATTTATTTTCTTGCGAGAAACGATTCATCGCAACATCTTATACTTATCTTCATCTTCGTATGATCAATCGTTATTGAATCTTTTGTAACAAACTATTCTTGAAGTATACCCTTTCCTTGCAACTCTATATTTTCCACCATCAATTTCTCAGCTCTCTGATTTTGCCTCTTGTTATGTTTCCAATTACGATTTCGGGTGTTTCTTTCTTCGCAAGTATTAATGTCAACTTCATAACACTTTTTTCCTTCAAACCAATCACCTTTAATTATCCCAATACCATGAGGATGTGGAAACTTTATGCATTGATGATATATTGATGCTATGCCCAAGATCCCATGGAGCCATGGCCTTCCAATTAAAGCATTGTAAGGAGATTCTATATCCACTATGCAAAACTTAATTTTTGAAGATATCTTGTTCAATGGAATTTCCATAGTAATTTCTCCTTTTGGCTTGTTTGCGGTGCCATTAAAACCATAGATCTTGTAAGTTGAGGGGATAAGCTCATCGTCTCTTCCACCCATTGTGCGATAAGTATGATAAAACAAAATATCCACCGAGCTTCCAATGTCAATTAAAACTTTATCTATTGCCCAAGAATCACTTGCTGCATCATCATTATCTTCTTCTTCTCTGTATTTTGGATTTATCTCTAATTTCACCACCAATGGGTTGTCATGCATCTTCCCAGGCTCTGGTATCTCTTCTGCAGTAAAATAGATAACTTGTTTTTGCCATTCTTCTAACGGAGAAATCTTCGCAATATTCATCACCTCTCTTCCCTCTATATCCCTTGCAAATACTCTTCTTAGCACATTGTCATGGAAATCCTCTATCGTTTTTTGTGAATGTACAATTGAATTGCAGAATAGATTTTTTGTTTTATCTCCTACTTCAATGACAAATGTTTCTGCTTCTTTTGCAACATTAACTCTGCGAATTTCTGGTGCTTGCGGCAATTGTTGCGGTTGTAAATATCTTGCTAAAAATGATTTAATTTTCCTTGTTCGATCATTCGCAAAATGATTCTTTTCACATTTCTACAATTATTCACAGAATGACCATGAAAATGATGATAAGGACAAAATTCTTGATTGTGATTGTTGGGATGTGGTTCCTTCCCCATGTTCCAGGGTGAGGGTATATTTTCCATTAAAATAATCGCTTCCCAAATCTTGTCTATACCAGTATTTAAAGGCGGCAATTTGATATCTTCCCACATATTCCTCTGACCTCTTTGCTCTCTTGAATAATTCTGCCTTTGTCCACCATAAGTTTCCTGCGGTTGATCAAACCGTGGGACCTTATTATTGTTATTGCGATTATAAAAATTTCTCTCCTTTTCTAATTCCTCTTGATATCTACTCCCCATTGCTACTATCTTAAGTTGATTATCAATCTCCATTTTCTCTCCCAGATTTTGGGAAGTACTTGCTACTGTATTAATCATCCTTGGTAACAAACTTCCATTTGCTGCGGCTGAACTTGTGCCTGCAAGAATTGGATAAGACTCCATCTCATTTTTTTTTTCCTTCAAAGCGATATATTCCTCTTGCAATTCTCGCAACTCTGTCATAGTGATTGTGTTTTTAACTCTGAAGACCTGGATGTATAATAGATTTGTCGCAAACATAGCATTTATGAAGGACAAAATGAGATATCTTTCATCTACTCTTCCTGCAATTTCACTACACATTGTCCTCCATCTTATGGTTAAGTGCTTCAAACTCTCACCAACCCTCTGTTTCAATCCAAACACATCTTAAATTCCAGGTCGCGCAGAATTATTGTTGATGTAGGCTCCTAAGAAAGTGGTTTACAAGTGCATGAACGAAGTTATTGTAATCTTGGGAAGACTTTCGAAACACTTCAATGCTTCGCCAGTTAAACTTGACGCAAAATATTTGTACAAAACGACATCATGGTTCTCCCATTGTAGCATACATCGAATATAAGCTTTGATATGTTGGACATCACATGTAGTTCCATCAAATATACTGGTCAACACCGGTAAATTGCATTTTGGAGGTATCCCTCCTAATTGTACCTCTTGAGTAAATGGAGTTTTCGCAGCCTCTTCGATTGCCTCATCAAGTTGCCTTCTTCCTCCTTCTCTTCTGTTATTTATTATTCCTCTCATTTCTGCCAATTCTCGCAAGATTTGTTCATTCCTATCAGAATTTTGCTCCATTGGTCTTTTCAACGCAGCTTCTCTTCGTCTGCGTTCATTCCTTTCTTGTCTTGCGATGTTTCTCGCTTCTTCTCCAACATCTTGATTTTGCCTTCTTCTGCGACTTTCTTCTTCTTGCAAGTTAATTTGTCTTTCATTCTCTTCTCCATGAATTTCCTCATCCCTTACTGTTTCTCTTCGTTGCCTTTCTATGTCTCTGCGTATTCTCTCATATTCCTCATTGAGGTTATCATTATTACGATTTTGCACACGTCGTCTTTCTCGATTGTCATGATTATTCTGATGCAATGCTGCTTGAATTTCTTGCTCTTCTACTTCTGCTCGCAATCTCTCTCTTTCTCCTGCTAAGCGTACTTGCTCAATATAATTCCTCTCAATATCATCTTCGATAATCCTGCGATTTCTTCGAATCTCTTCATCACGTAACATTCTCCTTCTCTCTTCTTGATTTTCTCCCTCACCCTGATTTCGTCTAATGTCTAAAGTTTCCCCGCGTGGAATATAACGATCATTTATCAAATTCTCCCCAAAATTTTGTATAGAGAGATTCTGCCTTGTTTCTTCTCTATATGATCTTGAATTTGACCTCATGCTGCTTCTCGATCTTCTGTTTTGTAACCTCAAATTTTCCATTCTTAATTCATGATTTTGTCTTGTAAGATTGGCACGCTCTTCTGCCTCTAATCTTCTTTCTTCCTGTATCCTTTGTCTTAAAGCATCTTCCATTTCATGTTCTTCATGAATTAATCCTCCATCCATTTCTTGATTTCTTTCCTCCTCTTGATTTTCCGCCTCTTCTATCGAATCCGACCTCCAAGTATGCACACTTACTCTATCATAATCCATATTTCTATCTTGTGCTCGTGTTTGTTGATTTGGTGGTTGGATTAAATTTTCTGCTTCATTTCTCCTTCTACTTCTTCCTGATCTGTTCCTTAAAGATCCTTCCAATTCACCTGTTCCTTCCCCTGCAATTCTTTTACTTCTTCTCACTATTGTTGGTGGTTCTGACGTATTTCTTCTCCTTCTAGCCATTTCTCTTCAATTCTAATAATTTCTTCAAATCTCCAAACTGTGATTTGAAATTTCTCAAGTTTGATTCTCCCTATTTCTGGACGCCAAAATGTAGTTGCAGGAATTCCCACACTACACCCTATTCAAGGATTTACCAACATCTATGACATAATTTGAAGATTAAGGACACTTTTTATTAATTTGATCTTAAAGAATTACAGAAATCAAGAACACAGAACACTTGACAAAGATTTTCTCTCTCCTAAAACTTTCCTAACACTCAAAAAATCATTACCCTCTCTGGAACTATTCATCTCCTTTATATAGGTATTTACATAGTGGATTACAGCTCATGACAGCTCATTTACAGCTAAGATTCCCTTCAATTTCGGATCTGAGTTCTTGCGATAAACCGCAGTTAGCACCGCCTTTAACTTTCGCAGGTTTTATTGATATATCACAGACATGTCACACTTTCTTCATGTTTCTGTCGTTTTCAGCTATTACGTCATTGTTTAAGTCATCTTTGGATGTGTCGCAGAATATTACTGATGTATCGTAGAGTAGTCATTTATTATAGATGTATCGCAGAACAGTTGTTTATTTCTCAAGAATATTGTTGTGACAATATTCTGATCCTACACTACCCACTCACTTGTGATATGATCTATTACTCTTGACCCTGTAAAATAACAGGTGACGGTGAAGCTAAACCAACTGTACAAGGAAATAAAAGATGGATATGCAACATCATATGGAAGGTTCTCACCTGAAGTAAACACTTTTTTGGTGTAATAATATTTGTAGTTTCAAGTTATTTGTTTGATATTCCACCATTAGATTTTTTAAGGGCATTCCATTAGGTTTGAATGTAAATTATGCCCAAAAAAATGCTCTCAGGATTGATTGCAACATCGGTTTGTAATTCAGGAATTTCAAATATACAGATTTTTATTTATTTATAATTAATAGGGTTCTCATTATCTATCTTGATAGATCATATGTTCATATGAAAAATTGGGTCTTATACGTGATCTACAACGGTATATGAAGGTGCATAACATATATACAGGTGCAGAAATTTGCCGGAATTTTTTTTTACCTGTAAATTGGTTTGCCACGTATATAAGTGTTGCTCAAATTAGAGGAATACGCTGGCTAAATTACTGTAACCGTTGCACAAATTAAAGAATTCGTTGCTCAGCAAACGTTGGTAAACCGGTTGCCCAACGTTTATATACGTTGCACAAATTAATTTGACCAACGGATTTTGGCATTGCACAAAACATTGCTACGCCATATTTCCAACGGATGTACGCGTTGGTGAAATTCTTTGCAATGCTTATATCCGTCCCAAATCGGATGTTTTGGTGTAGTGACTTCATATTCTTCTGTTATTAGTCAAACAATCCATGAAGCTGTTCTTAGTGATTTGGGATTTCATGGCAATCCATTCACCTGGACAAGCAATTAACATGGAACATGGAAAATTCTCTCTAGACTTGATAGAGCTATTATGAAATCAGATTGGCTTATTCAGTTTCCAGATTCTTGTATCAAGCATCTACCCTTCTTAGCTTCCGATCATTGCCCAATTTTATTAGATTTATCTCCTAATGATGTTCAGAGTACTAATAATTGGAAAATATTTGTGTGTTGGTTAAGATATAATTCTTGTAAGGATCAAATCAATTCAGCTTGGTCTAAATATTTTAATGGCTCCGCTGGGTTTATTCTTGACAAGAAACTGGTTGAAACAAGAAGGAGATTGTCTATATGGAATAGAGAATCGTTTGGAAATATACAACATCGGCTCAAAAACTTGCAGCAGCAACTTTTGGATCTACAACAGCCTGTCTTTGACAATACGGAAGCAGTGAAAGAGGTAGAAAAGAAAATTGAAGAATGGCATCAACGTGAAGAAGAATTTTATCGGCAAAAATCGAGAGAAGTTATGTTTCATGCATCTGACAGAAATACTAAACATTTTCATCTTCAAGAAAACAAAAGAAGAGCCAGGAACATGATTGAATCACTAAGGAATAGAGATGTAACCTGGTGCACGAGAAGAAATAATGTGGAAAAGCTTCTAAATGATCACTTTACATATATTATGTCTACTGCCAATCCTTTTGATGAAGAGGAACTTCTTAGCTTATTGCCAGCATGCATATCTGAAGATGACAATATGGCTCTCACACATATCCCAGATGAAACTGAAATTCTTAACACCTTAAAGACAATGCATCCCTGGAAATTACCTGGTCCAGATGGATTTCCACCAGGTTTTTTTCAAGCAAATTGGAGTACATTTAAGGATGATGTTATTAACATGGTTCGAGGTTTCTTCATTTCAGGCAGAATGCTCAAAAAAATGAACAAAACAAATCTGTGCTTAATTCCAAAATGCAAGATTCCCCAATCTCCGGGTGATTACAGGCCAATTGCACTATGTAATACTACAAACAAGCTAATATCAAAAATTCTAGCAACCAGATTAAAAGTACAGCTCGACCAAATAATTTCTCCAATACAAGCGGCATACGTCCCAGGTAGGCAAATAAGTGATAACATTATGTTAGCTCATGAATTAGTTCATTGTATGAGAAGGAAAAAAACAAATAATGGTTTTATGGCTCTTAAATTGGACATGTCCAAAGCTTTTGATCGTGTGGAGTGGGTCTTTTTGGAGAAGCCTATGAAGCATTTGGGTTTCTGCAGCAAATGGTGTAATCTGATTCAAGAATGTGTTAGTACAACTGAAATAAAAGTTCTTCTAAATGGTACCCCATGCAAGGCATTTAAAACCAAAAAGAGGGATACGCCAAGGAGATCCCATATCTCCTTATTTATTTCTACTCACAATAAAAGTTTTTACTCGAGCATTAGCTCAGGCTGAACAACAAGGAAATATTTAGGGTATTAAAATTGCACGAAAAGATCCACAAGTGACTCATCTGCTCTTCGCGGATGATTGTCTTCTATTTGTAAAAGCGGACATGCAAAATGTTAATAATCTGCTTCAAGTGATTAACTCTTTTAGTAACATATCTGGGCAACATATTAACTTCCAGAAGTCAGCGGTGTACTTCTCTAAATAGGTTCATCCTTGGCACTGCAGAATGCTCTTGAGAAGCCTGAAAATGAAGAAAATTGAACTGGATGAAAATTATCTTGGAATTCCAGTATTCCTAAATCGAAAGAAAACGATTTATTTTGGATGTCTGGTGAATAAGATGAAGACAAGGCTTACAAGGTGGAAAGGGAAATTTATTAATCAAGTGGGTAGGTCTGTGCTTATATCCTCAGTGTTAAACACTATGCCGTCACATCATATAGGGATCTTCAAGATACCGGATGCTACAATTAAAGAACAGTGTGCAACTGCAGTTATGGTGGAATAAATATGATGGTAAGGGTTTAAAACTAATTGGATGGCCTAATATATGCAAACATAAACATGAAGGTGGTATGGGATTTAGAGATATAAAGTGTTTCAACCAAGCTTTATTGGCAAAGGCAGCCTGGAGATTAATCCAACATGAAAAGCAGCTATGGTAAAAAGCTATGAAGGAGAGATACTTTCCTAATACTTCAGCACTATATGCTAAGAAAAATAAAAACAGTACGTGGGCTTGGCAGAGTGTTCACGGCAGCATGGTTTTTTTGAGACAATTCAGCTTCTGGGTTGTTGGAGATGGAAGTAGAGTATGCACTTGGTTGGATAACTGGATACCGAGAAGACAATCACCACCAATACCATCAGAGGACATTCAAATTGTGGAGCAGTACAACTATGTTAGTGAACTGATCGATCGGGACACTAAAACTTGGAAGGCATAGATTGTTCGTAATCTCTTCACAGAAGAGGATGAAAAAAAATCTTGCAAATTAATATACAACATAACTCTGAAGATATATTAATGTGGATGTTGACACACAATGGGGTGTTTACAGTGAAATCGGCTTATAGAAAATTGGTTGAATTGAAGAATGTAAATAATTCATTCGATGAGGAAACATCTAAGCTATGGAAAAAGCTTTGGGCTATTCCTACTCTGCCAAAAGTCAAACATTTCTTATGGAAGTGCATGATAGATATTGTGCCATCAAATGACAGAATGGCTAGAGTTAATGGATACACAGGAGATCAATGCAAGATGTGTCAGAATGGTACTGAAACAACAAAACATATTCTATGGGAATGTTCATTTTCTAGAGAAGTTTGGAATACACGTCCTGGGGAGAGAAGAAGCATGACGAATCCAGATATAAGTGTACAAGATTGGATCAAAAGCTAGTTCAACAGTGAGTTTTCTCAGATTGAAGATGACTGGATTATTAAGATGGAAAATGCGGCATGAGAGATATGGAAAGAATGCTGCAAATGTGTATTTGATAATGCAAGACCAAACCCGGTCGAAGTATTTAAATCAATCGAGATACTAAATACTACAATAGGACAGAAAATGGTGCACAAAAACAAAACTGAAGTTTATGTCATTGACAGTGGAACAACTATTACCAAATGGATGCCTCCTTACTCACCTTATTTGTCGTGATTTTTCAGGTCAATTCATCCTAGCTGAATGCACCTATGCTAATGGAATCGTCAGCGCAGAGGAAGCCGAGTGCAAGGGATTGATTAGGGATATGCAAGTTGCTGAAAATATAGATCTATAGATGGTTTGCTTTGAGTTATATGCGAAGATGGTCATCAAGGCTGTAAATGGAGATATACAAGCAGTTACATGGCAGAACCAAGTACTAATTTTAGAGATAAGATCTCTTTTAGGAAAACATCCTTTATGGGTTTGCAAATTTTTAAGTAGAAAGTTTAATAAGCCAGCTGATAGTTTGGCTAGGCATGCGAGAAATCTGAGAGTGTCCAATATTTTGCATGCTTATCCTCCAAACTTCATTGCATCTGTAATCTTGGAGGAGGCAGAAAACCATGTTCACAATCATTTTTAGCTTATAAAATTTACCTTTTGAGTCAAAAAAAAAAAAAGTACAAAAAAGTGAATGTTGCAAGTGCTAACGACAGAGATTTTATACCATAACCATAGTGGTTAGTGGGCGTTTCACTTTTGTGGTTATTCATCTCTCCAAGGATCTAGTATAATGAAAGGTTAAGTTTTGTTGCAGAGTAGAGACTGATATCCAAGCATCCTTCTTGTTCTCGATCTTAACAGTTTTTGTGGTCGGGCAACGGTATTGCTTTACCTTTTTCATCCAAGCAGAGACAAAACGCTCCTTCGGACCTAACCAATTGTCCCCTGTGTATCAAACATATTGGGGTAATTGATCCAGTACTCTCAAATGATTCCTCATATCAATTTTTAAAATTTTCGTTACAGGATCCTCGAACTGTATAAAAATAAAGATGTGGATTTTTTTGTTCCTTTTGTTGGTATTAAACTCGTTCAAATCTTAAATGAGAAAAAGAAAAAGAAAGTATAACAGCAGCAGGAAGTCGTCAATTAACAAGAACTCTCTTTTAAAACCAGCAGCAAGAATAGTTTGTTCTGCAACCAACCTTTAAATAGGTCTAAAACCGAGTTGAGAAAAACAGCTAAAATAATACTACTTTTAGCTTTGGAGATGAAGAAGCACCAAATCTGGGAAGAATAATTTTTGATGAGGATGTACAGACCGGTTTCTTCTTCTTCTTCTAAATTAATCATCCAAGCTCCTGTCACCTAGATAAATTGATATCGCTGGCCAAAATAAATTCTCTTATTTGGAGGGATTAATGAGCAAAAAATATAAAATGTGGGGACATGAAAAAAAAAATCACGAAACTATATTTATTTTCTAAAAGTTTCCTTGAGGAATACACATATCTAAGATCTGATATCCAACGGCTCGAAAGTGCACCCTTACGAAAGCTATCAAGAAGGTACCCTCGTCACAGCACGACTCTTCTATGATATATAAATATTCAATCCAACCGTTGACATAATATCATCTTGTTTTTTTCTTTTTCCGAACTGTCCATTTTGTTCAACCACCACATTCTCATTTTGAGTATTAACAACTTTTTTAACCCTACATCAACTACCAAATGTCCAAAATTTTTGGTAGTTTAGGAATATCATTTTTTTTTGAAGAAAACCCTCATATTTAGAAGAAATCCAAACCTTAGCTGAAATCGGTTTAGCCAAATTCACCTCAACTATCACACTAGCATGGTATCCAATTTCTCACTTAAGCATAGTTCCATCAACATAAACAGGTCTACCAATATCTTTACCAATTGATAAAATGATCCTCTCCTTCCACTACTCAATAATGTGGCCTGGAAGATTATCCCAAACAAACGTTGTAGAATATTTTTTATTCTCTGGTATAAAATTAGGTTGCCATTTCCTGATTTTGAGAGTTTGATTATCAACACACCAATAACCATCCCAAATCTTTTTTTGATCCTCTTCATTATCAGATTGAATTATAAAGAAACATTTACCCGATGGAATCAGTTTTAGACTTCCTGATAAATTCCATTGGTTTCTTACAACATGTTTGTTTTTAGGTCTATTTAAGTAGAGGGTTCTACATATAGGCATACCTCTATCTCTATATAAATACCACTACTTAGTGTCTTTTAAAAACATGTTTGTTTAACCACTATATAATAACTCTATATTGGATAACTATTCTTGTATATTTCTCATTTTAGCCTCGTCAAATTAAAAAATGATGTGAAGATTCATTTCAACTCAACATATTCAAAAAATCAAAAGATGTAGTCAAAAATACAAGCCGTTCAGAATTTGGAATACAAAAAGTACCAACACCAGACAAAGCAAAACTTATGCACGAGCAGACCTTCACTTCCCCACCATCCCTACACCAACGGATAACCATCACCAGCTCGCCACCATCACCGACTTCTATTCTCACGGCTTCACGAGCAAATTCACGTCAATCTTAGTTTACTGAACAACACAAATGAAAGATTCCCAATAAAGTATAATCTCTTGGGCATTTCATCAAACAGTTTTCATCCCCGAATTTTGAGATTGTCTTGTACCAGTATACATGAATAGATGGCGAAAAGAAAACATCAAAAGCAAAACGAATTCCGGCGTTATAAGACTAATATCAAAACATAAACAACATTCAATGGAGATTAGAATTGAAACAAACACAAGTTATTAAACCCTAAATTTAACAAATTCAATGAAGATTAGTTAAAACCTATCATTTCACATTAAAATTATGTCATGCCTGTATGAAGATCAGTCATCATACTGAATAACCCCAAGTTGTCGAAACCAATGATAATCTCACCTCGGAAAGATCGATGAAAAATTCCTGCTATTCTAACGGAGAAGAGAAAATTCCAGCAGTGGCGGTCCTGACGGAAGAGTACGAGAAGAAAGGTTAGAGAAAAAACTTAAAAATTGAATCGAGGACAAAATGTTAGAAATGTAGCTTTGTATGAGGGCATATTGGACACATTTCACGGATTAAATAGAGGTTTCCCCAAAAATAGCACCTTCCTACTGCTATTTAATCACCTCTACTTGATAGAGGTTTAGCCTCTATATTGATAGAAGTAGTGGTAAAAACAAACATCTAAAAACGTGGAGACCACCTCTACATAGAGGAATATAGTGATTTGCCTCTACATAGAGGAAAAAACAAAGAATTTCATTATATTCCTCTATGTAGAGGTGGTTTTGATTAAACAAAGGACGTGGAGAGTAAAAAAACGTGGAGACCACCTCTACATAGAGGAATATAGTGAATTTCATTAAACAAAGGACGTTTTGATTCAACAAGTTCCATCTTAATTTTTGATAAATCCAAACGTCCGATGAGATTAAATTTCATTTCCTCCAAACTATCATCAATTTCATTATCATGAATAGTAATAGAAACATCCTTAGCGTGATGACCACATTCAGGTAAAGCAGGAATATCCACATAAGAAGTATTTTTCTGCGATCTAAAATTGTACAGATTCACAATTTTTTTTTTGATTTTCAAGACTAAAATGACAAGATTTAGACATATTTAAGAATCAATGATTAAAATTAATACACCAATCATTGGAAACATGTAAGAAATTAATGAAAATGTAGAGAAAATCAACCCAGAAAACTAGATCTTGGCTCCGGTCAGCATGGATGAAAAATCTCCTTGGAATGACTCCTTTTCTATCTCTTCACAAGCCTCCGGTTCTAGAGTGTGCCATTAAATTGACATTTCTCTTGAGGATTACAGAAAACTGAACTTGGATTATTTTAAATGTCAACTCAAACAAAATTAATCAAAAAATCCACCAGGACAACCCTCGCGTAACCCTACTGAAATGAAAAACATAGAGCAGAGAGTTACAAACTTATAGCAGCACAAAACCTTCTCTTCTTTATCCATGAAGAGGAAATTTATCGAAAAAGACTAGGAAACAAAATAAATAAATAATAAAGGTATCTCAGTCTCAATCTCAAGATGAAAAGAGCCAGGAGGAATGACAAAAAATAAACAACAGGGGTTACTCAACTGTGAGTGGCAGAGACATTAAGAGACTTTTTAAGTAAGAGATTTTGGGTGACTCCCCGTGAGTTTAGAGATTTTGGAAGACTCTCTGGATGATTTTAATTAACGGGGAATTGAGGGATACAATTACAGGATAAAAACGGTGTCCCAGTAGCATTTTTGGGTGACCCCCTATGTAATTATTTTTTTTAATTCCTAACCTAGCCCTCACTAATCCTGATTAGTGATTAATAATAATTAGAAAATGTTAAGATTTTTGATAAACGATTAGTGTGTATTATTATTTGTGTTTGGGTGAGTGAGGTGAGAGTAGAAGGAGGGAAAGAAAATTTGAGAGAGAACTTTTATTATGGGAAAATGGAGGATGATTGTGAAGAGAGAATTGCTGCTGCTAATTCTTTAGCTCAACTACAAAAAGGAGAGTATCTTGAATCTTCACAATTGCAAGTTTTTGTGGAACCAACACCCTTGAATTATGATTTTTACGAGCATGAAGAGTTTTTTGAAGAACCTACATAAGAAAGTAAACTTGCCCAGCATACAAGCATCCCCAACACACAGGTAAAGCTGCTGCGAGGTTGAAAATTTGATTTTTTTCTTTGAACCCGCCATTTTTTCAGTTGAAAAACCTCTGTACCGGCATAGATGTTGTATGAATACAATGCCGGAACATTCAAAACCGACATAGTATTCATAGTTCGACAATGCCGGTACCACAATATCCCCTATTTTGAAACCAAAACCGGCATAGAATTCAAACCAAAAACTATCTAAGATCGCATGAAAAACATCAGAAGTTGATTGTCGGCATGCTCGATAGAAATCTATCAATGCCGGTACTCAAGTGATTTTTTTTTCAAGTTTCCGGATACTTTACATTATGTGCCGGCAGAGAAATTTAAGCAACATACTATGTCGGTAGCTGTACCGGCATGCTCGAGAATTAATTTACTGTGCCGGCATGTGACTGATTAAAACCAGAAAAAATTCAAAACAGATTATTATTTTTAAGTCGCCGGAAGTGATGAAGACCATATGCCTGAAAATGGTGCTGGCATGCTCGAGAACTTCCTATCAATGTCGGTAGTCAAGTGAAAAAAAAAATCAACTTTCTAGATACTTTTCATCCTGTGCCGGCATAGGAATTTAAGCAACATATTATGCCAGCATAGGTACCGGCATGCTCGAGAATCAACTGACTGTGCCGACAATGGACTGATTAAAAAAAAGGTTTTGAAGATTAAAACCATAAAATCCCCCCCCCCTATAGTGGCAAACATTTATGAAAGTTTCCAACAAATGCCGGCATGATTTTTTCGGTTGAATACTATGCCGACACATAACTATTTCAGCTGCAAACAATGGTGGATTCAATGAAAAAAAAATCAAACTTTCAACCTCTTAGCAGCAATTCCCTCCTCACAATCATCCTCCACTTTCACCAAAAAAAATAATTGTTGAATCATCGTCGATGAAGAACGATGGAATTGAAATGAGGGATATAAGAATTTGGTTTTTGATTTTAAAGTTTTAGGGGAAAGGGTGTTTTGGTATTTTCATAATAAAAAGTCACCCATTATCATCCACCCCTGGTTAGGGAAGTAATCAGTATCCCCCAATTAGATTGAGTATCCCCCAATTGCGCGTTCTATTTAATCCTTAAAGAAAAAATAAATTAAGGAAAAAGTCTCTGAAAATATTAACTATTTTGGAGATATTTGTTTTTAGTTTTTATTGGTATGTTTTGTAATAGAAGTCTCTACAAGTCTCTCAAAACCATAAGTCATTGATTTCAAATTCCAAATTCAATAACAGAGAGTCTGAAGACTTTTAGAAAGTCACGATCCAATAACAGAGATTGTTTGAGATTTTGAAAAACTCTCTATCGACTGCAAGAGATTTCAAAAGTCTTTATAATTCTTTTAATATCTCTATAAATCTCAATTGACTAACCCCCATTAAAGAACCTTCTTAGACTGGGTTTGTTTTTTTCTTTTCTTCAAAAAGCACTTTGAAATTATGTATTTGGCAATAATTTTTCATGTGTGTGTTTGGTTAAAAAAATATTTTTATATTTGTGTTTGATTAAAAAAATTAAAGTATATTTTATCCAAAACACTTCCGAAATTCCCAAAATTAATTGGGGTATACCCAGATTAATTGGGGTATACCCAATAAGACAAAATATGGTCATTTTGAAGTAAAATAGGCCACCCCTTAACCATTATTTTCAAAATGGCTAATATACCCTTGTTTAATTAACACTAAAAATTCGGATTAGGTTAATTAATTGAGTTTAGATTAAAATTTTGAAATTATGAATTCGGTAGATTAAACCTTTTGTGTGTGCTATGAGTTCGATTTCGATCAAAAATTTTGATTTTGAAAATGTGAAAAGTCGGCAATGTAGACGTTTGAATAAGGTGACGACTAAGTTTTGCCGGCATGGTTGAAATTTGAATAAAGTGCCGACTAAGTCTAGCCGACATGGTCTGCGGATGAATAAAAAGCCAATTATTTGTAGGCCGAAATGGTCTTTGAACGAAGAATATGCCAAGTATCTTAGGCCAGCTATCTTATGGCCGACATGAAAATAGTTTCTACTATTGCCGGCTGAATTATAGTCGGCATGCGAATACTTTCAAACATTTCCGGCTGTTTAAAAGTCGGCAATGTAACCTTGCTGACCTGTAGTTATACCCAATAGAAAACAGAATATGGGAAGATGTAATTCACTTTATTCATGCAATTTTGGTTACTACATTGATTGAAACATAAAATCTAAATCCTTTTCGACGGAAAAACGAATGCACTTAGCATGTGCATCAAGCCTTTGAACCCCTAGGCGACCTAGTGGACGAGTTATAGTCTCGTGAGGGTTTACATAGAGATCTTGCCACAAAACCTACACTAAAACCATCAATCTTCGAAGGAGGAATCCTAATCTCATTCAGACGACATGAGGTCCAGAGCATACTCGGGAATTTTTGATACCATGAATTGATAGCTTGCATCGAATGCGAATGCTTCCCCCTTTTCCTCCAAGTAGAGCGCTTTGACGACTTCATGATGCAAAAAAAATACACAAACTTACTTTGTTAGTGGTGTTTAGTAGGAAGATCAAACAACATGGATCACGTAAAATAAACCACAAAAATACTTACAAATTGTTCAATGGAGTAGCCAAAGTGGCTAGCGTTCAAAATTGGTTTTTGGATAGCCAAAAAAGCAAGTATCGCATTTTCTATGACTAGGTGCCTAGCATGAATTTGTTGAACACTTCTTCCATTTGTATTCCCAAACTCTTGCATATATTTGTTGTATACCCTAGCCCAAAAGGTTACGACATCCACCCTTAATTACGGAGGAATGCCTTCTAACTCTAGTTTCCGCGTACCAAGCTTAATTTGGTGATTTCCAAATCTTCATTTGAATCAAATGATGTCATTGTTGTTTGTAGATCTATTGGGTGAGTTAGATGGAGTGTATGATTGTCTGAGATTCAGAGAGTATATGCAAATAGTTGTGTATTGTTTTGTAGAGAGAAGTAGTGTATTTATAGGATTGTGCCCAAATTTGGATGTTATGGTAGTCAATCAATGCACTTGTACTTGAAATAATTTGAATTTTGAATTCGCCAGCTAGGTTTTTGTTTCCCAAACATGCTAACTAAGTATGGCCGGCATGGTCATAATAGTATTATCATGCCGACCTTAGTATGATTGTAGGCATCAGGAGTTTCCTTTCTTCTGTATAACTGCCGGGAAGGTATTTGGTCGTGATTTATAACCATGCCGACCTTAGTATAATTTTAGGCATCAGGAGAAGGTGTTTTACGCACACATAGCCGACAAGGTCTATAATTTAATAACCTGCCGGATATCCAACAGCCGGGAGGGTATTGAACTGCTTAACTTGCCGACCTTGGTAACTACACCATTGAAGCTGTCAGGGACGGCAGTCTGGCAGTTCACAACCTTGCCGACCCTAGTTTAGTCGGAAATGTAACTTAATAAAACCATTCCGGCGAAATGATTGAAACTTTACATAAGTAAACAAACCATTCATTCAACAACTAGAAATCCAACATTTTTTGTCCAAAATACGAAAACATGCCCCATAAACCTTAAAAAAAACATATTTCCAACCATTAACCTTAATATTTGTATACCACAACATAAAGAAATGAACTAGAAATGCATTCATTCACCACCATGAACACGACCCCGACCCTGACCCCATTTAGCATTATCACGACCACCACCACCACCACTACCACTACCACTACCACTACCATCACCACGGGAACGAGCCCTCTTTTTGTCAGCATTCATCTTTTCTTGTGCTTCCCTCCTGGATTTTTATTCCCTCTTTACTTCAGCAGCAGCTTGCTTGAAAAATTCATAGGAATCCTCATTGTCAACATTGCTAGAATAGTGAATGTGCTTGGTTTGCTCTTCAATCGACAAAGGCTCTCCTCTGTCTCTCGCGCAACACAGCGCCTTCACAAAGGTCTTCAAATGCTCCTTGTATTTCCTGTTAAACAACAAACAATTAATATAATGATTCGATAATGTAATCTTAAAACAGTAAGAGCAACTCTAAAATACTTACAAAGAACTTAGGAGTTGTTTCTGGGTCTTTAGCTGCCATCTTCCTCTTACGAGCCAATTGTTCAGCAGTCTGTTCCATAATCACAGTAGGACGAGCCCATCCCAAGTACCACGTCATGTATTTATCATGAGTTTCATGGACTTCGGTCACCTCCTCCAAAAGACACGTATTGAATTTAAGGCCACGTCTTCCGTTTCAATGATCTTTAACTGGCGCTGGAGCGTAAGCGACATTAATATTTTTTTGGGACGTGCTGCAGTCCTCCCTTTACACTTTAAAGAACGAATCAGCATCGAAATGGGGTTCTTTTTGGACGTAACCAAATTTTCGCATTACCCATGTGGATCGTACATTGAAAATCCATAGGAGAACAACAAGGGACCATAATATAATGCAACATCATCTCTCATTTGGATTAAACCTTGATTTCTAGCATCTCGATACGGATCAAATATTACCTCATCCGCAGTCAATTTGTCCAAGGCGATTAGCACGTTGATAAGCTATTGCGACATATCCTTATCCTTAGCACCCTTAAAATTGTATCTTTGTCCTCTTGGTTAATCAATCACAAGCTTGCCATTCACTTTGACTTAGGAGTTGGATTTCACCAAAGTAAGGAAGTGCTCATATATCCAAACCTATGCAAACACAAAGTTTGGTAAGAATCAAACATTACAAGAATTTTGCAAATATAAATGATTTACACAATAAAATTACCTGGAAGAGACATATATTTCCGTTAAGTTGCGCAGTGAGTACCCTGAGCACCCTTAAAACTATATCTTTGTCCTCTTGGATTATCAATCGCAAGCTTGTCATTCACTTTGACGTAGGAGTTGGCTTTCACCAAAGTAAGGGAGTGCTCATATATCCAAACCTATGCAAACACAAAGTTTATTAAGAATCAAACATTACAAGAATTTTGCAAATATAAATGATTTACACAATAAAATTACCTGGAAGAGACATATATTTCCGTTAACTTGCGTAGTGAGTACCCTTGAATCCTTTATCAACTCATTGTTCAAGAAGGCGATCACCGTAGTACCCCAAGAATACTCATGAATTTCATCTAAGGGATCCAATAGTTGCATATACCTGGTGTCGACCAAGCTTCCGGAACTTTCGGGGAAGATTCATTTGCCCGGGACGTAGAGCAAATAAGCTGACGCGGTAGCATTGATTCGCACCAAGTAGACCCTTACTTCCTTATCATATATTTTCTTGGTCCCATAGAATGTGTCCCTCAACTTCTTCAGTTTAAACTTCTTGCTTAGATTACCATCCTTCATCACAAGCATATACTCCATCTCAACCTGATTCTAACCGAACAAAGTTTTGGTCAATTGGAAGATATCCTCCCAAGAAATGATATTATCGAAGCCCTCACTGATTGATTTTCCCTCAACCTCAAGTCTTAGAATTTTATGAGCATCATCGAGAGTTATCGCCATCTCACCGAATGGGAATAACATTATATCGATCTCTCTGTAGAACCTCTCACATAATGAAGATACGATATATATATCATACTCAATATTCAAACTCTCCACCGCAGGCCACAACCCGGATTTATTGACAATCGCTTGCACCTAATCAAGTTCCCAATTCTTAGTCACTGAACATGAAGCTTGGCGCCTCAAGGGAAAGATGGCATGCTTGTGATCCTAAATACCAAAAACACAAAATGAAAAGAAATACAAACACTTGACGCAAAGTTAAGATAAATAAGATACACTTAAATAAAAAAACAAAGACAGATTGAGATTACTTACGATAGTATTTTGGATTTCACATGCCCATGAGTATTTGTATCCAAAAAGAATATTTCCACCATCTTCTGGGGTCCCCTTTAGAGCCTCACCTGGTTTCAGTTTAACCTTCAATTGAGAGGGACGCATGTGGGAATTAGAAGGTTTAGTGATAACCCTCTTCTTCATTCCGGTTTCACTAGTACTTATAGCTTGGGTTTGCTGATCATTAGCTTGAGTTTGTTTTCCATCTTCTTGTTCTTCTTTATCTTCCTCTTCTTCTTCAACAATTTCATGTTCGATATCCTTATCTTTATTTCCATTACCATCACCATCATCATCATCATTACATCCTCCAACAGGTGGCATGTCTTGATCACCATCATCATCATCATTGTTACCTCCTATACCAGTCAGAGTTCTTTAAACAACAACATCATCATCACCTCTTCTACTAGATGGAATTGATTTGTCTTCATCTGAATCATTTGGTTCTGGTGGTGGTTGAGAAAGATTCCGTACACGGATCTTGAGCGTTCCCGGCTCAATGAGTTCCCCTCGATGCGTTGCAGTCAAGAGTTTGTCACCAACACGAGGAGGTCTTGAAGGAGGAGTAACAATATTCTTCTTTGCCTTTTGCAACCTGAACAAGAACAATTTAGAAAAAATCCATAAGTCGGCAGGGTCGACATGTATAACCAATCCGGAGGAACAATGGTCGGAAGGGTCGACTAATAATAAACATGTCGGATAAACTATAGTCGACATGGTCTTATTCAAATAACCTGCCGGCTTATCACAAATATGAACACAATAGATACAAGGAGTTTCCACATAATTAGTCGGCATGGTCCATTACCCATACATTGACGGCTACAAAACAGCTGGCATGGTGGTATCCAAATACCATTCCGACTTTAGGCATCAGAAACCAATTTTTTCAAAACAATTCTCCGGCAGGGTAAAAAAATATAACCCACCGACTAAAAAAATAACTAACGCCGGCAGGATCCTAGGTTGAATAGCTCGCCGACCCTGTAAAAATAAGTTATAGGTATTCTACAGACGGAAAGTTCTTCAACCTAAGAGATTTCCGGCCAACCCTAAACATGAAAAGTCGGCAAGGTCGAGGAACAAACACCTTGTCGTCAAAATAACTGCAAATTCAAACATTCAATTTTTCTGACCTAATTTGACATGCAAACATGAAATTGAAGTACTGGAGTGAGTATAAGTAGGCCATTACTTTCTTAATTGCACTATTTCTTTCGTTTGAGCGACTTCGATTTCTTCTTCTTCAACTGTTTTTTTCTTCACTTTCTTTTGAACCAAACTTGGAATTCCAGGGTTATACTCATTGGGTTTTCGATTAGCATCTTTCATACGACTAGCCCTAGGTCGTGGCGGATCCATGGTTCAAGATTAATCAAAAAATTTGAATAGACGACTACGAAGAATTAATCGACGAGTTTTGATGGTGGTGTGATGGAGAGCCGGTATGGTTGTGGAGGACAAGAAGAAGAGAAGAAGGAAGATGAAATGAAAAGAATAAAACTGATTTAGGGTAATTAGATTATAAAGGGTAAGGGTAGTATTGTAACTTCACCCATATTTGACCTCCCCTTAGTGAGGGCACTATGTCCATATAAATATGGGTATACCCCAATCAAGCCAGTTTTTTTTTGGTCCCACCTAAATTTTAAGGCTTGATTTATCCTTTCTATCTCTATTTTATTTTTATACTAGCCCTTAACCCGTGCCTTAACGGCACGGGCCATGATGTTGGTTTATTTTTAATATATCGTATAATTTGTGTCATGAATACTTATCAACTCCTTATGATTTAATATGGGTTTGTCATAAAAATAGTCGGGATTTTCCTCTCTTTTTTTTTCTTGTTTTTTTCCTTTAATATTTTACCGCGGAGATTTGCTCAAACGAAAGAAATATAATCTTAACTTCCAGACAATTTTTTATATATGTTCATTGCTTATAATGAGATAAAGCTCTACATGAACATGGAAGTTTAAATATTTTTTGGAAATATATCGTCAGCAGCGCTCATCTCAGTGAAATCAACTAATCAATATCGTCCATAAAAGTCTCCCCATGCTCCTATTTCGCTCAATCTGACTCATTTATCATGGTCATGTTGTCGATCCTCCAAATAGGCAGAGAATAATTATTATTTTTGCATCGAACGGATAGTACAAACTCTCCAATGTGACATGATTTTCCTGTAATTTTTCAACACCCATCGGATAACAATGTTTAAAATGTGTACCAATTACCTTTTTCGAAGGGATTGTATATATGCAAACCTATGACATTAAATATTCAACAAAGTATTGTGCCCAACAGTTCGTCTTATCGAAGGCTTTGGCAACTTCAAAAATCTTGGAAATTTTGTCACTTCCATATGTTCCTACCTTCACTTGGAATACAATCTGGCGACACATTACCTCATAAAGAACCTTGAACACATATTGTACTCTCTGATCCTATTTCAAATTTATAGGTTGTCAATAGATCCTTTACCAAAAGTTGACATCTTCTACATTGAATATTTATAAAAAAAATTATGGTATTGCGGATTGTTGCTTTCTAAGATTGTAGTTTTCAAAATTGGTCTATTCAAGTCCCACGGCTTTCTAAGTTTATATACCATGTTTGTTTTTAACATTTTAGTTAGCCATATTATGTTTGTTACTAACTTTAAACTTGATGTCATCTTCTATTGTGAACTTTATGTGATTTCAGAATCGAAATAGTTATACCTCTTTCATTCGTATCAAGTAATCCATCGTATATCCCAACAATTCCTTTCTTTTTCCGTTTCCGGACCATCGGTAGCCATTATTATCAAACGCAATCTGTCTAAATTTTGTTGATGTTATGTATTTGCAATGTTCATTTTTCTTAAATAAATATATTGTGGAAAAACTAAAAAAAAAAAGAACATAAGTATTTCATCGGGTCTAAGTTACTATATCCAAAATACTCCGGACACTGCTTCTGGTGCATTGTTTCCTCAAATTCATCGTTGCATTCTAGACACTACATGCAACACCAATCATTTTCAAAGTGAGATATTTGCGCAAGTGTGGTCAATGTATCCCTTACCTGTAATAATAATAACAACACGTCAAATTTTTTGAAGGCGTCCAGTTGTAAATGGTATGAATCTAATGGATTTGAATTGTACCTCAATCTTAGATATCACCTTCTTCTCACATAACATAACAATTGAGGAAGGAAAAATCTTGACCACTCTTTACATAGGCAGAGTTAGACAAACTATGTTTTGAAACCGTCTTACGTGGAAATTATTATTAATCCATATTTTAGTCGGCTCCTATCGAAGCCGATCTAATTAGTCCTATAGAAAGTTAATCTTAAATTTTTGACCTTATTTCTTGACAAAATTATTGAAGTATTCTCAATCATGTTCTGCTTTGTATGATCTACCCATCTTTATCTACTCTAGCTACCTTCTAACCCAGTGAATGAAGCATATACATATTGAGCCGTAATTTGATATTGTTGATTTGTAATCAAGAGGTCTCATGATTTGAGAATGTAAAATATAAAAAATATTCTATAAACATCGGAGGAGAAATTTAGATTTATGATTTAGAGTTTTTTTATGATGATTTTGATGAACAAACAAATCTTTTCAAACAGTTGTTGTCTTTGTAGGTAGTTGTCGCAAAACAACTCGACATTGATGGTCTTTCAGGAAAAAAATATGTAATAGTACTTGAGAGAGCGATAATGTTCTCTTACGCGGGCACACCAATTGCCTTTATATAATATGGATACCGTTTCGGTGATCCAACAGTCATGATCATATTGTCTTATATGTTCCGGTATCATCCTCGAAATATTTGATTTTTGTCCTTATCCATGGTGCTAAAAACAACCAATTACATTTTGTGAAGATTTTTTTTACTCTGTCAATAAAACTCACTAAAAAGCAAAAACTATTATTATCCACTACTATTACCAACATCCATCACCATAAAAACCATCCACTGTCACTATTTCTTCCACCAATAGTAATGTTACCGCCTCCACCATTCACAAACACCCACCACCGTTTATACTAACCCTACTTCCACTACCACCATTAGAATTAATATAGCTTTTGGTACAATTATTTATTAATAAAATTATGTATTTATGGTAGATTATTAAAGATACATTTATAATAGAGATTTATTAATCATTATGAACAATCAATGAGACACTAATTAATAAAGTATTTACAAATGGTTAAGTTAAACAAACCCCAGCGATAAATTTATCTTTGCCAAGGACAAATTCTGACCACTCTTTACGTAGAAAAATCGATAATAAATAAAGAAGAATTAATTGGGGGATATGAATTACTTCCCCCAACCCATGGTGTGTGCTAAGGGGTGACTTTTGGTTATGAATATACTAAAATACCCTTCCCTCAAAATAAAAAAAAAACTTAAAATCAAAAAACAAAATCATATCCCCCATTTCCATCTCCACTTCTTCCCTCAAAATAAAAATAAAAAACTTAAAATCAAAAATCTAAATCATATCCCTCATTTCCATCTCCACTTCTTATTAATCTTATTTAGGGGTAGTGTTTTGAAACCCAAATATTCTCCATTCCCTTTCAAATTCTAAACTCTCCCCACTCTATATCAAATTCTCTTCACCTCACTTTGGAAACGAATTTTTTTTTTATTCGGAAGTGATGAAGATCATGCTGAAAGTGATGATGACCATGCTCGAATTGATGAAGACCATCCGGCATATCCGGATATGGTCTTTATCAATTCCGGCTGATGGTCTTCGTCACTTCCATTTTGAATTTTTCCTGGCTTTAAAAGCTTGGTACCAAGATGGTGGGTTGATATGAAGACCATGCGATGTATTTTTTCCCAAGATAGTTTTCATATTTATTTCCTATGCGGAAAAACAATACGGATGGTCTTCATATCAACCGACCATGCCGCACCAAGCTTTTTAAAGCCAGGAAAAATTCAAAATGGAAGTGAGGAATACCATCGGAATTGATGAAGACCATATCCGGAACACTGTGATGCAAGATGCCCGATAATTTCCTATCAATCAATAGTAGTCAAGTGAAAAAAATCAACATTCTCGATACTTTTCATTCGTTCGCATAGGTATTTAAGCAAAATACTATGCGGAACAATGTTACCAAGACGCCTCGAAAAAATACTATGCTTAAGAGCAGTGTATCGCATTACGCCCCGAACCCCCGGATAGTGGCAAACAATTTATGAACATTTCCAACAATTGCCGGCATGAGTTTTTGGTTGAATACCATGCCAGCACCAAGCTTTTTCAGCTGCAACAATGGTGGATTCAAAGAAAAAAAATCAATTTTTCAACCTCTTATTATCAAGAATTCTCATCACAATCATCTTCCCATTTTCAAAAAAAGAAATTCCTCTCAAATATTTTTTTCCCTTCTACTCTCACCCAAACACAAATAAAAATACACACTAATTTATCCCCCAAATACTTAACATTTTACTAATTATACTTAATCACTAATCCTAATTAGTGGGGGCTAGATTAGGAATTAAAAAAAAATTACATAGGGGGTCACCCAGAATTGCTATTGGGACACCTATTTTATCCCGTAGCTATATCCCCCAATTAATTCCCATATCCCCCAATTAATTCTTCTAAATAAAACATGGCAATTGATTGCGCCAATTTTTTTTAAAAATGGACATCTATTTTATCGAGTTTTTTTTAACATTAGAATGATCAACCACGTTTCATACTTTATAATATAACGTTACATATTTTGTGGCATTACAAAATTAGCATAATATGTTTTTGTTCACCAATACCCGCCACCACCATAAAATCATATGAATCCATTTTTTTTATCCACCACCACCTAGTGACAGAGCCAAGGGTTGACTAACCTGGCTCTAACCCCTTAAATTTTTAATAACTACATGAATTTTTTAGTTTATTTTATAAATAATACTTTGTCCATATATATTTATGGTTTAGTCCACCAAAGTTTACATGTTTCTTTAAAAAAAGAGAGTAGGCCTCCTCAATTTCAATTTTTGACTCCACCACTACCACCATCACTGCCGCCCACCCTATGTAGGTTGTTGGATGCAATTTTAATTTTCAATCACAAATTCCAGGTATGAGGTTTAGATTGAACAAAATGTCGTCAATTGATTGGTTTCATTATTAGTTTTCCATGTATATATTCTTTTTTGTGTTGCAATCAATTTTATTTTAACATTAAAAAATCATGGTTTATACGATATAGTACCAAAGATAACAGGGGTACCATTTGGGTGATCCAACTACGATCATGAAAATATTATCTTGTATGATATTATCCCGGAAATATATGGTACCTTCCTTTATCAAAAGTGTTAAAAACAACCAACCACATCTTCCACACTACGATGTTATCGATGTTGTAACGACAACATAAAATTAATATTGTCCATCAATACTCACCAGCACTCACCGTCACTACTTCTTCCACCAAAAACCAGGGGCGAAGCCAGGATTTTGAGGAAAGGGGGAGAAAAAACTCTTGGCAAGTTGGATACATGTGAAAAATGGACTTCGTATCCCATTTTATGATAAAAGAACAAAAATAAATATAATTGTGCTTGGCGCCGCCCTTAACCACCACTAATCTTTCGGCTTGCACCTCTTCTACTACTCATTGTTGCCAAAAATGTCTATTGATATTATTTATCAAAATTACTTATTAATAGAATTACATATTATAATTAGTTAAGAAAATATTTATAATTAAAAAATGATTAGTCATTTATTATGAGCAATTAGTGAAATACATACAATAAAACACTTTATAATGAATATATTATTTATTATGTGTAATTAGTGAAACACTAATTAATAAATCAATTATGATATTTAAGTTGAACAAACCACCACTATTGATTTATCTTTTCTATTAATTCCAACCAAGGTGGAACATTGGTTAGAAGCCACTCTTATGACACAATAGGTCATTAGTTCGAACCTCCCCGTTATAGTTTTTGAAAATCCATATCTTGACTTGAGTATTCATTTTTTATTCATAATATTGGAATTAATGCCACGCGTGCGAGTTGCAGGGGGTGGTCAGGAGAACCACACCCCTTGATTTATCCTTTTCTGGACAAATCCTGACCACAATTAACACAGGCTAACTTATCCTAGCTTTGTTTTGTACTAATGAAATGACAAAAACTGCACTTAAATTTATAGAACAATTTTTTATTCCCTATATTTTATTCATTTTTTTAAACTCTATATACTAAGATTTTGTAATTACTGATTGATCTATAATTTCATTTATAATATTTTTTATGAAAACTGAATCAAACATGACTTTTATTCATTAAAGATTATTATTTTTTATTTTCAATCTATTCTATTTTACACACCATTTTATTGATTTTTCTTTTAATTCATGAATAATAAAAATTACTTAATTTTAGTGTGGTTTTTTGTGTAAAAATTATATCTCTAATAAATAGTCGTTAAGTAAAATAATCTTTGACAATCTTGATTGTATGAATTTAAACAAAATTATTTAAGACTATAATTATTACAACAATAATTATTTAATATTTTGATAGATCAATTACAAATTTTTGGTTGGCAACCTAGCAATAAGCTGGACTCCAACACCCTTCTGAATAACAATACCTAGTCTATGAAAAATAAAGCTACCAAAACCACTACTAGCGTCATTATTAACTAAACAGTTCTTCAAACACTTGAAAAAACATAAAGTATCCTCACTAAGTTCCCCCAAAGTAGAGAAAGCTAAAACACATAGACCGTATCCAAGTGATGTACACTTGTCCAAGTAAAATTGGGTAAAACTATTTTTAGAGATACGTCCGCTTTTATCTTTTGTTACAACAATAATAGTTTAAAATGATATTTTACCAAACACAATTTGATAGTTTTTTTTAATCGGCTATAACTTTAATTTATATTTTATCAAACGTTCAACTGTTTTTTTACACAACACAGTATAACACACACCAAAAAATCACTTTTATAAAAAGCACAACAATACCAAACTAAACCTTAGTTGATTTATTGTTTCTTAGGTCGAACAATGGCTCCTTCAATAACAAGTCCTTTTTTCCAATTCAACACTTCCTGTTCGAGTAGCCAAAAAGTGACTTCTGTTTCCTCATCATCAGGCTGTTGTGGTGTTTTAAAATCTCCAACGTGAATCTCGATCCACTGTGATTTTGGCATGGTTTCTAAGTTCACTTTCCGAACTGGTCTTTGTCCATCTGGGAGCATTAGGCAAAGATCCACAGGCGTGCCCCATCCATCGCTCCATTCTCGAAACATCACTACAAATACAACCTCATAATTTACTCCATGACTGAGTTTTGACATGTCCAGTTTCCCATGCACGGACAACCAACACACGTTAACAAGTTCAGGCACTTCAATCTCCGCATCATCACTGCATGAGTTTCAACACATTGAGAAGATTATTCGATCTTGGCAATTCTTTTAATTCTAATTAATTTTTATTATGTAAACATTAATTTTGTGCAAAAATAAAAATATTTTTTTATTATTTTTCCTTATGATTTCGGATCGAATAATTATCCGATATACGATTTCGAAGTGAAAATTACTATATCCGTTGGGATTTCGAATCGAATTCGGATAGTATATGGTATTTTCGGATTCGGATGCGGATGGTGCCCTATCCGCATCCGTATGCATCCGTTTACACCCTTAGTGGGGTCCCTCCCTGACTCAGCGATTTAGCTGGGAGTGGGTTTAGGGTGCGATGCCCATGCTTTGCACAGGTCCATATAATTGCGGAAAATATGAAGGAGTATGTTTTATTGCGCGTGTACAAAAATAAAATTTGGGATATATATAGTTGCGCCCTTTCGTTGCACGCTCCTAAATGTTTTGTAGAGAAAAGTAAAGATAACTTTTTTTTTTAAATATTTTTCTACCCGTAAAATAACCTGGCGTTTTTAGGGGCGACTCCAAAAGAATTAGGGGCGACACAAAAAGACAAAATAGGTTGAAAATACTTATATGTCTTTTCATAATCGGTAGTTTAGTTTTTCTTTTTATCTACCGATTGCAAAATCTCATTTTTGGGGCAACTCTATATTCGGTAGTTATATGAACTATTTTGACTACCGATTATAGGCTCAACCAAATTAGAAAAAAATAGAGGATTTTTGCAAAATCTCATTTTGGGGCAACTCTATATTCGGTAGTTATATGAACTATCTTTACTACCGATTATGCTAGGATTTTGGTAAAGAGGTCCACTGTATAATCGGAAGTCAAGATACTTTCATTTACTACTGATTATAGGCTCAACCAAAATTAAAAAAATAGAGAATTTTTGCAAAATCTTATTTTGGGGCTACTATATATTCGGGAGTTAAATAACCTAAATTCCCTACCGATTATGGTAGCATTTTTGTCAAAGGTCTACTTTAATCGGGAGTCAAGATAACTTTATTTACTACCGATTATAGGATAATCAAAATTCAAAAGATAGAGAATTTTTGCAAAATCTCATTTTGGGGCTACTATATATTCGGGAGTTAAATAACCTAAATTCACTACCGATTATGGTAGCATTTAAGCCAAAGGTCTACTTTAAACGGGAGTCAAGATAACTTTATTTACTACCGATTATAGGATAATCAAAATTCAAAAGATAAAGAATTTTATTTTTGGGATACTTTATATTCGGAAGTTATATAAACTAAATTGACTTCTGATTGTAAAGGGTAGTTTGGCCATTAAAAGAAACGGGAGATAAGGGATGACTACATTTTACGTTTGAGTGAACTTTTTTGTCTTTTTGTGTCCCCCTAAAAATGCTAGGTAAAATAAAGATAATTCTTTTTTACCCGTGAAGTATTTTTTTCACTCAAGATATTTCTTTTTACTCATGAAGTATTTTCTTTTACTCAAGATATTTTTTTATTTACAAGTGGACTATTTTTTTTACTCGAGATATATTTCATTTTTCGAATGAGAATAATTTAATAAACGGGTAGAAAGATAAAAAAAAAAACACGAAGTGTTTTTTTTTCATAATATTTCTTTTCTTTTACCCGTGATATTTTTTTTAATTAGAGAATCATTTTCGGGTGGGGTCGGTAATATTTTTTACTTATGGTGGGTTTGTTTGCAGTATTCACCGTTTCCAGGAATTTATAATTCCATGGGATTACAAATTATGGGATTCTTGTAAATTCTTTGTGTGTTTGGTAACTCAATTAAAATTCCTAGGATTTATAGAGTTTTCATGTATTAAAGTCTTTGTACCGTTTGGCATTACCTTCAAAAATTTAAAATTCCATATATATGGGATTTAGAGTTAAAAAATAATAGTGGAGTCATACATCCCTTGATAAGTTTCACAGCAAATCTTAAGGGGAGAGGTCGAACTCCATATGGAGGATTTGTTGGAAAACTGAATCCTGTAGGAAACGTGATTCCAAGAATTTGGGTAACCAAACATACAAAGGGAAACGTAATTCTACCAAATCCCCTGGACCCATAACTTTCACCATTAAAATTCTATATCCAAACCCACCGTTAAGGTAGTATATTTTTTTTCATTAAGAAATTATTTTATGGTGGGGCCAGGAGCTATTATTTCTTATTGGTATAAATTTTCTCAAAAATTTTTATTGGTCTAAATTATCTATGTGGGCCAGAAGTTTTAAGAAAAGAGTTTTATTCAGCTTTTAACCACGTCAAAGTAAATTCACCTTAAATCATATGATTGATTGATAGTCTCAGTTTGATCTCACATACCTTGCTGATGGCTCTATTATTGAAAGCCATGTCCAGTAATCTGTGTTGTCCCCCCAAGTGATATGCAAACTCTTTGGGAACAACATGACGCAATTGCGGCCAGAACTATCAATCCAGCATTTCTGAAATATAGATAATAGGGTGCATACATCAACAGAAAGAACTTGTGTTAGTTATATTTGAGCTAGGAGTATTTAGTATGGACTTGCCTCTTTGTTTTCATTTGAGAAGATCCCAAACCTCCTACGTGCAAGAAGCTCTACATTCATGTCTGCATCCCGTGTAATATGATCAATCAGCGAGGGAGACGATCTGCTAACTGAATATTCTGCTCGGCAATGTATAAGGAGGGAAATAATCAGCCAAGTAATCATTTTCTGAAGTCAGTCGTGGTACTGGGAACAATTCCTTAATCCCCAACACCCAGCCAACCACTAAAACGATATTTTTTATTGATAAAAAAGTAATAATTGATAAATGTTCTAAGAAATCGTGTTATATATACAGTGAGATTTCTCCTTTTAATATAGAGCCTGTTGGTATCACGAGTAAAGTATGCATCAAAATATTGCAATAAATCTCCAGATTAATTTCAAGAAAAAAAAAAGGATGAGAATAACCTGGTGGGATGTGTGCAATCTTATGCCACTCTTCATTGCCAGAACGACATCTTTCAAGCAACAGCGGACAATTCCTGATATTTAAGTTTTGTAAAGGGGTTATCCGTTGCATCTGTTCTTCAGAAGGAAGATACTCCAGCTTGCTGCAATTTTCTATGTCCAAGGTCTGAAGAGATGATAGTTCCCCAAACCACTCAGGCAAACTCAACAGACAAGGAAAATCACTTATCTTGAGACGATGTAATGAAGTGAGGTATTGAAGTTGGGTTGGCAACACAGCCAAAGTAGGCCACCCCAATATTGTTAATTCACGGAGGGAAATGAAATATTGTTCACCATCTAATCGGGTGGATGCTGGGAATGGAAATGATATCAAGTCTTTTGAAAATCCACCAATTATCAGCTTTTGAAGTGCCGGAAGGTATTGTATACCATCTGGCAATGATTTAAGACTTCTACACTCTTTAATAGCTAAATAAGTCAGAGAACTCAATCCCCTGAAATCTGCAGGCAATACCGTTAAAGAAGAGCATCTCCAAATTTCTATCACGGAAAGAAAGTTGTTAGAACGATGATGTGGTAGATAAAGCTGCTGCTCCTGGTCATTATCTGGAAGAAAGCCTACAAATGCATCACAAGAGCTGATCCGTAAAGTCTGAAGAACGTTGTTGGTCCCCCGGAACAGTTTTAAAGGTAGAGACTTGAGGTCGGGACAATTTTATTAGTATTGTGCTCAATTGAATGTCTTGACTTTTCATTATAAGTCTTGTTAAAGACGTTATAGATCATATCCTGATTCACAATTAATCAAGACCTCCGAGATGGATTCTTCCAAAAAGGATCTCTACAAGTTAGGTTTTAAGCCATTTCTTCTCATTAATTGCATCTACTAATGCAATCAATTGAAAACATTACTAAAAATGTTCTATTTGATTTTACAAAATAATTGTAACTTCTCTAGTGATCCTAATTAACATTTACGGTTAATTCACAAGAAGTCATTATAGACTTGCATACACTAGAGGCATAGAAAATTTGTAGGCAACTATATATTTGCTATCTCAAAAATATAATACCTTGATCAAATTCATACCCAAAAACATAGACAATGTCTATTTAACATTCTACATTATGTAATGCAAATGTTCATAATTTATGCATCGGTAATATCGTAACACCTCATCGTTGGATATTTGGTCGGCCGCCCAATCTTCCAATATTGTACCCCATAATTTCTAAATAGAAATTAAAACCTCAAATCCAATATACCGGTACGGGTACCATCATTATGGATCTGGATTTACTTTGCAAACATTCTAAACAAGCCTCATTCAACTGCCACATGCGGGTAAAGTATTACATCCAACCGTTATGCACCCTTAAAGGATTCCGAACTTCTAATACATTTATTAGATATCTCATGCTATCATAAAAAAAATATATGGCATTACTAACCCCAATCAAGAGGACTAAGCATTATGAAAACCAATCATGTCACACATGAATATGTGGATGACTTGCAAGTTTATGATATGATTTGAACATAACTGAGCATTAACAAAGGCTAGACGATAATATGCTATTGTGATTATAATGGCTCATCCACATAACATAGAGTAAATTTCTAAGAAACCGAGATACTAAGGATGTATTAGTCTTTAAGATTGTTGGAATATTATACTTATCGATTTCATGGAAGTTTCCTTGACCACAACCCTTGAGAGTTTGCAATGATTGAATCAAATTCCATAAACAACATCATGTTCCCGAACACGGTTTCCACTATAAATTTGAAGCTTGTTTTCCAACTTCCTTAGAATTTAATAATTCTAAAACTGTTGGAAATTTTGGGTATAAATCAGAGGATGATAACACTAAAAGAAATTGTTGTTGTACTCAAAAGCTTTCAACGGGTGATTTCTTTTAGACGATTATTTCTACCCTCCCAATATAAAGAAGGTATGCTAAATAATGCCTTAGGAACAATGAAAGATGAAGTTGGATTCAAGGTTTGCACCCCTTGACCCAACCAAGAACACATGAGAGAGATTTGATGATGCTTTAGATGGAGAGAAAACAAAGTTTAATTCATATTCAAGAATGGAGAATTCCTTCACTACAGGGTTATTTGGAGATGCCTCTTCACTTCCAAAAGACACATAAGGTGTCTGTTGGGAAATGAACCATCACACCTATTAGAGGTGTCCCTTCATCTCCAACTAATATCCATTGTGTTTATCCAACACAGAACACTTCCCCATCATAGTGACAAACCAAAAACGAAAACAGTTTTATTTTCTAAGTTATTGAAAATATCCAACACTTTTGAAGTGCCGGAAGGTATTGTATACCATCTGGCAATGATTTAAGACTTCTACACTCTTTAATAGCTAAATAAGTCAGAGAACTCAATCCCCTGAAATCTGCAGGCAATACCGTTAAAGAAGAGCATCTCCAAATTTCTATCACGGAAAGAAAGTTGTTAGAACGATGATGTGGTAGATAAAGCTGCTGCTCCTGGTCATTATCTGGAAGAAAGCCTACAAATGCATCACAAGAGCTGATCCGTAAAGTCTGAAGAACGTTGTTGGTCCCCCGGAACAGTTTTAAAGGTAGAGACTTGAGGTCGGGACAATTTATTAGCTCAATTGAAAAATTTAACTTTTCGAGAGATGGAAATATTGTTGGTGTAGTTGATAGGCTCGGACAAGCAGAGATCTCCAGCGTTTCAAGGCAAGGAAAACTAGATGTTGATGACTGTTGGTCTCCTAACCATTCTTCCAAATTCAAGAAAGAAATTATACGGAGTTCTACCAAAGAAGGGAATGATGCTTCTTCATTACTTTGATAGAATTCATTACCAATTTGCTTGATGGCATTCATACTTTCCATGCGAAGAAATCTAAGAGATTGCAGTCGTCCAAGTGCAGGAAGATGTTCACAGTTTCCACAATTCTGTAGAGTGAGATATACCAAATCCGGAAGATGTATGGAAGAACTCATCACCCATGCCGGGAGCTTTGAACCAGCGAAATTGGAAATTTCCAACTTTTTAAGATTTTGGTGAGGTTTGAGGCCATTTATCACCTCATTATCCTTGTCAGAATCATCCCTACTTCGTGAATCCCAATGCAGTTTTAAGTGTGTAATCTTTTCCTTTCCCATTAGATTTGCTTGCTTGGCTTCTGTTACGTTTCCCAAATTTTTAATAACCAGTTTACCGGTTAGGAGGTTTAGATGTTTCAATTCTTCTATACCGTAACCTTTGCCTATTCCCACAATAAATACAGACAATTCTTTAAGTTTACTAAATCTGCTTACTTTTTTTGGCATTTGAGTCAACTGATTATTACCCTTTTCACTGAATATGAAATATTCCAAACCGATCAGTTTTCTCATGTCTTTTGGGAGCTCTTTGATGTATCTGCATCCTTTTAACCTCAAAGTTTGCAAATTGTAGAGTTGACAGAAAGAACTAGGAAAAGTTTTAATAAAGGTATATGAGAGATCAAGATACCTCAGATGCTTTAAACTGCAAATTGACTCGGGAAACTCTGCAATTCCTGACTGACTTAGAAATAACACCCTTAGTAAACTCAAGCTGCAGATTTGCTTAACCCAGACCCAGTTACCATTAACTCCATAAAACAGTGGATATAATGAAATGAAAGTGTGTAGTTTAGATGCTTTATAAATCTCTGAAGGAATTACTGAGACATCATTATCAAGGACTTGTAACCCTAAGTGACGCAATTTATTAGATTGCAAAATAACTTGTGGATCATCATCTTTACTACTAACCTTCACCATCCGAGATTCACTCCCTGCGATCGATATTGCAAGATCGTGCACAAGATCATGCATTCTGCAATACTTGATAACCCCCAATTTGTTTTTTTGCTCGTCCTGGAAAAAAGAATTGAACAAGAAAATCTTGAAATATTCGTTACCTACACTTTCTGGAGATGCATTAAAAGGACCATTGAGGAATCCTTCCGCCATCCACATTAAGATTAGATCCTTCTTAAAAATATTGTGACCCTTGGGGAAAATCGAACAATATGAAAAGCATCGTTTCACATATGGTGATAAATGATCGTAACTCAACTTCAATAAAGAGATGATCTTATTTTCGCCTACTAACCTTAGTTAAAGCTGCACAAGATCATGCATTCTGCAATACTTGATAACCCCCAATTGCAAACACAATAGAATTAATTTTTTTTGCTCGTCCTGGTTTTCCCTTCAAAAAAAGAATTGGAGATTCTTCCGCCATCCACATTAAGATTAGATCCTTCTTAAAAATATTGTGACCCTTGGGGAAAATCGAACAAATTGGGATCGTAACTCAACTTCTAAAGAGTTCAGGATAGATAACCATCCTTCTTTATCATTTTTTCTAGAATAAAGCAAACCCCCAAGAGTCTTTGCAGCTAGAGGAAGACCTCCACACTTGCTTGCGATTTGCTTCCCTATGTTGATAAGATTTGTAGTCTCCTTTGCACCTCCATGTCCAAATGCAATGTTCTTAATTATAGACCAACAATCATCTTCATGTAAACCTTGTAATTGGTAGATGATGTATCGACGATCCGTCATCGGAGGAATATCTTCCGTACTTCGCATAGTCATAAGAATTTTACTTCCTTTACAACTCATAGACAAAAGATCTTTCAGTAACTCATCTACGCCGATGCCATGATTAGTCCATACATCATCTAGTACTATCAGGCATTTCCCGACCATGAGTTTCTCTTTCAGGCGATCTTTGGTAACATTCAAGCTTGATTGGCAGTCTATACCAATTGATTCCAAAAGTTCCCCAAATATCTCCCTCTCGTTTGATTTTCGTGACACAGAAACCCACATCTTGATTTGAAAATGATCCATGTTGTCAGCATATACCAATTGAGCAAGTGTAGTCTTGCCAATCCCTCCCATACCAGTAATGCGAACAACGGAATAACTTTCTTGGTTGCAATCTGGACTATCAATTAATAAATTTAATATTTTTGATATATCATTTTTCCTTCCCACAACAGCAGCTGAATCATTAATATGGGAAGATTTTTCTGGTATATTTTCATTCACGACAGCATTAGAACCAGAATGACCACCCAGATGATAAATAAAGTTGAATCTCTTCATATCTTTGGTGATGCCATCCAACTTTTTATTGATATCTTTAATCCGATGAGCTATTTTATAACCAAATCCAAATGGTTTTGTGAGCAATAACCGAGAGACTCTACTTTCATTTTTTATTTTACGTCCAAGATCTTCATATTGAAGTTCGTCCAGAATTTCCTCAGCATCATGAGCCACATCTTTGAGTCCTCCCAACCAAAGCTTCACTAGACGATTATTTTCTACTTGCCGCTTCTCAGCATCAAGTAATACAGCATCAATTAGCTCTAACGTCCGAGCAAGCTTTTCCAGCTCACCCTTGACACCCCAAACAAGAGCAGTCTCGTCGGAACAAAATGTAAAAACTTTGGTAATTAATAACTTGACAATAGGGGATACAAAAACTGTAGCCACAGCTAGCTCCATTTCTGGATTCGTTTCTACAGCTGAAAAATCTCTCTCCCTCTCTCTCAGTGTCTATCTCTCTCTCCCTCTGAGCAGCTTGAGAGGAGATGATAATTAAAATAATCAAATCCAGCCAACTGCTACAGAGTAAGGACAACTAAGGCTGTCATAGCAGTGGGGTTAAGGGGATGGGTCAGTGGGGCCCGCGTCAAAAAATACACCCTCAACTACTACCACCACCACCAAAAGGTTCAACTACTACCACCAAAAGGTTCAAAACTACACCCTCAACTCCAACCAGCCAACACCACCAAAAATCCAGAAACTTATATGTTAGAACAGTAAATCTTTGTATTTTCAGAAATCTATAATATGTTTAGCAGAAGAATAAGATAAAAACAATTGCCATTAATTAATTCTCCAATCATATAATACAGAGAGACAGTAGCTAGTAAAAGTTTTACCCTAAAACTGACGGACAAGGTGGCGGTGTGCATATATATCTATCTTAATGGGTTTACGAGTATTTTTAGCTATAAAGTTGCTTTCACGGATCACTCAGTAAATTAACTGAGTTTTTGACGGAAATTGTCCAAATGGGGGTTAGCTTATAATCGTGTTAGCTTCCTATTACTTTGAACACTAATTGGAAGCGCAGCCGCGCAGGATGAAAAATATTATACTCCCAGTATTTTTATACACTACCAGTATTTAAGTTAGTCTTCAAACATGTTACCTGACGCGCTGGATTTTTGTTTTATATTGTTGGGGAAATCAAAGCATCTTTATTTGAATGAGTCAACGCTAATCCGCTATACAATTATGAATCAAGGTTTATAAATCCAAAAAGGTAATGCAAGATTATAATGATAATAAAAGAATTCTAATAAAATGCCATAGTTGTCGGTTTTACAATCTGGAAATATCCAAGGCACCCAAGTTTGATTCTCTTTTTTTCAAGAATCTGTCGTAAAAATTGTACATATATACAGCGACGGAACCAGGATTTTATGTCTGGGTGAGCTAAAAAAATATTCCGCCAATACTCTATTATTTTTTTCAATTGCAATAATCATAAATGCGTTGTAATATGCGGCGTGACATGCTGCCTTTCTTTTCTACATATCAAGTTTCAACTGGAGAGTTTTTCCCTTAGCGCCATTCTCAGAGGTGGCTGTGATATTGTTGCTACACAACGGCTTTTGTCCTTCTGGAGTGTTTCTTCGCCCTTATGCCTATTTCAATATATTTGTGTTTGTGGAGGGAGAAAAACAAAAGGTTGATGTATTTTTTCTGCAGTGGTCGCTGCGTTTGGCAATAAATCCCCTAAGATAAGGATAAAGATCATCCTATAATAATTAGCCTTGTAACTTTGTTGACCATTCAAGTTTTGGACACGAATCACACTAACTTATGTGTCCTACTGTCCTTTGCATCCACTAGCTATAAAGAGCCTGCCTACTTACATTTGAGTTGTAAGAGAAAAAACAAAAAGAGCAATAACATTAGTTCATTTTCTCGACAGCATATTTATAGTTAGTAAATCAGTGTTTGATTAGTACTCCATATTAGTAGCATATTTTGATTCCTATATCAAACAAAATTAAATGACTCTGGTAATTAAATGGGTTAGAAATATTTTTATATAAAAATTCTAATAAAATTACCGATCAAAAAAAACAAAAAACAAAAGGTTGACCAACTAATAAGTGATAATCTAGTTAACTAGTGCAGTGAACTATTATTGGGAATTTTTGAGTTTGGACTAAGGATAACCAAATCATTACATCTACAAAAACATATTTTCTTGGGAGGGTCTACTAAGAGCCATTACTGCCTAAGGGAATCGATCAGGAGTTGTAAAAGAAAGAACGAAATTAGGATGGCTAGTAGTCGTATTGCAAATGATACAACATCAATCAGGTATTACAAAACCGTACCAGTAGCTAGCCTAGAGTAAATGGTCCCCAAGAATCAACCATTTTTCCTGAAGGTACAAAAACCATTTCTTTTGTTGCTCACTGACTACGTCCTCTATCAATTACGAAATTACGAAAAGTTTTCAATACTTTTGATGATCGACTCTTATGATAATTAAGTTTTTTTTTTTTTTTTTGAAGCATGAAATTTATTAGATTAAACTGAGATTACACGAGGGTATGTAATACCCACAGAGTCTGCTATTACAAAAGAACGGATAGGTTGTGGAATTGTATGTTCCCATACTGTTGTCGTGAGTCTCCCTACGGAGCAATCATCCGTTGCTCGGTTTGCTAAGCCATCTGCTGCTTGATTTGCTTCTCTGTAGACGTGGCTAACGGTATATTGTTGGATTTGGGTGAGCCTTTGCTTGATCTCTGCAACCAGGTCAGATATATACCAAGGGGGGTCTGTATCTGAGGTTATAAATCTCATTAAATTTTCCGAATCCATTTCAAATTGGACTTTTGACCATCCTCGTTCCGTCGCGTTTTAGATGCTATGTGCATGGCCCAGTCTCTTTGCAAGTCCTGTAGTGATTCTAGTGGTTGTGCTATTGCTAGGATAGTGTTGGATTCCTCATTTCTACAAATAATACCGCTCCCGCTATTTTCGGGTTTCCTCTTGTGCTGCTTGGCCCGTCAGGTGTTGATTTTGATCCAATCTGATTGAGGCTTGAGCCAACCTACATAGATGGTTGAAGTTGTAACTGTTCTTTGTGTTGGGTTTGGATATGGATAATTAAGTTTACTTGGTTTTTGTTGACACTTTGCTAATTAATTTATATACATGAGTAGTAAAAGGACTAAAAGGAGTAAGACAAGAATTGACATACGGTTTATCTAACGGACACATAGCAGGTAAGCCTATTTAATGTTGGAAAATACAGGGTAATAGAGGATGAAAAACAGAGATTGAAAAGAATGTTGTAACACAAGCTTCAAGCCCTTACGATTCTTTTCAGCAATTATTTCGACCCTTCCCAAATAATTAGCGAGTACAATTGGTCAATGAAATATTTCCTTCAGGATAGAATGAAGCCCAAACAACGTTGTTGAATTCAAGAGTTGTACTCCCTTGACCCAACCAAGAACACACAGTATTTGTTTCTGAAGATGCTTAGAGAGAAAGAAGTTTTGATTAAGTTATAAAACAAGTTTTGGGAGATGCTATTTATAGAGGGTTTTGCATCTGTTGGGAAAAGACATCTTTTCACCAACAGGTTTCTCTGAAATGATGAGTCCCTTCATAAACAGACATTAATGGTGTCAGTTGGATTTGAACTTTCTGGATATGTTTTATAACTGTCGTAACAGACATTAACAGTTCCGTACCCGCATCATATACCGGCATTGTCTGTCATGTACTCACACTGCCGGTTTGAATATTCCATAGAATATTTAGTGGTAGGTAAAAAGTATAAATGTGTACCGGCATGCAATCTTGGTTTGAATACCACGCCGGTATGTTCTTGAACTATTGGGGATATTTTGTCCCGGCATACAAATTTGTATGGATACAATGCCGGTTATAGAGGTTCCGGCGTAGTATTCATACAACGAGCATGCCGGTACTAAGCTTTTTCAGACAGAAATGGCGGTTTCAAAAAAAATAATCAATTTTTCGACCTCTTTGAAGCATTACCTGTGTGTTGGGGTTTCTTGTATGCTGAACATGTTTACTTTCTTGAGTTGGTTCTTCACAAAACACTTCATGGTCACGAAAATCATGATTCAAAGGTGTTGGTTCATCATACAACAATTGTGAGTTGTTACCATTAACCGAAGATTGAAGATATGATTGTTGTTGTAATTGAGCTAAAGATTCAGCAGCTGCAAGTCTCTCATCACAATCATCTTCCATTTTCAAAAAAAAAAGTTCTACTCAAATTTTTTTTCCCTTCTTCTACTCTCAACTAACCCACACAAATTCAAATAAACATAAATACACACTTATTATATCCCCAAATCATTAACATTTTACTAATCATAATTAGTAACTAATCCTGATTAGTGAGGGTTAGATTAGGAATTAATAATTTAATTATATAAGGGGTAACCCAGCTAGGATATTTGGATCCATATTTTGTCATTTAGCTATATCTCCCAATTAGATTTCATATCCCCCAATTACGCGTTCTATTTTACCTGGCGTGATTGGGGTATAACAAATGAGACAAAATATGGTTATTTTGAAGTAAAAGAGGTCACCCCTTAACCAAATATTTTCAAAATGGAAAAATTGCCCACGTTTAATTAACACTAAAATTTTGATTAGATTAATTAATTAAGTTTAAATTGATTGAATATATTAAAACTTATGAATTTAAGTTATGAAATTTTGTTTTTAATTGAACTTTTGTGGGATGATTTTTGATGATTTTTTGTTGTTGTTGAGAATATCTCTTGCAACGGAAATGAAGCACAGAACTGAAACACTTCTAAAAAGGGGATTGCAAATCTATTGTATGAAATCATACTCAAAATTAAAGAAGAAATCAACACTTTCAGTTCTGAAAGTATGAAAAGTCGGCAAGGTCGACGAATGAAGAACATGCCGACTATATTTGGCCGACAAGGTATTTAAATGAAGAACATGCCGACTTTATTTTTTTTGACACACATGAGATGGCTATTGAAAAATATTAGTCGGCAAGGTCTACAAAAAAAAACCTCGCCGGCTGTTGAAAATACTATGTCGTCTATATTTGGCCGTCAAGGTATTTAAATGAAGAACATGCCGATTTTTTTTTTTTGACACACAGGAGATGGCTATTGAAAAATATTAGTCGGCAAGGTCTACAAAAAAAACCCGCCGGCTGTTGAAAAATACCACGCCGGATGTTGAAAATATCCTGCCGGCTGTATTAGTCGGCAAGGTCTTCAAAAAATACCCTGCCGGCTGTTGAAAAAATTTACAGTCGCCGTCATGGCTGTTATGAAAAGTCGGCAAGATATGCATGTTACGACCTTGCCGACCAAAAACACAGAAATCATAATTTTCGATTTCTAACCTAATATAACAATCAAATCACACAACACAATGATGAGTTTGAGTTTAAACATCATTTATAGTCTTCTTTTCGCTGGTAGAGTCAACATTTTTTTGGAAAATCAAAGTTGAAGATTTTTATATGGCTTTGGTTGATGGAAGATGAAGATGTAGAAGAAGAAGAAGAGAAGATTAAGAGTTGTTTAATTTTTTAATTTTAGGGTTAATGAAATTAAGAAATGGGTTTATTTTTAAGATTTGATTAGTTCAAGGGTATTAAAGTAAAATCACCCTTTTTAATAATAACACACCATGTCCCTTTGAAATTGGGTATACCCCAATCAAGCCAGGATATTTTATGGTCAATTAGGTTTAAAAGCTATTTACCATTTTTAAAGAAAAAAAATCAATTTTTGTTAGAGGGAGAGCAAAAATGGATCCGAGGAGAGAAAAAATCGTGGTCAACTCGGTAAATAGAACCTAATCAATGTATCTGATTTATTCGGACCAAAATACCTTTATCAGACACACACTCTTTACACACGTACTTGCATATCCTAACCTATCTATGGTAAAACTAAAATCTTCGTTCTACTCCACCACCACCACCACCATCGTATCTCCACCCAACAACTATAAAAACAACCAAGTCAAGAATGGTGTAATATGTTAGGTCATATGTTCATGTTCACTGATCTTAGCTAAACAATGTGACTACGTGCACTCGGTCTAAAGATGCTTGAGGTATCTTAGAAACCATATTTGAAGGGAATACTAGTAAAAAGGAACCCAGGCTTCAAAACCTAAATTCCGACTGGGAAAACCTTCTTATGGTAGTTGAAGATTCATTTGATGAGTTTAATCACAAAGTTTCTGAAATTGTTAATGCATCCTTTGCATTGAGTGAGACCATTCCTGAAAAGGACATTGTGATGAAAATTCTCAGATCGCTGCCATCTAGATACGATTCTAAGAAACATGCCATCATCGAAGGAAATAAACTTGATGCTCTTTCCATAAGCACTCTGGATGGGAAGTTAAAGGTCTTTGATCATGAGCATACATCCAAATCTGGGAAGGATGTTGCTTTTAAAGCATAGAAGAACACTAAATTACTTGAGAAAAATAAAAGTGTTTGCATCCATGAAGATGATCTTTCTGAGACTGATTCATCAGATGAAGATCTTTACAATTCAGTATTTATTGATCACAAGACATTTTAGAGATCTTATATTGAAGAGAAATAAACGGTTCTCCAGAGACAAACCCAAATCGTCAGTTAAACCTCACAATCGCATTCCTCCTAAAAACATGGATGCTGACGAGGTTGATGACGAGGATATGCCAAAGTTCTTTAAGAGTAAAGGTTTTGTTCATTTTTCAAATGAGTGTCTAAATCGAAAGAAATACACTGGAAACAAAGGTCTTGCTGCAACTCTTAATGAAATGTCTAACAACTATGATTCTAATGAAGATAAAAATTCAAGTGTTGCACTTCTTAGTGAAAATATTTATTTTGATAATTGTTGCAATACATACATCAATGTTGATATCCTTTCAGAAGAAAACTCAACCGATCTGGAAGAAAAAATTGACCTTTCCGTTGGAAACTATTTGTCTAATTTTTCAGGTTCTACCTTGTGTCTAGCAGCTTGCACATCTCGGATACCTGAATCATATTCCAGGTTGACATGCTCATATTGTTCGCTCAAGGGTCATGAGCTATCAAAGTGTTACAAGTACAAAAAAAAAGTAAGACATGTCAACAAACTTCAACGAAGAGCAAATAGATTAGAAAACAAGCTCAAACTTGTTCAAAAGACGACAGAGGTATGTAAGATTTTATTTTCGTCAAAGAAGTTAGTTTCCAAAGATAAGACAAGACCATTGGAAAGAAAGTTATGGTCTAAAAACTATGAGAAATAGGGTTCTATGAATTCCAATCAAAAGGGATATGATGGACAGATTATTGTTCATCCCATCACAACTTAAATTGTGTTGGTTAGTGCATCTTGTCTCATGTGCCTGATTAAAAGAGAAGAGATTTTGCACACCCCAGGCTTTAAGAAAAGAAAACTCTTTAGTTGTATTTTGTCTTTCTTTTGTTTTTGCTCTAAGAGCATTGTAAAGTATGGAATTCACGTCTCTTTTCATATCTAATTGATATTGGAAAGGACTTTCCTGTTTAATCAATAAAAGAGGGTTAAAATTGACAATTCTTCCTTTTATAGGGTAAGAGTTGTGCGTACGTGAATCCTTTGAAGTGTATAAAGGTTATGTAACCTTACATTCATTTTTCCTTCCCTGAAACTCTTTTTATCCTAAGACTGCTTGTTGAGGCTTAAGTTTTGATTTCCTCTCAAATGGATACTCCAAGCATTATGTCTTCTGATGGAAAAGATGTTAATATGATTGTTAAGCTATTAATCACGAAGGAAAAAGAGATATCTCCGTTACCTCCAACTTTGAAAAGAAAAAAAAGGAATGTGAGGAAGCCAAGGGTTGTTCCTTCAAATTCTCAGAAGTTTTCTGATGTTCTTGAAGAGTTGAAGGAGACAAGAAAGGAGATTCAACAAATAAAGGCTTGTGTTTTGAGAACTCTAGAGATTCAGAAGGCCTTGGTTCGACATCTTCAACCTTAGAAGGTTTTATGGAATTGACTCTTTTCTTCACGAACTATATGTTCCTATGGCTGTTGACGACAAGGAGTTCGGGGATGATAAAGAATTTTCCAGAGGTCTCAGTGTCTAGGAAACTTCTTATGAGAATTTTATTCTTGTGTTTTTAAAAAGAATAACTACAGTTTGGAATAACCATTATTGTAATTACACACAGCTATGTCCAACAATTTTCATCTTCAATATTTTTAGATTTATTTGTTTAACTTCTAAAGTTTGTTTGGAAGATGATTTTGCAGTATTAATCTTGTAAGGACCCTCAAACTCGTCAACGCTATTAGACCAGTCATGAGACGACTAAGCCGTTATTGACTCGATTAATTAGAGATGAACGTTAATTAATAGAAATTAATTTAACAACGATATAGTTACGAAATTCGTATATCTAGATAGGTCTAGAAAATTTACGCAGAATGGACTACAAGAATGCGTCAATCGGACACCAGACGAGAAAGATATCACACTCGGAAATTTATATGTCGAAGTTTGACTAAGTCTACCGAAGTTGACTTTTCCTATACTGTTCCACCACTGCCGTTGACCGTAACATCTGACCGTTGACATCTGTTTACCGGACCTTAATCTTTATGTGGACCTCTCTCTAGTAATAGTTTCCCCATAGTAATTACCTTGATAGGATATAGTGAAACCTTAAATAGGGTTTGAATTAAATAGTTTTGAATTTGATTTTTTAGGAAGACTTATCTTTTGAGTTTAGGTTCTCCTGCTTCACCTGGTTGAGGTGTTGGGAAGAGAAGAAGTGAGTGACCGAGAGTTTTGAGAGGAGGAGCTGTTGAGTTTAGGTGATTTAGATATTAAATAAAGAAGGAACTTTGGGTGAAGTTTAATGAGTTTTGTTGTTGAGAATAAGAGAGTTATTAGTGATAGAGTTGATTTTTAGAACTTTGAAAAAAAATAGAGAGAAATAGTTAGAGGTTTAGGGGAAGTTTCTAATGAGGACGATAGTTATGAGAAACACATAGAAGAGAAAAGATAATGGAGATATTCTTGGAAGTATATTTATGGAGAGATGATTGATATTCATGATGAGTTGTTAATGGTGATGAAATTAATGATGAAGCATGCCTAGATAATGAAAGGTAACCTTGTTTATTGATTTGTATAATTTATTAATGATTTGGGTAGCTTTTAGATATTGATTATATGTTAGAATCAATTATGTGTTTGCATGAAAATCATGATTTTATGTGCTTTGTAGTATACAGGATGTAGTTTATGTATATATATGGAATGTATAAATCGATTGAGTATAGAATTAGTTATCAGCGTTAGAAATTGAGCCGACGCAGCTGAAACCAGGGTAAACATTCAATATAAGTATGCGCTTTATTAGATAGGTTCGACTAAGAACTAGAAAATATTTTGTACGCCAAACTTGTAGAGGATTATCCCTTAATTCTAAAGAGACTAAGTTAGATACTTTTGGTTATATAGTGAATCGTATAGAGACCTTGGAAGTTGACTACTTATTGTGCTCCAACACTTAGAAATATTTGTGAGGTTTCTGTGAAGAAGATGACCGAGTCAGACAGCTGACTCAGTTGACCATCTGACTCGGTATGAGTCAGATCAATACGGGTTGTGGACCGGGTAATCGAATAGTGGGTTGATCCGTTGGACCAGTAAGGGGACTAATGGGCTGGTTCAGTGGGCCGTGCCAGATCAGGCCCATGGGTTCGAACTTAGGCTATAAACCTTAAATTGAGTTTTTGGACCACTTATGGTCCGAATTAGCTTTTGGTTCCTTCTAAAAAGTTGTAGATATTCATAAGACATATCTTATGGACTATAGAACCAACCTAATTGGATTAGTAAACCTTTGTATGATAAAGATAGACAATGAAAAGGTGTAGAATCCCTAATGGGCTTAGAACCATTAGATAGTTCACTTAGCCTATAACTAGAGAATTGTATGAGTTTATGTTATGAGCCTTGTATGAGCCTTTTGGCTAATCTTTAGAGTGCTTGTGTGATTAACAGTTAGTCTTTATTAACAACGATCGATTCAAAGGAAGATCTAGTGGATTGAACATCTCAAGGTAGGCGAGGCTTGTCATCAAAAGAGGTGGGAATCGATAACGAAATCTCTTGTATTCATTATTGTTTTACAAATCAATCTTTGTGTTGTGAAATTCATGCATATTTTTGTGTGCTTGGTGTGGTATGAGATGTGTGCCGACACAATATCAGTATTCTATGGCTAGGGCGATACACCGCAATATTATTATGGCTAGGGCGATACACCACAATATTATTCTTCCTTTATATATATTCAGTATTCTATGGCTAGGGCGATACACTGCAATATTATTATGGCTAGGGCGATGCACCACAATATCATTCTTCCCTTATGTGCGGCAACACACATCTCATACATGGATGTTTATTGTTATTTTTGAATGTCTATGAAGAAGTTTCTATATTATGTTTTATTGTCTTTCCTTGTATTACCTACTTTCGATAAAACCGGCATTGTCTTTGAATCATATTAATGATTACTTGAAAGCTAGTTGTTATTCCTGCTGGGCACCCCTTTTTGGGATGATGTGCTCACCCATTCCCACTTTCAGTTTCAGTGACAGAGCAGAGTTGCGCAATGACAAAGCTCGAGAAGTTAACTTTGTTAGTTGATTATATTCTGATATGTTTATTTTGTTGTATATTATATTTGTAAACCAAATGACTATTTTACATGTGTCATTGGAGAGGAGTTCTTGTATATATATTTCTGAGCGGGGTTAGCTTTGGGTTAAGTTTTTTTTTGTAGCAGATTTCTTAATGGAATGCTTAAGTGAATGATTCAGATTCTTAGTGCCTCTTTACTTAGTTAATTTCTTGTATTAGTTAGCTGCTAGCTTTGGGGGCCCTACAAAGTTGGTATCAGATCTCACTATTAGATCTTATATGGGAAAAGATAGAAATAGCCAGTGCCAGTTAGTGAACTATATTAGTTTAGAACTAGGTTGGGTTGTGAGATAAATTTTAATCACTAAAAGTTACCAATAATTAAAATAATTATTTGATTGATTGATTTGTTTGTTTGATTGTTTATTTATGTATTGAAGTAAAAATTGTAGGGTACACCAATACTTTAGGATTTGATAATAATTAATCTAAAAAGTATGAACAAGTATATAATCCAAAAAAAAAAAAAAAAAAAAAATAGTGAGATTAACACATTTGATAAATCTTGAAAGTTTTATAAAATTTATTGAATACCTTGACTTATACATAGAAATCAACAATTTATAATTACATAAACGTTAATAATATTTTTGGGACTCAATATGTAAGAGTAGTTAGAATAATAGTTTAAACCATCAATGTTAATAATATTTTTTTTTATTAATTATAACTGTAATTATAAATGATAATAAAAGTGATAATTCTATTAAAAAAGTGATAATTGCTATTCAAAAAGGTGTTGACGCCCAGCTTGTGGCTAGGCTTCCCACCTCCGATGTGTAATTCTATTAAAAAAGTGATAATAATTTTAATAAGATAATGTTAGCATACATCAATTGGTGTTATATTGAACTTAACTAAACTAAAATTTCATTAAAGAAATATAACGATAAAATTAGTAATTACGATTTAATATCTATGGAAAAATTATTTACAATTAAGTTCTGTAAATTAAACTAAATTACGAATTATCTTTAATCTAATAAATGATCCGGTGAATCTAAAATGAAACAAATGTACATGAAATAATGACAATAGTATTCAGATGATTAGTGTAATATTATAATTAAAAGATAATAAATTCGTATATATTAATATAATACTTTACATTAATAACAAAATTTAAAGACTAATAGAATATATAGTAAATTTTATGTAGACTCAAATTTAAATCATATTAATTTATCAACACCAATATTTAACAAGATGCAGTATGCTGATTCCATATGAACAAATAAAATCTATTATATCCACCTTTAGTGAATACAGAATTATATTTACTTAGTGTACCAACAGGACAAACGACTTAAGAATAATGAAAGTAATAACACAATTGATAATAGTATATGAATAATTAAGCTGGTAGTAATTTATAATAGATAATATTTGGAATTAAAATTTGATTTCATTAAAATAAATAAATAATAATAAGGATAATTAAAAATAAAATGAAATAAATTTTGATGATTAATTTCTTAAAATGATGATGTAAACTATTTATATATTTTACGAAGTAATTTTATCGGACCTACACCAATTACGATAAAAGTTAAAGACTAATTAATTTTAATAAACTAATAATTAGATAATCTAGCACTGGAGAATAGTGAAGGTTGTGTTTTCTCTGTTCGTAGGAAGGCATTGTTGGGATTGGCCAACCTTCACAGGGAAACTGCATTCAGAGATGACCGATCATAGAAGTATCTGTAAATTAATTTAGAAAACCAATAGATGGAAGTTCACTTGGAAGGATTTGTAAGATTCTTCCTTGAAGTTAGAGACAGATATGTTAAAATAGAAATTAGCTTAAGAAACTTAGACTTCCCTATTTGGTAGAATCTAAATCTGTGTAGTTGAACCTAGACCTACAAATTTTTGATTTTAGTTGTAGAAAGCCATATAGGTTTGTGGTTTGTTTTATGTTGTTTGCACTTAGACAAGAGATAAGATTATTCTTAAGGTGGGGAGTTTTAAAAATCAGAAGGGTGGTCCGATTTTCGAGGACGAAAATGCTTCAAGGTGGGGAGAATGTAAGGACCCTCAAACTCGTCAACGCTATTAGACCAGTCATGAGACGACTAAGCCGTTATTGACTCGATTAATTAGAGACGAACGTTAATTAATAGAAATTAATTTAACAACAATCTAGTTACGAAATTCATATCTCTAGATAGGTCTCAAAAAGTTATGCAGAATGGACTACAAGAATGCGTCAATAGGACACCAGACGAGAAAGATATCGCACTCGGAAATTTATATGTCGAAGTTTGACTAAGTCTACCGAAGTTGACTTTTCCGTAAACTGTTCCATCACTGCCGTTGACCGTAACATCTGACCATTGACATCTGTTTACCAGACCTTAATCTTTATGTGGACCTCTCTCTAGTAATAGTTGCCCCATAGTAATTACCTATATAGGATATAGTGAAACCTTAAAAAGGGTTTGAATTAAATAGTTTTGAATTTGATTTTTGAGGAAGACTTATATTTTGAGTTTAGGTTCTCCTGCTTCACCTGGTTGAGGTGTTGGGAAGAGAAGAAGTGAGTGACCGAGAGTTTTGAGAGGAGGAGCTGTTGAGTTTAGGTGATTTAGATATTAAATAAAGAAGGAACCTTGGGTGAAGTTTAATGAGTTTTGTTGTTGAGAAGAAGAGAGTTATTAGTGATAGAGTTGATCTTTAGAACTTTGAAAAAAAATGGAGAGAAATAGTTAGAGGTTTAGGGGAAGTTTCTAATGAGGACGATAGTTATGAGAAAATACATAGAAGATAAAAGGTAATGGAGATATTCTTGGAAGTATATTTATGGAGAGATGATTGATATTCATGATGAGTTGTTAATGGTGATGAACTTAATGATGAAGCATGCCTAGATAATGAAAGGTAACCTTGTTTATTGATTTGTATAATTTATTAATGATTTGGGTAGCTTTTAGATATTGATTATATGTTAGAATCAATTATTTGTTTGCATGAAAATCATGATTTTATGTGCTTGGTATATGTTCACTGTCCATAATATAGAGACTTTTCTTTGTACCTTAGAGATAGAACTAGACTTAACTCTATAAACGTGATTTGTAGTATACATGATGTATTTTATGTATATATATGGAATGTATAAATCGATTGAGTATAGAATTAGTTATCAGCGTTAGAAATTGAGCCGACGCAGCTGAAACCAGGGTAAACAGTCACTATAAGTATGCGCTTTATTAGATAGGTTCGACTAAGAACTAGAAAATATTTTGTACGCCAAAATTGTAGAGGATCGTCCCTTAATTCTAAAGAGACTAAGTTAGATACTTTTGGTTATATAGTGAATCGTATAGAGACCTTGGAAGTTGACTACTTATTGTGCTCCAACACTTAGAAATATTTGTGAGGTTTCTGTGAAGAAGATGACCGAGTCAGACAGCTGACTCAGTTGACCATCTGACTCGGCGTGAGTCAGATCAATACGGGTTGGGGACCGGGTAATCGAATACTGGGTTGATCCGTTGGACCAGTAAGGGGACTAATGGGCTGGTTCAGTGGGCCGTGCCAGATCAGGCCCATGGGTTTGAACTTAGGCTAGAAACCTTAAATTGAGTTTTTGGACCACTTATGATCCGAATTAGCTTTTGGTTCCTTATACAAAGTTGTAGATATTCATAAGACATATCTTATGGACTATATAACCAACCTAGTTGGATTAGTAAACCTTTGTATGATAAAGATAGACAATGAAAAGGTGTAGAATCACTAATGGGCTTAGAACCATTAGATAGTTCACTTAGCCTATAACTAGAGAATTGTATAAGTTTATGTTATGAGCCTTGTATGAGCCTTTTGGATAATCTTTAGAGTGCTTGTGTGATTAACAGTTAGTCGTTATTAAAAACGATCGATTCAAAGGATGATCTAGTGGATTGAACATCTCAAGGTAGGCGAGGCTTGTCATCAAAAGAGGTGGGAATCGATAACGAACTCTCTTGTATTCATTATTGTTTTACAAATCAATCTTTGTGTTGTGAAATTCATGCATATTTTTGTGTGCTTGGTGTGGTATGAGATGTGTGCCGACACAATATCAGTATTCTATGGCTAGGGCGATACACCGCAATATTATTCTTCCTTTATATATATTCAGTATTCTATGGATAGGGCGATACACTGCAATATTATTATGGCTAGGGCGATGCACCACAATATTATTCTTCCCTTATGTGCGGAAACACACATCTCATACATGGATGTTTACTTTTATTTTTGAATGTCTATGAAGAAGTTTCTACATTATGTTTTATTGTCTTTCCTTGTATTACCTACTTTCGATAAAGCCTGCATTGTCTTTGAATCATATTAATGATTACTTGAAAGCTAGTTGTTATTCCTGCTGGGCGCCCCTTTTTGGGATGATGTGCTCACCCATTCCCACTTTCAGTTTCAGTGACAGAGCAGAGTTGCGCAGCGAAAGCTCCGAGAAGTTAACTTTGTTAGTTGATTATATTCTGATATATTTATTTTGTTGCATATTATATTTGTAAACCAAATGACTATTTTACATGTATCATTGGAGAGGAGTTCTTGTATATATATTTCTGAGCGGGGTTAGCTTTGGGTTAAGTTTTTTTTGTAGCAGATTTCTTAATGGAATGCTTAAGTGAATGATTCAGATTTTTAGTGCCTCTTTACTTAGTTAATTTCTTGTATTAGTTAGCTGCTAGCTTTGGGTGCGCTACAAATCTTTTTGGTTTTATATATTGTAATTTGTTATGGGATATGTGTGTTTGCGTCCATGAACTATGATTGTCCCATATGTTGTCAAAAGTTAAGTCTTTCGTACGTTGATATGAAAGTAATGATAAAAAAATGAATGAACTTTTGAAAAAAACAAAAGTTAAGCCTTTTATGTCATTATGCAAATATTTATGGAAGAAAGGATGAGCTTTTGTTTACAAATATTAAATTTATTGTATGTCATTGTGCAAATAGTGATGAAAGATAGAATGAATCTTTGTTTATTCTGCAGTATTGATCTTCCTTGATTCATATTTTTTATGTATATAATGTCCGACTCCGTAATTTTTTATGTATATAATGTCCGGCTCCGTAATTTTTTTTATTTTGGGCATTTTCCAATTAGATTAATCATGGGTTCTCTTGTGGTTAGTTTAGTTGAGTATTCCGGTTGAATTAGTCATGGGTTCACTGATAGGTGTCTAAAACACCTTTATATTTATCTATAGTTTATGCTTTCTTTGCTAAGTTTTCTTGTAAAATATGTATCTTATGATTGTTTTTGAGTATTTAGGTACTTTGGAGGCATTTGGAACAAAAGAGGAAGAAACATCGCAAAAGTCTCATCTCACGTGCAACTTCTCTTGGAGGCGGATTATTTCTCACTCTTTGCTTTTATTTCTTCATCTCTGTCTGAAAAGGATTTTCGGCTTTAGTGATGCAAATTTATGTATGAAAAGCATGACAACTTTAGTGATGAAGAGACATTGAATAGAAGAAGTTTATCTAAGAAATAGGAGACGGTTGTTGTTGGTGGAGGAATTCGAAAGGAGGAAAAAGCGTACAATTGGGAGCATAAGGATGCACGCGAATGACATGGGAGTCGATCTAAGTCAACATAAAGGCTGCCATTTGGGTGGAATTTATCTTATTTATGGGTTCCTCATCTGGATACCCCTTATCTACCTCACTAGGGTGGCTATAGCTACTCCCATTCCTACACAATTTGATGTTAGGGTGAATCGTTAATTGTTGATGGGACTTAAGATGGTAATCTATGGGAGATGAGAAGAATACTGTAGAAAGAAACAAAATTTCAGGTTAATTTAGGGTTTAATTACAGTCAGTGAACAGATAGAGGAAATTGAAATCTAGGGTTCGTTTCTGAGGAGATGGGTTCAATTTGTTCTTGTTGTGACTTGCGGCTGTGGCGATTGAGATGAATTTCAAAAGAATTGGGAAGATGGGTCGGTGGCAATTGATGAGTTTTATAGCTGATGGTAATTTAGATCAAGAAATGGAGATTCAGAGTAAACACTGTGGAATTGAGAATGGGTATGGTGATTAATGGCGGAAATGGGTGGTTGAGATGAAATTTAGTGGATCTGGTATTGAACTAGGGTTAGATGATGGCAGTTGTTGCTGTTGGTTCAGGTGGAGATAAAATTGAGCTGATGGGGTTGGTTGTAGAAGGTTCAGAACAAGAATGAGATTACTGAGGAGCTGATGAATCTGTGGGTAAAACTGGTGATTGCAATGGGATGTGGAATGATGCAGTGGATTGAGAACTGCAGGTGGAGTAGGTACTGGTGGTTACAGCTGGGATTCAAATTGGTTTTGGTGGAGCAAGGAAGTTGAAGCTATAAGATTGCAGGATAAGTAGTTGCAGCAGCTGGATTTGGTATTGCAGGTGTGTATGCAGTCCTTAGATGAATGTTAGGAAAGGGGCAGCTGCAGATTAGATGGATCTAGAAAAAGGAATGCAAGCTGTGATGGAATTGGTGGTTGGCTGTGAATGTGATCCATTTAGGGTTTTGAGATTGAGTTGAAACAATGGAGAAGATCTTGGTGGCAGGGATGAGTATAAGAAGTTGTTACTGAAATGGATTCGAGTCTTGTGTGAGAAATGAGAGATTCTGTTGTTGGTAGAGTGCAATTCATATGGAATTGAGTAGAATGGAGTTAGTGATTGCAAATGGAGATGGTTAGGTCTGTGAGAAGGGAATGTATTAGTGCTAGAATGGAGATGGAGCTGAGTGTTGCAAGTGTGTATGACACTGCCATGTTGCAGGTGAATTTGAGTTGTGATAATGATGCAGTTTCAACTGATTAGGAATTTGTGGAGATGTGTTGGGAAGTAGAGATGTATGTGAGGATAGGCTTGAGCAATTAATGAAAAGAGCTGGTATGCAAGTTTTTGGAGATTGGTTCTGGTGGTTGTTATCGCAGCTGCAGAACGAGTTAGAAGAGATGATTGCTTAATAGATTACATGCAGGAATTGGTGATGTTTGAGTAGGTTGGGTTGCATTTATATGAATTGAGTGTTAGAGCTAAGACTTGAGTTGTAGAGAGCTGAAATCAGGTTCGAATTGAATGGAAGGCTTGAGACTGAAATAGGATGGATGCTGGAGAAGTGAATGAATGAAGGAATATATGAGTTTTTGTCAGTTGAGAAATTACAGGGTATGAAGAGGTAGTGCAGTTGCTGATGAACTGAGATTGGAGGTTGTGTTGCACTACCATGACACAACATCTAGGAATGGCATAAGAAAGATGGATAAGGTGATAGACGCATTTATGTATCTAATTTGTCCTCAATGTTTCATATTGTTAGTACTCGTTTTTGTCCTTATTATGGTGTTTTGTGTGTTTGTAGGTATTTTTTGGAAATAAAGATTGTTGGAAAATTCGGCTCGAAAAGTTGCTCGGAAAACCCCCGGAGAACATTTACTATTCGGACTCCCACTTTGGATAAGGGGTAACCCAATTGCTAAGGGGCACCCAGAGAGCCAACTGCTAATCGCACCCCATCACTGGTTAAGGGGCACCCCCTTATTCTTCGTTTGAAAATGAAAATTGGCGGGAAAAATAGGTTCTCGCTTGCAAACTGAGATGCGATTTTGGGCGTTCTAGAAGGAGATTCAAAGGCTGAAAATCATTGGGCATGTTCCTTTTGGCCTTAAAGGGTTGGTATGGGTCGATTCGTCGTCCAAATTTGGCTAGATAACTCGTGTTGGATGAAAACAGGGAGCTGTGCAAGGGACGAGAAACACGGGATTGTGGCGTGTGCTGATCGTGTTTGGATTGAGTTGGGTCGCTGCAGAAGAGTGTAGGAGTTAAATAAGGAAGAATCATTAGCTGTATACGCGTGCTGCTACAAAAAATGGAAATAATATATCCCGAGAATAATATTATTGCTGCCGAGTAATGAGAAGATATTTTGGATTTATGAGGAGTAATTTTTGGTTATTTCGAGTATAAATAGGTTTCTGGGGTCGATAAGAGGGACGATAGAGAGTTGGGGAGGAAGAATAGAGCATTAGAAAGTCGAGAAAATCAATCACCAGAAAAACAGTTTCTGCTGCTGCACTTCTGAAATCGTGAAGAACAGACTTGCCAAGGCAAATCGTTACTTGTTCAACAATGTGAGACAACGACAGTTAGCGAGAGCGTCGAATAGCTACGACAACATAACAAACAACAGTTTTCGTTCTTTGTAACAGTGTTTGCAACATTTATAAGCGTTGCAAACACCCGGTTTTCACCATTTTCACCATTTCATCATTTGTAAACCATTTTTGAGCAATAATAATGAATTTTGAGTGTGTTTCCAACATGATGAGCGGCTAATTCTCCCACAACCAAGGCAATGAGGAAGCTATTTACGCATGAATGATTGGTAATTAATTTATTTTCTCTAATTTATATTTTATAATTCACTCAATCTTGCTTTTGGAGTTTTTAATTGTTTGCATAATTTTTGTCATTAGTTGTGATTCAATTAGATAGGTTATGCTTTGTATTTAGATAATCTATGCTTAAGGGATACAATTAATTGTTGAGAATTTGCCTGATTATTTGTGAATTAAGAAACAAGGGATTTAAAAGATAAATAGAGTTTTGGGTTGTTAACCATAATTTATTCATGTGTAATAGTGGAATCAGTGTCTTGGTTATTCTCTCTTATCTTGAAATCAAATTTTGATCTAAGTTTCCTTTACTTTTAAGTTTAATTAAATCTAAATTCCTTTGCCTTCACAAGTTCAACGAACTCTTTACTACAACTATCATTGATATATACTATCAATTTTTGGCGCCGTCGACACGGAGCTTGTCTTTAGGCTAGTTTTTAGATTTTTATTCTTTTTTTTAAGGTTTTTATTTGTTTTTACTTTATTTGTTCTTCTTTACGTTTTTGTTTTTGTCTTTTGATTAGATTTTGGAACTTGGAGCGAAAGAAAAATTTGCCAAAGATTTTGGTGAATACTTAAAGTTTGGAGTTAAAGACAAAACGAAAGGAGCGAAAGAAGAAGATTTTTTTTTTTTAAAAAGAGAGAAAAAAAAAAAGAAGAGTTTATTTTTTGTAGATTGTATTAGGATTTCTTTATTCTTGTATTTTTTTTTTTTTTTTTTTTTTTTTTTTAGCACTTTACTTTATTTTTTTTGGACTTTGGACTTGGACATTTTTATTTTTTTATTTTTTTTTAAACCCTACGGAAGGGTAGTTTTAAATATAAACTGCACAGGGAAGGACGGTGATTACGATATCACCTCGGCCCCTCGGGTTCGTACATGACATAGGAGTCGTGGCCCGAGTCGACTTCAACGGTTCATCCCCGTCTGGAACGGGAGGTAAAATTCTAAACACCCGCGAATCCCTGTCAGCGGGTTTCTTGGATGATTTCGTTTGCATATATGTTGAGGTTTTGAAAACGGCTGTTTTTAAATTCCTAGTAAAGGGCAAGGACTGGCCATACAAGATAAGGGTTCGGATTTCATCACCGTTCTCTTCTTGCCCGCCTTAGGAAAACGATACCAAACGCGAACCTAAGCTTAAAATTTGGAATAGAACGAGACCGATAGGTAACGAGCTTAATAGGAAAGTCGTTCGAAAAATATTGGTTACTCTTTTGAGCATGCTTTGAAGTTCATGAGGGTTTCGAGAGTTGAATGCGTGACTGCACCGCCTTTGTAATGCGGTGAGGCCTTGGGTATCAAAGCTCCAACGGCTTTCCTCGCCTCTATTCAACTTACTTAAACACGGATTGATTCCGAGGGGTTTGCTCAAACATAACGAATTCCTTTTCGAAGGATTAGAAGCTGGTCTAGTAACAATCTAAGTGGAGCCGTCATGCTTTTTGTTTGCTAGAAATCAGTAGGTTTGTTGTGGTCGAGTCGGCATTGTTTGTGTTTGTGTAGAATTCCCTTGCAGTTAGGATGTCGAACTGGTATTACAATAGCCAATACAATGATTATCCGACTAATTTTCAAAATGGACATTTCAACTTTGACGTAGTATGAATAGTGGTTGGGAGCATCCACCTTTTCAAAGTTATGGTTTGTACCATGATGAGCCCAATTACTATTCGCATACTCACCAGTCATATGAGCAAAACAATCCTTCTATTTCTCTAGAAGATGCTTTAAAGAGTCATTCTTTATTTGTGAAGGAAACCTTAAATATTCCAGATGAGTCCCAGAGCAGTCAACTAGAATGTCTTTAGAAGAGACTCTTAAGCAATTTCTTGAAAGTACGAGATAGGATTGTTGAAGAACTTGCTCGAAATAATCTTAATTTCCAATACAAGTGTCTCCAATAATACCCTTGAAAATGAAGATAGTTATTTTCATAATCAAGATGACGAGGTTAGAATTGGTAACACTACTTTAGATGAGGTTCAACCATTTTCATATTTTTATAATGATGATTATGATAATGTTGATGAAGAATTTGAAATGAGTAGGCATAGTGATCAGGAATTTGTTACTCCAATTGAGCTTAATAATGATAATGTTTCTAGTTCAAATCCAAATAATTTTAATAATTATTCACCTATTCAAAAGGACGAGGATTTGACTAGAGATACCACTGTTTTAGACGATGTAATATTTCCTTACGATTACGAAGCCAATGATGGTTTAGAGGAACGAGTATATTTTGAGTCTAGCGATTTAGAAACAATAGACTTAGAAAAACAAGATGAACTCGTAGAGATGAGTGAGGATGTACCTGACTTAGAAGAATCAATTGACCATTTTAAGGAATCAGATAGCCTTGAAATTAGGGAAGTTGTGACTAGTCTTTCTAGAGACACTAAAAACTCTAAGTTTGGGGGTGATTATCATTCTCCATGTGCCTTAACTCTTAAAAAGGTCCCTAACTTGGGACTTGACATTTGTGACTCAACCATTTTAAAAGATTATCTTCATACACTTTTTCCTGAACCTAGTTGTGTCCATAAAGAAGTTCAGTTGTTAGAAACCCATCCTATGGTTGATGTGGTTAACCTAGGCTATGATACCACGATTGACTTTGTTTTCCCACCAAAAACCTTCCTTCCAATTGTGGGAACTTATGAATTTCAGATGTGTCGAATATTAAGTTGTGAGACTAAACCTAAATGCTTTAGGAAATTAGAATCAACACATTTTCTTAAGAATGACCATTACTCTCATTGTGGTCAATTTTGTAAGTCAAATCTTATTGACTTAGAGGATCCTCAGTTATTTAGGTTATTATTGTGCGCTTCTAAGATCATATTTGAGTTTTTCCAGACTCTAGGACCTAATGATTCGGATCCCACCTATGAAGAAACGCACCAATGAAAATTTTCTATTTAGACCCTTTCACAGAACCTTGAACCACAATTAGATATAAATTTCTTAATCGGAAACTAAGTAAGGGCTTGCTAATCTTGTTCATTTTCTTGGTTCATTGCGGTTTCCTTTGGTCAGCTCTATTTAGTTTTGAAGACCGCAGATTATTTCGATTGTTACTTTATGGTTCGAGTTGACTAATCTTTCCTAAGTCTGGTCAAGACTCTAAACTTAGCACTTCTTGGGAGGTAACCCAATCTCATGCAACACGGTAATATCTTTCCTCAACTCTTTTGCTTCAAATGGTAACAGTTTCTCCTTGTTCATGTTTTTAATTTCATCTTTAGAACATTGAGGACAATGTTAGATTTAAGTTTGGGGTATGGGAGAAACTTTTTAGTTGCAATAAATAAACTCGAGCCTAGAAATTTATGTTTATTAAGGATGGCACTAACCAATCTAAGTGGATGGAAGCATTTTGGTTGTAGGAGTTGAGGAACCAATCTGATTAGATGGAAACATCTAAAGAGTCTATTCATAAAAGCACAGAGCTCAGGTGTTAGAAAACATGGTAGTTTCGCCATATCCTCGTGATGGAAACATCGAAAGAATCCTGATCACTTCTTTTATTTTTCTTTTTACCATTGCTAGGGTGGAATAGAGTGGCTGAGATACCAAAAAAAAAAAAAAAAAAAAAAAAAATTGAGACCACCACTAGACCAAACGGAATAAATACAATAAAGTCGACCACTTGGTACCCTTGTATATGCCAGTGAGTTGACCTAGAGTTAGGATTATCGACCTTTGGTCCCCTTGTATATGCCGGTGTGTTGATATTAGTCTAAGATCAAAGTATCTCGAGTTCGTTAGGATAGGTTCACCCTAGCCAACATCATCCACGTTTTCTCTTCTTAATCTATGTGATTGGTTGACTCGGTTTATGATATCCGAAACTATCTGAGTAGAGCTCTGTCACTTTATATGAATTTTAGTATGCTTGAGTGCAAACTCGTGTACAACAATTGGAATTTCGCATCAAGGTACTTCCTCCTGTAGTCAATAAGTATGCCAACCAAGGAGATTCTTTAGTGCCTTCCAAGGTTCTGCGTAGATAGCTAGGGTCTGGAGTAAAGGTTTTGTGGGTACACCTCTGGTAAACCCTCCGGAGACGAAACTCCGCCACTAGGGCCACCTAGCGGTTTAACGACTTCTTGTGCACGTGCTAAGTGTAGTCTTTTTATTTCCTAGATTAGATTTGCTCGGGACTAGCAAATAATAAGTTTGGGGGTATTTGATAGACGCATTTATGTATCTAATTTGTCCTCAATGTTTCATATTGTTAGTACTCGTTTTTGTCCTTATTATGGTGTTTTGTGTGTTTGTAGGTATTTTTTGGAAATAAAGATTGTTGGAAAATTCGGCTCGAAAAGTTGCTCGGAAAACCCCCGGAGAACATTTACTATTCGGACTCCCACTTTGGATAAGGGGTAACCCAATTGCTAAGGGGCACCCAGAGAGCCAATTCGCTAATCGCACCCATCATCTTTGGTTAAGGGCACCCCCTTATTCTTCGTTTGAAAATGAAAATTGGCGGGAAAAATAGGTTCTCGCCTGGCAAAACTGAGATGCGATTTTGGGCGTTCTAGAAGGAGATTCAAAGGCTGAAAATCATTGGGCATGTTCCTTTTGGCCTTAAAGGGTTGGTATGGGTCGATTCGTCGTCCAAATTTGGCTAGATAACTCGTGTTGGATGAAAACAGGGAGCTGTGCAAGGGACGAGAAACACGGGATTGTAGCGTGTGCTGATCGTGTTTGGATTGAGTTGGGTCGCTGCAGAAGAGTGTAGGAGTTAAATAAGGAAGAATCATTAGCTGTATACGCGTGCTGCTACAAAAAATGGAAATAATATATCCCGAGAATAATATTATTGCTGCCGAGTAATGAGAAGATATTTTGGATTTATGAGGAGTAATTTTTGGTTATTTCGAGTATAAATAGGTTTCTGGGGTCGATAAGAGGGACGATAGAGAGTTGGGGAGGAAGAATAGAGCATTAGAAAGTCGAGAAAATCAATCACCGAAAAAAGTTTTCTCTTTGCTGCACTTCGAAATCGTGAAGAACAGACTTGCCAAGGCGATCGTTCGTTCAACAGCGACAACGACAGTGGACAGAGCGTCGAATAGCTACAGCAACAGCAACAGTTTTCGTTCTTTGTAACAGTGTTTGCAACATTTATAAGCGTTGCAAACACCCGGTTTTCACCATTTTCACCATTTCATCATTTGTAAACCATTTTTGAGCAATAATAATGAATTTTGAGTGTGTTTCCAACATGATGAGCGGCTAATTCTCCCACAACCAAGGCAATGAGGAAGCTATTTACGCATGAATGATTGGTAATTAATTTATTTTCTCTAATTTATATTTTATAATTCACTCAATCTTGCTTTTGCGGAGTTTTTAATTGTTTGCATAATTTTTGTCATTAGTTGTGATTCAATTAGATAGGTTATGCTTTGTATTTAGATAATCTATGCTTAAGGGATACAATTAATTGTTGAGAATTTGCCTGATTATTTGTGAATTAAGAAACAAGGGATTTAAAAGATAAATAGAGTTTTGGGTTGTTAACCATAATTTATTCATGTGTAATAGTGGAATCAGTGTCTTGGTTATTCTCTCTTATCTTGAAATCAAATTTTGATCTAAGTTTCCTTTACTTTTAAGTTTAATTAAATCTAAATTCCTTTGCCTTCACAAGTTCAACGAACTCTTTACTACAACTATCATTGATATATACTATCATAAGGCCTTTGCAACACCTCTGCAACTGTGGCCTGGTAACCCAGTTAGCCCTGATTCAGTTGAGTTAGATGGATAACTCAGTTGGCTTGTCCCGAAGACTGTTAATGACCGTTAGTAAGCAGTCAGTTTGATGGTTGACTGTTAAGTCCGACCGGTCACCTGAGACACTTTTGCCGGTCACCTGATCTTCGGTCCAGTGCCGAATTCCGGCCAACTTCCGGCCGGTGACCCCAGTTTCCCGGTGATCATTTTTTTGGCAGAATTTTCAAATGGGTTTCTCTCACATATGGGCTTGGTGGATTTTCATCTAATGGACTTTGAAGACTTGGACCTAATTTTGGAGAAAAAGCTAAAAAAAGAAAAGTATTCTACAACTTTCATATCACGCATATTATTTTGGGAGCTAAGGAGAGAACTGAAACTGGGATTTGCTTTCGTATTTATTTTTCATCTTCTTTAATTCATTATTATTATGTTGATGAACTCCATTAATATGTGTAGCTAAATCTTATATTATTGGTTAAGGATGTAGTCCTATTTCTAAAACTTGTGCTTGAGTTATGTATTAGTTTTCTCTCTTTGTTTTAGTTCAAATCTCTATTTCTTTTAATAATCACATGATTGATGTATTGTGATAGGATTTAGATGTTTGGTTGGTTAAGTGGCCAATTAATTGAACTTGCATCTTGTCCATAGCTATTTTAGGGTTTTTCATCAAGCGATAACCCAAATACAAGTAGCATGATATGATTATAGTTTGTAGTGATACACTCTTACAATCATATGTAGAGTTTTACCATTGTCCGAATTGTCATGCGCAATGTATGTCAATTGGATTGATTAGCCTATTCCCAAACTTAATGCTCCTAGGAATTGAACTTAGTTAGCGCAAGGAGTTAGGTTATTCTTTAGGTAGAATTCGCATATGCAGCTCTAATGTGTGTGTTGGTGAACTTAGGAAATATTCAGATTATCTTGCTCTCTTGATATTCTAGGCTTTTGATAATAAAAGAGATTAAATTGTAATTCTAATCGTATATGAAAGCACATGTTTAAGATTGAAGATTAATTCCTTGACCAATATCTTTCTCTCATTAATTACTTCCAATTATTTACTTTTCTTTTATTTTACCTTTATTTTACAAAAATCAGAAATCCCCCCTTTTTGGTTACTAAGAAACTAGAATTTGATAACTACAATCGCCTCTCTGTGGATACGAACTCTTCCTTACTTTATACTTCATTCATATTTTGTTGAGTAAGAAAGTGAAATTATTTTTGACGCCTACGATAGTGATCAAATTTTGGCGCCATTGCCGGGGAGGAATTCGACTAGTTATTAAGTTTTTAGTTTCTTTTTATTATTTCTGCTTGCATATTTGCTTTTCGTTTCTTGTCTTGTTTCTCACTTGTTTGCGAGAATTGTTTTCAGGTACCTAATCCATGGCTTCTAAAGATTGGAATTATCCAAGGTGTGGGATAGCTACTCGAAAAGGCACAATACTCCAACCAAGGCAAGGCACAACGGAAGAACAAAACTTGGAAGTAGAACATGGTACTTTCCAGCAAGTAGAAGAAGAAGTTATAGAACAAGAAATTTCGGTTGAACAAGAACCACCTTTTGAAGAGGAAGAAGAATAAGAAGCAATGGGTGATTCAAATCGTACACTCAAGGACTTAGCTTCTCACAAGATGGATACACAGCAGGGTTGTATTCAAACAAACTCTACTTTTGAGATCAAGTCAGGGTTGCTTAAGGAATTGCCAAAGTTCCATGGCATGGTTAATGAAGACCCAAACAAGCATCTTATGGAATTCCACACCATTGTCAAGGCTATGCTTCCAGCTGATATAGAAGCGGATGGTGCAATGTTGAAAGTTTTTCGATTCTCTTTGGCGGATAGTGCTAAGGATTGGTTATACTATTTTCCTTCCAGAAGTGTCACAACATGGAATGGGTTGAAGAAACTCTTTCTAGAGAGATATTTTCATGCATCAAAGGCTACTCAAATTCGCAAGGAGATTTGCGGAATGAAGCAAAATGTGGGAGAATTCTTATATGATTGTTGGGAACGATATAAGAGATTGGTGGCAAGCTTCCCTCACCACCAATTCAGTGACGTGATGATTTTCCAATACTTCTATGAAGGACTCCAATCAAGTGATATGAATCTTATTGATGCTGCGGGTGGTGGTGCACTAGTGAGCAAGACGGTGACACAAGCTAGAGAGTTGATTGAAAACATGGAAGCAAACTCCCAACAATTTTTGAGTCGTGGCTCGAATGTGCTTCTTAGGAAAGTAAATGAAGTGAGCGAGGTCGAGGAACTTCGTCAACAAATGGGTAACATAACAGCAATGCTACAACAAGTTTCAGCCGCGGTGATACCAAGTTCTCATCAAGGGTATGAAGAATCCAATGAATAAGCTAACGTGATCTTTCCAAATCAGCAAAGACGGTGTGATCCATATTCAAATACCTACAATCCGGGATGGAGAGATCACCCCAATTTTAGCTATTCCAACAAGCAAGATGCAGTCCAACAACCTAATTTCAACCGTTCGAGTGGATTTCAACCATAACAACAACAATTCCAGGCGCAACAACAATAATTTCAGCAACCACAACAATCAATGCAAAATCAAGGTTCCGATATCGACTCAAAGATTCAAACAATGATGCAAGGAATTTCTACTATATTTAAAGACATCCAACAAGAGACTAAGAGTGCGATAAAGGATTTGCAGACACAAATGGGTTCCATGGCTACTGAGTTGAACCAAGTGAAGGCACAAATTGGTGGGAAACTCCCTTCTCAACCTATCAACCCAAAGGAGGGTGTCAATGCAATTACGTTGAGAAGTGGTACACAACTTGTGCGACCCGAAGTTGCTGATTTAGGCAAGGTGGAAACACCAAAGGAACCTGTTTTAGAGGAGAAGAATGAGGATTCTACCCACACTTCTGAGCTACCTATTTATAACTCTAAAACTCCGGTTTCTACTTATGTTCCTCCTTTACCTTTCCCTCGCAGATTTGAAAATTCCAAGAAGGAGGCACTAGAAAAGGAGATTTTAGACGTTCTCAAGAAGATTCATGTGAACATAACACTCATTGATACTATTAAGCAAGTTCCAAAGTATGCAAAGGTGTTGAAGGACTTGTGTACCAATAAGAAAAGGCTCAAGGGTAATGAAGTGCTAAGAGTGAGGGAGAATGCCTCGACAATCTTACAACACAAACTCCCACTGAAATGCAAGGACCCGGGTAGCTTTGACATTCCTGTTACAATTGGTAACACTACATTTGATAAAGCTATGTTGGATTTAGGTGCATCCGTAAATGTTATGCCTACATCTATTTTTAACTCACTTGATTTAGGTCCTCTCAAAAAGGCTGTAATTTTGTTGCAATTAGTCGATCGCTCTAATGTCTACCCATGGGTATTGTTGAGTATGTTCTTCTGCAGGTTAATCAATTAGTATTTCCAGCAGATTTTTGTGTTTTAGATATGGATGAAGGTTCACCGGACTCGTCACTTCCATTGCTACTTGGGCATCCCTTCATGAAAATGGCTAAAACCATTATTGATGTTGACAAGGGAATGCTGACTATGGAGTTTGATGGAGAAATAATACGTTTCAACATTTTCGAGACGATAAGATATCCTAGTGATGTCCACTCTTGTTTCTCCATTGATGTGATGGACACATTGGCGCATCAAATGTTTGAGTTGAATGGCGCTGATACTTTGGAAACTGTGCTCACTACACATATTGATGATGGTTTGGAGTATGGTGATGAGATTAAATAAACCATTGGTTCTCTTGACTCATTACCGGAAAAATATGCACTTAATAATATTTAATATGTTTCTTTACCTTGCAGTGATGAAAAACTTTTACCTTCCATTGTTAAATATCCAAAGTTAGAATTGAAACCTCTTCCAAGTAACTTAAAGTACTTATACTTGGGTGACAATGAAGAGTTACATGTGATTGTTTCTAACGATCTTAGTGAATTACAGGAGAAAAAACTTCTAAGGGTGCTAAGGAAGAACAAGACGGCCATAGGATGGATAATTTCAGATATCAAGGGTATAAGCCATGCCGTTTATATGCACAAGATCTATTTGGAGGACGATGCAAAGCCTACAAGGGAAGAACAACGTCGTTTGAACCCTCCCATGATGGAAGTTGTGAAAAAGGAGATACTCAAGCTTTTGGAAGTGGGTGTTATCTACCCCATATCCGACAACAAGTGGGTGAACCCGGTACAAGTTGTACCAAAGAAATCAGGTTTGATGGTGGTGGAGAATGATAAGAACGAACTTGTCCCAAATCATGTGCAAACCGGTTGGAGGGTTTGTATTGATTACAGGAAATTGAATGTCACTACTAGAAAAGAACACTTTCCATTACCTTTTATTGATCAAATGCTTGAACGTTTAGCTGGACACTCTTATTATTGCTTTCTTGATGGCTATTCAGGTTATAATCAGATTGTGATAGCGCCAGAGGATTAAGAGAAAACCACTTTCACTTGTCCTTTCGGTAATTTTGCTTATAGAAGGATGCCTTTTCGCTTATGCAATGCTCCAGCTACCTTTCAAAGGTGTATGGTAAGTATCTTTTCAGAATATGTTGAAAACATAATCGAAGTGTTCATGGACGACTTTAGTGTCTTTGGTGATTCATTTGACCGTTGCTTAAACAATTTGTCACTAATCCTTGAACGATGTGTTGAAACAAACCTTGCGCTGAATTGGGAGAAGTGCCATTTCATGGTAACTCATGGCATAGTTTTAGGCCATATAATATCTTCTAAAGGCTTAGAAGTTGATAAATCTAAGATAGACCTCATTCGTGCTCTAAACCCTCCCACTACGGTGATGGAGATACGTTCTTTTCTTGGTCATGCAGGTTTTTATCGTAGATTCATCAAGTATGTTTCCAAGATAGCATCACCACTTTGCAACTTATTGCAAAAAGATGTGGTTTTTAACTTTGATGAAAAGTGTGTGGCGGCATTCAATCGTTTGAAAGAACTTTTGATTTCAACCCCTATCATTAAATCACCGGATTGGAGCAAGCCTTATGAGCTTATGTGTGATGCAAGTGACTACACAGTTGGTGCGGTGCTTGGGAAGCATGTGGGGAAGATACCTCATGCTATTTATCACTACACCATATCCTGCATTTTGCAACATTTCAATTTTGGGGGTGTGCAACGGATATTGGCGTTGCACCCTTTTTAAACGTCTATATCCGTTGCACACCAAAAAATACGTTGCACAAAATAAATAATATTGGTTTATTAAATGAAATAAATGGATCAACTCTTTTAAAACGTATAAAAACGTTGTACATCAATAGGATTTATGTAATATCAAATATTTCCTTGGGCTTTTAGTAGTTTTTTTTTTTTTTTAATCTCAGATGTTTTTTATTTATTTATTGTTTTTTTTCTTCTAAATCTCAAAATTGGTTTTTGATTCTCTCTCTTATTTTCAGAGAGTTTTTGTTCGAAGAAACACCGAGAACCCATCGATTCAGTAACCCATAGATCATAACCTCCTATCAGAATCAAACCCAGAGATCTTTTCAGATTTCCTAGCTAAATAAAAAACTTTATTTCAGTAATCGAAGCCCAAAAATCTCGATCTATTCTCAATAATCTAAAAAAAATTCTAAACCTAGAAAATCAATTTTGTTTCAGAAATTCCAAATCAATTCATTTGCTGATTGCTTCGTTCATTATCATCAGATATAAACCATTATCCTTTCACTATTTTTCAATATAAATCCATTTTTCCTTCTTATGTTATTGATTTCTTTGTCATTTTTTTCCCGATGACCGATTCTCTTCTTCATCTCCATCATCATCTCGATTTCTTTAATCGGAAGGTAACGATTTCATTTTATCTTTACTTTAATTTTCTTCTCATCTTCATCTCCATCTCGATTTGATCTCACAAAATCATATTCAAAATTCAATCTAGGGTTTTATTTTTCTATTCGTTTTTTATTTTCAGTAGCTCTGGAAGATGAAAAGGAGAATACGCTAGCGAAGATAAAACCAGATGAAGTTTCTGGAAACTTCAAAGAAACGATCAAGAAGATGATTCTTGAATCTAATTTCTGTATTCTCCAGGAGATAACAGTTTAATTAGATGAAGACAATGCTGGTCTCTTTTATGTGGATCATTCTAAACGAGGATTTTTCAACAACCTTATCAAATACATGACAAGGTAATTATTAGATCATGACGAATCCTGTTTTGTGTGTATTGGACCTATTGGTTATAACGTGTTTGATTATTTGGTTCATTAAGATGAATTGATTATATTGTTGTTGTTAGTGGTCCAGTGGTTGTTATGGTTTTGGAAAAAGAGGATATCGTTGCTGATTGGCGGGGGTTGATTGGACCGACAGATGCAAGTAAAGCGAAGGTCCTCCAAGCATGGGTGTTCTCATGCATTTCCCGACTTCACCTATACCTAGTCCTGTAATGCCGGGTTCTCCAGTCCCTTTATGCAGTAATTTTGTATTAAACTTGATTATACATTTCTTGTATTGAATGAGCCTCTTTTTGCAGTAATTTTGTAGTTACTTTCTTAAATCAACCTACCTTGACCATTACTTTTGCAGGAAATTGAAGAGTCTTCACCACATCTTTCCGAAAAGGATAGGAAGATGTTGGAGTTACTAGAGATGGGCTTCCACATTGACGAAGTCTCATAAGCTATTAAAGCATGTGGTACGTATCCCAGCCATTAAGTTTTAAGCGGTGTTATGATCTTTAACTTGCACTCAATAATCCTTTGATGAGTCATCCTTTGTAGCTTCCTCATGTCATTTATGCATCTAGATGATTCATACATCACTAATATTAACCAAAATCTAAGTATTCTTAATAGCTAACTAGGTTGTTCTATAATGGACTTGCAACCATGCATTGTCTTCTAGTTCTGAGCAGCAAGAGTAGGTTGAGCTACGTTATGCCAACTTAGATTTGACTCATGTATTCACAGATGTTAAGAAAATACAGAGTAGGTTGATCTGCAGTGACTCTCCCTATGTGCTGCTCAACACTTTCCTGAATCCATTTCAGACCCAGATTTTCTGTGATAGTCTAGTGAGTCGTGACTGATCATTACTACTCGTGAATCTGGAGAGAGTGAATTTAGCCCAAGTTTTGTCTGGTTTTGTTCACCAGTCCCTTTAGAGTAAATTAGGGACTACATACTTTCTCTAAGGCCACTACAAGCCCTTTTCCTCGTGTCTGCCTCTTCAGTCCAAACAAAGTTTTTGATTGCTATCTCAAATTAGTCGATGACACTCACACACCACCTGTAAACTGACATATTTGTGAATATTTTGTCATTACAGATCCAGACACTCCAACCCATGAGCTTGTGGATCACATTTCTGCTTCCCAGATGGAAAAGACCACTTCTCTTGAGGTTCCCAAGGTTGACAGTCCTCAGAATAGCAAGAAAAATAAATTGTTTAAATAGATATAACTTATATTACATGTCATGACTTATGATTAGTGATCTTTCTCCATCTGCACATTATGATAAAATGGATGTATCTTTCATCTACTTTATCCAGTAGGAAGTAAGGCTAACGTGTTTCACCATTCTAGAATTATATTTTTGGAGTTGTAATTACTTAATGCCAGTTGATCATTGATACAGGTTAAGGTACAAGATGGTGCAACTGATTGGGGTTGGGGAGTGGTGGTTAATGTGGTGAGAAATACCTCATCAGCCTTGAGCACTTCGCCAGCATCTTAATTGCAATTACATCTTCAAAAATTCCAAAAGGTACCTACACAAATATTGGTATTACAGAAACGCTCTTGTACATTGATCATGAAATGAAAGCATCAGCGGTTGGTCCAGCTATTATAAATTTATTTTCTAGTGAAGGCTATGTTTGATCTTCTGGGTACTTGAATACTTTTGTTCTCGACACTAATTTTATACCCCTTGGCCCTTGCTCCTTGACTATCCGGAACTAGTACCTGTTTGAGATGCCTGAAGATATCTCACCTTCTTTTGTTATTAAAAACCCACGTTTTTCTGATATCTTATGTTGATGGTTTTGTGGAGATGAGTCCTCGACGAAATTTGATAAACAAGTTTAATCATTGTTTACTAATTGATTTTAGTGTATGGAATGCCCATTATAATTTGGAAGAATCATGTGCAAAAATAGGTAATGTTCTTTCTGTATGTTGTTAGCGATTAAGTTCTGCGACTCCTATATAAGCCAGTGTAATTTTGTTGCTGCAACAAAGACTTGTTTATACTGAATAGATAATCAAGTTTAACACTATAATGGCATGTCTTTACTACAGGCTTGCCCTTAAGAATATTTATGATTTTAGTGCAAGTCTGGAATGCGTCAGGAAGAACATTTTTCGTTGCTCCTATGCTAACAAAAACAATCTCAGTGTAAGTTATAACATGGACATAACACATTAATCTGCTTGAAGATTTCACTAAGGAAACTATTAGCCTCTGTCATATATAGTTTTCAAATGATGTTTTTCATTTACCATAGTAGTAGTTGCAGACTACAGTATCAACCAATGAAAACTCTGGCTTGTAATCAGTATATTTTAGTTTGGTATTGAGTTGCTGCTTAGTACACAAATAACTAATTTGTGGGATTTGCATAAGAGACAATTGGGAAGTATAGCACATAGAATGGATAATAAATGTTCAGAAATTCTGTTTTGCCACAAGTGTAAAAAGAAAAGGATACATTACCAAATGATTATAAATTAAAGGACCTATTTGTAATAATGAGATAGATGTATATTACTGGAATAGTTAAATTAAAGTTAATCTAACGGTTTGTGAAAGATTAGAATGACCAGTAAGCTGTTTGCGTATTGAGCTCTCCCACAAAGCTGCGCGGGGCAGCATTGCTCTTACAGTAAAAGAATCTTTTTCGTTTCATTATTCAACTGTCGCCACACTTTATGAAACTAATTATGGGTCACTTTCTGTAAGCACAGATGGTTTGGGAAAGAAAGTTTGACAATAAAATCTTATTGCTGGTTTGTATATCCCATTCGGTGTAGCTTATCAACTAATGAGTGGATGCCATACTTTATTTGAAATAAAATTGCAATTATAGTCACGTATAGGATTCCATTCAAAACTGAAGCTAAAACCAACTTGTCTGATATCCATGTGCAGCATAATAGGTGGATCTTTAATTATTGCTGTACTGGATACAGTAACTTGAGCACCTTATAGGGAGAGACAAGAAGCAATTGCGTTAATCAGTCATGTGAATCGGGATGTGGAACCTCTTCTCCAAAGAGATTTACCAATGAATAATGGTTCGTACTAGAATAATGGTTCTAATAGAGGTAAGAACTGTCGGTATGCTGGTAAGTGGTAGGCTCGGAAAGATACCTACTATTGTGTATACTGCAAGTGCACAGTGTCGACAAACAACACATGGCAAGCACAAGTCGAACCACAGAGACTTGGAGAGTGTAGAAGTTGATTCTAAATCCTGATTCAAAGAGTAACCAAAAGGGGTTTGATTTTGTCGATACGACGATATGATTTTCAAGTGACTGAAATAATAAAAGTAAAAGATGCAAATAACAAGATATGTAAACAATGATAATATGGATACTAGGGTATTCAAATCCACCAATAACCTATGATATGCATTCAACTTGTAATATTATTCTTGTCCTTATAGTAGATTCAAGTCTACCGTATAACTAAGGTGTTTCTCCAATGGATAATTTAATCACAACTAAAGTATTTCTCCAAAGCATTAATTGTCTAATTAAGCACAACTAATCTAAAGATCAATATTTGGTTAAGCATGAGTTGTAGCATAATCAACATAGAGATATTCTAACTACAATGGATACATGGCATACATTGTGAGAGCAAGATGTTGAAAAACTTGGATTAAATTATATCTTTAAACGATTCTAAAATTTCAAGAACAAGATACAAGATATGAATACATACCTATGAGATTAGGGCTTCATCTAAACCCTAGTAAATGAAATTAGAACATGAAGAACATTACAACAAAATTGAAATTTGATAAACTAACATGAACAAGCTATTCTTGGATGGTTTTTCAACACAAAAACCCTCTCTATTTATACACAAAATTCCCTCAAACACTTGGATTCGAAATTTGGAAAGCATCCACTCAACAAAACATGTTTTCTTAATTGATGGATTGAATGGAATATATTGTCTAATTAAGCACAACTAATCTAAAGATCAATATTTGGTTAAGCATGAGTTGTAGCATAATCAACATAGAGATATTCTAACTACAATGGATACATGGCATACATTGTGAGAGCAAGATGTTGAAAAACTTGGATTAAATTATATCTTTAAACGATTCTAAAATTTCAAGAACAAGATACAAGATATGAATACATACCCATGAGATTAGGGCTTCATCTAAACCCTAGAAAATGAAATTAGAACATGAAGAACATTACAACAAAATTGAAATTTGATAAACTAACATGAACAAGCTATTCTTGGATGGTTTTTCAACACAAAAACCCTCTCTATTTATACACAAAATTCCCTCAAGCACTTGGATTCGAAATTTGGAAAGCATCCACTCAACAAAACATGTTTTCTTAATTGATGGATTGAATGGAATATATTTGGTTGTGGGAAACAAATTGGGAGTGATTGAGTGAGAGAATGGGGATTTTTTCTTTAATTGATGGATGAAATGGAATACAATGGGGGTGAGGTGGATGTTTGGAAAGAATCCAATGGGGGTGAGGTGGATGTTTTGGAAAGAATCCAATGGGGGTGAGGTGGAAATGGATTTGGGTCTTGGGTTTTGGATCATGGGTTTTGGATCATGGGTTGTTTAATCCCATGAATTTGTAAACAGGTTGCCATCGATGCGCGAGTGGTTGCAACGCTTCCAACTTTCTTCTCTTTTGTCTTATCAATTCTTCCAATCTTTATTTAGTACTTAAAAACACAAAATTAATTAATATAAATATTTATTCTTGAAAATGGTAAAAATGCAGAATTTGGGATAATATATGACTTTGAAGCGCGAAAGATGAGTTAAGTGCCAATGAAAAGGTGTATGAACATGCAATATTTGGCACTCATCACTAAGGTCATGTTAGTTCGTGTCATGTCGAACTTCATTTTCTAATGTCAGTGGTTGTGTAAAGAATTCCCATTGTTTATGTATCAGAACAACTATATGTTCATATGAAAAATTGGGTCTTTTTTTCTTTCTTTTTGAAGCATAAAAAATTGGGTCTTTTAGTTGATCTACAATGGCATATTATGGCGGAATTATTGTCGGAATTTACTTTTTTTTACCTGGAAATATCGTTGAATTTATTTATTTTTTAACCTGGAATTATCGTCGGATATTTTTTTTTAATCTGTAAACGGGTTTGCAACGTATATAAGTGTTGCTCAAATTAGAGTAATATGTTGCCTAAATTATTGTAACCATTGCACAAATTAAAGAATCCGTTGCTCAACAAACGTTGGTAATCTATTTTACCAACGTTTATATACATTGCGCAAATTTATTTGACCAACGGTTTTGGTGTTGCACCAAAATTTGCTACGCCATATTCTCAACAGATATTAGCATTAGTGAAATTCATTTGCAACGCGTATATCCGTCCCAAATCGGATGTTTTGGTGTAGTGTATCATGCTTATAGAACGTTAAATGAGGCCCAGGAAAACTACACAACCACTGAGAAAGAGTTATTAGCTATTGTTTTTTCTTTGGAAAAGTTTCGCTCTTATCTAATTGGTACAAAAGTTGTTGTTTTTTCTGATCATGCAACACTTAGGTACTTGCTTACAAAGAAAGAGGCGAAACCGAGGCTCATACGACGGATTTTACTCTTGCAATAGTTTGATATTGAGATCAAAGACAAGAAAGGAATTGAGAACACCATTGAGGATCATTTGATCCGTCTTGCTGTGGACAAGGAAACTATCCCGTTGCGTGAAAGTTTCCCGGATGAGCAACTATTCTCAATTGCTTTTGGAGAACCTTGGTACACTGATATTGTTAATTACTTAGTTTCTAAAAAAATACCAAAGAACTTGTCTCGTGCTGAGAGGGATAAACTTAAGAAATTAGGAAACCAATACATATGGGATGATCCATACTTATGGAAACATTGTAGTGACCAAGTAATACGAAGGTGCGTTCCCGAATCTGAATTTAACTCTATCTTGTCTTTTTGCCACTCTTATGCATGTGGAGGACACTTTGGGAGCAAGAGAACCACTCTCAAGGTACTAGAATGTGGTTTCTATTGGCCAACTTTGTTTAAGGATGCACATGAATTTTGCACCACATGTGATAGGTGCCAAAGAACAGGCAATCTAGGTGCCCGAAATCAAATGCCACAAACTATTATTCAATTTGTTGAAGTCTTTGATTTATGGGGAATTGATTTTATGGGCCCTTTTGTCAATTCTAATGGGAATTATTATATCTTGCTTGGTGTTGATCATGTCTCGAAATGGGTGGAAGCTAAGGCCACCCCAACTAATGATTCTTAAGTTGTTTCAGATTTTGTGCAAGCAAATGTTTTTGCAAGGTTTGGAATTCCAAAGGCTATAATTAGCGATGGAGGTTCACACTTAAAAAACAGGTTCTTGCAAGGCTTGTTAAAGATGTACAATGTGTCTCATAGGATTGCAACACCATACCATCCGCAAAAAAATGGACAAGCCGAGGTTTCTAACCGAGAGGTGAAATCCATTCTCGAGAAGACGGTGAATCCAACAAGGAAAGATTGGAGTTTGAGACTCAATGATGCTTTGTGGGAGTATAGAACCGCATACAAGACACCTGTTGGGATGTCTCCCTTTAGGCTTGTTTACGGTAAACCTTGTCACTTACCCGTTGAAATTGAGCATAAGGCGTTTTGGGCTATTAAGCAATGAATATGAAGTTGGATGGTGATGGAAACCAAAGGAAGTTGAAACTCCAAGAGTTAGAAGATATTCGCAATGATGCATTTGAAAGCTCACTGATTTACATGGAAAAGACAAAGGCATTTCATGATAATATGATTACAAAGAAATAATTTTGCATTGGGCAGAAAGTGCTTTTGTTTAATTCTCGCTTGCAATTATTTCCGGGTAAATTAAGGTCACGTTGGATTGGAACTTTTATTGTGACTAATGTGTTTTCTCATGGTGCAGTGGAAATTCGTAGTTTAGCTACATGAAATGACTTACAGTGAATGGGCACCGGTTGAAACCATATTATGAGAACTTTTCTTCGGATGTCGTGGAAGGAGTTAACCTTGTGGAAGTGCTCCTTATGGAGGAGTCTTAGCAAATAAGGAGAACGTCGGGATGACGACTTTAAACCAAGCGCTAAGTGGGAGGCAACCCACCGGTTTTGTATCTTTAACTTTATCTTTTTATTCTTTAAGCATTTTATCTTTATTTTCTTGTTTTTGCATATCATTTGCGAAATTTCCCACCTTGAACTTTCTTTGGACGATTCAATTTTACATTGAGGACAATGTAAAGTTTAAGTGTGGGGGAGCATTTATATGTTTGTATAGTTTGTTTTATGCCTTCAGTAAAAAAAAAAAAAAAACCAAGAAAAAAACAAAGAAAAAAATTTGTGCTTTTTGAACTCCGAAATCTAGAAACTTGTGCCTTTAGGATGACACCATTAGTGGATGGAACCATTTTGATTGCAGGATTTGAGGAACCAATTAACTAAAAGAACGGACATAGCTCAGGAATTAAAAATAAAATGATAGTTGTTACCATATCTCGGAATATCACCATATCACATTCTATTTTTACTTTTCCATATTTATCTATTGTTTTCTAAGTGCTTTGGTGGGTCACTAAACATCGACTTGTTATTATTGCTAGGATGAAATAAATTAATTGAGTTGCTAAAAAAAAAAAAAAAACCGACCAATTAGACCAATCGGAATAAAAATGACACTTGGATAGCAATATGTGTGTGTTCTCCCTGACTCCGTCGCCTAAACAAGTGTGGAATGAAGGATCCAAGGGAACAAGCGTGGAGTGCAGGATCCAAGGGAACTATCATGTAATCTGCTGACAAGAAGCATGCGCTTGGATCCAAAAGATCTAATCATGCTGTCTAAAAAAAAAAAAAAAGTGAAAAAAAAAGGAAAATATTATATTTGTTGAATAAAGTCACTCCTAGTTCCCTTGTATATGTCGGTTGAGTTGATGTAGAATTAAGATTGTTGATCACTGGTTCCCTTATATATGCCAGTGTGTTGACACTAGAATTCAGACCAGTAGCTCAATCCAATAGGATGCATAGGTTCATCTTGGCGGTGACTTTCAGACAGATTTGGGAAACACCGATCACTTGAAAACATTCGCAAACATCTACCTCTATATCCATCTTATTAATCTTTTCATTGTGATTGTGGTTAGTTAGATTCCTAGTATTGTGGTTTGTTCGACTTTATAAGAAATAGAACTTTATTTACTAATATATGAATTGAAGTTGCACAAGGTACCTCCTTTTGTAATCATTTTGGATTCGTTCATTGATTTGTCACAAATAGACGGAGTTGGAAATATAGGTTTTGTAGGCAAACATCTTGTAAACCTTCACGAGACTAAAACTCGTCCACTTGGGACACCTAGGGGTTTAAAGGCTTGTTATTTATTCTAAAAGTGACCGTAGCCTCAACGAGACGGAGTTGTATGTATGTTTTATAATTATTTTGTTTGATTTGCTCGAGGACTAGCAAAGTCTAAGTGTGGGGGAATTTGATAGGTGTCTAAAACACCTTTATATTTATCTATATTTTATGCTTTCTTTGCTAAGTTTTCTTGTAAAATATGTATCTTATGATTGTTTTTGAGTATTTAGGTACTTTGGAGGCATTTGGAACAAAAGAGGAAGAAACAGCGCAAAAGTCTCATCTCACGTGCAACTTCTCTTGGAGGCAGGTTATTTCTCACTCTTTGCTTTTATTTCTTCATCTCTATCTGAAAAGGATTGTCGGATTTAGTGATGCAAATTTCTGTCTGAAAAGCATGACAACTTTAGTGATGAAGAGACATTGAAGAGAAGAAGTGAATCTGAGAAATAAGAGACGGTTGTTGTTGGTGGAGGAATTCGAAAGGAGGACAAAGTGTACAATTTGGAGCATAAGGATGCATGCGAGTGACATGGGAGTCGAGCTAAGTTAACATAAAGGCTGCCATTTGGGTGGCATTTATCCTATTTATGGGTGCCTCAGCTAGATACCCCTTATCTACCTCACTAGGGTGGCTATAGCTACTCCCATTCCTACACAACCCTATAATTTAGTGGGCATTATTTCTCAATCATGGTCTTCTCAAATTCAGAGAAGGGAGAAAAGAAATGGCTTTTCAACAAAAGTGGAGATAAAGAGGGGTTTTGTGATTATGAAGAAGGTCTGCTAATGTTGAAGGATCTGAGGCTGATTCAAGGATGGAGATTCAGAGATTCACAGATGAACTGGGAGTGTGATAATCAAGCTTTTGCTATAGAGAAATGATGAAGGAGATGGAGGTATTGTTGGAAGAGATCGATGGGTATCAAACAAAGAATCAAGATGTTGCTGTTAGGGTGAATCGTTGTTTGTTGATGGGACTTAAGATGGTGGGCTATGGAAGATGAGAAGAATACAGTAGAAAAAAACACAATTTTAGGTGAATTTAGGGTTTAATTACAGGCAGTGAACGGCTAGAGGAAATTGAAATCTAGGGTTCGTTTCTGAGGAGATGAGTTTAATTTGTTCTTGTTGTGGCTTGCGGCTGTGGCGATTGAGATGAATTTCAAAGGAATTGGGAAGATGGGTCAGTGGCAATTGATGATTTTTATAGTTGTTGGTAATTTAGATAAAGAAATGGAGATTCAGAGTAAACACTGTGGAATTGAGAATGGTTTTGGTGATTAATGGCGGAAATGGGTGGTTGAGATGAAATTTAGTGGCTCTGGTATTGAACTAGGGTTGGATGATGGCAGTTGTTGCTGTTGGTTCAGGTAGAGATAAAATTGAGCTGATGGGGTTGGTTTTAGAAGGTTCAGAACAATAATGAGATTACTGAGGAGCTGATGAATCTGCGGGTAAAACTGGTGATTGCAATGGGCTGTGGAATGATGCAATGGCTTGAGAACTGCAGGTGGAGTAGGTACTGGTGGTTACAGCTGGGATTTGAATTGGTTTTGGTGGATCAAGGAAGTTGAAGCTGTAAGATTGCATGCTAAGTAGTCTCAGCAGCTGGAGTTGGTATTGCAGGTGTGTATGTAGTCCTTAGATGAATGTTAGGACAGGTGAAGCTGCATATTAGATAGAGCTAGAGAAAGGAATGCAAGCTGTGATGGAACTGGTGGTTGGAAATGAATGTGATCCTTTTAGGGTTTTGAGATTGAGTTGAAACAATGGAGAAGGTCTTGGTGACAGGGATGAGTATACAAAGTTGTTACTGAAATGGATTCGAGTCTTGTGTGAGAAATGAGAGATTCTGGTGTTGGTAGAGTGCAGTTCTTATGGAACTGAGTAGAATGGAGTTAGTGATTGCATCTGGAGATGGTTAGGTCTGTGAGAAGGGAATGTATTAATGCTAGAATATAGCTGGAGCTGAGTGTTGCAAGTGTGAATGATACTGCCATGTTGCAGGTGAATTTGAGCTGTGATAATGATGCAGTTCCAACTGAAGAGGAATTTGTGGAGATGTGTTGGGCAGTAGAGATGTCTGTGAGGATGGGCTTGAGCAATTGATGAAAAGAGCTGGTATGCGAGTTTTTGGAGATTGGTTCTGGTGGTTGTTATCGTAGATGAAGAAAGAGTTATAAGAGATGATTGCTTAATAGATTACAGGCAAGAATTGGTGATGTTTGAGTGGGTTGGGTTGCAGTTGTATGAACTGAGTGTTAGAGCTGAGACTTGAGTTGTGGAGAGCTGAAATCAGGTTCGAATTGAATGGAAGGCTTAAGACTGAAATAGGATGGATGCTAGAGCAGTGAATGAATGAAGGAATCTATGAGTTTGGGTCAGTTGAGAAATTACAGGGTATGAAGAGGTAGTACAGTTGCTGATGAACTGAGATTGGAGGCTGTGTTGCACCACCATGGAAAAACAGCTTGGAATGGCATAAGAAAGATGGCTAAGGCCTTTGCCACACCTCTGCAACTGTGGCCTGGTAACCCAGTTATCCCTGATTCAGTTGAGTTAGATGGCTAACTCAGTTGGCTTGACCCGAAGACTGTTAATGACCGTTAGTAAGCAGTCAGTTTTGATGGTTGACTGTTAAGTCTGACCGGCCACCTGAGACACTTTTTCCGGTCACCTGAGCTCCGGTCCAGTGACGGATTCCGGCCAACTTCCGTCTGGTGACCCCAGTTTTCCGGCGACCATTTTTTGCGCAAAATTTCCAAATGGGGTTCTCTCACATATGGGCTTGTTGGATTTTCATCTAATGGACTGTGAAGACTTGGACCTAATTTTGGAGAAAAAACTACAAAAAGAAAAGTTTTCTACAACTTTCATATCACGCATATTATTATGGGAGCTAAGGAGAGAACTGAAACTAGGGTTTGCTTTCGTATTTATTTTTCATCTTCTTTATTTCATTATTATTATGTTTATGAACTCTATTAATATGTGCAGCTAAATATTATATTATTGGTGAAGGATGTAGTCCTATTTCTAAAACTTGTGCTTGAGTTATGTATTAGTTTTCTCTCTTTGTTTTCGTTCAAATCTCTACTGCTTTTAATAATCACGTGATTGATGTATTGTGATAGGATTTAGATGTTTGGTTGGTTAAGTGTCCAATTAATTGAACTTGCATCTTGTCCATAGCTATTTTAGGGTTTTTCATCAAGCGATAACCCAAATACAAGTAGCATGATATGATTATAGTTTGTAGTGATACACTCTTATAATCATATGTAGAGTTTGACCATTGTACGAATTGTCATGCGCAATGTATGAAAATTGCATTGATTATCCTATTCCCAAACTTAATGCTCCTAGGAATTGAACTTAATTAGCGCAAGGCGTTAGGTTATTCTTTAGGTAGAATTCGCATATGCAGCTCTAATGTGTGTGTTGGTGAACTTATGAAATATTCAGATTATCTTGCTCTCTTGATATTCTAGGCTTTTGATAATAAAAGAGATTAAATTGTAATTCTAATCGTATATGCAAGCACATGTTTAGATTGAAGATGAATTCCTTGACCAATATATTTCTCTCATTGATTACTTCCAATTATTTACTTTGCTTTTATTTTACCTTTATTTTACAAAAATCAGAAATCCCCCCTTTTTGGTTACTAAGAAACTAGAATTTGATAACAACAATCGCCTCTCTGTGGATACGAACTCTTCCGTACTTTATACTTCATTCATATTTTTTTGAGTAAGAAAGTGAAATTATTTTGGACACCTACGACATCGATCATTCACTAGTGGTTAATTTAATTGAGTATTTTGGATACAAATTCATATTTTTATATGATTTGTTGTTGTCTAAAGAAATCCTTCTTTTCTCGTGAAAGTAAGGTCGCTCTTGTTTTTCTTTTGGGAATGACATTATATGGGGGAGAGTTCTTATTTAAACTTGTGCTTTATTGCCAAATCTTTGTGGGGAGTGCGGCTGTGGAATATTATAGGGGTTCTATTGTATCTTTATAAACTCCTTGATTTAGTTTCGAATATATGATTGCATCTAAAAAGTTGATATGTTCTTTCTTTTGGTCATGAAATGTCTCTATGGAAAATTTCATTATCCCACTAGTTTTCGTACCTTTGCCAATTTTATTGACAAAAAGGGGAAGAATTAATGTGAAGTTCACACTACAAATACATATGGTTTTAGGATCATTATGTAAGGGGAAGTGGTTTCCATGTGAGATAGAGTATTGACTAAGGGGGAGTGATACATATCACCATAGTATTGTTGTCGAAGTTGTGATACAATTGAACTTTGATTTTGTGTAATAATACTATGACACTGTGTAACAATGATTGAGAGCTTTTGTTTTCTCATTGTTATGGCTACGGATTTCAACAACGATGATCCTGAACTTACAACCTTTGGAATCATTGGAGTACTTGGAAGTGACGAAGATTTCGAGAAGCTTCAAAGTTTATTTTTTTGTATTCCATATGTATATATTGATAGTTTTGTCACTAAAATTGACAAAAGGGGAGATTGTTAGAGAACTTCTCTGTCGAACTCGCAAGCGTTGCTATCTCAAGCTTATTGTCAAATTTAGTTGCCAAAACTATAAGTCTTGATTTCTAGTCTACTTATAGGTAAGTCTCGGACTAGGATAAAAAGTATAGTTGAGCTCTAGACTTCACGGCGTTCATCATACAAAGACGAAAAACTACTCAAGGAACTGGTGGAACTTCATCGACTAAAAGGTATGTGGAGACTTTAACTTATCTATCTCTCAAAAAATATATCTACTTTATCTCCTATCTTGAGAAAAAAGTTGTATTGCTATATAGACTTCGATTATACACATTTGCTATTTCGAGCCAAGTTTATCTCGCTTATCTTTTTATCGATATATGTGTTGGTAAGCTTTTGCTTTGGCCAAGTTCACAAGTGATGGAAGTCATGCTGATTATTTTAATATCTTGAAAATTGCTTTGATGAAGAATAGTGTGTGAATAACCTCTATTTAACATCCTCTAAGAATGTTTTAATGATTGAAATAAAGAGTTTAGAACATGTAACCTTCATTGGATATACGCATATAATGTGTTCTCACATTAGTGTATAAGTCCAAAACCGGGAATCAAATGTGTGCATACATGTGTGTGTACTAAATGGTTGATGGAGACTGGGTAAGCACGCGTAACCATACGCATACTGGCGGAAGTTTACGTCCGTGAATTTCTGTTGAGTTTGGAAATCAAAACCAACTTAATCCGGTTATCTGGCGGAAAGTTTACGTCCGTGAATTTCTGTTGAGTTTGGAAACCAAAACAAACTCAAATCCGGTACTTAAGTACGCATACCCATACGCATACTTAAGTGTGTTACTTTCTAAAATTGGTTTATTCGTGAACTTAAATATATATAAACTAAGGAGTGCATATTTGGAAACCGTGGCTATAAAGTTCATGAATCGATTCGAGTGAATCAAAACCTATTTTGATTCGATTGTGTCTTGTATAAGATCTAAGCAATTGAACTTGAACTAGTTCATTTGAGTCATTTGGACTAGTTATGGTGAAGATGAATATGGTTGATATGAAAGTGCTCATATGTCTAACCATTTGGTTAACTACTTTTGAACCAACGACTTGTACACGTTTAGGTATGCTTACACAAACTTAAATGATGTATATTTCATTTGTGTATAAAAATCTAAGTTCGATCTAATGGTTGAAAGATATTAGCTTGAATCTAATCAGGTTTTCATATAACGGTGAATATTGAATGCTTTGTTACCAAGGTAACTTAGATTGCAAACCCTGATTTGGAGACTATATAAAGGAGAACTCAAGCAACTGGGAAAGGTAATCCCCACACCTCCTGTGTGATATTAGTTGTATAATCTAGAGTCGATTCTCCTTTAACCTTAGGTTTCTACCGAGACCCTATAGGTTAACGACTTGAAGAATTCATTGGGATTGTAAACCCACACCCAACTATTTTCTTTGTAGTTGCGTGATCTAATTTTGTTGTTTCTATCGTATTGAGTACAATTGTAAAATTGGCCCGATATTAATTTCTCTGATAGGCAGGATAGAAAAGTAATCACAAACATCTTCGTCTCATCATTTGTGATTCCACATTATCTTGTTTCGCTAGTCAATTAAGATTATTGTGAGGTGATTGATAATTCTAGGATGTTCTTCGAGAATATAAGTCTGGGTTATCGATTGGTTCCTGTTTACCTTGATTTATCAAAAGACGAAAAAAAACTTGTAGGCATTTCTATGTGAGACAAATTTATCTATTCTTGTAGACTTTTCAATGTGATACATATTTGTTTATTAAAGTAAATTTGGGTCGTAGAAACTCTTAGTTGTGGGTGAGATCATCTAAGGGAATCAAGTGCGTAGTATCCTGCTGGGATCAGAGACGTAAGGAGCGCAACTGTACCTTGGATCAATGTGAGATTGATTGGGGTTCAACTACAGTCCAGACCAAAGTTAGTTTGTATTAGGCTAGTGTCTGTAGCGACTTAATACAATATGTGTTCAATCTGGACTAGGTCCTGAGGTTTTTCTGCATTTGTGGTTTCCTCGTTAATAAAACTTCTGGTGTTTGTGTTATTTATTTTCTGCATTATATTTTGTTATATAATTGAAACATCACAGGTTTTGCGTTGAATCAATCAATTGGGAAATCCGACCTTTGGTTGTTGATTGAAATTGATTGATACTTGAAAATTGGTCTTTGGTACCATTCAAGTTAATTTCTCTTGTATTCATTTAGACTCGCAGATTTCTATTTTCTTGAGCAAGGATTGAATCGAGAAATTGAGATATAACTCTTTGATATACTTTTTATTAAGATTGTGTCTGACTGTCTAGTTGAGTCTCTTAAAAGTATATTGAAGTTAGTCCATACAGATTGCTAAGCGAATTATTGGGTGAGGTTGTTGTACCCCACTTTTTCACTTAAAATCACCCACTTGTACTTTTTCCTTCCCTCTGAAAGTAGAACTATTTTGCAAGAGAGCCTCATCTCCAGTGTGAGCTGTTGCACCTGAGTCATCTAGCCACTGAGGAGCTTTAGAAGTAGAAGGATCTATAAAAGTATGTTCTTCACTGATTGAATTAAAAACATGTTGTTTTTGTCCTGTATTTTCTGAAGATGATGGAGCACTTATAAAAGTAGGAGGATAGTATCTAAAATGACACCTGCTAGCATTATGTCTTTTCTTTCTGCATATATATATATTTGACAATTTATCTGTGAGAAATTCCTTCTACCACCATTTGTTTTACAATAAGAACCAGAACTACTGCCTTGTCCAGAACCATAAACTTGACAAGAAGTACTACCTTGTACAGAATTAAAACCTTGAGCATTCTTATAACCAGAACTATTCCCTGGAGCATTCTTGTAACCAAAATTATTCTTTAACTTTCCTCTTCCATTACCAAAATTACCATTTCTACTATAAAGAGCAGTAGGATGTTGAGCATCAAATATAGTACTAGAATCTTAATGTTGTTCTAGAAGCCATTGTTCATGATTGAGAAGTCTTGGCTTTATTTCATCAAAAGTATATGGAATTTCCTACAACAAAATTATCATAATCTCTACCCAATCCATTCAACACATACATAGTCAAATCAGAGTTGCTTACCCTTTCTCCAATAGAAGCTAAAGAATCTGCTATGGTCTTAATATTATGCAAATAAACCAGTATTGTCATATTTCCTTTCCTGATATTATGCAACTGATTTCTAAGCATACTCTTTCTAGCCATGAATTGACTCCTAAAACTAACTTCAAGAAACTCCCAAATTTCCCTTGCAGTGGAGAGTCCCAAAACATCACCAGACACAGAATCAATAAAAGTAGCCTTCATACAACTAGTTACAAAACAATCAATTTTTCTCCACAAAAACCATTGTGGATTCAATGTTAAAGTTCCATCAATTTCAATCTGTTTAATTGGATGTTGAACCTCACCACTACCATACCCATACAAATCAGCAGATACAAGAATAGATACCATCTGGACATGCCATAACAGAAAATTATATGGTCCTAATTTCGTGGATACAAAATTAGAAATATTGGTGAAAGGAAACGTAAATTCAGAAGAATTACCCATTTGAGCAACGTAATTTGATTGAGAACCCATAGTATTTCTTCTTCTGTAAACGATTGTTTTAGATGACATTAACCCAAATCATAAAATTGTTGTTGAAAGAAATATCAAGAATCAGATCTTGAATTGAATCTGATAAAAAAATTTCTGATAAAAAAATTGAATCTTGAAAAGGGTATTGTAAAAGATTTGTGAATCTTGGGTTTTTGCTTAAAAGATTATTTGAAAAAAATATTTGCAGAGATGAAAAATTCGACTCAGGATCCAAGGAATGATACCATGAAAAACCTTGAGTTTGTTATTGATCAAAACATTAACCTGTGTAAGGTTATTACAAAGCCTTTAATACTAATCATACAGACATTAACTTGTAAGAATAGTCAAGTCAATAAGTTGACAATAGTTGACCTCACACTCCTTTCACACAGTCACAAATACTTGTGACACACAGACAGTTCATACAAGTATTATATATAATATAATGGACGGCAAACAAGAATTTCTACAGAGTTTATTACTAGAACCGGATGATGAAGATCCTGCCATTGTGTTTCTTGTTAGCTAATCAATCTCCCAAAGGCAAGAATCGCAAGATTTTATTGTCCCGACACCTTTTAATAGAACGGTTTCTTCGGGGACCATTTTTTTTTTTCTTTTTTTGAGGGGCCATGATTTTATTTTTGGTAAGACATTTAGATGTAAACTGAAGCCACCACTTATCCAAATATTTATATTAATACCAAAATTATCCTTTCTAATTAAGTTTGTGTAATGATTAGTCAGTGTTGTGATCAGTTGAATATAATCAAGTTAAGTTAGTTAGTGATTGGTCTATGATTAAATCAATAAATTATATAAATTATAGTATATTTTTTATAAATTAAGTTATTGAGAGGGAAAAAGGGTAAAAGATAAGTTAGTCATTTCCAAACTTTAAGACACGTCTTATAAATATAGGGAAAGGTGGCCTAAATACATCGTAGTCCCCAAAAAATCATGATCCCAGTCCAGTTGGTTCTTGTTTGGACCATTATTGGGCCCTCTCAACCTTCCAACGGAAAAGAGATTGCTACCCACATTACTGCAAGTTGGTTAATTGCTCTGCCCTCGTTTGTTTTCTACAAATTGGTACATATTAGGCTTAAATTACAGAGATACTGAAGCACTTTATTGTTATAAACGGCAGTTTATTATATAGATGACCACTTTAGTTGAACCATATTACTTGGGAACCAAGTATGTAAACTCTATAAATAGATTCCTAACCCTTTGTATTTTACACACATGATAATGGAATTTCTCTCTCCAGTTCCCTTTTACTTTGTGTCTCTCGTTCTCTATTTTCTAGTTTAACAACATTTATAAATTTTTAGGCATAATAAATTACAACTTACTATGCCTAAAAATCTAGTTGATATATGTGCCTTATCCTGCACTTATTATGCGATGCATTTTCAAACAAAGTAGAGAAGCGAAAACGTAAATTTCGAGGTAGCCTTCCGCACTTTTCCAATCCGTAAATTTTAACTTCAAATTTCAACCTTACCTATGAAACAGGTAACTGATAGAGCCTCGTCTGAACTTAATTACTCCAAAGGTGAAATTTCCTTTCGTTATACTATCCAATTTTAACTATGAATCAAGTATTAAAATCCAAATCCAAATTAAAATCATAAATCGTTTTCAAATCGCAAAAAACCTACTACATCTTAAGAAAAATACGGAAATGACACCTGACCATTACAAGTCTCAGGGAGAGGATCTAAATCATCTACCCACATAAAAAAGACCCCATTATATTGGAACCGTAGTTTCATTCCTAGGAGTTGACTATCCCCTCCAGGATTCCTGTTACACTCAAAACTTATTTTAGGATATCCCTGCTCGTAGAGATCATTGCCTAGCTGCACCACATCAAGATTCTGGACAGGCCCTGGAGGATATTTGGTTAAGATATACTGCATCATAGATATTACTTCTTCATCGAGATACAGATCCAAAGTTTGTTTAAAATAATCATAATCATCAAACCCTGAATCATACCCATGCTTTGTCCATTGGTGTACCCAGAAATTTGGATCCGCACTTCCGAGGTTGCTTCGACAATCCATCCAATCTCGTTGGAGATCAGGCTCTAAACTGGAAATCTGCACAGTCGATTATATTTTAACTTTATGAATATATATATATAAAAAATTAAGAAGTAGTGTTTTGTCAGCACTTTGCTGATTTTACGGAAACTAAACTAAAAATGATTAGAAATGAATGCTGCAATCAGCATACCTTTAGAAAATCGAGTGTCTTCTGAACCCCGGGAGCAGGTGGCACCACTTGCTGGCTCCATAACTCATAAATGGTAAACTTTCTTGGCAAAAATCTAGGACAGAATTCCCCGTAATTACACCAAGAAAAAGGCCACCGCATTGCGAAATTGAAATCAAGTAGTGTCTGACTGAGTGCCATTTGCTGGAGCTTTAAATTTGTTTGTGCCGGTGCAGTACCAATTTTAACTCTAATCTTCAAAAGATTAAAGTTTTTCAAAGACTATCTAACTTTTTTCACAGCAGGAACAGGACGGTGAGTGTTGTTGTAACTGAAACTTTCATTTCCGAGTAGTAAGAAGCAAATCATGGTTTTCGGGTAGTAAGGAACGATGTTGTGTTGAACCCATTCATCAGCATGGTCTTGGCTTATCGAAATGCCTGAGATTTCTTCGTCAGGAATCATGATTGATACTTGAATTTTCGTACCAGATACTAGTAGAAGAATTTCTGCGTTTGCATCATACAATGTTATTCTACTTGCATTTATGGATTTAATTAGTTGAATTGATACCTCAGGTGATGATATCGGGAGACTGTTTCCTAGTCGGCCGTAAGCTATGCCGATTTCATTCGACACTTTTGCATCTGTTGAATAACATAAGCTGGGTTAGAAACAAACAGGATCAATTATAAAGAGATAGACAAAACAAAATGGTTTAGTATGATTGACTTACTTGAGAGGCATATGAGTGACAAGAGAAAAAGAGCAACCAGAAAACCCCCCATGGCCATTGCAATTGCTGTACTGCGTTCTAGTTTCTTTTATTTTTTTATTTTTTAATATATAGGAATTTATTAGTTAAGTAGTTAGAAAGTTAAATTTCAATGAGCTTGTGAATGGTTGTGACCATTCATGCGAGACTTTTTATTTGAATATGAACGCTCTTCATCCGAAGGATGTGACTCTTCATGAAAATATTTTTAATGCTTTACCGAACGCAATGGAAAGTCTAGTGATTGTATTGGGACGGCGTTATGAATTAATACAATTACAGATCCTATGAGTCATGATGGCCATCCGTAGGCCAAGGAAAGTATTCTTTGATGTACCTAGAATCATTAAATTTTATGTGTTCTGCAGCAACAGAGTCACAAACCATGGTGTAAGATATCTGAGAGAAATAATCTTTTGGTGTTTCTTATATACGACGCATCTGGAAATGTTGGAACAATGTGTAAATTAAATTATAAATATTATCTTCACTAGACTCAATGGTTATTATCTATGCAGGAAGACTTCATTGAATCTGCATTCATCATTGGCCATGCCAACAAGAGACTGATAAAACGTGCATGGCATGCACCTAAAACCAGTAAATTAACTTGCATTGATAACTACTTTATAAGCTACTCTTCTTACATTTGCCAGCTTTATATATTCGGAGTACTAGTTCATAGCAAGACTTGGGTTTGATTGGACCACCTTCCACTGTTATCTATGTTTCCAAGAAAGACAGTACCATCATCCCCTTCTCAAACCGCTCTAAATATGCATGTTTAGCTGCACGAGCTAGTTGACAGCAGCTAAGAAGAGATATTGAAGATGTTTTACTTTTAGAGCTCCGGTGCAGATGGTTCTTATTGTACGTGCAAATTTTTGATCAGCAACCTTGTTTTTTCGACACAACAAAGTTACGTCAAGCCACATTGTTAACAAAGCATATAATTATAATATATACATAACTCAGATTCTTACCTGAGCTACCGAGGGTCTGTCCAAGAAGGTGGGGGAAGTATAGTTGGCATTGGCATTAGCACAAATGGAGAGTGCATATACATATGCTCATTACCTGGAGCTACATTGTTGTTATCTAAGAAGATAGGATGACAGAGCTCTTCGTATGTATCCGTTCGGATATTGTATGCCCATAAATAATTGCTGGTACCGAGAATAACAACATTTTTATCTAGTGGGCTGAAACCCATTACCTGGATCACCTGAGTAATTTTTAACTGTAATTTGATCTCAATCTCTGTTAAGAAGTCGCACAATCAATTGAGAATTGAAATAGAAATGAAAACAAATGTAAAACGGACACACACACAACACAAGGATTTATAGTGGTTCGATCAAGATGATCTACATCCACTTTGGAAGACGACGATAACGTTGCACTATGATTGGAATAAGTTTACAAGAGTATAAACTCCTCTCAAGAACAAGACCTTGTTCTTGCTCTTACTCTCTCTATACACTACTCACACTCTCTCTTTCTCTCTTGTTTCTCACTGTTTTTGGGATGGTTTTACAATGAGAATAACATGGCCTTATATAGGGAAATGGAATTGAAGAATGTCGACATACTCGACAGCTTCACAAGTTCCACTAGCTCACCACTAGTCTCCACTCCACAGAAAGTGCCACATCTAGTATTCCACTTGAGTCCATCGACAACTTCACAAGTTCCACTAGCTCACCACTAGTCTCCACTCCACAGAAAGTGCCACATCTAGTATTCCACTTGAGTCCATCGACAGTGCCCACCAAAGCACCAATACTTCTTTAGTTTACTCCAGCCGAAAGTAGCCAAAAGTGCTCCTTAATTATTCAAGTCATTATCAACAAATCTCCACCTTGACTTGAATACCATCATCGCTCATCATCATCGTCTTCGCTCATCCCCACAAGGGCTCTCAACACCTGTTGACACCAACCAAGTCCAAGCAGTGCTTGAACTTGATACTTGGAACTGGTTTCGTCAACATCTCTGCAGGGTTATCCGCTGTAGGAACCTTTAGCATCGTTATCCTACCTTCCTCAACTGCATCCTTGATAAAATGATACCTGACATCGATGTGCTTCGTTCTCTCATGATACATCTGGTTCTTGGTCAAGTGAATGGCACTTTGACTGTCACAAAACAAAGTTGCATTCTCTTGCTTGAAACCCAAATCACCAACCAAACCCATCAACCATATACCTTCCTTCACTGCTTCCGCGGCTGCCATGTACTCTGCCTCAGTTGTAGACAGTGCAACTGTACTTTGCAAAACCGACCTCCAACTGATAGTACTACCACACAATGTAAAAGTATAACTTGTCAATGACCTTCTTCTATCAAGATCACCTGCATAATCAGAATCAACATAACCCACAACATTTGTCGAATCACCATAGTGTTTATCAAACACTAAACCAACATTTGTACTTCCCCTTAGATACTTCAAAATCCACTTTACAGCTTGCCAATAAGCCTTCCCGGGACTTCCCATGTATCTACTTACCACACTCACAACTTGTGCGATATCCGGCCTTGTGCAAACCATAGCATACATGATGCTACCAACTGCGCTTGCATATGGAACTCGAGACATATACTCTGCCTCATCTGCAGTTTGAGGTGATTGCTTTCTAGAAAGTTTAAAATGAGCTGCCAAAGGAGTACTTACTGGTTTTGCATCTTTCATACCAAACCGCTCCAACACCTTCTCGATGTAAGACTTCTGGGACAAATGCAACTTGCCTTCAGCTCGGTTTCTATGAATCTCCATGCCCAATATCTTCTTTGATGCGCCCAAATCCTTCATCTCAAACTCACTACTCAACTGCTCTTTCAGCTTCTGTATCTCTGACATGTCTTTGCAAGCAACCAACATATCATCAACATACAAGAGTAAATACACAAATGAACCATCTTGGAGTTTCCTGTGATATACACAACTATCATACTTACTCCTGTCATAGCCATTTGCCACCATAAACGTGTCAAAACGTTTATACCACTGCCTTGGAGATTGCTTCAAACCATACAAAGATTTCTTCAACAAACATACATGGTATTCTTTGCCAGGAACTTCAAACCCCTTTGGTTGTTGCATATAAATACGCTCTTCCAAATCACCGTGAAGGAAAGCTGTACGTCTTAACATCTAGTTGTTCTAATTCTAGATCTTTCAAAGCAACTATAGCAAGCAATGTTCTAATAGAACTATGTTTAACAACAGGAGAGAATACCTCATTGTAGTCAATGCCTTCTCTTTGCGTAAACCCCTTTGCCACAAGCCTTGCCTTGTACCTTGTTCCTTCACCATCTGAAGTTCCTTGTTTCTTCTTGAAGACCCATTTGCTTCCAACAATCTTCTTCCCTTTTGGTCTTGCTACTATCTCCCAAGTGCCATTCTTGTCAAGAGACTCAATTTCTTCAATTGCGGATGCTCCCATTCTGCTGATTCTTCACCACCGATTGCTTCTTCATAGGTTGTTGGATCATCCCTATCTATGCTCTCACCTACTGCAAATGCATATGCAACCAAATCAGCATGGCCGTATCTTTGAGGTGCTCTAACTTCCATCCTCTCTCTGTCTCTTGCAAGATTGTACTGATGACCTTGTGCTTCTTCTTCCTGGGCAGGTTCTTGCACAATATCTTGATCATCATCATCATCAGAAACAACAGTCTTATTGCTTCCTTGAACTTGCACCTCAAGTTCCACCTTGTCACCAAGCTCCACCTTATCACTAACACCCTCTTCAGCTTCTCCATCTAGTTCTTCATTCTTTGGCTTCAACATCGATTGCTCATCAAATTTCACATCTCTGCTGATAAGAAACTTGTTTGATATTTCTACTGGACACCATAACCTGTAGCCTTTCACGCCCTTTGCATACCCAAGAAATATACACTTCTTTGCTCTAGGCTCTAGCTTCCCCTCATTCACATGAGCATAGGCTGGACATCCGAATATCTTCAAGTCTTCATAGTTAGCATGCGAACCTGTCCAAACTTCATTTGGAGTCTTGCACTCAATGGCAGTCGATGGAGATCTGTTCACTAAATAAGCTGATGTGTTTGCTTCTTCTGCCCAAAACTGCTTTGGTAACCTGGCATTGGAGAGCATGCACCGTGCCTTCTCCATTATGGTTCTGTTCATCCTTTCTGCAACACCATTTTGCTGTGGTGTTTTTCTGACTATGCGGTGTCTCACAATCCCTTGCTCCTTGCAGAACTCGTTGAACTCACCCCCACAAAATTCCAAACCATTGTCTGTCCTCAAGCACTTGATTTGTCTTCCGGTTTGCTTCTCAACCATAGTCTTCCATTGCTTGAACTTGACAAAAGTTTCATCTTTGTGTTTAAGTATGAATACCCATACTTTCCTTGAGAAATCATCAATGAACGTCAGCATATATCTACCACCACCATGTGAATCGACCCGAGAAGGACCCCAAAGATCATAATGAATATAATCCAGAATACCTTTGGTGTTATGAATAGTTGTACTAAACTTGACTCTACACTGCTTTCCAAAGACACAATGTTCACATAAATCAAGCTTGCCTGTTTTATGACCACAAAGCAATCCCTTCTTGCTCAAAACATCCAACCCCCTCTCGCTCATATGCCCTAGCCACATATGCCACAACTTGGTAGTATCATCATCAGAACTTGAGGAACATACCGTTGAATCACCCGTCACAGTAGTACCTTGCAGCGTATAAAGACCATTAATTCTCTCGCCCTTCATAATTGTAAGACTTCCTCTTGAGACACGAATAACTCCACCTTCACCTTGATACTTGCAGCCATTTGAATCAAGCGTACCCAAAGAAATAAGATTTCTTCTCAGGTCCGGAACATGTCTAACTTTAGTTAAAGTCCTCACCATACCGTCATACATCTTAATTTGAATTGTACCTACACCCACCACTTTACAAGTGACATTGTTTCCCATAAGAACTTTACCACCTTCTCTAGCTTGATAAGTAGTAAACCACTCTTTATGAGGACACATGTGAAAGGTACACCCCGAATCAAGAATCCACCCATTCTCCGAGATTTCGGTATGAACCGTGAGAACCTCTCCATCATCACTTTCTTCATCAACATTTGCTGCGGTGCCTTGGTTGGTATTCTTCTCGGCAGTCTTCAATTTTGGACAATCCTTCTTGAAATGCCCCTTTTCCTTACAATGAAAGCAATAGAATTTACGAATTATCTTTGTTGGAATTTTGATTTAGACCTTGACTTTGATCTACTCTATCAAATCCGCCTTTTTGGTTTCCTCTTCCTCTAACGAACAACCCATCTCCCTAAAGAGAATTATCTTTACCGTCGATACCCAATGTGCCTCTTCTTTAACTCCTTAGAGTTCAAGGCCGCTTTTAACGTCTTCCATGGAAATTGTATTTTTTCCATACATTACGGTATCAACAAAATTTTCATAAGATGGTGGTAAGGAACAAAGCAAACCCAAAGCTTGGTCTTCATCTTCAATTTTGACATCAATATTTGCCAAATCCAAGAGAATTTTATTATAATCATCAATATGATTTATAATAGACGTTCCTTCATGCATTTTAAGAGTATGTAATTTCTTCTTAAAATATAAACGATTAGTTACGGATTTAGTCATATACCTTTTCTCCAACTTGTTCCATAGCCCGTCCGGTGTCGTTTCCGTCGCCACTTCTCTCAAGACCTCGTTGCTCAAACACAATAGAATTAATCCATGTGCTTTCTCCATGAGTTCTTCTTTTTCTTCTTCCTTCAATGTTTCTGCTAGAGACGTTTTCCCCTTCAAAGTTTTCACCAAACCTTGTTGCACCAAAACAACCCTCATCTTTAGCCTCCATAAATTGAAATCATTTCTTCCATCAAATTTCTCAATCTCATACTTTGCCGCCATCGTAGATCGTTTTTAAACGGAGCTCTGATACCAATTTGTTATGACCAACGGCTCTTCCTAGCACAATCAATTGAGAATTGAAATAGAAATGAAAACAAATGTAAAACGGACACACACAACACAAGGATTTATAGTGGTTCGATCAAGATGATCTACATCCACTTTGGAAGACGACGATAACGTTGCACTATGATTGGAATAAGTTTACAAGAGTATAAACTCCTCTCAAGAACAAGACCTTGTTCTTGCTCTTACTCTCTCTATACACTACTCACACTCTCTCTTTCTCTCTTGTTTCTCACTGTTTTTGGGATGGTTTTACAATGAGAATAACATGGCCTTATATAGGGAAATGGAATTGAAGAATGTCGACATACTCGACAGCTTCACAAGTTCCACTAGCTCACCACTAGTCTCCACTCCACAGAAAGTGCCACAGCTAGTATTCCACTTGAGTCCATCGACAGCTTCACAAGTTCCACTAGCTCACCACTAGTCTCCACTCCACAGAAAGTGCCACATCTAGTATTCCACTTGAGTCCATCGACAGTGCCCACCAAAGCACCAATACTTCTTTAGTTTACTCCAGCCGAAAGCAGCCGAAAGTGCTCCTTAATTATTCAAGTCATTATCAACAGTTATCTAAGAAGATAGGATGACAGAGCTCTTCGTATGTATCCGTTCGGATATTGTATGCCCATAAATAATTGCTGGTACCGAGAATAACAACATTTTTATCTAGTGGGATGAAACCCATTACCTGGATCACCTGAGTAATTTTTAACTGTAATTTGATCTCAATCTCTGTTAAGAAGTCGCGCAATACAATATCTTTGCGCAACACATGCCACGTCTTCTCTTCCAATACCCAAACACTCAATGTATTCCTTAAGTCGATTTGTGCGAAACAGATCAACCCTCCGGCCTGACCAAGACAACGATTGGGAACTTTGCTAGCCATCATCCCTCTTATATACTGCTGACAACGATTCCACATGTCTCCATGGTCAGGAAAATCAATCAATCTACATGTATTGGCTTCATTTGTTTTATTGAGATTATAAGCTATCATTTTATGCTTCCCTTCAATCCAGTAGAGAATTCCCTTACTGATGATTATACCACTGCTAAATGGAGAGACATGCCAAGTTACAACTTGAGGGCACGAAACTTGGTTGACATTCCATATACCTAATTCAGAAGAAAATATTTCAATGTTGAATTTGTTAGAATCCCCTACAAAGTGTGGTATACGCACAACCCTGTAACTAGCGGAAGCTTGCGATGTGAAACAGTCACAGATAAAAGCAGTCAAAGACGCGCCTTCTAGTGTGGGTGGCAGAGGCAAGGAGACCCATTTCTTGGTCAATGGATTACAGACATATTAATACTTCATGTTCAAATTGGGCGAACAAAGAACTAAACCATTTCTTACACCTACAACGAATAGTTCTTGATTCAAGAATTTGAATGAAAATCCATCATGAGTAGAAAACAATTTTGAATGTAAATCAAGGTAGGTGTATTTTTTTCGATTTTGAAATGTAGTATAAAATAGAGTCCATGGGGATGGAGTATTCATCTGAATCCACTTGTTAATGAAATTAGATTCCGAGAGAAGAGAAAGCCATACCTTGGATACACATCTGAATTTGTATACTGATTTTATAGGAAGATATATACATATCTCATACCAGATATCATCTTTGAAATCCATATTTCTAATAGATGATAATGAAGAAGAAGTTTTAGAAAGCTTATTATCATAACTTTGTTTAGAAGAAGAAGAAGAACCTGCCATCATGTTTCTTTCACTAATCAGATTCTGAAAGGGCAAGACTTTGTTGTCTTTGTATTTTTCAGATGAGAATTAAGACGTGTAGAAAGGATTATTCCGGAGGCTTAATAAATCTTGAGTTGTTGACCGAGTTTTTTTTTTTTTTTTTGCCTTTTTTTGCCTTTTTTACAAGCGATGACCAGTTTGCTGTCGATCGCTTTTTAACGGTGTTAAATAGAAAAGTAGGATATACAGGTCACATGAACGTGCATTTTCATGGCCGTTTTTCAAACTTCTGTTTCTGATTTTATAAGTCAGGATTATATGCACTAGCAAACCATAAATATCATTTAAAAATATAATTAAGCTTCAAAACCAAGTATTAACCTAGACGTTTGTGTGCATGTTATGCTTCAAAACATTACCATCATCTCCTTCCAACCGCTCAAACCATGTTTTAGATCCAGGATTCAATTAACTGCAGCTAAAGGAGGAGCTAGATCTTCAACATTTCTACGTTTAGAGCTCTGGTGCAGAAGGTTCTTGTTGTATCTGCAAAATTTAGGAAATCCAAGCTTTATAAACATAAAAATGCTCAACCTTTTGACCATGATTTTTTGACATGAACTATTTAGGTACCTGAAACCAAACAAAGCATATCATAATAATTCAACTCTTATCTGTGCCATTGAAGAATCTTCCCAAGAGGGTGGTGGAAGTACCGTTGGCATTGGCTTTAGCACATATGGAAAACATAGAAACTCCCTCTCATGACCTAAAGGTGAATTGCTATCCCAGAGTGAAGGACTGCAGAGCTTTTCGTATGTTCCTGTTCGGATGTTGTATGCCCCAACATAGTTGTGGGTATCAAGGATAACAACATTTTTGTCTACCGGACTGAAACCCAACACCTGGGTTAGTCTCAAACATAGCTGAGACTCAGGATTTTGTAAGTAAGAACGCAAATTAAGATAGGCAAATTAAGAACTTCAAAGAAAATCCGTCGTGACTATAAAACAATTTAGAATGCAAATTAAGATAGGCAAATGATATTCGGCTTTGACTAGTAATGTAAAATAGAGTCCATGGAGATGGGGTATTGATTTGAATCCACTTGTTGATGAAATTAGGTTCAGAGAGAAAAGATAGCCATACCTTGGATATACACTTGAATTTGTATACAGATTTTATAGGAAGATATAGACATATTTCATACCAGATATCATCTGTGAAATCCCTAAACCTAATGGATGATCTTGAAGAAGAAGCAGCCGTTGCGTTTTCGTCTTCCCTCTAGGACCGTGATTTCAAGGCTGCGACGAAAACTATACATGGACAAAATCTCGAACCATCTTTTGGGGACTACCCAATAAATGTGGGGGGACTACCCATAAGTTTTTGGTGAGATATTAGAAATAATATTTGGTCACCCCTTATATTTTTTTATACCCACTTTACCCTTGATGATAAACTTAGTTAGTGATTAGTTAAAAACTGATTAGTGATTAGTGATTAGTGTTTTATAAGTTGGACTAGCCCTTAACCCGTGCCGTAACGGCACGGTCCATGATGTTCGTTCATTTTTAATATATTGCATAATTTGTGTCCCGAATACCGTGCCATAACGGCACGGTGCATGATGTTCGTTCATTTTTAATATATCGCATAATTTGTGTCCCGAATACTTATCAACTCCTTATGATTTAATATGTGTTTTTCATAAAAATAGTTGGGATTTTCATCTCTTTTTTTCTTTGTTTTTTCCTTTAATATTTTACCGCCAAAGATTTGCTCAAACGAAAGAAATATAATCTTAACTTCCAGACACTTTTTGATTTAGGTTCATTGCTTATAATGAGATAATGCTCTACATGAACATGGAAGTTTAAATATTTTTTGGAAATATGTCGTTAGAAGCGCTCATCTCAGTGAAATCAACTAATCAATATCGTCCATAAAAGTCTCCACATGCTCCTATTTCGCTCCAGCTGACTCATCTATCATGGTCATGTTGTCGATCCTCCAAATAGGCAGAGAATAGTTTTTTTTTTCCATCGAACGAATGATACAAACTATCCAATGTGACATGATTTTCCTGTAATTTTTCAACACCCATTAGATGACAGTGTTTAAAATGTGTACCCATTACCTTTTCGAAGGGATTGTATATATGCGAACCTCTTCCATTAAATCTTCAACAAAGTATTGTGCCCAGCAATTCGTCTTAACGAAGGCTTTGGTAACTTCAAAAGTCTTGTACATTTTGTCACTTCCGTATGTTCCTACCTTTACTTGGAATACAATCTGGCGACACATTACCTCATAAAGAACCTTGAAAACATATTGTACTCCCTGATCATATTTCAAATTAATAGGTTGTCAATAGATCCTTTACCAAAAGTTGACATATTTTACGTTGAGTATTTATTAAAAAAAATTATGGTATTGTGGATCGTTGCTTTCTAAGATTGTAGTTTTCAAAATTGGCCTCTTTAAGTCCCACAACTTTCTAAGTTTATATATCTTGTTTGTTTTTAACATTTTAGTTAGCCATATTATGTTTGTTACTAACTTTGAACTTGATGTCATCTTCTACTGTGAGCTTTATGTGATTTCAGAATCGAAATAATTATACCTCTTTCATTCGTATCAAGTAATCCGTTGTATATCCCAACAATTCTTCTACAATAATTCCTTTATTTTTCCGTTTCTGGACCATCAATAGCCATTATTGTCAAACGCAATCTGTCTAATTTTTGTTGATGTTATGTATTTGCAATGTTCATTTTTCTTAAATAAATAGATTGTGGAAAAACTAAAAAAAAAGAACATAAGTATTACATCGGGTCTAAGTTACTATATCCAAAATACTCCGAACACTGCTTCTGGTGCCTTGTTTCCTCAAACTCCTCGTTGCATTCTAGACAGTACATGCAACACCAATCATTTGCGAAGTGAGCTATTTGCGCAAGTGTGGTCAATGTATCCCTTGCATGTAATAATAATAACAACACGCCAATGTTTTTTCAAGGAATCAGTTGTAAATGGTATGAATCTAATAAATATGAATTATACCTCAATCTTAGATATCACCTTCTTCTCACATAACATAGCAATTGAGGTAGGATAACTCTTGACCACTCTTTACATAGGCAGAGTTAGCCAAACTATGTTTTGCAATTGTCTTACGTGAATACCATTATTAATCCATATTTTAGTCAGCTCCTATCGAAGCCGATCTAATTAGTCCTATAGAAAGTTAGTCTTAAATTTTTGACCTTATCTCTTGACCAAATTATTGAAGTATTCTCAGTTATGTTTTGCTTTGTGTGATCTACCCATATGTGTCTACTCTACCTTCTAACACAGTGAATGAAACCTATACATATTGATCCGTAATTTGATATTGTTGATTTGTCATCAAGAGGTCGCATGATTTGAGAATGTAAAATAAAAAAAATATTCTATAAACATCGGAGGCGAAATTTAGATTTATGATTTAGAGTTCTTTATGATGATTTTGATGAACAAACATAATTTTCAAACAAATATTTTAGAATGCAAATACATTTTCCCGATCAATAAGGTTTTATATCGGGAATTGAGTGAAAGTTGTTGTCTTTGTAGGTAGTTATCGCGAAACAACTCGACATTGATGGTCTTTCAGGAAAAAGAATGTAATAGTACTTGAGAGAGCGATAATGTTCTCTTACGCGGGTACACTGATTGCCTTTATATAATACGGGTGATCGAACAGTCATGATCATATTGTATTATATGTTCCGGTATCATCCTCGAAATATTTGGTTTTTGTCCTTATCAATCGTGCTAAAAACAATGTTGCATGTTTTGTGAAGATTATTTTTTTACTTGGTCAATAAAACTCACTAAAAAACAAAAATTATTTATACACTACTATTACCAACACCCACCACCATAAAAACCATCCACCGCCACTATTTCTTCCGCCAATAGTAATGTTACCGCCTCCACCATTCACAAACACCCGCCACGGCTTATATTAACCCTACTTCCACTACCACCATTAGAATTAATATAGTTTTTAGTAAAATTATTATCTATTAATAAAATTATGTATTTATGCTAGATTATTAATGGGATATTTATAATAGAAATTTAATTAATCATTATGAACAATCAATGAGACACTAATTAATAAAATGTTTAAAAATGGTTAAGTTGAACAAACCCCATCGGTAAATTTATCTTTGTCAAGGACAAATCCTGACCACTATCTTTGAATCCGAGCACAATTATATTTATTTTTACTGCAATCCGAAATAAATATAATTGATTCGTATCGTTCGGCCTCCACCTCTTTAAGTTGAACAAACCCCAGTGGTAAATTATTTATTATCTGAAGAAAAAAAAATATAATTGTACTCTCTTTGCAATCCGTGCTGCGCACTCTCTTTGAATCATCTGCAATCCGAGCTGCCCACTATCTTTTGGCCTCCACCCTCTTCAACTACTCATTGTCGCAGAAAATGTCTATAGATATTATTTATCAAAATTACTTATTAATAGAAATAAATATTATAATTAATTAAGAAAACATTTATAATTAAAAAATAATTAGTCATTTATTATGAGCAATTAGTGAAACACTAATTAATAAAACACTTTATAATGAATAGATTATTTATTATGTGCAATTAGTGAAACACTAATTAATAAATCAATTATGGTATTTAAGTTGAACAAACCACCACTGTTGATTTATTATTTCTATCAATTCCAACCAAGGTGGAACACTGGTTAGAGACCACTCTTATGACACAATAGGTCATGAGTTCGAACCTCTCCGTTATAGTTATAATTTTTAAAATTCCAATATCTTGACTTGAATATTCAAGTTTCATTCATAATATTGGAATGAACGCCACACATGTGAGTTGTAGGGGGTGGTCAGAGGAGCCACATCCCTTGATTTATCTTTGTCCAGAAAAATCCTGACCACCACTAACAAAGGCCAACTTGTCCAAACCCTGTTTTATACTAATGATTGTTTTGTTTTTAACATTTTTTTTGAGAGATAAGAAGAAGAAGGAAATAGGAAGAAGAATATGGGTGAACCCAAAAATATTTTTTTGAATTTAGTAATTATGATATGAGTGATTCTTGTGATGATACCTTAGATATTTTTCTTTAAGAGCCACAACAAGAGTATGATGGTTTGGGTACTCATGGATACTTCAAATTTAGTTAATGGTGCTTGAATTGGCAAAAAAATTCATAAAATGAACAATTTACAAATTGATTTCCGTTTGGTTAACAAAGTTCGGCTACAACATTTGAAGAACAGGTTACCGAACTCATCTGCAAGTGTAGTTCGGTTAATCTTTCTAAAAACACAGGTAGCCGAACTCAGCTTTAATGGAGTTTTTTGTTTCAGAGAAAAGTTTGGTTAGGAAAAAAAAATTACGACGTAACCGAACTAAAAGTTCGGCTGGGAAAAAAAAATTAAAAAAGTTGCGACGTAACCGAACTAAATATATAGGTTTTCAGAGAAAAGTTCGGTTAGGAGAAAAAAATTGCGACGTAACCGAACTCAATATATAGGTTTTTCAGAGTAAAGTTCGGTTAGGAGAAAAAATTGCAGTTTTACCGAATTTTTTGCGACGTAACCGAACTTTTTGTGACATAACCGAATATTTTTTGCGACGTAACCGAACTTTTTGCAAGGTAACTGAACTTTTTGCGACGTAACCGAATTTTTTGCGACAAAACCGAACTTTTTGCGACGTAACCGAACCTTTTACGACGTAACTGAACTTTTTGTGACGTAACCGAACTTTTCTCTGGAAAAAAGAAAAACCTCCATTAAAAGTTGATTTCGGCTATTTCGACAAAGTTATTCACATAATTCCAAGCCGAACTTCTCTCTGCAACTTACATTTTCATCTCATTTTAATGATTACTTCTCCTTTTTGCAACCAAAAACGAATGACAAGTAATGGGTTTGTTATAATTTTGATTTTGATTTTGTTTTGTTAATGATTTAAATTAAGCTATATATAGAGGTGGCTGTGGTGGTGGTTCGAGGTGGTCGGTGGTGGTGAGCGGCGGGTGTGATGGGAGGAGGTGGTTATATATATAGGTGGTGGTGATGGGAGGAGGTGGTAATGTATATATAGGTTAATGGTAGGTTAGTCATTTCCACATTTTAGGAAACCCCTTATAATATAGGGTGGACATTTGTATCACTGGGTAATCCTCCACATTTATTGGGTAGTCCCCAAAAGATGGTTCAAAAATCTCGTTGATTTCTTAAATTGGGCCTTTTTCATAATGGTTAACTAAGCCCAAAATTGCCATCTTTCGGATCAAGTCATTCTTTTTAGTTATTTTTGTACATATTATATTAGGCTCAAATTACAGAGATACTGAAGCACATTAATAAATTATAAATTATAATACTACTATGCCTAATTTCTGGTTGATATATGTGACCTTATTCTGCACTAATTAAACGATGCATTTTCAAACGGAGTAGAGAAGCAAAAACGTCTAAGAATTTCGAGGTAGCCTCCCGCACTTTTCCAATGCGTAAATTGTAACTTCAACTTTTAACCTCACCGATATAAGTTCACCTCACCAATATAAGTGTAGGTGTGAATAATCCACAGATCCATGTGGAGCAATCCTAGACCATGATGTATCGATAGTAGCTAAAGTATGAAGCACCGAATCACTCTATCCTAGCTTGGCGCGAGAAAAGAGATGCACGTGAAGTCGATACGTGTAAAGGTAAAACCATGATGTGATGCCCATCGGGTACGAGTGTAATAAATGCTTTGACAAAGATAGTGAAAGGATAAGAAGGATCTGGTCAAAGTAAGACTCGGGCCAAGAGTAAACAAGGGCGACATCGGCCATACTCACTGAGTAATCAACACCGGGTGGACGTACATCGGGAGAAGATATCACTAGGCTCGGCCCAACATCTCGGAAAAGGCTTCATCCATTGCCAGAGAAGGACATCAAGAAAGGTGTACCACGACTCACACTGTAACTTGGATGTATCATCACTTGTAGCTATAAATAGACAGACATGTAGAGAGCTAGAGGCTAAGTAATCAGTGAGAGAGGAGAGAATACCAAGAGCTTGAAAGGAATAATAGAGAACTTGTTAGTGAAATACACATTTTGTAACCTTGAATAGAGAAGAAACCATTGCATTTTCGTCTTCGCTCTAGGACAGTGATTTCAAGGCTGCGACGAAAACTATACATGGACAAAATCTCGCTGATTTCTTAGATTGGGCCTTTTTCATAACGGTTAGCTAAGCCCAAAATTGCCATCCTTCGGATCAAGTCATTCTTTTTGAACCATATTTTGTGGACCATGATAAATTTGGGGGACCTTTGTTTTTTAAAGGCACACTACCCTACATTTATAAGGAGTGTCTTAAAACGTGGACATTACTAATTTTCCCCCGAACCCTAATTAAGATTATCACTAAAACGCTTTTAGATTAACCTAATATATAACTGTTTTAGATTAACCTAATATAATCTATTAACACAAAAGAAAAAAAATCAGACCTACCCTACCTCCTCCTTCTTCTTTGGGTCTTCTCTTCTCCTTCTTCTTCTTCTTCTCAACATCGTCTTCATCGATTAATCGTCGATTCATAAAATTTTCACCGTCGATTACTCAATCGAATATAAGAATGGTTTTTTGAAAGAAAACCAAAAGACTCAAAGGAAAGGGTCCCCCATTAGCACATCTAGCAAATCAGCTAACTGAATTGGAGATTCACAAAGAAGTGGAACCGGAAGGTGAAGACACAATCAGCCCTGAAACTGAAATGAGAAAGATCCGCATGTATTTTCAACCAAACCCATTAGTTTTAATTTGATTTTGATTCGTTTAATTGAATAAAATCATCAAAATAGGGTCCGAATGTAAGTTACAGTGCTGGGTTCGGTTAGGAGGCGTTTCACAAAAACCCTAGTTTGTTAACCGAACTTCCTGAAAGGAATAACAGTTCGGTTGAATAGGAATTAACGCTATGTAACCGAACTTAGAGTTCGGTTGTTTCGCATATATTTCTAAAACCATCCCCTAACCGAACTCTACCCATTTTACAAAACTAAAAGAATTTCCCTTGCAACCAAACTCTCCTAATTTAGTCACTATTTTGAGTTCTCAGTTAACCGAACTTTGTCAAATATTTTCGGTTAGTTCGCAAAATGTTTTAAAACTCTTTCGTAACCGAACTCAAAACATTAGAAAAAAAAAAAACCAATGCAACCGAACTATTCTGGTTTTACCAATATGTTGAATGCTCATTTAACCGAACTCTGTGAATTCTGTTCAGTTGTTTCACAAGTTTTTGGAAAAATATCTACTAACCGAACTCATCCCTAATTTCCTATAATTTGGATACATGTTGAGTTCGGTTTGTTCTCTAATAAGAGAACTCATTGCTAATTGCATACATGTAGAGTTCGGTTTGTTCGCAAAAAAAATGACAAACCGAACTCTTCCCCAATTTCATATAATTTGGAGTTCGGTTGTTTCGCAAAAAAACTGTACCAACAGAACTCTTCCCTGGAACAGAATTTTGATATAGTCAATCATTTATCGGTTAATCTAATATCTTTTGTTTTCTTGATAGGGGCAGAGGAACAAAATCAAACCAACCTTCACTGGAAGACCTAAGAACTCCCACGCCTCGAGGCAAAATACACTTAGGTATCAATAAGCGTGGAACCAAATATGTTAAGAATGGAGGTGAGTCATCACCAGGTATTGTCAATAGAGATAATGTTGACAATTTAATCCAATAAATTCATCAAGAGATTGTGGAAGAGATGGGTACTCAAGAACATAATCAAGGTGGAGAAGAGGAACCACCTGAAGAAGGAGGAAAAGGATGGAGATAAGGAAGATGGAGAGGAACAAGGAGATGTCAATGATGACAGTGAAGAAGATAAAGATAAGGATGGAGATAATGAAGATGACGAATCAGACGAGGAAGAGGATGAAGAGAAAGAGGAAGAGAAACAATTAGAAATAGTAAAAAAACCTAGAAAGACGCATAAAAAGCCTTGTGCTAGATATGCATACATTCCTGATGATGATTTGTGTTTACCGCCAAAGAACCCAACTTATGGTACTCCAAGAGATGGAGGGGAGGTATTGCTTGGCTACAAAAACTCATGGTTGCCAAGATCTTTGCTACAAAGGTATTTAATCTTATACATCATTATTTCTTAGTCATTTTATTATATTTTGACATATATTTTTGGGTATATATTAGTATATAATATATGATGTTGTATTTGTAGGATCATAATAATGTTGTTTGTATTTTGAAAAGTCAAAAGAACAAGAAATGGAATATAGGGAATGAGTGTGATGAGGTTAGGTTGGCGGTATTTGATTGTGTGCTATGGAACGCGATACAACATGCGCACCAAAAAATTGATGTTGTCACTATTTCTGCATTTTCCGAGAGGGTTTATCCAGAGACGGATACCTTTCATCTACCGTTTGGCGAGATGACAATAGCTCCGGATGATTGCAAGAGAATCACAGGGCTACCAATTACCGGAACAAGTGTTCGAGATGGGTACGGTCCCTCCATGAGTTATGAACTTCTCGAAAAGTTGGTGGAAAGGTGTCTAGGATGGAGCACTGACAAGGCACAATGTAAGTTTAGACGAGCTGCAAAAGAGCCTGATAAAGGTGATGAGTATAATGAGTTCAACCAAGACCGGTCTTACAAGAAGAAGTTGAAAAAGATAAAGTTGAAAGTCTTGTTTGATGAGTTTGGAGGGACGAAACATTTGGTTTCTCAAGGAAAGTTGGTCATGACAGAGGAGAAGATTAAACACCATGTGACTGCATATTTTTTATATCAACTAGGAACCATTTTCTTCCCCGACACTTCAGGTCACTTGGTAAATGCCCATACCTCCAGCTATTGGACCCCCTTCATGAGGTTAAAAACTAATGTTGGGGAATTGAGGTTCTATCATTTGTCCAAGCGGAGCTCAGAAAAGCTTCGAGGCTTAAGAGTTCATATTTTGGAGGCTTATACACCCTTGTTCAGGTACCCCATTAAATTATCCTTTGTGTGTTTCAAGATATATTTGCTAAGTGAATGAATATATTTTGATACTAATGAAGATATATTTACTAATCATATTTGTGGTTTCTTCTCATAGGTTTGGGTGTACGACCACTTCCCTAAACTGAAATTGGCTTATGCTCACACTCCTTGGCCTTATGGGAAGTCTACAGCTGATAAATATGAATTTTTGGACTCCCAGGAGAAGGGTAAGAAAAACAAGTTGTTGAGGTTGAGAGAGACATTGGATAATGCAACGGTTGAAAATGTGGTTTTCCATCCATACAATCTTCAATCAGATGAAGAAGAGGAAGATGTTGAGGCTGTTGAACTTAGAATTATTGCAATGTCTTGTAATTTCATTTCGGCAATGTCTTATAATTTCATTTCCAAACCGAACTTATGTCATGTAAGAGTTCGATAATGTCATTTAATGTTATTTCTTAACCGAACTTAGAATTATTGCATTGCAAACAACACAAAAAGAAATACCAAATGACCCTAAATAAAGACTAAATACCAAAAAACACAATCTTTCATTCGTATGTTGATTCACAGAGCATACTTAGTCTAACTAAAGGTACATTCAATCATCCGCATGGGAAATAAAACCTTCGTGTATAATTTTTTATGATTCCTTCAAAGCTTTCCACATATCCATGTTATGTTCATACATAACGCACCAACCCAACATTGTGTCGGGGTTATACTCATTCTAATAAGAGTATGTGCATATCGGAGGCAATGGACAATTATCTTTTAACCGGAGGCCTATAAAATGGTTGTTGTTAATCAACGCAATCACCACTCTCCTACGTCTAAGTTGCTCGACACAGATGGTTTTTTCCGTAGTGTATGTGATACTACCACATTTTGAGAAACAATGAACCACGCAATTTAAAGCCTCGGCGATTAAGTTCCCATATATAGGCATGCCCATCCAATGATACCTTTTGATTGGATTTCCCCCGTGGAGACGCCTTTGATACCTAACAAACTGCATATTCACATTATCATCACTATCAGACAACATTATCTTGTAAAATTCCGGTTTCTCCCTTAGCTTCATCAACAATGTTTGACGAACATAAGTGATTTGATTATCATTATATAGCTTGGAACCTTGAGTGAAAGTCCCTAGTTGTTGTACAATAACGTGGAAACCGCAATTTCCATCCAGAGGGACGTTATTGGTGGATATCACATAATCTCTAATGTAAGTCGTTAGCTCTTCCATGAACCTTTTATCATCAATTGGAGTAGGTTGAGATTGTAACATCGGTATTTTTTTCTTCATATCCCGTTCACTTGTCTCGCCATTTTCAATTATATTCCTACCCCTTTTCTTAGAAGCTTCTTGGTACTTCCCCGCGACATGGTCATGCCCCAAATGATCTCTAGTAAAAGGGGTCATTTCAGTAATCCTCTTACCCAACACCTTTTCATAGTCTCTAACTTGTTTTTTTGGTTTCTTTTGTTTTGGCCTACCTTTGCCCTTGCCTTTATTTGGTTCTTGCACATTCTCCGATGTCTGAGGATGAACGATTGGCCGCATGTCATCCAAAAAGATTTGCCTTTCGAGTTTGTTCATGTTCCGGTACCTCTAGATAGCGATTCTTCCCATTAACCTCTTAATGCAAGAATGTGAAAATTATAGTGGAGTTCCTTGAAAAACCGAAGATCCTCCATTTTATTTATGTTACCACCTTTGTCTACAATCTTTTTGTACTTCATGATGCGGCTTTTTTGAAACTTCTCTTTAATTCTCTCAAACTCGCGGTTGAAGTAAACCTCCATAGCGTTAAACACCACCACAAAATTATCGACACATCCAAAGAGATTTTTCTTCAACCGGTGGTGAGCCGATTCTACCAAACTTTTTGTTTGATTCCCAAAGTGTTTATGGTGGTTGGTAAAAGCATAAAAGAAGCGCTCTTTGTACGGTTCCAACCATTTCTTTACCACATACGTTACAATATCCTCCGGATATTCGGAGCTAGACCAATGTTAAATAAATTCGGCAAGATTTATATTATACTCTTCTTCGGTGAGAGAGCAAGTCAATGCCTCCCATTCCCCGGAAAAAGAAACCCATTTAGTGTGATTTATGGTGTGTTGTTTATCGAAATTCTCTTTTGCATCCGCTTGTTCATCTTACGGTAGCTTACTAATATCTTCCAATGCTTTCCTCTTATGTGGACAAAGTTGATGCTTGCACCTATTCATCACATTGCACCATATATATATGAAATGTACAAAGCATATTATGTGCCAATGGGAAGACTCTCTCTATTGCGTTCATCAATGCTACTTTATTGTCCGTCATCATAACCCCTGGGATATCATCATCTCGGTAGATCGCCTTCACTTGTTGTAGCGCCCAAGTGTAACTTGGTTCTAGCTCGTACTTTAGAAAACAAAAATCAACCGTAAACGGTGACTTGGTCGACGTTCGACCAACAATGTTCAACAATGGCATCTCGTATTTGTTTGTCTTGTAAGTGAAATACATTATAAGAACTTCATGAAAGCATTGAGACAGTTGAACACTCTTCGGATGAGCAATGAAGAGATGAGTTATTTCTTCTTCCAGACC